>CM033641.1:12210475-12929190 GCA_019512145.1 Engystomops pustulosus
TATTGATAAGCAGAAAGTGGCTATGTTAAAATATAACTTTTAATAGGTCAACCAATAAAAAATAGGACGTACAGATAACACACACAAATAACATTGAATGACGCCGCTCAGCCATAGACTACCATTACTAGATGGAATATTATCATGTGTAGCCAAAACAAGAGTCACAAGGATTAGTACTCTTATGCACCGGACATTACTGGACAAGCCATTAGGCACTACTATTAGACATATGGTCGTGTATGACAAAACCAATTAAGTATAGTAAGAGCAGGAGTAACATACATATAGGGCACAGTTTGGTTAAATAGTTTCATGAAAACATTTTGTTACACGAGGCTCTTAAACTACAAAGAGTGGATCACAAGAGCGTTACACATATAACCGCAAATGACATAAACAAATGAGAAAATGGAATGGTCTCACCCAGTCATGCAGCTTGATGGATAATGGCTCAATTGTGGTATAGGGATGACACGGGACAGGTGGCTCCGATGGAGAGATAGCCCTAGTCTTAACTACTCCTGTCACCCCTTTGCTCCCGCCCTGACAAGGGCGGTCCCACACTTGCCCTGGTGTCTATGCTGTCCCTAGATGTCCATAAGGTGTTGAAGGGCCTTTCAGGCAGTTGTCAATTGTCTTTAAATCCCAACGCGTTTCCCCCCGTTTCTTACGGGGTTCATCAGGGGATATCAAGCACGTGATGACATTAGCCTGTACTGTGACATCACTGTGTGTTTCCCTGTCACTGTGATATCACGTGTGTATATCCTGTACTGTGACACTGGGCTACTTGATCACTGTGTGTATTATCCCTGTACTGTGACATCAGTGTGGTATTATCACTGAATGAACATGCTTTTATTCATGTACTGTACTGTGACATCAATGTGTGCATTATACCTGTACTGTGACATAACTGTGTGTATTATTCCTGTACTGTGTGACATCACTGTGTGCATTATCACCGTACTGTGGACATCACTGTGTGCATTATCCCTGTACTGTGACATCACGTGTGTTATTATTCCCCGTACTGTGACATCACTGTGTGTATTATCCCTGTACTGTGACATCACGGGTGTATTATCCCTGTACTGTGACATCACTGGTTGTATTATCCTGTGTGACATCACTGTGTGCATTATCCCTGTTACTGTGACATCACTGTGTATTATCCCTGTACTGTGACATCACTGTGTGAATTATCCCTGTACTGTGACATCACTGTGTGCATGTATCCCTGTACCTTGGACATCACTGTGTATATTATTCCTGTACTGCCTGACATCACGGTGTGCATTATCCCGTACTGTGACATCACTGTGTGCATTATCCCTGTACTGTGACATCACGTGTGTATTATCCCTGTACGTGGACATCGCTGTGTGTAAATCCCTGTACTGTGACAATCACTGTATGTATTATTCTGTACTGTGACACCACTGTGTGTATTATCCTGTACTGTGACATCGCGTGTGTAATATCCCTGTACTGTGACATCACTGTAGTATTATCTTGTACTGTGACATCACTGTGTATCTACCTGTACTTGACATCACTGTGTATAATTCCTGTACTGTGACATCACTGGTGTTATTATCTCTGTACTGTGACATCACTGTGTGATTATCCTGTACGTGACATCACTGTGTTATTATCGTACTGTACATCGCTGTGGTATTATCCCTGTACTGTGACATCAATGTGTGTATTATCTCGGTACTGTGACATCACTATGTGTATTATCCCTGTACTGTGACATCATTGTGTGCATTATCCTGTACTGTGACATCACTGTGTGTATTATTCCTTGTACTGTGACATCATGTGGTAATCTGTACGGACATACTGTGTGCATTATCCCTGTACTGGACATCACTGTGTGCATTATCCCTGTACGTGACATCGCTGGTGTATTATCCCTGTATGTGAAATCACTGTGT
Organism: Engystomops pustulosus; assembly: GCA_019512145.1. Taxonomy (NCBI): domain Eukaryota; kingdom Metazoa; phylum Chordata; class Amphibia; order Anura; family Leptodactylidae; genus Engystomops; species Engystomops pustulosus. Next base: position 12,212,422 of record CM033641.1, read on the forward strand.
ATACCTGTACTGTGACATCACTGTCTATTATCCCATTAAAACCATTTTATACTTTAACAAATCTTTCCAGTCTTCTGTTATTATTTTTTGTGATATGATTTTTAGTAGCGGAGGTCCGGATGCAGGTGTGACCTGAACCTTGTGCTGCAGAGATGAATCATTCCGTGTTCCGCGCTTATTAAGCCTCACGTCACAGGATCATGCGTGACAGCACAGCACAGTGACTCATGTCTCCATCTACAGGCTGCACGGCTTATGGAGATCTTTCATTAACAATTTCATCTTTTTTCTACACCAATTAGCATGTTTTAACATAAATGCAATATCTCATTTATTTGGGGTGAGGCGGCGGGAGAGCCCTTCCCGCACCACTGCTACTATGGAGACCGGAGCGTATACAGGACATTAGATGAGCAGTGCACGACTTCCTATGTGAATATATCATGTGTAATTAACAGCAGCTCCCCCACTTACCTTATGAGTAACTCGTAGATCTGGGCACAGGGTGAGAATACTCAGACTCCTGACAGATTCCTGCGGAGATACCGAATAATTATCTATATTTCCCCGTCGAGGCAACTGCGGAGGTGATTTAAGACTGTAATATTTATAAGGGCAGCGCATTGGATTCTAACCATTAATGATGCAAAAATTATAAAACACAAAACAACACAAAAAACACATGCAGCGAGCTATGCAATCAGGAATGCACCAGGGCGGTCTACGTCCTGATTGTGCCGATACTGGACTGTTTTTGACTCCTGCTTCCTGCTCAACAAAGGCAACTGGGGGATGGATGCAACGTTATGGCATCCCTCTCTGACCTTTGCTGAGTGTATACTGGGAGTATTTCCCTGGGGATGTAACTGTCCAGTTATGTCACTCAAAAAAAGTTTGGGACAATTTTTACACTAAGAATCGGTAAGTGCCGAAGCTTTTATTTATACTATTGACGGACTCATCCAAACCTCAATTTTGATGGATCCACTCATCAATAAAACATAGTTATCTCTATATAAATAGACACACATGCATGCCGATCTATGTCTATGTACTACACAGACATACACTCTCATCTCATCAGAAGTAAATGACCATATGTCTTTTAAAGGGAACCTGTCATCAGAAAAATGGCCTAATAAAACTACTACCAGTATGTGTCAGCAGCTTCAACCTTACGATCACATTTCTTTCATAGCCAAATGTAGTTCCATCACCCGAAAATCAACTTTGAAGTGAAAGGTTAATTGGTAGTATAAAGTCAAGGAGGAGTGTAACAGTGGATGTGTGAGCTCTCTGAACACTCCTGCCGTGAATTACATCATGCACCAGACTTCAGGAGATCTGGTATTGGTGTCTCTAGGTGCTCACCATCGATTACAGAGAATTCGTGTTATGCTCTCCATCTCCTTGACTTTATACAAAAAATTTACATCTCACTTCAAAGGTGACTTCTAGATGATGTCACCACCCAGGGCCATGCAAGAACACAATCTGGAAGGTGTTCAGCTGCATGGCACATTCTGGTAGCGGTGTATTAGTTATATTTTGCTGCTGACAGGTTCCCCTTAAAGTGCTTTCCATTGAAACAATTTCCAGCAAATAATTGGAATTGTTTGTCTGATAAAAAGTTAAGCAATGTACTTTGGTATCAATTTTCTTGATTTTATAGATCTCTATTTCTATCATTTAACAGGGAGCATTATTTTATTTACTTCCTGTGGATAAAACACCAGTCCATGGTTCATGCAATCCCTCACACCCGAACGGCTCGTTATTTCATAGAGAGTAAAAGTTATTTGATAGAACAAGCGTGCACCTGTGTGAAAACACATGACATGGAACGGGTTTATCCACAGGAAGAAGAAAAAAATGAAACTCTTGTTAATGACGGCAATTAAGGGAAGAATTAATACAGAAAGTACATTTACCCAAGTAGAAGCCTAGTTTTCGCACAAAAAAATGTGCTGAAAACCCAAACTCGGCTTGTACTCGAGTAAAAAAAAATAGGATGTTGCCAGGTTTTGTGATAAAATAGGGGCTTCAGTTATACTGGGTGGGCTTATACTCGAGTATATACAGTATATTGGAAAATTATATAACTTTTCATTAGGCAAACAATATCAATTATTTGCTGGAATTTGCTGAAGTGACAACCATTTTAAGCCCCTCTCCTGCCCGCTATAGCTCAGGTCACTGCTCAGACTTGTCCTCAGTGAAGTAGAGTTCATAAAGCTAAATGCAGGGATGAAACATATAGCAGCAGTGTTTTTAAAATATGTCCCTAAGATTTATAGCACGTAGTATGCAAAAAAGATTAGCAGAACGGAGCAGATTGCTCTACACCCTACAGTGAACTGAGCAGTTTAGCACATGGGAGAGGAACTAATCACAGAGAATAGAGAAACTTTCTTTAGTATGTTGTACTACAAACTTTATTTCACCTGCATGTTGTATTACATTTATTCACTTGCAGTGGACTGAGGCAGTTTGCATACGGAGGACAATCACAGAGAATGGGAAACCTTCTTTAGATATGTTCTATTACAAACATTATTCACTGAAGGTGTATTACAAACTTTATTCACTTGCTGTGAACTGAGCAGTTTTAGCAATGGGAGAGGACTAATCACAGAGAATAGAGAAACTTTATGTAGGATGTTGTATTACAAACTTTATTCACCTGAATGTTGTATTACAACCTCTATTTACTTTCAGTGAACTGAGCAGTTTAGCAGAGGGCGAGGACTAATCACAGAGAATACGAGAACTTTCTTTAGATAGTTGTATTTCAAACTTTATTCCTTGCATGTTGTATAACAAACTTTATTCACCTACATGTTGTATTTCAAAAACTTATTTACTGAATGTTGTTTACAAGCTGTATTCACTTGCAGTGAATGAGCAGTTTAGCAGATGGGAGATATTCACAGAGAATGAGAGAAAACTTTCTTTAGATATGTTGCATTACAAACTAGTATTCACCCGCACTATTCATTTTAAAAAGATATTTGAAAAGAATTAATATTTAAGTTTTTGTTGAGCTCTGTAGACTTTACCGCTGAGACAATCGCTCCAAAAATCAGTTTTATCAAAGGAAGTTCACTTTTAAATAGATATTCATTACAGTTTCATGTCTGATGATTAAATGAAAACATAAAACCGCAGACATATGACACGAATAAGCAGCATTGCCCAAACTATCTAAAATTGCACAAGATTTAAAGGAAATCTACATCGAATCCATTATGATAAACCAGGGACATTACTGATAGATCCACCTTGACTGTGGTATCTTCTTATATGTTACCCATGGACTCCGTTGTTCTAAAATCAACTTTACCAGTTAAACTTTAGTGTTACCAGAGCACCTCTGTGCTGCAGCTTAATTACATTGTGCTGGAGAGGGCACCAGAAGGGGGAATATAATATGTGTATCAGTTGGAGTATACCATGTGGGGCTAGAAGGGACTTAATACTATGTAGTTCCTCTAAGCAAGGTAGTACACTGTGTGGGCGACTAGGGGGACAGCGTGACATGCATTAGCTGTATCTTTCTTTCCATTCTCAAGTTTGGAGGTTGTTGCCTTACACCCTCTTCTAACTTCATAAATAAAATACCGGCTGATTTTTCTCCAGTTTTAAACTTGAGCTAAAATCCAGTCTTTAGGATGTTTCGTAAATTATCCCTGTACTGTGACATCACTGTGTGCATTATCCCTGTACTGTGACATCACTGTGTGCATTATCCCTGTACTGTGACATCACTGTGTGTATTATCCCTGTACTGTGACATCACTGTGTGTATTATCCCTGTACTGTGACATCACTGTGTGTATTATCCCTGTACTGTGACATCACCTATTAAAAGTTATATTTTAATATAGCCACTTTCTGCTTATCAATATTTTGAACTATTGTGGTCAGTACTTTGCAATCTTTTTGGTATCCGCTAGAATACCAATTCAGGTTTATAAACGGCGGTACCAATTGGAGACTACCTGGTACATACAGGGGACTGTTTACCTTGGTGTCTCCTTTGTGGATTGGTTTTGTTGCTTATATTTCTTTTGAATTTGTATGTAAGTCGAAACTGTATATTTTATAATTGTAGATCCAGACCAAAAAAATTTTGGCCCCAGTGAAAATTGGAGTTTAATCATTTTTTGCTGTAATGGGACCAAGGATTATCAATAAAGCTTCATTACAGACACCTTACAGCTGATCATTGCAGTCTGGGACTATAGAAAAGCATCAAGAGAGCTTCACCAGAGGTCAGAGGGGTCTGTCTGTAACTATGGGTTGTCTGTAAGTCGGGTGTCCTTAAGTAGGGGACCGCCTGTATTCCGGAAGTCACGTGTAATGATGTCATGTTTCGTGGCAGTGTCTCCACATGTGTATAAATGTTTGTATATTTGAATTATTTATGCCATGATTAAGATCTTTTCATTTGAAACATGTTGGCATTGATTGTAATAATAAAAAAGAGTTGTCTTCCGTTTGTCTGGACCTTTGAATATTTTCGCTACCTTGGAGCAGTACCTTGTCTATTAATGGAGCAGTACCTTATCCGTTACTCTATCCACATATTCCTTACCACGGTCCTGCAGGGGAGGAGATTGGAGATCCTGGTCTCTTATAACAAGGCGTTAGACACTATTTATAGTATAATTGAATGACATAAAAAAAGGAATTCTAAAAAAGAAAAGCAATTTATCTGATTTTCAGTGGGGATAGGAAGAAAGATTTCCCTATCAGGCACTTTGCCATTTAACCCCTTAACGCTGAAGCCACTTTTCACCTTCCTGACACGGCCCATTTTTTAAAATCTGACATGTGTCTATTTAAGTGGTTATAACTTTGGAACGCTTTAACATATCCAGTTGATTTTGAGATTGTTTTTTCGTGACACATTGTACTTCATGTTGGTTAATCCATTGACATAATAATTGTTTACTATCCTGATACAGTGACATCACTGTGTGTATTATCCCTGTACTGTGACATCACTGTGTGTATTATCCCTGTACTGTGACATCACTGTGGATAATACACACAGTGATGTCACAGTACAGGGATAATACAAACAGTGATGTCACAGTGTGTATTATCCCTGTACTGTGACATCACTGTGTGTATTATCCCTGTACTGTGACATCACTGTTTGTATTATCCCTGTACTGTGACATCACTGTGTGTATTATCCCTGTACTGTGACATCACTGTGTGTATTATCCCTGTACTGTGACATCACTGTTTTGTTATCCATGGCATCACTGTGTGTTATTCCTGTAGAGTGGTATCATAATGTGCATTATCTAAGCCATTTGAATCATGCTTTGTTGCAATCTGCAGTCCAAGTTTTGCTATTTTCCCCAAGTTTACCAGTTACAAGTTTTCTTTGCCCTTGCTATTATGATTTTTTGCACTTTTTGGGGTGAAACACAAGGCTTTGCTTATTTTACAGAGTCTCAGATGTTGTAAAACAAAGTTTCCTTGGAGTCGAGCCTTTTCCGTCATGGACCTGACAGTCTGGAAACTCCACAATTTATGAAATATCGCTAGTGGGAAATCAGGTATTAGCCACCTCTGTCTGTCTGCTGACAGGCTCAAATTAGTGAAAACAAAGAGAGCATGGTGTGAAGGCCTCCTCGTCTGCATAAAAACACCTGTCAGGGGGAAATCGGACGTTTAAAGAAAATCTGCCAACAGGTGAAGCACAACCTACGCGTCTGCGCCCGAGGCCTGGGTTCTTCTATTATGTGCGGGATATGATGAGCAGAGTTTCCAGGTTGTCTAATAACTTATTGTTCTCTAAAAGGATTTCCGGCAGAGAGAGAAGTCACCTACCGAGTCTCCTCTCCAAACAACAGAATCTAAATTACATATACAACTCCATAAAGTTACCAAAAAGTTCCTACCCCCTGGTAGAGACCTCCTCCGTCCTAAAACTCTGGAGAGGAAATGCTCGAAGTGCATATCAATAATTAGGGGTGGATCGAATGAAATCTACCATTTTATTTGATGCATTGTGAACCAAACATACCTTGAGATTGCTGTAGCGACACTGATGCAGAAACATATCTTGTCTAAACTCTGAGCTGAGTAGTTTTGCTCAAAAAACAATTATGAAATTCAGGACCTTGGGAAAACTGGGTTGCATGATGACTGCCTACATAAACACATTACACGGAGCTTCCTAAACTGTCCGGACAGGACTAATCAACCTGAGCTGGATGACTCATACACAGCAGCTGGGGGATGGTGCAGTGATTGATTACTTCTGCCTGTCATGGACAACACAGTGATGACATATTCTCGGCTTATGCCGGGCAGGGAGAAGGAGAAGCACCGAAGCAGCCACAGGAGTGACAGAGCCTCATGATGATAATTTTATAATTGATTTTTCTGCAAAAACACTCTATTCAGGGAATAAACAATATATGTTTCTGCATCAGTGTAGCTACAGTATTCTCAAGGTATGTTTGGTTCATAATGCACAAAAGCAATTGATAGATAGCTTTTAAGACGGTCATGGGCCCTGGGCTGTATAATTATTATTACTACTACAAGTCTGGAATCACTTCCTACATAAGGAAGGGGAATGGAGGATGTGGCCCTTCTGCTGCTTTCAATCTGCGATTTCAGGACCTTTCGATGACCTTCAAAGGTTCTGAAATGGCTCTCGTGTACATGTGTATTGAGAGCAGGAACAGATGTAAAAAAGATTTCTTGAGTGAAGGTCCTTCTCAGTACAAAATTTGGTGGGTGGCTAGAAGACTTGGGCCAAGGCTATCACCCAAAGCGCCCTTATTTTAATGCACTACAGATCAATATGTACCAGTTGTCTTGAATATAGGGGTACAGACATTGCAATTACCTGGCTCACAAGACAGAAATGGCAGATTAGAGGCAAACAACACATAACTGCTCAAAAAGACAAATATAAGAAAAATGTGGAAGTACTTTATAATATAAGCTCCAGAGAATGTGATACTCGATTTCATTCTTGTACCAATGAAAATCTCTGTATGAGGTTAAAATGTTAAGAGCCTTCAGAGTTTTTTTAGTCTGACTCCATATCTAATCCACATACTGTACAACTTCAGCTCAACTTCAGGCACTTCCAGTAGACATTTACAACTCAGAAAGATGAGTTTGTTCTTTCTGTTTGTTATCTATGTTTTACCTTATTTCACTTGTATGATTTTTTTTTTTCTTATTAAATTAAATCTACCATCAAATTCCATACATAAACCAGGGGCACTTACTCATTGAACCAGGCACCTTGACTGTGGTCTGTAACGGTCACACGGACAACTGGAAGGTACCTGGGAGTACCCGAGAGGAAAGTCTCTATGGGAAGAGTCCGGAGGGAGGAGTCTATGGACCAGTGCACCCTCTGGATCACAGCAGGAGATGGTATGAGGCCCGCGGTTGTAGCCAAGGTACAGGAGGAAGCATATGGGAGCGCTGGAGACAGGAGACACAGAGGCGTCTGGAAACGCTGGAAGACAGGACACATCAGGAGCGTATGGGAACGCTGGGAAGACAGGAGCGTCTGCAAATGCTGATGGGCAATCACTTCAACAGGAACCGCTGTGGGAGGCAAGTAGTGGAAACCTTGGAAGTGCCATTAGAATTCTGAAGATCCGGCCAGGAAGGAAGGGAGGTGCCGGATTATAAGGTTGAGGCCGGATTAGCAAACTCCAATCAGAAGGACGCTGGCCCTTTAAATCCTGAAGAGTGGGCTTGTGACCTAGCAGCGGGAGTGCGCGGCCTGGAAGGACCCGAAGCACAGCTAGGAGCCAGGAGAGGTAAGTCTGGGCAGGGTGATAGGGTGAGGCACACAGTGGAGCACGGGTGTACCCGCGATCCGCGACATGGATCGCGGGAGCCCCCGTTACATGGTCATCTACTTATATTTGTTATCCGTGGCCTCCTTCCTTCTAATATCAACTTTTTAAATTATGCTAATTAGCCAGGGGGCAATACCAGAGCCCCTCTGTGTTGTAGCTTCACAGACAGCTACACTATGTCACCCCCTCCCCTGCTCTCTCAGTACTTCCCCCTACTCTCTGCATACTGTAAACTCACACAGAGGGAAGAAGGAAGTGCTTCTGCATAGTGTAACAGTCAGTGAAGCTACAGAACGTAGGGGCTCTATTAATGTCTACTCAAGAGCCTTTCTGGTTCATTAGCATAATTACAAAAGTTGATTTTAGAAGAAAGATGGACATGGAAAACAAATATAAGATTACCACAGCCACGGTGCCTGGATCAATGAGTAATGTCCCTGGTTTATCATGATGTACTTTGATGGTAGATTTCTTTCAAATATTATATCACTGGAGATGAAGTTCCAGTCATGGTACTAGTGGCATCTGCCCAAGAAGAGTCAGGATATGCCGGTGGGAAACACAAAGGGGTCACTCTCAAAATAGTCACTTGAAGCCAAGGTCAGGGCAGATGGAGGTCAGGCAGAGTTCAGGTACAGACTGGAAGGAATGGTTAAACATCAGATTAAGTCAAGATCTTCACCAAAACCAGAATTAAGAGGAGTCCTACAATAAAGCCAGGCTTAGGAACAAATGTTACTGGATAACATTAGCACCAAACGTCTGCAAAGAAATTATACTCTAGGAATCTATTACAATTAGACACATTGGGGCAGTTTTACTTACCCGGTCCATTCGCGATCCAGCGGCGCGTTCTCTGTGGAGGATTCGGGTCTTCCAGTGATTCACTAAGGTAGTTCACTAGGTGTCGCTGCTGCGCTGAATTCCATCGGAATGCAGTGACGTTCACCGTCCTACACTGGGTGCAGGTAAGCGTGTGTCAAGCGGCACTTTTTTATTTTTAAATGCGGCGGTTTTTCCGAATCCGTCGGGTCTACTTACGGCCACGCCCCCCCCCATTTCCGTCGCAGGCGCAAAACGGAAAAATTTGGGTAACCCGTCTGAAAAAACGTGATTCGGGCCCTTAGTAAATGACGCCCATTGCCTAAGGGAAGTGCCATTTTCACATCAGGGTCTTTCAAGCATTGGCCACAATAATTATGGTTGAACCGGACCTTCAAATTTAGAGACTCTATGGGAGCAAGAACCTCTTTGCCAGAATAATCCAGTTGCCCTAAACAGTAGGGGGCAACCCTACTTTATATCTAGTACAGAGGCATTCCTAGACGTGAACAATTTTCTCCTTTTTGATTCCGGAGCTGTTTTCGTGACACCCATGAACCCATGTAGAACATCAGTGCTCAACCTGTCAGAATGTGCTGCTACAGCCAAAGGGGTTCAGGACGGGTTAACTTAATAAGACGTCTTTTTCTGTACAAAAGTAAGTTTCTCTACAAATAACAAAATGAATCCCACAATGTAAGTAGGACGAATGCTATCCAAGAAGAAAATTAGACATAAGTTCTAGCAAAGTAAGTAACCTTTTAAGATGAATACATTTTATTCTGCCGTTTTATAAAGAAAATAACAGCACAGAGTATTAAACTTTAGAAGAGCTCATTAACTGATACACCTAAGTGTCCGCCGAGACTAAACAAAAAGGAATCGCTTCTTCCGAAGGTTTTATGTGTGAGCACTGGAGGGTAAACCTTTGCATTTTCGAGACTCATTATGGATACCAGAAATGTCAAATGGAGTATGCAGATTTTTTCTCTTATTTTTCTTCCAATCCGGAGGTTACGGACAAAAATATAATTTTTTTTAAGCGTTTGACAAAAATCAGCAATTATCATTAGATGTGCTAGAAAACATTCTACCTTGAAAATCCAGGCACACAGCGACGGAGTACATCACAGAAACAGAGGAAAATAATTACTGTGCTATGGAGTCAAATCCACATCCAAGCTGGGGGATCAACAGTGAAGGTCACAATGACACTTTTGTTGTCAGATAATGATGGCAGAAGGTAACAACCTAAGACCCTAAGAGAGTAGAGTCTTAATGACCCATTCAAGGGGCTTTAATCCAGATATCAAATGTTCACAAAATAGTTGAAAAGGGTCTGATTGCTCCAGTTTCCAAAGTTGGGACCATAAATTTCTTGTGAGGATGAGGCTCCAATGTTCCTTTAAGAATTGAGCTGTCAGGAACGATGGTAGTGGATCCTCTGGACCACCGCAGATGATGACTGAAGCTGACACCTGGGACTGGAGTCTAAATGGTACCCGGTTTTCACCAGAGCCCGCCACAAAGCAGGGTGGACTTGCTGCAGCGTGGTGCAACCAGGTCGTTCCACAGGTGCAAGTTTGTCCGCGGTGGAAGCCAAGGCGAAGTGCAGAATCTTTAGGCAGAAGCTTGGTCGGGGAGAAGCAGGAGATCGAGACAGGCAGCACAGGATCAGAGTCGGGGACATAGCAGAAGGTCAGGATGGTAAGCACAGGACAGAAGCGAGGTCAAGAATAGAATCAAGGTCACAACAGGAATTCAGAATATTCACACAGGGAACCAGGAAAAGCTTTCTTCTAAGGTTATGAGGCACAAAGATCCGTCAGGGAACACAGGAAGAGGATAGCTATTTAACAGAACTGGCAGCCTGCCAGCGGCAATTATCGCATGCTGGCCTTTTAAATTTGACAGAGTCGGCGCACACACACCCTGGGTGAAGGTGGACACGTCCCGGACGTGGGCATCGTGGAGGCCGCCGCTGGAGCCGGGAAAGGTAAGTTCCTAACTGGGGCACACAGAGGTACACAGGTGCCCCTGGACCTGCGATATGGGTCGCAGGGGCACCCGTGACAGGAGCCATGAAAATAAAATGTACTATCAAGCCACGTAACGGACAATGGAGAGAAGTATAGCCTTCAGCTGTAGAGTCATACAAAAAGTAGAGGCAACAGTCAGACTGGAATGCCCAGGGATCACCAATAAAAAAGACCACCATTTTAAAGCTACATAAAATAGTATTGTACTTGTCACCCATTCACAAATTCCTAAAATGTATCCAACAAATATTCTCAGGAATTACCTATTACTCGCTTGCTTTCCTTATTGTCCTTAGAGCTCTGTCACTAACCTGCTATTAACCTGAAAGTTAAGAATGCCTACAATTCAATGCCTGTGCAGACTTGGGGGTCCACCCACTTAAGGGGTCCACCGGTGTATTTACCTGCTTAACTCTGGGCCAGTCCAAGCCTTAGTCATATGATGTGACACAGGAAAGGAACCCGGTTCCCGGATCACTTGTGACTCCATCAGTGGACAATGGTTTACTATTAGTTATGAGTGAACCTGTTAAAAATTTGATTCACTGCAATTTTGGGGAGGAGTGGGAGTGCCACTAGTACGTTTGTGCCGGTATGTGACTATTTACAGTAGGTTAGTTAAACGTTTTTAACTATAGAGATTTACATCAATAATGTCTTCATCAGAAATACCTCCAGCAATATATGTGAGGTCAGGTCTGTCAGGTATACACGTATGGCGCCCTATTTGGAGGTGGTGTCACTCTTAAAGTGGTGGAAGGGCTCCTGTGTTCTCTGAATGCTGTCACGATATGCAGTGCGGTAAGAATTCAAGTAATAGTTTGGTTTAGCAAAAACCAAGTTACTGTTGAACGCACTGTCCCATATGGTCAAGAAGTGATAGCGTGTTGTCGTTTATATTCTTGTTCATATTCTAGTGCCTGTATCTCTTCATAGAAATAAAGGACCAGAGGTATATGATATCCATCCGTCCATCTAGCCCATTCTAACTGCTGACCTTCAGCTATCACTTATGAATAAGCTTCAGCAATCTCGAGTCCTAAGTAGTGGACACCAACCTTCTGTATTTTTTCCTCGCAACCCTGAGCATCCAATCAACCGATACCTTAAAATTCCTCATCTATAGATTACACTGTAATTACTCTAAATAGGATTTTATAATCAATAGCAGATATTTTCAATGGCTTGAGATATCTGAGGTGCCATGGTGCACCCAAGGCAGTAAGATGTGGAATTGGGTCATTGGATCTAGAGCATGTTATACTGGTACCACTCAGCTGTGTCATGTCATGGTAGTTTGGGGGAGGAGTTAGTTTAGGGAGTTTGGGGGAGGAGACAAAGTTTATCCATACAGCCCTGGAGATACAATTAACCTATAAGAAAAAAGCTCCATGTATATAGGATTCTATATAGGATATCTCATCAGCGACACAGATGTTGGAAAAATCTAAATAAATCTGAGGTGCCAGGGCATTTTAATTCGGTGTCTGGTTGTAGATACATCCATGAGTGGTTATATGTCAAAGTTGAGGAACACAGATTAAAGTAGACATCATTTTTAGCTAATGATAGGTTCCAATTGCCATTGTTGCGCTGATGCCTTTGTCAGCATTTCAGTATTTTATATAACTTTAATTCACATGACCTGGCTCCCTGTCAGTAGCATGTGGTGAGTCCCATGGGAAGGTGCAGCAGCAGCCTGTGTGTGCTCTTCCTCTTCTCCACACCATTCCCTTCCTTCCCCTGCCTGCTCAATGCACATGACAGGAAGTGAGGAGGGATCTACATGGGTGTGGAGGAGAGTAGATTGAGACACAGGGACACACAGGCTGCAGCTGCCCCCCCCCCTCTATGCTGCTGGCAGGGAGCCAGGTCATGTGAATGAAACTTTTCTAAGCTACTGAAATGATTCAGAAGGCTGACAAGGGCATTTTTAAAATCAGCATAGCATAGGGTATTAGAACCTGTCAACAGCAAAAAAAGGACTTTCCTCATTCTAGTCCTTAAATATCTTATCTACAATTGTGCCCACTGTTAACATTGTATCTTCTTCACAAATTGAAATAGTTCTTTAAGCACTGCCCGGTTTACCCAGCAGATAAGTATATGATGTCTTGCAAAGTCCTAAAAGCCAGTGGCTTATGGATTTTAGTGTTTCCTCAGGAGCTGCGCTCTCTATGCGTTGTGATTGCTTAATTAAGCCATTTAGAATCAGCGCACAAACTGCTGCACGGCAGAGCTGTCTCTCCTGTTAACACATTGGCAGGATAACCTTTCTCAAGAAAAAATTCAAAGATCAGCATTAACATGAACATTCATAATTGGGTTTTGATTTTAACCTTTTTGCTCAGAGGGGACATTTTTTCCCCTCTTTTCTTTTAGTTTGCATCCAACACAATATAAAATAATCAGTAAGCGGCACATAGTAAAACCCATTAGATAAATGCTAATTTTATGTTTTATTTTCTATTGACAGAGAATGAATTCATACATATAGAAGGCTGGAAAAGAAAAACGGAGATCCGATAAAATGATAGTGAATATATTCCTTCCCAGCCGGGTGAACCGTGATTCGATGGTAGAGTCTCTGCAGTGTAATGTATTAAGCCACAGCGGAAGCTGACACCGATAGATAGGGGAGCAGTTATGGGCAGGAATTATTGCAGCCTAGTTACATTACAGGAAACAGAGAAACTGAGTCAGATAGTAAGAGAGAATGAGAGGAAAGCAGAGGGAAATATATATATACATATACACTCACCGGCCACTTTATTAGGTACACCATGCAAGTAACGGGTTGGACCCCCTTTTACCTTCAGAACTGCCTCAATTCTTCGTGGCATAGATTCAACAAGGTGCTGGAAGCATTCCTCAGAGATTTTGGTCCATATTGACATGATGGCATCACACAGTTGCCGCAGATTTGTCGGCTGCACATCCATGATGCGAATCTCCCGTTCCACCACATCCCAAAGATGCTCTATTGGATTGAGATCTGGTGACTGGAGGCCATTTGAGTACAGTGAACTCATTGTCATGTTCAAGAAACCAGTCTGAGATGATTCCAGCTTTATGACATGGCGCATTATCCTGCTGAAAGTAGCCATCAGATGTTGGGTACATTGTGGTCATAAAGGGATGGACATGGTCAGCAACAATACTCAGGTAGGCTGTGGCGTTGCAACGATGCTCAATTGGTACCAAGGGGCCCAAAGAGTGCCAAGAAAATATTCCCCACACCATGACACCACCACCACCAGCCTGAACCGTTGATACAAGGCAGGATGGATCCATGCTTTCATGTTGTTGACGCCAAATTCTGACCCTACCATCCGAATGTCGCAGCAGAAATCGAGACTCATCAGACCAGGCAACGTTTTTCCAATCTTCTACTGTCCAATTTCGATGAGCTTGTGCAAATTGTAGCCTCAGTTTCCTGTTCTTAGCTGAAAGGAGTGGCACCCGGTGTGGTCTTCTGCTGCTGTAGCCCATCTGCCTCAAAGTTCGACGTACTGTGCGTTCAGAGATGCTCTTCTGCCTACCTTGGTTGTAACGATTGATATGATACGTAAATATATTCTGAAGATCAATCAGAATTCCATCTCCATGGTTTAGCATATGAAATACTGTTGTGTATATAAAGGATGAATAATAAAAGATTGCATATTAGAAGGAATTAGTAAGATATGAGAAGACTGAAAATTAATTAAGAGAATTAATTCAGTATAGCAGAAGAGGAATAAGCTCCGGTAATCAGCAAATTCAAGATTTCTACTAAACGGGAAGGAAAATCACTTCTACTGGATGATGATCGGCGTGTATTGAGTATTAATTACGAGGTGGGATGGGGTTGGTTGGAGGGTACAATTAATTATATTACAGATAATGATCATTGTGGGGAAATTTCACAGTATTACTGGATTCATGTATTGCCAAGCTTAAAAAAACCTTGAGTATTACATTCTGCCTCAACTAAGCCAATTTATACTATGTCTGGTGTAGTGGGAAAAGATCAAGGTTAGGGGAGGGGACTGTAATGCTGGTGGCAGGCTTCTCTCATGGCTTGTCTCTTCTTTAGGTAGGAGGTCGCCTCTTCAGAGTCAAGTATGTGCTATATTCAGGCCCCAGTCAAATCCCAGAATGGAAAGATTTGAGGTACCTTCTTCAGTTATCGGTTGCCTAAGGTTTCTTGTGAATTGTTTGGCCTAGTTTGTTTTCTTCTCAATTCTTACCTCAGATTGTGACCAGATCATGGCCACCAGAGATTTCTATGGCTCCAGGTCATGGCACGGTGAGCACACAATACAACACCACACCTTGATAGTGTAGGGCGGCTGCTCTTCTGCCTATGGAGGGAGGATGGGTGACGAGTGCTTGCCCCTCCCCCTCATTCTCACAGCCCTATGCTTGCCCGGGATCTGGTCTGGAGCACACGGCCATGGGAATGTCCCATTAGTTTGTCCATTTGTCCATTTACCATGATCTGGGCTTTTCACTGATCAGATCAAGTCAGATTAATTTTGTTGCACAGTGGGCCCAAACTTGCGCCATTATAGCTAGTAAATATACTGTGGGGCATATTTATCAGGACCTCTGCCCCACGTCAGTGGCGCAGAGGCCCTGAAATAATCGTAAATGCTAGCCTATTGCTAGCTTTAGCTACTATTTGCCCCAATCCGCCACCTTCACGCCAGTGGGGCGCGAAGGGGTGTGAGGGGGGGGGTCGTGGACGGCTGAGGGGTGGGCGCAGCCGGCTGGGAGTGGGCCAGAGCAGGGCGTTACTGTCCCCGCGCCAGCACCCTTGCTGCCGCCGGCGACTTTTATGTCGTAGAATAAATGCGGCGCAGCCTCCTTCCTCTTGATGTATCCCACTGCGAATATGCAGCGGCGGGGCTATCATATGCTGGCACTGATAAATGTCCCTCAGTATTGGCAAGTTTTCACCATGAAGTGTTTGGTTCTTTAAAGAGAAAATATTAACTATTTTTTTACAACCTCTTTTAAGGGATTGACCACTGTGTGATAAATTCCACAGATACCGTACACTGCAGTAATGTGTAATGTAATGAAACCTTAAACACCCAGTTTCTTTCATTCACTGAAGCTTCCCTGTTTCCCATGGGCAGACATTCATACATTTTTTAGGTTTTGTGATTTGATTTGCTCAGTTGACCACTTCTAAAAAAAAATTTCAAAATGTCTTCCGAAATATCAATTTTTGTCTTTATGCTAGACATGGCAGATATAAATTTGTCTATTCTTATATAGGTAACACTTACCTATAGTTGTTAACAATTAGGGTAACACCATTTTTTGTCTAACACTTCTGTAGCCTCTATAGATGTAGTTGAGTTTTGAGGACAACTAATGAGTTACATAATCTGTTACAGCCAAACTTAACCTGGCTAACATAGTTAATGCGGTTTGAAAAAGATTTATTACCATCAAGTTAAACCAAGGAAGTGATATAAGGCAAACAATTCTATATTATAAAATAACCATCAATGTTATATGATCCAAAAAGGCATCTATATCATTTTTGAAGCTCTCTGCTGTCCCTACTGTGACCAGCACCTGAGCTCAGCTATTCTATAGATTTACAGTTCTCAATAAAGAAGCCCTGTCTCCACAATGATTAAACCTTGTTTTCTCCAGGTGGAGACATTGCCCCCTTTTTCTTTTGATTTGATTTAACCGGGAACATCTTTCCACCATATTTGTTTTATGGACCAATCATAAATTTATATGAATTAATTATGTCACTCATTAGTTGTGTTTTAGTTTTTCGAGACTACCAGATTTTGTGTACACACAGCATACATTTGTTCTGACTCCCTGGCCAATTACATGTGTACTTTTAATGGATTTGGCTTTGCGATTCTTCACCCTCCTGAACAACAGGTTGTTGGTGGCCCCCAAATAACCTGGCAGGTAATATCTCAGCTCTCTTTTTCTATAATATACATAGTCCCACATTTACTAAGAACAATGCAGTCTGTACTATGTGCAGTGTCCTGTGTAGTGTGCAGGGGGTGCCAAATACAGGATTTGTGGTGCCCGTTCTTCATAAATGTGGCACCCCCTGAATGGCCCAACAGAGTGCACCAACTTTTTTGGTGCACCTTTAATATATAGGGCTTGCAGAAATTCACACGGTCCGACTGAGTACCGGAACGCCCCCTACAGTGCAGAACGTTGTGTCGCATGGAAAATTGTGCGCGGACCCTTATTAAATACTTGTGCAAGCAGTTTGCACTGAAAAGAACGTGCAAAGTCCGACAGAAAGCTGGCGCAGGAGCTTTGAAAATGTGGGCCATAGTGTAAAAGCGAAAAAGGAAGCAGCCATCTCAGAAAGCTAAGTAGTTTGAGCTGGGCAATGTAGAGGGACATCTTTTATAACAGAGCATGTTCCGAAATCGTTCCATTTTTAAGAAACCAATGATCTCTCAGTTCAGAGCGTTAATAATACAACATCTTCTACGAGCGCCATGTTTTATATTGTAGACTCCGACTTGGAGGTAAAACATCCCACAAAGTTTGTCGTGAAATGCGGTAGTTTGTTTTTTTACGACTCCACAAATTATTTATACGCTGCAGATATCATCAGAACAAACAATATTGCAAATTAATGTCCTCCTCCATCAAAAACAACAAGCTTTGCAAGCTTATGTGCCTGAAAATGATTTCCAGACTGCTGTGCTTTTAGATATCTATTTGTTTCGCCCCTGCCTGTAATGACACAGGCAGCAGAAGACAACACTGAATTCATGGAACATTTATCAAGCAAGAACAAAAGACGAGCAGCAGCTTGCAATGTATATCATGGGAGTAAAGGAGGACTGCATTACAATATATGAATTTAAATCAGTAACCTTTCTAGGACATGAATTTTTAAGATGAAAGTACGAGATCATAATTTCTTGGGAAGTTCCCAAGGATCTTAAAATAACTCACTAAGTCAGCAAAACTCAGAAGAATCCTCAGAAGATAGTTTAGTAATATTTCACATCAAAAGTTCTTTAAGACGCTATTGAAATGTGAGTAGTTATGTCCTGTGATAGTACTAGGTGTTCAGTATCCTGTGATAGGGTAGTTATGTCCTGTGATAGTACTAGGTGTTCAGTATCCTAGGATACGGTAGTTATGTCCTGGGATAGTACTAAGTGTTCGGTATCCTGTGTTAGGGTAGTTATGTCCTGTGATAGTACTAAGTGTTTAATATCCTGTGATAAGGTAGTTATGTCCTGTGATAGTACTTAGTGTTTAGTATCCTGTGATAGGGTAGTTATGTTCTGTGATAGTACTAAGTGTTCAGTATCCTGTGATAGGGTAGTTATGTTCTGTGATAGTACTAAGTGTTCAGTATCCTGTGATAGGGTAGTTATGTTCTGTGATAGTACTAAGTGTTCAGTATCCTGTGATAGGATAGTTATGTCATGTGATTGTACTAAGTGTTCGGTATTCTGTGTTATGGTAGTTATGTCCTGTGATAGTACTTAGTGTTTTGTATCCTGTGATAGGATAGTTATGTCCTGTGATAGTACTAAGTGTTCAGTATCCTGTGATAGGATAGTTATGTCCTGTGATAGTAATAAGTGCTCAGTATCCTGTGATAGGGTAGTTATGTCCTGTGATAGTAATAAGTGCTCAGTATCCTGTGATAGGATAGTTATGTCCTGTGATAGTACTTAGTGTTTTGTATCCTGTGATAGGATAGTTATGTCCTGTGATAGTACTAAGTGTTCAGTATCCTGTGGTAGGGTAGTTATGTCCTGTGATAGTACTAAGTGTTCAGTATCCAGTGATAGGGTAGTTATGTCCTGTGATAGTACTAAGTGTTCAGTATCCTGTGATAGGGTAGTTATGTCCTGTGATAGTACTAGGTGTTCAGTATCCTGTGATAGGGTAGTTATGTCCTGTGATAGTACTAAGTGTTCGGTATTCTGTTTTATGGTAGTTATGTCCTGTGATAATACTTAGTGTTTTGTATCCTGTGATAGGGTAGTTATGTCCTGTGATAGTACTAAGTGTTCAGTATCCTGTGATAGGGTAGTTATGTCCTGTGATAGTACTAAGTGTTTGGTATCCCGTGATAGGGTAGTTAAGTCCTGTGATAGTACTAAGGGGCACATTTACTTACCCGTCTTGTTGATGCCGCCGATCCAGGATGTCCGACGAGGATTCGGAGCTGCCGCGATTCACTAAGATCGTGCATCCAATTTCCTGCATGTGTCGCTTCCCCTGCTGAGGTCTACCGGAGTTCACCTTCTTCTTCCCGGTGCATGTGATTGCTTATCTTGCGACACAATTTGATTTTAAATTCCGTGGTTTGTCCGAATCAGTTGGGTTGTCCGATGGCCACGCTCCCAATTTGTGTTGCATGAAATCCAATCGTGTGCGCCAAAAACCCGGGGCAATTCAGCGCAAAACGGAAATTTTTGGTAGACCCGACGGAAATGCATCCGACGGACCCTTAGTAAATGTGCCCCTAAGTGTTCAGTATCCTGTGATAGGGTAGATATACCCTGTGATAGTACTAAGTGTTCAGTATCCTGTGATAGGGTAGTTATGTCCTGTGATAGTACTAAGGGCCACATTTATCACTTTTGTGCGCCTAAGTGTAGTAGTTGGGCATAAATTCTGGCACACTGTTTTGCCAGAATTATCACAAGCTACAACCATCTGTGATAAGTATATTTTCTGCCTCTTATTAATCACTTTACTTTAAAACAGTTTAGGTGCAGTTTTGGCGCAGTTTAGGCGCAATGTTAGATTCAGGCACTTACATGTGATCCTGCTACAAGCTCCTCTCTGCTTCTCCCACATCCCAGAATGAAGATAACACTCACAGCAGCACCCAGGTGTGTGACACCCTGCACCCAGTGACCTCCTCAGCAGTGGCTTCTCCTGGAGGGGATCCCCCAGTGCTGATCTCCTGCTGCACCCCTGTAATTCTGCACTGTATCCCCCTCAGACACACTGGTGATAATGTGCAGAATTACATGGGGGACACTTGTATGTAGTATCTGCAACATTCTGCAAAGTTCTGCAAACATTCTGCAAACTTCTGCAAACTTGTGCAAAGTTCTCTTGCTCTTGCTGTGAGCTCAGCGTTTTGCAGAATGTTTTGTAAATAGAAGGTGATGAACTGTAAATAGAGTCTGCAGCTCCTGTCTGCAATGTATCTAATGTATCTATTATCTGTTCCAGTGTCTGGCTGAGCTCTGCTGCTAGAAATGAGCTGTTCTGCAAAGGGGCTCAGTGCTTTCTTCTCAGTTAACGCCACCTTCGGGCTGGAGTGTTTTTGTGCCCGTTTTTGCGCCTAAATGAAAACGTTGCAAGTGATGAATATCATCAGGCGCAGCAAAACATCTGGATTGGTAAGATAGATGAGGGAAAGCTGGTTATTTTTGCTGCGCGGCTAGTTTAGCGTTTAATCACAAAAATGGCGCAAAAACGGTGCGCCTGAATGAAAAGGCGCAAAAACAACAGAAAACACGAGTGATACATGTGGCCCTAAGTGTTCAGTATCCTGTGATAGGATAGTTATGTCCTGTGATAGTACTAAGTGCTCAGTATCCCATGATAGGATAGTACAAAGGGACACATTTACTTACCCGTCCTATTCACGCCAAAGATCGCGCACCCAATATCCTGCATGTGTCGCTTCCCCGCTGAGATCCGCCGGAGTTCACCTTCTTCTTCCCGGTGTATGTGAGTGCTGATCTTGCGACACAATTTGATTTTTAAGTTCCACGGTTTGTCTGAATCAGTCGGGTTGTCCGACGGCCATATCCCCGATTTGTGTCGCATTAAAGCCGACACCGATGCGCCACAATCCGATCACGTGCGCCAAAAACCCGGGGCAATTCAGGGCAAAATGGAAAAATTCGGGAAACCCAACGGAAATGCATCCGACGGACCCTTAGTAAATGTGCCCCTAAGTGTTCAGTATCCTGTGATAGGATAGTTATGCCCTATGATAGTGCTCAGTATTCTGTGATAGAGTAGTTATGTCCTGTGATAGTTTTAAGTGCTCAGTATCCTGTGACAGGGTCGGTCATTTGAGACTGGGAGATGTGACCACTAGGGAAGGACGGATCTGAACTTTAAAAGAAATTTACTATTTGTTTTTAAGCATTATGGAGCAAACATACCTTGAGAATGCTGTACCTACACTGATGCAGAAACATGGGTTTGGGGTTTCAGCACATTTTTTTGTGCTGAAAAACTAGGCTTATACTCGAGTATATATGGTAATTCTTTCTGGTCTGTTTTGTCAATGAGGTTAATGTATCCTAAAGTAGATTGTTTAAAACATTGTATGGGTATTGTGGTACCCTGTCGATTCCCCGAACCTGCACCCCTGACCAGTTACACCGGCAATCGGCATTAGCACCAATTGTGGTTGTATATTGTTTTAATGCTTGGCACAGATGCCAGCGGTATTGAAATGACTCTACCCGCCATTTTGGGAAAGATCATCGCTCCTCACGACGTCTTTGGGCAGTGACAATCCTCCCCAAAACGGCGTTGCCCTGCGCTGTTATTATGCTACTTCCGACGCATGACGTTTAGTCGATCACATACCACTGGTTACTTTAGGGCAATGATGGCGAACCTTTTACAGACAGAGTGCCCAATCTACAACTAAAATCCACTTATTTACCGTGAAGTGCCAACATGGCATTTTAAGGAGTAACTTATTGTTACCTGTTCTTCCTCAATTTTCAATCGTATCGACCCCCTGAGGCCACCAATACAGTTGAAAACATTATCTCTTAAGTTGCCTGGGATTACAGGATTTGGTTCTACATGGTGAACTCTGTCCTGAAGCGATAGTCTGAGTGCCCACAGAAATGGCTCTGAGTGCCACCTCTGGCACCCGTGCCATAGGTTCGCCACCACTGCTTTAAGGAGTAAACACCCACAATTGATACTTGCATCAATTACAGTTGCTAATAGAGGTGGGTTTCCGTGTGTCCAATCATTTATATATAACCTATAGTAAGATCCAGTGACATCACCGCGAAGAGTAAGATAAAGTTATAATTTTACATGAAATCCATTCAGTGTAACGTAACTTTTCCCCATTCACCGCGCAGATCTCCAGCATCGTGACCTAAATGAAACATAAAGTAGTTACAGCCTGATTATAACTTTATGGCTCTTCCCGGTCTTCATTTTAATGAAATTTTCGAAGGTTGTGTGTTCTCATTTGATGCAAATTATACCGTTTCCATTGTATTTGGGCAAGTTTTTGATATCAGTTTGAGTTTCTTCTTCCCATATTCACCCAATAAGATTCCTCCTGGGCTTCTATTGCCATCAAAGGAAAATTGATATCTATATTTTTCATTATGCATCTCATAACTACTGCACCTTAGCTCGGAAAAAGAACAAAGCGAACCGGCTATAAGTATGTATAATATACTGCAGGATCTATCATTTTTGATGTCCGATGCACAGAAATAAAGCACAGATTAAATTGGTCTCGTAGAGATGTGTTTAATCAGTATTATAATTTAATTCATATCATTTAGATATCACAGAGGGAGCAGAGCAGATTGAGACAATGTATGCAGACTATTATTCCATGGTCAAGGGTTAATTCTTTATGATTTGATCAGATGAGAATTAAAGGGGTTGGCCACTTTTCTATAAATCTCTTCCACCAGACAGGTCTCTGCATGTATATGAACCTGTGTCTTAACGCCAGTGAGAGCTTCGGCCGTTCCATGTTCTCCCCATGCCGCCCTCTGCATGTACACACAACTTCCTGTTTCTTACTCCTTCAGTCCGTCCTAAGGGCAGCCTCCAGTGTGTTTTCTTTCTCTCAGTCCATTTCACTGACATACACAGGGTAAGGGGAGGGGGAGCAACTGGATGAGTCATAATCTCACATAATCTCAGAGTCTGCACACAGCACTAAAGGAAGCATCAGGGATGATGAATCAACTAGAGATCATCCTGGGAATATTATTAAAGCAGTAAAATCAAATGGGAAATTTTTGTAAAGATTGACCAACCCCTGGGTAGGTGGAACAAGTAGATTGTCTATGTTACAGTGGGGTTGGGGGCATAAGAATGACATTGAATAAAGAAGCAACTACAGGTACAGTAACTGCACACATGGTCCAAGTTAAGTTTTTATTAGAAATATATATATATTTTTTTAGAGCCAAATAATTCCACTCAACACTAATTCACCTTTTTTGTAGTAGTTCACTTATTAGTTTTTTTCTGTGTATATTGTGACAGAAGATGCAGAGACATCTCATTAGCAGTACTGTACAAAACATATACAGATAAAACTCTCAAGGAAGCCCCCCAGTCACCCTCTCTGGGGATGGGAGTTGTACTTTACCTATGTCATTGCTCCTTTCATTGACTACCATTCAACTGTAATGTAGCACACATACAACGGTACATAAAGGAAGTAGTCATCTCAAATGTGTCTGTTCCCAGAACAGAAACTATAAATATATAATTTATTGTATACTGAGCACTCTCTGGAGTGGTAAGAAATTTCACCTTCCCACTACAGTAGACTCAATGTAGACTTATCCTTTCCCTTTGCAAGAAGATATTGATGAGCGGTCCCATCACTATTAGGGTCCAGAGGATTTGTGAGTCTGGATCCGAATCTAAACAACCATATTACAGCAGTTCTACATTTTCCTTTTTTTTTTTTCTTTCTTTTTTTTAATTATTGACAGGGGGGCATTATTGCCCACTAAGGTATATTACAGACATGATACTCCTTTGGGCAGAGCAAATGGTAATTATTTGGAGAAAACAAGGTTTAATCACCGGAGGCGACAGTGCTTCTTTACTATGAGAACAGTCAATCTGTGGAATAGCTGAGCTCAGGCGCTGGTCACAGCAGGGACAGCAGAGAGCTTCAAGAAGGGTCTAGATGCCTTTTTACACCTAAATAACATTGATGTTTATGTTATATAGAATTGCTTCCCCTAAATACCTTCCTCATCTGATCCCTTCCCTTCCTTGGTTGAACTTGATGGACATGTGTCTTTTTTCAACCGTATAAACTATGAAACTATGATACTCTGTACAGCCAGCCAGGAATGCCTGACCAACCCCAGAAGGTCTTTGTGACCAAACATTGGGAGGAGAGCCTGTTTGTACACCAAGTGTGAGCATTCACACCCTTACAAGCCCATCTCCTGAGAAGGGGAGGTCAAAGAAGAGCAGGTTTATGTATTGCTTTACCATCATAAAAAGACAAAGACGTGTCTGGGACATAATTCCTAATTATGAGTCCTCAGTCATAGCAGAGAGTTGAGGGGTTGAGATACCCTCATGGCCTGCGTCTGAAGAGCCTAACTGCATGTAAACCCAGAAGAATTGCAGAACACCCCTAATGTTAGGCCTCAACACCCCAAGTTTGGTATGGGGTGAGAAGAAGCGAGGTATCCTATCTCACCTATAACACACACAGAGTAAACTCTGCTATATGCCTCCCTCCCAGATAAAGACCTTATCTGCCTTTAGAGTTAGTCTTTACACCTGGTGCTTACCGGCAGGAAGTGCTTGTGTCTGAGCTGGTCTTGTAATGCAGGGAGGAGGAGCAGGAGGCAGAGAGCACTGCAGTGTGCAGACAAGGGAAGCTATTCATGAGAAAAATTCAACTATAATCAGAATATTTATGGCTGTATCCAGGGGCAATCAAAATTGTGTACACCAGGATTGATAGAGAAAGTTTGGAATTTTATCAGTGAAATGCTGGATTTTTGTTAATAGCAGTGAATTAGAGAATGTGTTATTTTGTTATCCTGAGTATATTTAAGAATATTGTTGTGGAATACCCCTTTAAGTTGTGACTCCATTCAATCTCTAATATCTTTACAAAATCTGAGATTTAATCTGATACTTTTAAATACAAATTTTGAAAAAAAATTTTGAGCACTCCATGTCAGGCAGCTGCTGCAAGCCATGTATTTCTGTAGTGGGTAGAGAAAATATTAAGTATAAATTCTATTACATGATTTACTAGAATAGGGTAAAATGTTATAGGTAGACAGAAGAAACTCGTTTTTGTTCTTCTTTCCTTAAAATTTCTTGTCCCTATTGACTTCCTCAATGAGCTTTTCCTTTAGAGACGCTCAGATATTATCCAGCTGCATTGCAGGGTAACAAAATTTTAAAGACTGCTATAGAATGGCATTGATTAAGAAAATCCAAGCCGGGTGGGAAAATCATTGATTTTTTTTCCCTCTCACATTGAAATGAGCCTTATCTTTGTCTAGAAGTTTACTGTAAGTATTGTGCGAGGGTTCGGGATGAATAAAAGCGCAAGATATTAAATGGTTTGGTTTTTTACATTAAATTTGTTTATTGTAGCTAATAAAATTGCTATAAAATGCTAATGAGCTGTTTGTGCATATATTTCTGTGAGCACAGTTGTAGCGATGTTTTCTGAGATGTTTTTAATTAAAAATGTGTTTATGACGGCTGCGTTAAAATCTATTTAGGATAAATTTTTAATGATTATAATTTTGAACCAAAAGCAAGCACGGATAATAGGTGCACTTATTCACGGTTTATTTATTCAATGACTCTGGGTGGTGTAGATTTATGGTGGGGCGATTAATTGCGTAAAAAAACAACAACAACAACATACTAATAAACTATGAAAATATGATCTATGTAAGAATGGGGCAAAATAAATTACAATGCAAGAGAAAGTGATTCTTCAACTCATCGCCATTCGTCAATATAGCAGAATCTAATTACAGAGAGAAAGTAAACTTTAAGGGTTTTTAATACAACTCTATCAATATTCTATCTATCTCATATCTATCTATCTATCTATCTATCTATCTATCTATCTATCTATCTATCTATCTATCTATCTATCTCTTATCTATCTATCTATCTATCTATCTATCTATCTATCTATCTCCTATCTATCTATCTATCTATCTCCTATCTATCTGTCTCATATCTATCTATCTATCTCTTATCTATCTATCTATCTCCTATCTATCTATCTATCTATCTATCTATCTATCTATCTATCTATCTATCTATCAATATTCTATCTATCTCCTATCTATCTATCTATCTATCTCCTATCTATCTATCTATCTCCTATCTATCTATCTATCTATCTATCTATCTATCTCATATCTATCTATCTATCTATCTATCTACTTCTACTACCATATCTACGCTATCTATCTATCTATCTTTCCCTCTCAATCCTCAGTTATCATCTATATCTTATCTAGTTCTCTCTATCTATATCATCTCTCCTCATCTACTCATCTTCTATATCTTTCTATCTGTTCGTCATCTGTTATCATATCTATCATATCTGCTATCGTCATATCTTTCTATCGATCTATTATCTACAATCTCTCGTATCTTCTTCCATCTATCTATCTAGCTTCTATCTCATATCATCTACTCACTCTCATATATCTATCTACTACTCTATCTCATATCTAGCTAATCTATGTATCTAGCTCATATCTTCATCTAGCCTACCTCATATCGATCTAATCTCTCATCTATATATCATTATCTATCGAGTATGCTTCATATCTATCTACTCTTGCTACTATCTATCGCTCTCATATCTATCTATCTACTATCTATCTCATATCTATCTATCTATTCTATCTCCATCTATCGTATCTATCTATCTATCTATCTCCTATCTTCTATCTATCTATCTATATATCTATCTATCTATCTATCTCATATCTATCTCATATCTATCTATCTCATATCTATCTATCTATCTATCTATCTATCTATCTATCTATCTATCTATCTATCTATCTATCTCATATCTATCTATCTATCTATCTATCTATCTCATATCTATCTATCACTGTTGCTGCACTCAAGTCTCGTTGTTGCGCCTTAATGAGTCGCATTGTTGCATCAGAATTATCACAAGCTACAACCATCTGTGATGAGTTGAGTTCCTGCCTCTTATTAATCACTTTAGTTTAGGCGCAGTTTAGGCGTAAAGTTAGATTCAGGCACTTACATGTGATCCTGCTACAAGCTCCTCTCTGCTTCTCCCACAGCCCAGAATGAGAATGACCCTCACAGCAACACCCAGGTGTGTGACACCCAGCACCCAGTGACCTCCTCAGCAGGGGCTTCTCCTGGAGGGGATCCCCCAGTGCTGGTCTCCTGCTGCACCCCTGTAATTCTGGCCAGTATCCTCCTCAGACACCAGTGTGGTCATCCTGCTACATGGGGACACTTCTCTGTCCTGTCTGCAGCTCCCACTCACTTCTCTTCTATCCTGTTACATGGGGACACTTCTCTGTCCTGTCTGCAGCTCCTACACACTCTCTTCTATCCTGCTACACGGGGGACACTTATCTGTACTGTCTGCAAGCTCCTACTCACTTCTCTTCTATCCTGCTACATGGCACAGGACAAGTCTCTGTCCTATCTGCAAGCTCCCACACACTTCTCTTCTATCCTGCTACACGGGGACACTTATCTGTAGTATCTGCAACCTCCTACTGACTTCTCTTCTATCCTGCTACATGGGACACTTCTCTGCACTGTTTGCAGCTCCCACATACTTCTCTTCTATCCTGCTTCACGGGACACTTCTCTGTCCTGTCTGCAGCTCCTACTCACTTCTCTTCTATCCTTCTACACGGGGGACACTTATCTGTACTATTTGCAAGCTCCTACTCACTTCTCTTCAATCCTGCTACATGGGACATGTCTCTGTACTATCTCCAAGCTCCTACCCACTGCTCTTCTATCCTGCTACATGGGACACTTCTCTGTCCTGTCTGCAGCTCCCATTCACTTCTCTTCTATCCTGCTCTGAGCTGCTGCTTTTGCACAGATTATTTGAACTGTACATGAACTGTAAACAGAGGCTACAGATAATGTCTGTAGTGTCTGCTAAACTCTGCTGCTATAATATACTGCTCTGCAAAAGAGCTCAATGTTACTTCTCAGTTTATGCCAACTTCGGGCTGGAGTGTTTTTGCGCCTAAATTGCACCTAAATGAACAAGTTGCTAATGATGAATGATTATTAGGTGCAGCAAAACATCTGGATTGGTAGGATAAATGAGGGACACATGGTTATGTTTGCTGTGCAGTTAGTTTGGTGTTTAGTCGCAAAACTGGCACAAAAACAGTGCGACAATATGAAAAGGCGCAAAAACAACAGAAAAACAAGTGATACATGTAGCCCATGGAAGTAAGAATTATTTTATATATGCAGAAATAAACGTATACATACAGCCATAAGTCTGTCTTGGGTGTTCATAAAGGAAGTTGAATACTATGCGCCAGATGTATCATTTTTTTTCCTGTTGTTTTTGTGCCTTTTCATATTGTCGCACTGTTTTTGTGCCAGTTTTGCAACTAAACACCATACTAGCCGCGCAGCAAAAATAACCATGTTTTCCTCATTTATCCTACCAATCCAGATGTTTTCTGTACCTAATAATCATCTATCATTTTTGGTGCGCCTAATAATCATTCATCATTAGCGACTTTTTCATTTAGGTGCAATTTTGGCCCAAAATTTGCCCAGCCTGAAGGTGGTGTAGACTGAGGAGCAGCTGATGAGCTCCTGTGCAGAGCAGTGTATTCCCTGTATAGTACAGCAGCAGAGCTCAGCCAGTGTTTACACTACATCCTAAATCAACTTTCATAATTATGTTTATTAGCGTTAAGGGCTCTGGGGAGTGTTACATCAGTGCTGAGCTGCACAGGCTGTTAAAATGAGCAGAGACACCTCCCCACGCACACTTCCTGCTGCTGCTAGATCACAATGGAAGAGGGAAGATGGAGAGAACAGAGAGTGAGTTGGGTGAGACATAATCTGCTTACTGTAACAGCTTGTGAATCTGCAGCACTGAGGAGCTCTGGTAATACCCCCCTCGAGCCCTTCTGGCTCATTAGCATTTTTTAAGGAGGGAGGCCATGGATAGCAAATATGAGAAGATTACCACAGTCACGGTGCCTAGATCTTTTAGTAAGTGTCCATAGTTTATCATGATGGATTTGATGGTAGGACACCCTTTTAAGTGGATCGGGTGACGCGGCGGCTCAGTGGTTAGCATTACAGCCTTGCACCGCTGGTGACCTGGGTTCAAGTCCCATGGTCAACATCTGCAAAGAGTTTGTATGTTCTCTCTGTGTTTGCGTGGATTTCCTCGGGGTCCTCCGGTTTCCTCCCACACTCCAAAACATACTGGTTGGTGATTACATTGTGATCCCCATTGGGAACAGGGACCGATTTGGCAAGTTCTGTGCAGCGCTGCGTAATCTGTGTGCGCTATATAAAGAAATTATTATTATTATTATGTAAAATAATATAGAATTTATGATAAAACCAGCAGAAGATAGAAGACAATACTTTTGTCTTTATTGTGACTTGACCGTAAGATCCTCTTGGGGCAGTTCATCCATAATTGACGATGCCATTGACTAGACCGAGCGGCCATCAGGGGGTCCCTTTTTTAATTAAACTTGATTAATGTTTTAATTTTCCAAATAGCAACATAATAAATCAGGAGCTGCGGTCAGTCGCCATCTCCGCTCCCCCGTCCTGATAAGCCGTGTTTAGTAAAACAAACCTCATTAATGGGAAAAAAGTAACAATACCGAACAATTTTAATAGCGCGTCTAGAGGAGGTGCCGACACGTAACTCGCAGGATCACATCATTAGGAGCTGGAACTCCCTTATTCCATGGGATAATGATGCTACATCATTATATAGAACACTTCATTTATTAATACTGTACGACACCTAATGGGAGCAAATTGTTCCTGTTTACTCTAGGATTACACTATGGAGAGAACCAATCATAGATCATCATTATGGGGGGAAGCTGATACATTTATGTGAGCTCATCACATTGTACTATGCATAGCTAAAAATATCATTATGTACATGCTGGGGCTTTTCTTTGTTTTTTGTTTTTTGGGATGTTTTTGTCACACATTTGCTTTTTTCAGCACCCAATCAAAAGAGTCATACAAGGACATTACCCAAACCCATCACAATTGGAGGAAGAGACAGTAAAAGTTTACAATAAAGGAGAGGCTCTAGGACCCTTATGCAGGGCTGATTTTGGCCTTTTTGTTGTCTGAGGGAGAAATTGAAATGGCGCCACTCATCCTGCAGCCTAGCCCTGACCCCCAATGTATTAATAGACAAAACCTTTAAACGCATCTACAACCGGAAGAATAAAAGAATAAAAAATGACTAACAATTGATAACTTCCTGGGACTTGGCTGACCCTGTCCCACACACTAGTAGTCAATCAGTGACACAAACAGAAGTGGCATCTAGTATCTTACAGATGACAATCTACTCTATTAGGAAGAGGACTTTAGAACAACTTCTAGCAGTGACTTATCACTTTTGAGATTTTTTTTAGGTCCTTGCTGCAAAACTCCTACACTGCGCCCGTAAAAATACCACAGCATATAATAATAATTCCTTTATTTATATAGCGCATACAGATTACGCAGCGCTGCACAGAGTTTGTCAAATCAGTCCCTGTCCCCAATGGGGCTCACAATCTAATCACCTACCAGTATGTTTTGGAGTGTGGGAGGAAACCCTTTTAAAAATATGTCCAGCAGAGCTCCCCATTAAAAAGAAATGTCCAGCAAAGCCCCCTTTACAAATAAAATGTCCAGCAGTGCCCCCCTTTAATAAGAAATGTCCAGCAGAGCCCCCTTTGAAAAAAAATGCCAGGCAGAGCCCCCTTTACAAATAAAATGCCTAGCAGTGCCCCTCTTTAATAAGAAATGTCCAGCAGAGCCCCCTTTAAAAAAATATGTTCAGCAGAGCCCCTTAAAAAAATGCCAGGCAGAGCCCCCTTTACAAATAAAATGACCAGCAGTGCCCCCCTTAAATAAGAAATGTCCGGCAGAGCCCCCTTTAACAAAATGTCCAGCAGAGCCCCCTTTAACAAAATGTCCAGTAGAGCCCCCTTTTACAAATAAAATGACCAGCTGTGCCTCTCCATGGCTCGTCTTCTCCCGGCATCTTCCGGCTTCCAGGCAGTGAGCGCAGAGGCACAACAATGCTTTCTGCTCACATGCACACACTGGGGCACATTTACTTACCCGGTCCATTCGCGTTCCAGCGGCGGCTTCTCGGACGAGCGTTCGGGTCTTCCGGTGATTCATGAAGGTCCTGCGCCCGATGTCCACCAGGTGGTGCTGCTGCGTCAAAGTCCGCCGAGGTGCCCCGGAGTTCATCGTCTTCATCGTGGTGCATGTGAGTATGGCCCGTGCGACCAATTTTTTTTTTAAATGCGGCTGTTTTTCTGAATCCGTCGGGTTCTCGTTCGGCCATGTCCCCCGATTTCCGTCGCGTGCATGCCAGCGCCGATGCGCCACAAACCGATCGCATGCGCCAAAATCCCGGGGCAATTCAGGGGAAATCGGAGCAAATCGGAAATATTCGGGTAACACGTCGGGAAAACGCGAATCAGACCCTTAGTAAATGACCCCCATTGTGTCACTCGTGACATCATTAGGTGGCTACACAGAGTGTCCTTGTGAGCAGAGAGCAAAGACGGGCAATGCCCGCACTGCCTGGAGGCCAGAAGATGCAGAGAGAAGACAAACAGGTTGGAGAAGTCGGTAAACTGGTGGGGAGGGGGAATTTCATGTGCTTTTTCCTTCATAAAACTGGCACAATGAATCTCTATGTCTGTGTTTTTGGTATATTTGCTAATATCAGCTGAAATAGTGGGAAATAGAGATTGCGGAGTGATTGACATCAAAGTTCACACCAATTTTATATAAATTTAATATCGAAATCATGGAAAACGTGTCTATGCTGAAGACAATGCCTCCCTTGGGTTACATATACCCTGATTTGGCATTAGTTTCCCTGCATGTGTAAGAAATTCCAGAGGGAATCTAAAAAAATAAACATGCATGTCTTGGTATAATATCCCTATAGGTGCATCTGCTGCACCATAAGTCCAACAGATGTATCCATGAAGCTGCTGGCCAGACCCAACGGTCAACTGCAAAGTCACTCTTAGACTGATCACCAGTTGAGCTTGATTGTTTGGCTACCAAAGTCGTTTTATGACTCTACAGTCATTAGGGAAATGGTGGACCTTAGTTTGGTGGTGGATCCAATGGCACTGGTCCATTCCTTTTACACAGTACAAGTTATATTTATCATTAACAACTTCCAGGCTCCAATATGGAATTACAAAGTTAGTCCAAAGTTTTCCGAATCATACCGTAGGGTTCCTTGTAGAAATTCATCCATGCATCCCTTTACGAAGGTCACAAAGCGTTCCGGGCCCGATTTCCCCTTTTGTGCATGGCCTTTCTGTAGATGAAGGTAAAGTCTCCTGAGACCTGAATTGTCTTCTTGAACATTTTTGTTGAGCTCTTTGAAGCATGAGAGATGGAAAGTCTTGACTATGTTGACTAGTGCATCGCTCAGTACAAGAGATTGAACTTTGTGTTCAGAGAAAACCCACTGTGCTTTGCTTTTCATACTAAATTATCACATGCTGCTTGTTTTGTCAATGCCTGAAGGTATTTTCTACATCGTATTGTGAGTGTGTTGTGATGCCGTCAAGTCGGCTGATTTTCTTTCACGTTTTTTTTTTTTATCATTTCTTTTAAGGTAATCTGTGCCGAGGAGATGTGCACATTGCATTTCCATCAACAAATTATTTTACCTATTTTTTTTTTTTGTTTCCATTAGAACCACTTGGGATATATTCATTTATTCTTCTGGAAGGAGCTAATTATCTGACTTTTCTGCAATTATCAAGAGCAGAATGAGAAATCCCATGGTGCGGCCTGAATAAATGTATGCAAAATAGGGCTCATTTATTCTTCAGAAAATCAAAAAAAGAAATATAAAAAATTGTAACTGTATAATGGGAGTTACAGTTATGAGTATGGCTACAGATACCTACAATGCACAAATGGTCAAGGGTTAGATGACTGTATAGTAAAGTATAATTCATAACATGTAACAAATAAACTCAATGGGACAATTTTACTGAGAACAGTGCAGTGTGTACTATGTGCAGTTACCTGAGTGGTGTGCAGGGGGCGCCAGATACGGTATTTATGGTGCCCGTTCTTCATGAATCTGGCACCCCCTGCACAGTTCTGACAGAGTGCACCAACTTTTTTGTTGGTGCACCTTTAACAAGTGGTGTGCAACACATTTCTGCCAGACACCGCATGATAAATCTGGCGCACGGTCCAACTGTCCACCAGAATGCCCCTTTCAGTGCAGAAATTCGCCTTGCGAGATGAATAGTGCAACCGTGACAAAAACGGGTCGCGTGTGACACATGTCTGCCGCGGGCACTTCTTAAATACCTGTGCAGGCAGTTTGCACTAGAAAGAATGTGCAAACTCCGACAGAAAATTGGCGCAAGCACCTAAGTGAATGTGGGCCACTAAACTGAATAAATGAACTGAAAACCTATCAATAATTCCTAAATTACAATAATTACAAATGGGTTCACTAATAGATTAGCTCATAAAGGGGTAATTCCATCTAAGTCCTGCCTACCCCATGTTAAGAGGGATGGAGTTTTAGGAACGGCCGAAAGTAGCCCCTGTATACTGTTTCTGTAACTCCTACAGAAGTGAATAAGAGTTATGGAAAAAGTGTAGAATTGCTTTTTGAGTAATTCCCGAAATTAAACACACAACATAGTTAGTTGTTGTACTCTATTTCTGTAACTACAATGCACCTCTATGGGAGTCACAGAAACAATGCTGAGCGTTCACATGTGGCCGATTCGGTAACTCCAGCCACAATAACATGGAGGAAGCAGGGCTATTCTTATCTTAGTCACATCTGAACGACCCTTAAGGGACTCTAATTTCCCATAAAATCTATTCAATAGAATATTAACAATATTGTAAAAGTTCCAGCACCCATCTGAATGCTGACCAGGAGATCGGGTGAAGTGCTGAGAAAGCATTTCACCCGATCTCTGAGAGAGCTGAGCCTTTTCACATCTCTCTCCCTCTACTTGCTCTTCCATACCTGAGTATTAGTTATGTGTTGTTCATGAGTCGTCTCTTTTATATGAATGATGGGATTCAGCTCCCTGCATTGACCCTTTGGTTCAGTTAGCCCTCCCCCTAATCTGGTAACCACGCCCCCTTTAAACAAATAGGATTAAAAGTGTTGTGGAGAGGGGAGACTGGCTGGACTGAGGCTCACATGAGGCTAATACATTTATTAGGAAGCCATTCATGAGCCAGAAGAGTCGGCTCTTTTTAGTGAGCGGAGCCTAATGAGCCAGCTCCCTAAAAACAGCAGAACTTCTTATCACCAGTGAGTATTCCTGCAGGACCCAGAGTTATGTCAGAAGCATGAGACTGATCACATGTCTCCTGCATCACTGCAAGGTCCTTATTTCATGCTGGCATGCAATGGGGCCAGAAAAGAAGTTCGAGCTCTGACTGGTTATGAAGAACAGCTGTGTGTGTTTGTTTGTGAGTATGTGAGTGAATGAATGGAGAGTTAAGTGTATTCATGTGGATGAATGTATATAGCAGACCTGAGTGAGTGAATGTAGCAAGAGGTATGTAAATGAGTGGTTGTAACATAGGTATGTGTGAGTGAATGGTTGTAGCAGAGCTGTATGTGTGAGTGAATGGATGTAGCAGAGCTGTATGTGTGAGTGAATGGATGTGATCTATGATATCATGGTATATGTTATTCTAGAGCTGTGGCATCGACTGCGATTAATAGTATCCTTGATTTGTAAGTTGCTATGGAATTTGATGGTGCTATATAAATAAAGATTATTAATTATTATTATTTATATTCTGTAAGTTTTATGCAGCTACAACCCATCAACCAAGGGGATCCATATCCCACTCACAATAAACAGTTAGTGATAAAAGTGTTGTGTACGGTAACATCACTGTGTGTATTATCACTGTAATGTAACATTGCTTTTATTCATGTACTGTACTGTGACATCACTGTGTGTATTATCCCTGTACTGTGACATCACTGTGTGTATTTTATCCGTACGTGACATCACTGTGTATTATCCCGTACTGTGACACACTGTGGTATTATCCCTGTACTGTGACAATCACTGTGTGTATATTCCTGTACTGTGACATACACTGTGTGCATTATCCCTGTACTGTGACATCACTGTGTGTATTATCCATGTACTGTGACCTCACTGTGTGATTATCCGCTGTACTGTGAAATCACTGGTGCATTATCCTGTACTGTGACATCACTGTGTATATCTCCTGGACTGTGACATCACGTGTGCATTATCCCTGTACTGTGACATCACTGTGTGCATTATCCCTGTTACTGTGACATCACTGGGTGGATTATCCCTGTACTGTGACATCGCTGTGTGTAAGACCCTGTACTGTGACATGACTGTATGTATTAACTTTGTACTGTGACACCACTGTGTGTATTATCCTGTTACTGTGACATCGCTGTGTGTAATATCCCTGTACTGGACACTCACTGTATGTATTATCTTGTACTGTGACATCACTGGTTGCATTATCCCTGTACTTTGAATCACTGTGTATTATTATTCCTGTACTGTGACATCACTGTGTGTATTATCTCTGTACTGTGACATCACTGTGTGATATCATGTATTGGACATCACTGTGTGTATTTCCTGTACTGTGACATCGCTGTGTGTATTATCCCTGTACTGTGACATCAATGTGTGTATTATCTTCTGTACTGTGATCCACTATGTGTATATCCCTGACTGTGACATACGTGTGCATTATCCCTGTACTGTGACATCACTGTGTGTATTATTCCTGTACTGTGACATCACTGTGTGTATTATTCCTGTACTTGTGACATCACTGTGTCATTATCCCTGTACTGTGACATCATGTGTGCATTATCCCTGTACGTGACATCGCTGGGTGTATTATCCCTGTACTGTGAATCACTGTGTAATATCCCTGTACTGTGACATCACTGTCTGTATTATCCCATTAAAACCATTTTATACTTTAACAAATCTTTCCAGTCTTCTGTATTATGATTTTTGTGATGAGAGTTAGTAGCGGAGGTCCGGATGCAGGTGTGACCTGAACCTGTGCTGCAGAATGAATCATTCCCGTGTTCCGCGCTTATTAAGCCTCACGTCACAGGATCATGCGTGACAGCACAGCACAGTGACTCATGTCTCCATCTCAGGCTGCACGGCTTATGGAGATCCTTTCTAACATATTTCATCTTTTTTCTAACACATTAGCAGTTTTAACATAAATGCAATTATCTCATTTATTTGGGGTGAGTGCGGGGGAGAGCCCTTCCGCACCACTGCTATACATGGAGACCGGAGCGTATACAGGACATTAGATGAGCAGTGCACTGATCCTATGTGAATATATCATGTGTAATACAGCAGCAGTCCCCCACTTACCTTATGAGTAACTCGTAGAGTATCTGGGCACAGGGTGAGAAATACTCAGACTCCTGACAGATTCCTGCGGAGAATCCGGAAAATAATTATCTCATTTCCCGTCGAGGCAAATGCGGAGGTGATTTACAGACTGTAATATTTATAAGGGCAGCGCATGGATTCTAACCATTAATGATGCAAAAATTATAAAACACAAAACAACACAAAAACAACATGCAGCAGAGCTAGCAAATCAGGAATGCACCAGGGGCGGTCTACGTCCTGATTGTGCCGATACTGGACTTTTTGACTCCTGCTTCCTGCTCAACAAAGGCAACTTGGGGGATGGATGCAACGTTATGGCATCCATCTCTGACCTTTGTGAGTGTATACTGGGAGTATTTCCCTGGGGATGTAACTGTCCAGTTATGTCACTCAAAAAAGTTTGGGACAAATTTTTACACTAAGAATCGGTAAGTGCCAGAGCTTTTATTTATACTATTGACGGACTCATCCAAACCTCAATTTTGATGGATCCACTCATCAAAAAACATAGTTATCTCTTATAAATAGACACACATGCATGCCGATCTATGCTTATGTACTACCCACAGACATACCACTTCATCTCATCAGAAGTAAATGACAATATCCTCTTTAAAGGGAACCTGTATCAGAAATGGCCTAATAAAACTACTACCAGTATGTGTCTAGCAAGCTTCACAACCTTACAGATCACAATTTCTTTCATAGCCAA
Organism: Engystomops pustulosus; assembly: GCA_019512145.1. Taxonomy (NCBI): domain Eukaryota; kingdom Metazoa; phylum Chordata; class Amphibia; order Anura; family Leptodactylidae; genus Engystomops; species Engystomops pustulosus. Next base: position 12,249,308 of record CM033641.1, read on the forward strand.
ATGTAGTTCCATCACCCAGAAAATCAACTTTGAAGTGAAAGGTTAATTGGTAGTATAAAGTCAAGGAGAGTGTAACAGTGGATGTTGAGCTCTCTGAACACACCTCCTGCCGTGATTACATCATGCACCAGACTTCAGGAGATCTGGTATTGGTTGTCTCTAGGTGCTCAACCATCGATTACAGAGAATTCAGTGTTATGCTCTCCATTCCTTGACTTTAACAAAAAATTTACATCCACTCAAAGGTGACTTCTAGATGATGTCACCACCCAGGGCCATGCAAGAACACAATCTGGAAGGTGTTCAGCTGCATGGGCAACATTCTGGGTAGCGGTTTATTAGTTATATTTGCTGACAGGTTCCCTTAAAGTGCTTGTCCACTTTGAAACAATCCAGCAAATAATTGTATTGTTTGTTGAAAAAGTTAAGCAATATACTTTGTGATCAATTCTTCTTGATTTTATAGATCTACTTCTATCATTTAACAGGGAGCATTATTATTTACTTCTGTGGATAAACACCAGTCCATGGTCATGCAATCCCTCACACCGAACGGCTCGTTATTTCATAGAGAGTAAAAGTTATTGATAGAACAAGCCGTGCACCGTGTGGAAATCACATGACCATGGAACGGTGTGTTTATCCACAGGAAGAAGAAAAAAATGAAACTTCTTGTTAATGACGGCAATTAAAGGGAAGAATTAATACAGAAAGTACCATTTACCCAAGTAGAAGCCTAGTTTTCGCACAAAAAAATGTGCTGAAAACCCAAAATCGGCTTGTACTCGAGTAAAAAAAAATAGGATTGCCAGGTTTTTGTGATAAAATTAGGGGCTTCAGTTATACTTGGGGTGGGCTTATACTCGAGTATATACAGTATATTGGAAAATTATATAATTTTTCATTAGACAAACAATATCAAATTATTTGCTGGAATTTGTGAATGGACAACCATTTTAAGCCCTCTCCTGCCCGCTTATACTGTCAGGTCATGCTCAGATCTTGTCCTAGTGAAGTTAGAGTCATAAAGCTAATGCAGGGAGGAAACATATAGCAGAGTGTTTTTAAAAATATGTCCCTAAGATTTATAGCATACTGTATGCAAAAAGATTTAGCAGAACGGAGCAGATTGCTCTACCACCCTACAGTGACTGAGCAGTTTAGCACATGGGAGAGGAATAATCACAGAGAATAGAGAAAATTTCTTTAGATATGTTGTACTACAAACTTATTCACCTGCATGTTGTATTACAAATTTATTCACTTGCAGTGGACTGAGCAGTTTAGCATGACGGAGAGGATATCACAGAGAATGGGAAACCTTCTTTAGAATGTTCTATTACAAACATTATTCACAGGATGTTTGATTACAAACTTTATTCACTTGCTGTGAACTGAGCAGTTTAGCACATGGGAGAGGACTAATCACAGAGAATAGAGAAACTTTCTTAGGATGTTGTATTACAAACTTTATTCACCTGATGTTGTTACAACCTTTTATTTCAGTGAACTGAGCAGTTTAGCAGACGGGAGAGGACTAATCACAGAGAATAGAGAACTTCTTTAGATATGTTGTATTTCAAACTTTATTACTTGCATGTTGTATAACAAACTTTATTCACCTACATGTTGTATTTCAAAAACTTATTCATCGAATGTTGTATTACAAGCTGTATTCATTGCAGTGAATGAGCAGTTTAGCAGATGGGAGATATTCACAGAGAATGAGAAGAAAACTTTCTTTAGATATGTTGCAATTACAAACTAGTATTCACCCGCACTATTCATTTTAAAAAGATATTTGAAAGAAAATAAGATTTAAGTTTTTGTTGAGCTCTGTAGACTTTACCGCTGAGACAATCGCTCCAAAAATCAGTTTTATCAAAGGAAGTTCACTTTGAAATAGATATTCATTACAGTTTTCATGTCTGATGATTAAATGAAAACATAAAACCGCAGCCATGAAGCAATAAGCAGCATTGGCCCAAACTATCTAAATCTGCACAGATATTTAAAGGAAATCTACATCGAAATCCATTATGATAAACCAGGGACATTACTGATAGATCCACCTGACTGTGGTATCTTCTTATATGTTACCCATGGACTCCGTTGTTCTAAAATCAAATTACCAGTTACAACTTTAGTGTTACCAGAGCACCTCTGTGCTGCAGCTAATTACATGTGCTGGAGAGGGCACCAGAAGGGGGAATTATATTGTATCAGTTGGAGTATACCATGTGGTGCTAGAAGGACTTAATACTATGTAGTTCCTCTAAGCAAGGTAGTACTGTGTGGGGCACTAGGGGGACAGCGTGACATGCATTAGCTGTATCTTTCTTTCCATTCTCAAGTTTGGAGGTTTTGCCTTACACCCCTCTTCAACTTCATAAAAAATTACCAGGCTGATTTTTCTCCAGTTAATACCTTGAGCTAAAATCAAGTCTTTAGGATTTTTCGTCAACGTTATTTCTTCCCCAATACATTGTATGTTTGGCAATTCTCGAATTGGCGCACAAGGTGTGAATCGCAAAATCAAGTGGAATAATATGGACCTACTAACGGGAAGCAATACATATATAGTATGAAGGTACACGGCGGGTCGCTAAGGTCGCCTTTGTTTACCGGGTTGGACCTTTTTGCAGCATTTGCAATAACAATCTTATCGCCATTGGTGACGAGCGTGAAGCATTTGCAAAGATTCTTAAACTTACAGGATTCTTTTGTAACTGAAAGAAGTCGGCAAATATCTTTTTTTTTTTGATATTAAAAAAAGAGAACAAACCTTTTTTTCCGCCAAGTTCCTATTTGTTCTTCACTACTTATTAGAGACGATTAGACATTCAGAGATACTTGTAAAAGGATTACGCCATTCTCCGTAATGGAATAATTGGCGCTGAAGTTATGTCTCTTGCATATCTGTGCATATTAAAATTGGCTTTAAAGAGCATGGGGCGATTAATGAATAGCGGGTGAGAAGACTATTCCTACGGCGTAACCTTTCCTTAAAATTATTCCGCTTCCCGTGAACTGTGATCGGAGGATGATGGAGAGTGTTTGGAGGGAAATACTGCGGGTTCTGACTCACATCTGCAAATAAACACGTTGATGGTCCCTTGAGGCCACCATCCAGCCCGACATCCAGCTGACTGTAATCTAAAAGTAGCTCCGACTTTTCTTTTAACCTTGAGGTTCATTACTGATTTGTTCGGTGACCGCGATGGAGATTGTGATCTTTCCAATCATCACGAACTGCAAGAAGTAATGTCATAGGTTTATAGACTCCTATAATTGCCGTAGCCTCGGTTTTATTGACTCCTAATATTAGAATTACTGTTCTGGAGATCTTCAGGGGCCATACGTTGGGCCAGTTCAGCTGATTTTGCCTTGCTGCTTTGGGGTAATGAGTTGAAATCTGACCAGTTTGCATAGAGTTCTTTTGGGTTCCTCCTGATATATTTCACATTCTAAAAAGAATACTGTAGTTGAAAGGCGTGTTCCCCTGTGTTGGTTTTGAGACCTCTAATATAGATCATCAGTATCCGAATTAGTGGGGGGATTGGACGGACTTAGACCCTTAGTGACCACATGTTCTGGGAACTAGTACACAGAGTTTGTCTATGATGTCCTACACCCAAACCACATGGCACTCTAGACAGGAGGACCACCAGGGGCGTCGCTAGGTCAAAAGATCCGGGGTCGTGCCCCGGATCTTTGGCCAGTGCCCGAATCTCCTAGGGTCAGCAGATCATCTGCCCCACTCCCGGGAGATTCCTTCCCTCTCGTTCTCATCACGATCTGGGTCCTCAGATCGTGATGCGAAACGAGTGCAGGCGCTGCTTTCCCTGCAAAGGACCTAGCCTCCGCGGAGTTCCAGAGGCTGAAGGACCTGTGATGATGTCATGATCACATGACCCTGCAGGGGGAAAGCAGCGCACAGAAAGAGAGAGCTGCATTCTGTGAGGTGAGAAGATGAGAAGCATTGGGGACTAGGGAAGGGGGAGAACATTGTGGGGCATTATTTCTTGGGGGGCTGTGTGAGGCACATATTTAAGGGTGGGGGGCTGGGTGAAGACATTACTTATGGGGGGGCTGTGTGTGTGAGGCACGTATTACTGGGGGGTGTGTGAGGCACATTATTTACTGGGGGCTGATGTGAGGCACATTATTACTGGGGGGTGTGTGTGAGGCACATTATTTACTGGGGGGGGGGCTTGTGTGAGGCACATTATTTACGGGGAAGCTGTGTGAGGCACATTATTACTGGGGGGCTGTGTGAGGCACTTATTTACTGGGGGGGCTGGTGGCACATTATTACTGGGGGGGCTGTGTGAGGACAGTGATTACTGGGGGGGGGCTGTGTGAGCACATTATTTACTGGGGAGACTGTGTGAGGACATTTATGGGGAGACTGTGTGGGCACATTATTATGGGGAGGACTGTGTGAGGCACATTATTATGGGGGGGGGGGGGGGCTGTGTGAGGCACATTACTTCTGGGGACTGGTGAGGCAATTACTTACTGGGGGGCTGTGTGAGGCACATTATTTACTGGGGGGACTGTGTGAGGCACATTATTTACTGGGGGGCTGTGTGTGAGGCACATTATTTACTGGGGGGGGCTGTGTGAGGCACATTATTTCCTGGGGGGCTGTGTGGGCTGTGTGAGGAGCACATATTTACGGAGGGGGGTGTGGGGCACAAATACTACTGGGGGGAGTGTGAGGCACATTATTACTGGGGGGTGTGTGTGAGGCACATTATTTACTGGGGGGCTGTGTGAGGACCATTATTTACTGGGGGGGCTGTGTGTGAGGCACATTATTCTGGGGGGCGTGTGAGCAAATATTATGGGGGGCTGTGTAGAGGACACATTATTACTGGGGGGGTGTGTGAGGCACATACTTACTGGGGGGCTGTGTGTGGGCACATTACTTATGGGGGGACTGTGTGAGGGACCATGATTTACTGGGGGCGGATGGTGAGGCACATTATTTATGGGGGGCTGGTGTGAGGCACATTATTACGGGGGCTGTGTGAGGCACATTATTTAATGGGGGGCTGTCGGACATGTGGTGTGTGAGGCACATTATTTACTGGGGGGCTGTGTGTGAAGCACATTACTTACTGGGGGGCTGTGTGAGGACATTATTTACTGGGGGGCTGTGTGAGGCACATTACTTACTGGGGGGGATGTGTGAGGCACATTATTTACTGGGGGGCTGTGTGTGAGAGCACATTATTCTAGTGGGGGGGCTGTGTGGGCACAGTTATTTACTGGGGGGCTGTGTGAGGCACAGTTATTACTGGGGGCTGTGTGTGAGGCACATTACTTACTGGGGGGCTGTGTGAGGCACAGTTTACTACTGGGGCGGCTCTGTGTGGAACATTTTACTTAATGGGGGGCGTGTTGAAGGCACATTACTTACTGGGTGGCTTGTGGTGAGGCACATTGTCTTACTGGGGGGACTATGGGTTGTGTGTGAGGCACATTACTACTATGGGGGGCTGTGGATGGCACATTACTTACTGGGGGGCTGGCCTCGTGTGGGCACATTACTGGGGGGGCGTTGTGTGTACATACTTACTGGGGGACTGATGTGGGGCACATTACTTACTGGGGGGCTGTGTGGGATATATTCGGGGGGCTGTGTGTCACATACGTACTGGGGGGCGTGTGGTCAAATTACTTTACTGGGGGGGCTGTTGTGGGGACATACTTGGGGGGCTGTGTGGTACATTACTTACTGGGGGGCGTGTGGGGACATTACTTGGGGGCGTGTGGGGACATTACTGGGGGGGCTGTGTACTGTGGGGACATGGGGGCTGTGTGTGGTCACATTACTTAGTGGGGGCTGTGTGGTCACATTACGTACTGGGGGCTGTGGGGACATTACTACTGGGGGGGCTGGTGGTCACATTACTACTGGGGGGCTGGTGGGCACAGTACTTACTGGGGGGGCTGTGTGGGCAACATACTGGGGGAGGTGGCACATATTACTGTGGGGGCTGTGTGGGGACATTACTGGGGGCTGTGTGGTCAAGAATTACTGGGGGCGTGGGCACATTACTTACTGGGGGGCTGTGTGTGGGCACTTTACTTACTGGGGGGGCTGTGTGGCACATTACTTAGGGGGGGCTGTTGGCACATTACTTAGGGGGGCTGGTGGTGGACATTAATTAATGGGGGCTGTGGGTCAATTATACTGGGGGGCTGTGTGGGGGACTATGGGCGTGTATACTTATGGGGGGCTGAATTGGGGGGGACCGTCACGGGGGGGATGGTCGGTCGCAACCTTGTGTGTATTATCCCTGTACTGTGACATCACTGTGTGTATTATCCCTGTACTGTGACATCACTGTGTGTATTATCCCTGTACTGTGACATCACTGTGTGTATTATCCCTGTACTGTGACATCATTGTGTGTATTATCTCTGTACTGTGACATCACTGTGTGTATTATCCCTGTACTGTGTGACATCACTGTGTGTATTATCCCTGTACTGTGACATCACTGTGTGTAATATCCCTGTACTGTGACATCACTGTATGTATTATCCCTGTACTGTGACATCACTGTGTGTATTATCCCTGTACTGTGACATCATTGTGTGTATTATCCCTGCACTATAACATCGCTGTGGCTGAGTGAGTAGCACGTCTGCCTTGCAGCGCTGGGGTCCTGGGTTCAAATCCCACCCAGGACAACTTCTGCGAAGAGTTTGTATGTTTTCTCTGTTTGCGTGGGTTTCCTCCGGGTAATCCAGTTTCCTCCCACACTCCAAAACATACTATTAGGTTGTTTAGATTGTGAGCCCCATGGGGACAGGGATCAATTTGACATGCTCTGTGTGTGCTATATAAATAAAGAATTATTATTATTATTATTTCTGTACTGTGACATCACTGTGTGTATTATCCCTGTACTATGACATCACTGTGTGTATTATCCCTGTACTGTGACATCACTGTATATATTATCTCTGTACTGTGACATCACCGTGTGTATTATCCCTGTATTGTGACATCACCCTGTGTGTATTATCCCTGTATTGTGACATCACTGTGTGTATTATCCCTGTACTGTGACATCACTGTGTGTATTATCTCTGTACTGTGACATCACTGTGTGTATTATCCCTGTACTATGACATCACTGTGTGTATTATCTCTGTACTATGACATCACTGTGTGTATTATCCCTGTACTGTGACATCACTGTGTGCATTATCCCTGTACTGTGACATCACTGTGTGTATTATCTCTGTACTGTGGAATCACTGTGTGTATAATCCCTGTACTGTGACATCACTGTGTGTATTATCCCTGTACTATGACATCAATGTGTGTATTATCCCTGTACTGTGACATCACTGTGTGTATTATCCCTGTACTGTGACATTACTAATGTATTATCCCTGTACTGTGACATCACTGTGTGTATTATCCCTGTACTATGACATCACTGTGTGTATTATCCCTGTACTGTGACATCACTGTGTGTATTATCCCTGTACTGTGACATTACTAATGTATTATCTCTGTACTGTGACATTACTGTGTGTATTATCCCTGTACTATGACATCACTGTGGGTATTATCTCTGTACTATGACATCACTGTGTGTATTATCCCTGTACTGTGACATCACTGTGTCTATTATCCCTGTACTGTGTGTATTATCCCTGTACTATGACATCACTGTGTGTATTATCCTTGTACTGTGACATCACTGTGTGTATTATCTCTGTACTGTGACATCACTGTGTGCCTTATTCCTGTACTGTGACATAACTGTGTGTATTATCACTGTGCTGTGACATCACTGTGTGTATTATCCCTGTACTATGACATCACTGTGTGTATTATCCCTGTACTGTGACATCACTGTGTGTATTATCTCTGTACTGTGACATCACTGTGTGTATTATCCCTATACTGTGACATCACTGTGTGCATTATCCCTGTACTGTGACATCACTGTGTGTATTATTCCTGTACTGTGACATCACTGTGTGTATTATTCCTGTACTGTGACATCACTGTGTGCATTATCCCTGTACTGTGACATCACTGTGTGCATTATCCCTGTACTGTGACATCGCTGTGTGTATTATCCCTGTACTGTGACATCACTGTGTAATATCCCTGTACTGTGACATCACTGTCTGTATTATCCCATTAAAACCATTTTACTACTTTAACAAATCTTTCCAGTCTTCTGTTATTATGATTTTTGTGATGAGAGTTAGTAGCGGAGGTCCGGATGCAGGTGTGACCTGAACCTTGTGCTGCAGAATGAATCATTCCCGTGTTCCGCGCTTATTAAGCCTCACGTCACAGGATCATGCGTGACAGCACAGCACAGTGACTCATGTCTCCATCTCAGGCTGCACGGCTTATGGAGATCCTTTTCATTAACATATTTCATCTTTTTTCTACACCAATTAGCATGTTTTAACATAAATGCAATTATCTCATTTATTTGGGGTGAGTGCTGGGGAGAGCCCTTCCCGCACCACTGCTATACATGGAGACCGGAGCGTATACAGGACATTAGATGAGCAGTGCACTGACTTCCTATGTGAATATATCATGTGTAATTACAGCAGCAGTCCCCCACTTACCTTATGAGTAACTTCGTAGTATCTGGGCACAGGGTGAGAAATACTCAGACTCCTGACAGATTCCTGCGGAGATACCGGAATAATTATCTCTATTTCCCCGTCGAGGCAACTGCGGAGGTGATTTACAGACTGTAATATTTATAAGGGCAGCGCATTGGATTCTAACCATTAATGATGCAAAAATTATAAAACACAAAACAACACAAAAACACAATGCAGCAGAGCTATGCAAATCAGGAATGCACCAGGGGCGGTCTACGTCCTGATTGTGCCGATACTGGACTGTTTTTGACTCCTGCTTCCTGCTCAACAAAGGCAACTTGGGGGATGGATGCAACGTTATGGCATCCATCTCTGACCTTTGCTGAGTGTATACTGGGAGTATTTCCCTGGGGATGTAACTGTCCAGTTATGTCACTCAAAAAAAGTTTGGGACAAATTTTTACACTAAGAATCGGTAAGTGCCGAAGCTTTTATTTATACTATTGACGGACTCATCCAAACCTCAATTTTGATGGATCCACTCATCAATAAAACATAGTTATCTCTATATAAATAGACACACATGCATGCCGATCTATGCTTATGTACTACACAGACATACACTCTCATCTCATCAGAAGTAAATGACAATATCCTGTCTTTTAAAGGGAACCTGTCATCAGAAACTGGCCTAATAAACTACTACCAGTATGTTGTCTAGCAGCTTCACACCTTACAGATCACATTTCTTTCATAGCCAAATGTAGTTCCATCACCCAGAAAATCAACTTTGAAGTGAAAGGTTAATTGGTAGTATAAAGTCAAGGAGAGTGTAACAGTGATGTTGAGCTCTCTGAACACCTCCTGCCGTGACTTACATCATGCACCAGACTTCAGGAGATCTGGTTATTGGTGTCTCTAGGTGCTCAACCATCGATTACAGAGAATTCAGTGTTATGCTCTCCATCTCCTTGACTTTATACAAAAAATTTACATCTCACTTCAAAGGTGACTTTCTAGATGATGTCACCACCCAGGGCCATGCAAGAAACACAATCTGGAAGGTGTTCAGCTGCATGGCAACATTCTGGTAGCGGTTTATTAGTTATATTTCTGCTGACAGGTTCCCCTTAAAGTGCTTGTCCACTTTGAACAATTTCCAGCAAATAATTGATATTGTTTGTCTGATAAAAAGTTAAGCAATATACTTTTGGTATCAATTCTTCTTGATTTTATAGATCTCTACTTTCTATCATTTAACAGGGAGCATTATTTTATTTACTTCCTGTGGATAAACACCAGTCCATGGTCATGCAATCCCTCACACCCGAACGGCTCGTTATTTCATAGAGAGTAAAAGTTATTTGATAGAACAAGCCGTGCACCTGTGTGAAATCACATGACCATGGAACGGTGTTTATCCACAGGAAGAAGAAAAAAATGAAACTTCTTGTTAATGACGGCAATTAAAGGGAAGAATTAATACAGAAAGTACCATTTACCCAAGTAGAAGCCTAGTTTTTCAGCACAAAAAAATGTGCTGAAAACCCAAACTCGGCTTGTACTCGAGTAAAAAAATATAGGATTTGCCAGGTTTTTGTGATAAAATTAGGGGCTTCAGTTTATACTTGGGTGGGCTTATACTCGAGTATATACAGTATATTGGAAAATTATATAACTTTTCATTAGACAAACAATATCAATTATTTGCTGGAATTTGCTGAAAGTGGACAACCATTTTAAGCCCTCTCCTGCCCGCTATACTGCTCAGGTCACTGCTCAGATCTGTCCTCAGTGAAGTTAGAGTTCATAAAGCTAAATGCAGGGATGAAACATATAGCAGAGTGTTTTTAAAAATATGTCCCTAAGATTTATAGCAGTACTGTATGCAAAAAAGATTTAGCAGAACGGAGCAGATTGCTCTACACCCTACAGTGAACTGAGCAGTTTAGCACATGGGAGAGGACTAATCACAGAGAATAGAGAAACTTTCTTTAGATATGTTGTACTACAAACTTTATTCACCTGCATGTTGTATTACAATCTTTATTCACTTGCAGTGGACTGAGCAGTTTAGCATACAGGAGAGGACTAATCACAGAGAATAGGGAAACCTTCTTTAGATATGTTCTATTACAAACATTATTCACCTGAATGTTGTATTACAAACTTTATTCACTTGCTGTGAACTGAGCAGTTTAGCACATGGGAGAGGACTAATCACAGAGAATAGAGAAACTTTCTTTAGGTATGTTGTATTACAAACTTTATTCACCTGAATGTTGTATTACAAACTCTATTTACTTTCAGTGAACTGAGCAGTTTAGCAGACGGGAGAGGACTAATCACAGAGAATAGAGAAACTTTCTTTAGATATGTTGTATTTCAAACTTTATTCACTTGCATGTTGTATAACAAACTTTATTCACCTACATGTTGTATTTCAAAAACTTTATTCACTGAATGTTGTATTACAAGCTGTATTCACTTGCAGTGAACTGAGCAGTTTAGCAGATGGGAGATATTCACAGAGAATAGAGAAACTTTCTTTAGATATGTTGCATTACAAACTATATTCACCCGCACTATTCATTTTAAAAAGATATTTGAAAGAAAATTAATATTTAAGTTTTTGTTTGAGCTCTGTAGACTTTACCGCTGAGACAATCGCTCCAAAAATCAGTTTTATCAAAGGGAAGTTCACTTTGAAATAGATATTTCATTACAGTTTTCATGTCTGATGATTAAATGAAAACATAAAACCGCAGCCATATGACAGAATAAGCAGCATTGGCCCAAACTATCTAAAATTCTGCACAGATATTTAAAGGAAATCTACCATCGAAATCCATTATGATAAACCAGGGACATTACTGATAGATCCACCTTGACTGTGGTATCTTCTTATATGTTACCCATGGACTCCGTTGTTCTAAAATCAACTTTACCAGTTACAACTTTAGTGTTACCAGAGCACCTCTGTGCTGCAGCTTAATTACATTGTGCTGGAGAGGGCACCAGAAGGGGGAATTATATTGTGTATCAGTTGGAGTATACCATGTGGTGGCTAGAAGGGACTTAATACTATGTAGTTCCTCTAAGCAAGGTAGTACACTGTGTGGGCGCACTAGGGGGACAGCGTGACATGCATTAGCTGTATCTTTCTTTCCATTCTCAAGTTTGGAGGTTTTGCCTTACACCCCTCTTCTAACTTCATAAATAAATTACAGGCTGATTTTTTCTCCAGTTAATACACTTGAGCTAAAATCAAGTCTTTAGGATTTTTCGTCAACGTTATTTCTTCCCCCATACATTGTATGTTCTGGCAATTCTCGAAATTGGCGCACAAGGTGAAATCGCAAATCAAGTGGAATAATATGGACCTCTCTAACGGGAAGCAATCACATATATAGTATGAAGGTACACGGCGGGTCGCTAAGGTCGCCTTTGTTTACCGTGTTGGACCTTTTTGCAGCATTTGCCATCTAACAATCTTTATCGCCATCTGGTGCCGAGCGTGAAGCATTGCAACAGATTCTTAAACTTACAGGATTCTTTCTGTAACTGAAAAGAAGTCGGCAATATCTTTTTTTTTTTAGATATTACAAAAAGAAGAACAAACCTTTTTTTCCGCCAAGTTCCTATTTGTTCTTCACTACCTTATTAGAGAGATTAGACATCAGAGAGTACTTGTAAAAGGATTACGCCATTATCCGTAATGAATAATTGGCGCTGAACGTTATGTCTCTTTGCATATCTTTGCATATTAAAATTGCTTTAAAGAGCATGGAGATTAATGACTAGCGGGTGAGAAGACTATTCCTACGGCTTAACCTTTCCTTAAAATTATTACCGCTTCCCGTTGAACTGTGATCGGAGGATGATGGAAGTGTTTGGAGGGAAATACTGCGGGTTCTGACTGCACATCTGCAAATAAACACGTCTGATGTGTCCCTCTGAGGCCACCATCCAGCCCGACATCCAGCTGACTGTAATCTAAAAGTAGCTCCTGACTTTTAACCTTGAGGTTATTACTTTGATTTGTTCGGTGACCGCGATGGAGATTGTGATCTTTCCATCATCACCGAACTGCAAGAAGTAATGTCATAGGTTTATAGCTGCCTATAATTGCCGTAGACCTCGGTTTTATTGACTCCTAATATTAGAATTACTGTTCTGGAGATCTTCTAGGGGCCATACGTTGGGCCAGTTCAGCTGATTTTGCCTTGCTGCTTTGGGGTAATGAGTTGAAATCTGACCATTTCTGCATAGAGTTCTTTTGGGTTTCCTCCTGATATATCTTCACATTCTAAAAAGAATACTGTAAGTTGAAAGGCGTGTTTAGCCCCCTGTGTTGGTTTTTGATGCCCTCTAATATAGATCATCAGTATCCGATTAGTGGGGATTGGACGACTTAGACCCTTAGTGACCACATGTTCTGGGAACTAGTACACAGAGTTGTCTATGATGTCCTACACCCAAACCACATGGCACCTCTAGACCAGGAGGACCACCAGGGGCGTCGCTAGGTCAAAAGATCCGGGGCTCGTGCCCCGGATCTTTTGGCCAGTGCCCCGAATCTCCTCGGGTCAGCAGATCATCTGCCCCACTGCCCGGGAGATTCCTTCCCTCTCGTTCTCATCACGATCTGTGTCCTCAGATCGTGATGAGAACGAGTGCAGGCGCTGCTTTCCCCTGCAAGGACCTAGCCTCCGGGAGTTCCAGAGGCTGAAGGACCTGTGATGATGTCATGATCACATGACCTGCAGGGGAAAGCAGCGCACAGAAAGAGAGAGCTGCATCTGTGAGGTGAGAAGCATGATAGGGACTAGGGAAGGGGGAGAACATTGTGGGGCACATTATTTCTTGGGGGGCTGTGTGAGGCACATTATTTACTGGGTTTGGGGCTGTGTGGAAGCACCATTACTGATACGGGGGGCTGTTGTGTGAGGCACATTATTACAGGGGGGGGCTGTGTGAGCACAATTACTTACTGGGGGGGCGGTGTGAGGCACATTATTACTGGGGCTGTTGAGGCGCTTATTTACTGGGGGGGGTGTGTGAGGCACTTATTTACTGGGGGGACTGTGTGAGCACATTATTTACTGGGGGGGCTGGTGAGGCACATTATTTCAACTTGGGGGGCTGTGGTGAGGCCATTATTTACTGGGGGGCTGTGTGAGGCAATATTACTGTGGGGGGCTGTTGTGAGGCACATTATTTACTGGGGTTGGACAGGCTGTGTGAGGCACTTTATTTACTGGGGGACTGTGAGGCACATTATTACTGTGAGGACTGTGGAGGCAAATTTTACGGGGGGGGGGTCTGAGGCACATTATTACTGGGGGACTGTGTAGGCACATTACTTACTGGGGCTGTGTGAGGCACATTATTTACTCTGGGGGTACTGGTGTGAGGCACATTATTTACTGGGGGCTGTGTGAGGCACATTATTTACTGGGGGGGCGGTGTGAGGCACATTATTTCCTGGGGGGCTGTGTGGGCACATTATTTACTGGGACTGTGTGAGGCACATTATTTACTGGGGGGCTGTGTGTGAGGCACATTACTTGATGGTGGGCATTGTGTAGGCACTTATTACTGGGGGGCTGTGTGAGGCACATTACTTACTGGGGGGACTGTGTGAGGCACATTATTACTGGGGCTGTGTGTGAGGCACATTATTTACTGGGGGGCTGTGTGAGCACGTTACTGGGGGGCTGTGTGAGGCACATTACTTACTGGGGGGCTGTGTGAGGCACATTACTTACTGGGGGGCTGTGTGAGGCACATTACTTACTGGGGGGCTGTGTGAGGCAATTATTTACTGGGGGCTGTGTGGGGCACATTATTTACTGGGGGGCTGTGTGAGGCACATTATTTACTGGGGACTGTGTGAGGCACATTATTTACTGGGGGGCTGTGTGTGAGGCACATTATTTACTGGGGGGCTTGTGTGAGGCACATTACTTACTGGGGGGCTGTGTGAGGCACGTGGTTACACTGGGGGCTGTGTGGCAATTCTTACTGGGTGGGCTTGTGAGCCACATGATACGGGGAGGTTGGTGAGGCACATTATTTACTGGGGGGCTGTTGTGAGGCACATTATTTGCGGGGGGTTGTGTGAGGCACATTACTTACTGGGGGGCTGTGTGTGAGGCACTTCGACTTACACTGGGTGGGCTGTGTGAGGCACATTACTTACTTGCTTACCCCTAGGCTTTTTGCTTATTTTTTCACCCTTACTATAACCCCCTTTAAAACCCCCCCTTGTAGCATACTTTCCACCTTTTTTTTCTGTTTTAGAGGCCCATTGACTTCCTGGGTTGCTGTGTGAGTCCACGTCCATCCTTTTTTTCTTTTTTTGACTCCCCGCGCAGATTACTTCCCTGCCTAGGAGGTCTTTACGTGGTTTCTGTGTGAGGCACATTTATTTACTGGGGGGGGCTGGGGGGGTGGACCATTCTGGGGGGCTTTGTTGGGCCATTACCTGAACTGTTTTCAACTGTGTTGTGCCCCTTCCTTACGTTGTTTCGGGTTAGGGCTGTTTTGTCACTCGTTCCTAATCCTGGTGGGAAAGTCGTTTTTTTGGTTGGTGCCCGCTCTATCCTTCCCGTACGCCAGGTCCTTGTTTGTTCTTTGTTTTTCACGATAGATCCTTCCTAGTGGTGGTTGTAGATTCTTTTTTTATTCCCATTTCCGGTGTTTTTTGTCCTTGTTGGGTTTTACGTACCCTGTGCTTCCGCGTTTTATTTCTGTTTATGGATTCCTTCTTCCTGTTTTTTTGTCTTTGATTTTTTTTTACATTACTTGGGTCGGTGTGTGGAATTACTACTTGTGGGCTTGTGGTCACATACTTACTTTACACTGGTGGGGCTTTGGTTTTTTTTTTCACTGTCTTACTGGTTTCTGTTGATGTCACATTACCGAACTTACACGTACTGGAGGCTGTGTGAGGCACCTTCCTTACTGGGGGTCTGTGTGTGAGTCACATTACTACTAACTGGGGGACTGTGTTGAGGCACATTACTGCTGGGTTGTGGACTGTTGTGAGTCACATTTTTACTTTTAACACTTGTGTGCTTTTTTTGGTGACATTGAACTTACTGTGTTTCTTGTGTTGTGTTCACCCGACAAGTTACTGACTTTCCTTCCCCTTTGTTTGCCGGCTTTTTAGTTTCCCCTGGAGTTACTTCCTTTCGCTGTTGGTGGTCTTTTGGTTGGTTCTCTTCCTCATTGCTGCCTTCCTTTTTTATGTTGCTTGTGTTGATTGAGGTGTTGATGTGCCCGGAGTTCTATCACGTGTGCGTCGTTGGTATTGTTTTGCGTTTTTTTCCGTCGTCCGCTGTACCTTTCCTGTTTTTGAACTTGTTTGTACCGGCATATCTCCACTTCGGCTCCAACTTATAGTTTGTCTTTTTTATCCGCGCTGTCGAGCCTTCCGGGGTACGTTGTGTAGTTGTTCTCTTTTTTTGGCCGCTTGGACTTCCTTCCGAGGTGTCTGTATTAATGTCTATTTTTAGGTCCGCCCGGATTCCTAGTTGGGGTGTTTTTTCTTTTTGTATTACATTACTTTTTGCTTTTGGTCACATACTTACTGTTTTCTTTTATGACATTACTTTACTGGTGTCTGTTTCTTCACATTACTTACTTTTTTGTATGGGTTTGGCTGTTTGTGTACATTACTTCACTTTTTTTACGTTTTTTTGTCGCTGTTTTTTCCCCTTTAACTTACTGGTGGGACTGTGTGGGGGCCACATTACTACTGGGGGGTGTTTGGGCATTTCTTACGTGGGGCTGTGGGGGGTCACATTACTTACTTGGTGGCTGGTTTGTGCACAGTACTTACTGGGGGCGGGTGGGTAAATTACTGTGGGCTGTTTTGGTCCCGTTCCTTACTTTTTTTGTGCTGTGTGTTTTCGCGCTTTACTTACTGGTGGACCGGGCCTTTTTTGGTTTTTTTTCCCACTTACTCCTTTTACTGTTTTTTTGTCTGTTTTTGGACATTAGCTGGGGTGCTGTCTGGTACACATTACTTACCTACTGGGCGGGCTGTTTGGTCACAGTACTTCTGGGGGGGGGCTGTGTGTCACATTCCTTTGACTTAGTGGGGGTGGCTGATTGTTGTTTCCCTTCCTGGGGTGTTGTTTGTAGTTCGTTTCTTTTTGTGCTCACATTACTTACTCTACTGGGGGGCTTGTGTGGGGCACTTACTACTTACTTTGGGGGGGCTTTTTTTCACCTTACTCCCTCCGACTGGGGGTTTGGGCTGGTTTGTTGGACATTACTGGGGGGGCTTTTTTGGTTTCACATGACTGTTCTGTTGTGCTGTTATGTTTGACTTTCTTGGAGCGTGTGCCACCTCATACACTATCCATCCTCGTTGATCACATATCTTTTCCGGAATACAACACATGTTCGGGTTAACAACGCACCTGGTTTTGTTTACAAAACATGCACGACACAGGTGTGAGCGCAGCCGTACAGTATTTGTGGGGGGAATTGTTAGGGGCGGCAGCAGGATAACACTTCCAAGTAACAGATGTAGGGCAATGAGGACCATAAGTGGTGGGTGATGGGGGATTTCTCCTTGTGTGCTCTGGTAGCTGTATATGCCAGGAGTAACCTTGTTATTGGCACAGCCACAGGTGAGGGTTATGTACAGGGGTTCAATTCTGAAAGTGCAAGACACATGCAGTGGGGCCGTCCCCTGATCGTTTTACCCGACCCTAAAAAAAAAAAAGAAAACTCCCCTGTGGACCCACACATATTGTGAGATACATTTCACCCCCCCACCTGTTCTGTTTTTGTAGAAGATACCTGCCTATTCGGGTAAACAATACACAGGGTTGTCAATGACGCCCAACTGCGATGTGTCCTGTTGACCCGGGGGGCCTGAGTGATGGTAACCTGGAGATAAAATAACAGCCAGTTTGGAGAATCAAGGAGCAGTTACATCTTCCCAGTACTCAGTTGGACCCACTTGTGTCCTTCTACTCTGCTCCTTCTTGCTTATTCGCTGTCCTGTTAGTAGTGAAATTTCAAGTACTAATGGAAGGCCAATTGAGAGGAGAAGGAATGCGGGCCTAGCTGGGCTTCATCACACCAAGGTGCAAAGTCTAGCATTAGCCTGGGCACGAGCACATAAGCTTTGCCAAAATGGAAGTTGCCAGGGATGGAAGTAGAGGGCTCTGTTCACTGTATTATGGTGGTCTCATAGAAGTGCAGTACATTCTGCTAATGGCTTACTACACAATGTAGATTTTAGTGCTAGTACAAACGATTCTGTGAATAGGTCAGAGTAAACATCGCATTAAAAGCCAGAACTATTGCTTAAAGGGGTTTTCCCATATTCCGAGAAAGTAACCTTCTAAGATTCCTTCTTTTCCATTAGCAACTCTTGGAGACTTTGGGTCCTGTCAGATCAGAATTGAAGAAGCCCCTTCTTAGTGACTGGGTGACTCGCTGGCCTTAGGGGTTGTTGTGGCTACATGATGTCATCAGAAATGATAGAGCGATTTCAGAAACCAACGGGCCAATCTTAAGCAGTGGTGGTGAACCTATGGCACAGGCGCTAGAGTTGGCGCTCAAAGGCATCTTGTGGGCACCCAGGCCGTCACACCAGCACATAGTTTTCCATATAGGTTGAGTGAATCTCGACCTTCATGATCAAAGTAAAGATGTGTGGAAAGGGCAGGATTATCATTGGAGCTCCGGACCCACAATTCATCCTGTTCTAGGGAACCCGAGAGGGAAGCTACAATAATAATCTGAATTTCCTCTCTCTCGTTTCAACTGTATTAGTTTCCTCAAGACACCAATGCGATTTAAAGCTGTAGGAGATCAGGGCACAATAGGTTGCTGATTAAATAGCAATTTTGGCACTTTGTGGTATATTAGTGGTTATTTTGCTGGTCTTATGGCACTCAAACTTTAAAAGGTTCACCATCACTGGTCTAGAGGGTTCAGTATAAGTTTTTTGTTCAGTATTTGTTTTTCTTTCTATTTTTATGCAAATGATGACCCCCTCAGGTTTATTCCAGATATTGGAAAGTTGCTTTCATTTTGAAACCAGATTTGAATACCTGATGCGTCTCATTTCTATACAACACAACAGTATACTGCATGTTGACAGTATATAAATGTATATGTTTCCCAAGGGCTCCATAAATAGAAGGTCAAAAGTGAGCACCATGAAAAGCACACAAAATATTTAGTAGGTGCTTAGAACTCAAAAGTAACCAGGATATTGGATTCTGAGGGACACCGTAGACAGGTAGAGTACACAATGCACAATGGGAGACAGTTCAAAGGGAGTGAAAGCTACATAAAATTGTGGAATGTGATCTGCCTGAAGAGCTGGACACACTTGAAACTTTGGCGGTTGTGTATTAGTCTGTCCAGGATATGGCAATCCAGAGAATTGGTGCAGCTCAGAAGAAGACCTGGAGACGGGAGCTGTAGGGTTGAATTACATAAGACAATAACTTGACATCACTGGAAGATTAATAAGCACGGGCTGGGTGATAGACTGATATGAGAGAGAAGAGGTGTAGGGGGTGCAGAGCTTTATGGATGACAATTATTAGTTTTTTTGGAAGATGAGGGGCAACCACATATCTGAGGCCCCCAAAACTCCATAGCCACCCCTGTAGAGAGGGGGCTATGCTCTGGCTGGCTTCTCTTGTCTACATATTACACGGTCAGCCTTTCTTCTGAGCGGCTGACAAGTAATAACTATGTTTTTCTTGTAGTCACTGCTGCAGGGAAAATGTATGGATGAATGAACCTTTTGATCTCTAGAGCTGCAGGGGTCAGACAAGCTACAATCACATGATATTCGCGATGCCTGTGGTCACCATTTTCAGATTTATTTGGTTTCTCAGTGGACTAGAAGCACCAGGTGCGTGAGAAGTCTAGCAGAACTCCCAATCCAGCATGGTAATCAAAATGCAGCACAGCTCATAACTCAAGACATGAAGACTTATTATTGGAGATCTTTGGCTTATAGACTTATTATTATGAATAAGCAAACCCATTAAGGTTACGGTTAAGCCAAAGAATCCAAACATGATTGGTGCTGATGGAACTGTTGGCCTTGTTGCTCCCCGATGACACACTATTTAGATAGGGGCTTTGCTGGCAGTATTTAAAGGCAACCTGTCACCACATTTTTCACAAATACAGCTAGTGGCAGGTTCCCATAGAGCCTTATTAACTACCTGACACCCTTCTTTTAGCTAAAAATTGTTTCCCTCAGATCTCCGTATATTCAACTTTATAATTTTACCTGTTATCCAAGCGAGATGCAGTATGCAACAGGACCTTACAGGCATTTACTATGGACAGCCTGGAGTTATAGCCTGGCCTGGGTTGACCGCAGTATTTAAAGGGTTATCACTCGCGATAGGAGTTCACTACGACCGTGAGTGTTACGCGCAGATGTCAACGGTAGATTACTGCTAACTTCACGCAAATCCCAATGCCAGTTCCAGCGACCTCTGCCACATCTCCTCCCGCATGCCCCCACCGCCTAGGGCGCGTCCGCATTGCCTCTGTTAAATTTAAAGGGCCAGTGCACCAATAATTGGCGCTGGCCAACTGCTTTTCCTAATAAATTCCCAGCCCCTTCCTGTTGGTGGATCTTTGTGCCTCAGAGCCTTAGAGAAAGCTTTCCTGGTGCCCTGTGCAATTATCCTGATTTCCCGTTGGGACATCAATTCAGTTCTTGACCTCACTCCTGTGCTGCCCATCCTGACCTTCCGCTACGTCCCTGACTCTGATCCAGTGCTGCCTGTCTCGAATTCTGCGTGTCCCCAACAACGTTTCTGCCTCACAATTCTTACTTCGCCTTGGTCACCGCGTCAGACAAAGTCACGCCTGTGGAGCGACCTGGTGATACCACGCCGCAGCAAGTCCAACCCGCTTTGTGGAGGGCTCTGGTGAAAACCAGGTGCCACTTAGACTCCAGTCCCAGGTCCCACGTCATTGTCTGCAGTGCTCCAGACGATCCACTACCACTGATTCTGACACCGTCACATTAAGGATTTGGGTCCACTTATCACTATCAGGAACCTTTAAGGCACCTGGGTTTGCAGCAACTACTGGTATTTGGCTCCTTGCAGACTGTAAATAAACATATCATTACATGACTCAATTTCATTATGTAATATATCATGTAAAGTAAGGGAGTCGTACATCTGACTCAACCATTAGATTTGCATAGAAAGTGCAAAATTCTGGTTAGATACCAGTTATCGCCGATAGACGCCTGGAAGACGTCTTCAAGATGCTTTCCTAATCTACAATTAATTTGAGCCGTGCATGTGAGCGGTGTGTGCAATTTCCCAATGTCATTTTAGATAGATGCATTTTTGGGATTGTATGATGGAACACCTCGGCTTTGTGCCGAAAAACTAATAAAGTCGATCTCCCCTGCTGCGGCCGGTGATAAGCAAATAATATGAAACATACATTAAAATTAAGTGATCCAAATTCTGCGCTTTCGTGTCTGCCAAAATATTGATAGGGAGGGACATGATTTCTCTACCTATTGTGTGATTCTGGAGAAATATATGAAATCACATAGAAATGTTTAGTTAGGATGAAATATTTTAATTACTGAACGCAGAAGCGCAGGTAATGGAACTTGTCAGGGCTCTGAAGCACAACTCCTGTAATAACTCTAGTGATGAGAAAATTGCAAGGCGTCCACGATAATCCACCTTGAATATTGTAAAAATATTCAGTTTCTTACTTACATTTCGGGTTTTATGATTTAAAAATTGGATTAACATTAGTGATGAATGGATCCGAGCCATTAGTGATGAGCTGGCACCGATCGAGGGTGTCATCCCTTATATGCCGCGGGCAAAACCGTGTGTGACTTGTAATAGCCAACGGCACATGCCCACCACCATTTTCTCGAGGATCTTCCCTCTATGTGATGGCACGGACGTGACAAGATCGCTACAAAAATTGTGGTGCTCATACGCCCCCAACAATTATATGCCATGGGCGTGATAACACCCATGATTAGTGCCAGCATCAATTGCTGATATGGGACGCATTTATAGAGTTTACACCCACTCCAAGTTGAAGCAGCAAATAACTGGGTTCAAATTTGGGTCCAAGTTCAGTCACTCGTAACGCGTTAGGCCATTCATGACTAGGTTTAGAGTCGAAAGAGGAAATGTAATATGTCAAGTATCGATGCAGGGGTAATGTGCAGCCAGGACAAAATACAGATGGCTCTCATACTTGGTGGTTTCACGGTTTAGACTCTAATGATTGGTGGTTAGACACTCATTGATGGTCATTCTGATCTTATTGCTGCTGGAATGTGGCTTTAAATATTCTTAGCCAACTTGACCTCTCTGTTTCTATCTGGCCTGGAACCCCTAAAAAACTCATGTTACCTCGACGGGCATATGACCAAACACTGATAGGGAAAACTTGGCCACTAGCTTCACCCAACATGTGAACCTGTCTACATAGTCTCAAAGGTGGACTTTACTGCAATCGGGGTAACTACAACCCATTTGTAACCTTACAACACATAAAATACATTCAGATGTAGCAAAGTTTCATTTGCCACATACAGATATACAGTTTTCATTTATCCTTCTTTTTTGGCTGTAAGGCTTGGATCTGTGGTACCTGTATTTGGTTGTTATTTGGTCACTATAGTAAGCAAACCAGTACTGGGTGGTGCTAAGCCGTATAAAAAGGAAAATGTGTATTGTCTGATATAGCCACACCCCTAATTTGCATAACCACAAACATTTGGTTTCTCTTAAATGATATATTGATGATAAATAGTAAAGGTTAGTATGGAAAGCTTATAAATTGTCCTATACAATGCTGCCCTTGCTTGCGATTTTATGGAATTATGTAGCTGTATAGGATATTAGTGATAATATAATTGATTATTTTATTAAAGATCATAGCATGAGAAATGTTCACACTTAATATGGTTTCCAGAAGCGACTTACAAATGAACACATTTTCCTTTCCATCATTCTACTCCATCTGCCATTTGTTGCCTTCCGTCTCATTCCCTTCCATTAAATTAAATACTTGAATAATTGTTTCTAATTATTGGACAGAATTAAATAATTACCCCTTAGATAAACATGTCCGGTGTGGTCGGGTAGTGATAAATACTCAACCTAATTTGCTCTAGTAATAAGCCTGTGTACAAAATAGAGAAAAATATTTTCACTATAACCGGAGCTCCAGGATTTCTAAAACTTCGATGAACAGCACCAATCTTCAATTTCTCCTGCTGAAAGTGTGTCACCATTCAGACTAGCACCATCGCACTCTCATTCTCCTCCTTTATTATATTGTAACTGGAAGAAAATATGCAGGCAGATGGTGTGGTACGTTCCAACAAGGTTAAAATTTATTCCAGTTCATTATACTCACAAAAATCAAGTAAAAATGCGCATATCAAAAATTCACATAACGGGACGCTAGCTTTCTCTCCGCCCTGTGTAGTTGAGCATTCACTGCATTCCCATTATTACCATCATCTGTGCTCATTTACATAGAAATATTAATTTCTTTGACTATTATTTGCAAGGCGTAATTTTAAAGGGAATCTGTCAAATTAACCCCCCCCCAAAACTAAATATATTTTCATAAACTGCCATTAGAGAGCATTTCCTCTATCCCTGCATTGTCCTTCTCAATGCCTGCAACCTTAAACATTCAGTTCCTAAAGTTCTATACAAATGATCTGTGGTGAGTCAGATCAGCGTCTTTCCTGAAGATGAGTCTAGCATATTCATGAATCTCCTTTGCAGCCACACCTCCCAGTACTTCATTGATAGCCCATTTGATGATTCTACATGTAGAACTGTTCTTGATCTCTATAGTTCCTGGTGTTGAGAGTAGCAAAGGTCACTGGCTGCCCCTTACTTCAGCCCCTTCTCCTCCTTTTTACAGAACTGTCCGTAACTTGTGAGAGGACCACAGATGCTGGCACTGAAGTCTAAAGGTTAGTTAACATCTGAGTGAAGATTATAGCTGCAGCCCCTCTGGATGGAGGAAGAGGACTAGAAATGTAGATGGGGAAAGGAGGTCATGTACTTCATATAGCTGCTGCCTTATTTGTGTCTCTCACAGGCAACAGCTAAAGCAAAATAATTACAAATGCAAAACATTATTTTACTTAATAGAGAGAAATAAGCAGGAGGAGGAGATGGGAGGAGTAGTGGGGATGTGTCCTCCTGGCCCGACTTCCACACTCCAGTGCTGAAGCTCATCGGCATTACAAACATAAAGGTGATTTTACAACAATTGATTCATGGATGAACAAGATAAAGACTGGGAGGAAATCCAAGTGAACTGCACTAAAAGGAAGTGAAGTCAGAGTTAGCAAGAGAACAGGTCATATGTTATCGTTAAAGGGGCAGTGTGTTAAATAGAGGGATAATAATCTATAATATCTTAACACAAAAATAGAAAAAAACAAATTATTGACCATCATTTCTGGTATCTGAATTAATGGTCACAGTTAAAGGGTTTGTCATGTGAGACTATCCCATGCTAAATAATGTAATTGTAGATAAGAAACATAAGCATTTCCCTGAGAGGAGTCCTTCATCAAAAAGTTCAAGAAAATGGCAGGTCAAAGACCACCAGCAAAATGAGCTCCTTGTGAATTACTAAGCATTAGTTCAAGAAAACTGGACTGGACTGCAAAGAATAATAGTATGAGGAAAGGGATATGGTCAGGGACAGTCTGAGGTCAGGGCAGGCAGGAGGGTCTGGAAATAGGCAGTAGGTCAAAGCAGAGTAGAAGAGGTAATCCAAATCAGCAGCCAGAAGCAACAAATAAAAAATGCCGATGGTCAGAAACCCATGAAGGTAAGAAGAAGGGATATATGACAAAGCTCACCTTGTAGGCTTGACGCGGGGTATTAAGCCAGTACTTAAGCCAGCCTCTCTGGTGGTCTAGGGAATTGATGGGATAAATCATACCTAGAACCTATCAGGGCTGGTGCCAGCATTGGGAATACCCGGGCAAGTGCTGGGATCCAGGGCTCCTGGGAGGGGGGCTACATAAGGCTACTTATAATTAATCCATAGGGGGTGTGGCTTTATATAAAATAACTATGAGGGATATGTTTGGTATGATAAACTATTGGGGAATATTTTAGGGAACAGGAGACTGTTTAAATTTCTGAATAATGCCGCCAAGTGAATTCACGACAAATGGGCCCACTGAGGCTCTGTCGCCCAGGGGCCTTCTGAAACCTGGAGCCGATGCTGTACCTAGTAAAATATCTACCTCTTCAAACTCTAAAACAAACTTCATACTATAAAACTCCCAACAAGCCTGGACAGTCGGATGTAATGGCTAGCTGCAAAATTGCATGTTCTTAATAATTTATTTGCGGAAAATGAATCTCAGTAATGATGAAAGAACTTCAAGGTGAGCCTTCACCCCATTGTACATCTTACTGCTGCTAACAATCAGACAGAAATATCAAAGCTGATTCATACGAAGTGGGACTGAAATTCCAGAAATATCTAAACTTGAGAAAAATTCTTTAGCCGTCCCAATGTAAGCGGTGAAGTGCATTAGTCAGTACTTATGCTCTGCCTACGGAAGAAAGCCCATTTTCTCTCTTTTTAGAACTTCATTCATACACCCCTAATTGAACAAAATGAATATTTCCCGGCATCTTTTGTTAATTTAATAGAAGTCTGAGGTTATTTCATTACCTTCCAAATACTTGAGAAAAAGTCTTCTGCCTCTCATGGAATTAGTTCCGGATACACGGTAACCATATGGTCTATCATCCAGCTGACACCTGTGTGATCAATACAAAGTGCCTGCTAGAGAATTGAATTTCTTTCATCTGAACGCAATCTTTTATGGGGAGGCTCATACATACAATCCTGTCGATTAGGAAGCAACACAATATCATTTCTGAAATTTCACAGAAGGAAGCGGAGAGACTGCATTCCAATGAAAAAAGGTGACTTTTTTATTTTTATACAAAAAGTTATAGACTTATTAGTATGTAACTCATTTTTTAATGCTTAAAAAAAAAAAGTTTACATTTTTTTAAAAATCTTTTTAAAATTGGGTAAATGCAGCCATCTTAGCTAATACTTTGGGAGTTACTGTAGATACTGTAGATTAGGAAACAATACAATGAAGAAAATTAACTTAACGGGCACATTTACTTTCCCGTCTCGAGGAGTTCATGAAGTACGGTGTGTCCGACGATCATGCACTCTGGCACGATTCACTAAGGTCCTGCATGTGTCGCTTCCTCGCTCAGGTCCGCTGGAGTTCACCATCTTCTTCCTGGTGCATGTAAGTGCATTTTTTTGCAACACAAGGAAAGTTAAATCCTGCGATCAGTCCGAATCAGTCGGATCAACTCCCTGATTTCTGTCGCATGAAAGATGGCACAGATGCGCCACAATCCGATCAAGTGCGACACAATCCCAAGTTAAACACCTGTCATAGCGGTCCGACCAAAAAGGGTCTGACAAACGTGCGATCCGCGAACCTTTAGTAAATAAGCCCCAACATGTCTAAAATTGAGGCAAAGTTTGACAGATTTGCAGCAGATTTATTAAAATATCAGTTGCTGTTCCTGTATTAATCTTCTGTTGTGACCCCGGACCTGACCCTGATGTTGCTCATGTTCTGCCCGCTTTGACCTCCTGCTCCGTACCTGTCTCTGCACCTCTGTCGCCTGCCCTGAACATCTGCCTGCTTCTGACCATGAGATTGCCTGCCGTACCTGTACCTCGACCTTGACTGCCATTGTGGGCTAGTCGCACCTGTGGAATAACCTGGTGGAACTATGCTGTAGCAAGACCATCCTGCTTTGCGGTGGGCTCTGGTGAAGACCAGGTGCCACTTAGATTCCAGTCCCAGGTGTCACCTAGAGTCATCGTCCGCGATAGTCCAGGGGGTTCACTGACCCCGAGCCCTGACAACACATTCACACTGATATTGAAGATTCATGGGGGTGTAGAAGAGTTATGCTGGCCTGAGACCTCCTAGCTTGAATTATCTCCTAAAGGACAAGGACAACAACATAAGCTACATTCAACTCTTACCCACACATTTAAAGACATTTCACCAGGTATGGGACATGCGACCAACCAAGTGACTGACAAAGGAACAGGATGAGACTCATCTTTGCCCAGGTGACTGGCTTTGGAACAGGTGAAGACTCGTCTATACTCAAGTGACTTTCTATGAAACAGGAGGAGACTCATCTCTCCCCAATTGACTGGCTATGGAAATGGAGTAGACTCCTCTCTGCCCAAGTGACTGGCAAAATGTGCATAAAATGTGGCACAACTTGGACCAGGACTCTTTATCTGTGTAGACACAGCCACTTCCATGAGGAAATGGCCCTTTATAGTTCAAATGATTAAAGTTTCTAAAAACTGTCCATGTTCTGAATAATACACTGCTATTCCTACCACAATGGGGGTCATTTATTAAGTGCCCGATTCGCGTTTTCCCGACATGTTACCCGAATATTTCCGATTTGCGCCAATTTTCCATGAATTGCCCCGGGATTTTGGCGCACGTGATCAGATTGTGACACGTCGGCGCTGGCTTGCACGCAACGGAAATCGGGGGGCGAAGCCGAACGAAAATCCGACGGATTCGGAAAAACCGCTACATTCAAAAAAGTGTTGCGGGACTCGCGCTTACCTTCACTTGGTCCGGCTTGGTGAAGATCAGTGCATTCCGGGGAACTTCAGCGCAGCAGCGCCACCTGGTGGACGTCGAGGAACTACCTTAGTAAATCCCGGCCAGGCCCGAATCCACCGTAGAGAACGCACCGCTGGATCGTGAATGGACCGGGTGTGTAAATCTGCCCCAATGTGTCTGCTCCAGGGTGATGGAGTTGCACCAGGATGATAAAAAAATCACAAATATTTTTTCAAAAATTTTCCAACGTATGAAAGGAGCAGTAGAAACTGAATTCAACTGAGAACATCCAAGTTTATTGTTTCATTTTATTTGCTGATTTATTTTCTCATGAAAACGTACAAATCTATTCCTAATCGACACTAAATTTAATGCTTGATAAAATAAAACAAAAAGTTTGTTGCAATTTTTTTTTAACTGTCGGGTAAATGTAACCATCTTACCTTATAAATAGGGGGATATAGAGTTTAATTCATGTAAGGAGGAGACAGGAATGGCACATGTCCGACAAGAGACTCGTAAGAACGTTTTATGACTCTGCACAGTGAGCAAAAAGTAGATTTTTCGGCAATGCCGGGAAAGAAAAAAAAAAAGACATAAAGTACGAAGGAAATGAAAAACACAGCAAGAAAGTTTTCGCCTAGTTCTGAAGACTCTAGAAGTCTGCTTGATGAAATGTAAAGGGGTTTAGATTCACCTGTTATTATTTATGGTGTCTCTGCTCGAATAAAATATTTTTGCATTAATTCCTTCTGGATATGCAGGGTTTCTGTCTTTGATGTCTCGAAATGCATAATACAAAAAAGGACCATAGGAAAAAATATATATATATTGAGCTCCATAAATATGACTCCTGTCCCTTGAGAGCAAGTCGGTGCCTATAAATTTGGGTTATGATGAAACTACAATCAGCTGGTGGTTATATCTTAGGAGAAATAGGATTCTTAAATGTGCGCCGCTAAAAAAGTAACAGTCAAGGAGGAGACCGAGACAAGAAGTGCAAGAGCGAAATAGGAGGCAAAGTTAAAACAAATAAAACAAGATAAACAATATGTCACGCTATCAAAGTGGATTTTACTGGATATAAATTCTAAGGGGAGAATAAAGAGAAGCGTAACTGGGAAGAGACTGTCTGTAATAGATAATAGGAGGCGAAACGTGAGAATACTAAAAGTGAAAAATCACAACTTTTGCCGAGGATACAAACTTAATGAAATCATCTAGTCTAAACACAACATCCTCTCTTTGCACCATACATCAGACTGAATTATTCTGCTCTGTCTTTTATATGATCTTGATTTTTTCTCCTCTGGGTTGCTATCAATCCCATGACGTCTCAGCCCAGCATCTTATGACCAGATAATGATACAACTATTTTTGTATTAAACGTCACCTATTATTCTACTCATCCATATTCCTCTAAATAAGAATAAAACTGTAACATGCAGTATGAGGATAAGACACTGGGGCTTATTTACTAAGGGTCGCAGATCGCACTTTTTGTCAGGCTTTTCGCAGTTTTTGGGATTTGCGCAGCTTTGACAGGTATTTAACAGGGGTCTGAGCTGGCATTGTGGCACATGCAATCGTTTTTTGATGCAGCTGCGCTGCTTTCATGTCACACTAATTGGGGGACGTGCCTCCAGACGATCCGACTGATTCGGACTGAGCACGGGATTTAACTTTCAAATTGTGTCGCAAGACAATGCACTTACTTGCACCGGGAAGAAGAAAGTGAACTCTGTCAGACCTGAGCAGGGAAGCGACACATGCAGGATATCGGGCGCACAATCTTAGTGAATCGCGGCACAGTTCATTATACACGGACAATGCACTTTCTGTGAATTTCTCCGGACGGGTAAGTAAATGTGATCCATTGGGGCAGATTTACTTACCCGGCCCATTCGCGATCCAGCGGCGCGTTCTCTGCGGTGGATTCGGGTCCGGCCGGGATTCACTAAGGTAGTTCCTCCGACGTCTCCCAGGTGGCGCTGCTGCGCTGAAGAGCATCGGAATGCACTCAAGTACACCGACCTATTCCTAGTGAAGGTAAGTGCAAGCTCCGCGACACATTTTTTTTTTAATGCGGCGGTTTTGCCAAATCCTTCGGGTTTTCGTTTGGCCAGGCCCCCCGATTTCCGATGCGCCAAAATCCGATCGTGTGCGCCAAAATCCTGGGGCAATACAGGGAAAATCGGCGCAAATCGGAAATATTCGGGTAACACGTCGGGAAATCGCGAATCGGGCCCTTAGTAAATGACCCCCACTATGTCAAATCTGCTCATTTCCTCTTGCTCTATACTATGCTACATGAAAGTAGAACAATTCCTTATATGCAATTTTTTTTCAGCTCCTCCTGCTCTATAACAAAGTGCCTGCAGATAGGATGCTGTGTAACATCTGCTGTCCAATATTTTTTTTTAGTATGCTATTTGTGATTTGAAAGGACAGCATAATGGCCCTTTATTTTCAGTTTTTTTCTTTGATGTGTGGAAGATAGAGTTGAGCGGACCTGAACTTCCCGTTTCTGCCCTACAAGACCCGGACAAATTGCCAGATTGGCTGCTGAACAGCCAGTCTGGCAAATGAATTCCCTTAGATACCAGCAATGGCTGTGATTGGCCAAAAGGAAACCCCTGGCCAATAAAAGTCATGACTAGTCACTCGGCAGACTCCGAAAGTGTGTGCAGTAAATGCATCATGGCTTTGGCTCTAGAGACCTAGACTGATTTTTGTAGATCTAGAATGGGTGATCCAGAAGAGGTTAAATGAATATGAAATGGGTGAGAACATATTATTAAGAGAAGCTTCCTTTACCCTTTTTACACTCCATTCCTTTTGGACCACAGCTCTATCCCTAAGAATCGATATCTGATTTTCTGTAAGAATGAAAGCATTATAGGTAAAGAATGAATTGTCCTATAATGGCGCTGTCTCCATCTGGAGAATACAAGGTTTAATCACCGGAGGCGACAGGGCTTCTTTACTATGATAACTGTCAATCTGTGGAATAGCCGAGCTCAGGCGCTGGTCACAGCAGGGACAGCAGAGAGCTTCAAGAAGGGTCTAGATGCCTTTTTACACCTAAATAACATTGATGGTTATATTATATAGAATTGTTTCCCATAAATCCCTTCTACATCCAATCCCTTCCCTTCCTTGGTTGAACTTGATGGACATGTGTCTCTTTTCATCCGTATAAACTATGTAACTGTGATGGCATTGTGCATTTCTTCAATTAGAGCCCAGTAGAACCTCGGGACTACATTATTCCAGTAGTTATAGTACAGTGTAGCTTTGGAAGTCTGGCGCTTCATCTTAAAACCTTTGAGGGATACGGATGGGCTTCGAAGAGGAACTGTAAGACCCCTAACAGCTAAATACGACAACATAATAGAGGCAATAGGAGGGGCGCAGGGTGCTTCATCCTCGGGAGGCTCTTCATCCAGTAAACATAATTAAGACTTCATCTCTCTATTTTTGGGAGAATTGTATTTAAATTGCAGAAACAATTGAAGCTCGACTTTTACAAGAAATCTCCTCCGCCATAAGAATAGATTCATGATCCCGATACGGCGGAGCGAATGTTCCTTCATAATGGGCTTTCAGCTTTGTGTAAATGGATAGTTCACTTAATGTTAGATGCACGGGCTCTGAATACCATTCACTTAAATTGTAATTTCAGGATAAAAAGGCAGAGGAAAATTACATTTATTATACAAAGAGAAGGCATTTATTATTAGGACACAAACAATGGTAAACTCCGGGGGAAGCGATGGGGACTCTGGGCTCCTTTGTGCTGATGGCCTTTGTTATGTTGTGACATGGAGCGCTCAGTATGACATGAGGGTTACTTCACTATCCATATATTAGAGCTGGGTCACTTCATACACCCCCTCCCCTACTGACGACTTTGACTCACCCACTGGTTATTCCCAAGTATTTCTCGCTGTATTTTTATTCTAAATAGGAGTTATTTTTTGTAACTTTTTTGACTTTCAAAAAAAGTGACCAACTTTACAACTTGGGCAAAGGTACCAACAATCTGTAGAGGCTGAGATGGGATTCTGACGGGCTCTGCCAAGCCGGTTGTTAACCCCTTAACGCTGAAGCCACTTTTCACCTTCCTGACACGGACCATTTTTTAAAATCTGACATGTGTCTATTTAAGTGGTTATAACTTTGGAACGCTTTAACATATCCAGTTGATTTTGAGACTGTTTTTTCGTGACACATTGTACTTCATGCTGGTTGAGAAATTTAATAGCCTTTTAATGCCTTGTGGATAATCCCTAAGGGGGATATTTATCATAAGGTGGCGCTCCTGCGCCAGCGTATGATCGCCCCGCTGCTGCAAATTCGCAACCCGATACATCAAGAGGCTTCTGCCTCTTGATGTATTGGGCTGCCAGTTCCATTATGTGTCAGACCAATCCTTGTCCATTTCTTGGTGTTCCTCAATTTATCAGATAACTTCTATCATAGATCACTCTTTCCCAAGCTTTGCCATAATGTATCAGATCACTCATTTCCTAACTATTACACTGTGACTACCCTGACTCCTCTACTATAGGTAGCAGGTCACGTTTTCTCCATCTTTGTCTTAATTTCTCAGATCACTCCTTCCCTAGCTCTTCTTCTATGTATCAGATCACTCCTTCCCTAGCTCCTCTTCTAGGTATCAGATCACTCCACCCCTTGCTCTTCTTCTATGTATCAGATCACTCCTTCCCTAGCTCTTATTCTATGTATCAGATCACTCCTTCCCTGGCTCTTCTTCTATGTATCAGATCACTCCTTCCCTAGCTCTTAATCATGTATCAGATCACTCCTTCCCTTAAGTCTCTTTTCTATGTATCAGATCTCCTTCCTAGCTCTATTCCATGTTCATGATCCTCTGTCCCTGCTCTTCTTCTAGGTATCAAATAACGCATTCCATGGCTCTTCTTATGTATCAGAATCACTCGTCCTTGCTCTTCTTTAGTATCAATCATTCCTTCCATAGCTATTCTTCTATGTATCAGATCACTCATTCCCTGGTTTCTTCTATGTATAGATCACTCCTTCCCTAGCTCTTCTCTATGGATCAAAATCCGCTCCCTAGATGGCTCTAGGTATCAGATCAATACTTCCCTAGCTCTTTTCTTTGTATAAGAATCACTCCTTCCTGGCTCTTCTTCATGTTATCAGCTCACTCCTTCCCTGGAATCTTCTTCTATGTATCAGATCACTCCTTCCCTAGCACTTCTTATAGGTATCAGATCATCTTACCGAACCTTTCTTCTCCTATGTATCAGTCACTCATTCCTAGCTCGTCTCTATGTATAAGATCACTCCTTCCCTGGCTCTTCTTCTAGTATAGATCAACTCATTCCCGCTCTTTTTATGTATCAGATCACTCTCACTAGCTTCGTCTTCTATGTATCAGATCACTCTTCCCTGGATTTCTTCTATGTATCAGGATCACTCCTTCCTAGATTCTCGATGTTGTATCAGATCACTCCTTATTTTCTATTGGATCACGGATCACTCCTTTCCGTGCTATTCTTCTAATGTATCAGATCACTTCCTTCCCTAGACTCTTCTTTATATGGATCAGATCACTATCCCATTGCTCTTCTTCTATGTATCATTCACTCCTTACCTAGCTCTATTCATGTATCAGAGCACTCCTTCCCTAGATCTTATTTATGTATACAGATCAATCCTTCCCTCGCTCTGCTTCTATGTATCAGAATCACTCCTTCTCTCTATGAATCAGATCACTCTTCACTCGCTCTTCTTTATATGTATAAGATCACTCCTCTTCTTTTAGCTATCAGACACTCCTCCAGCTCTTTTCTATGTATAAGATCACTCATCCTAGCTCTTCCTATGTATCAGATCACTCGTCCCGAGCTCTTCTTCAGTATCAGATCCTCCTTCCATAGCTCTTCTTCTATGTATAGAGCACTCCTTCCCTAGATCATTCTCTGTATCAGATCGCTCCTTCCTAGCTCTTCTTCTATTGATAAGATCCACTCCTTCCCTACTCTATTCTATGTATCAGATCACTCCTTCCTAGCTCTTCTTCCATGTACAGATCCACTACTTCCCTAGCTCTTCTTCTATGTATCAGATACATCCTCCTGGCTCTTCTATAGTACAGATCCACTCCTTCCCTGGATTTTCTTTATGATCAGATCCACCCTTCCAGAGATCTTCTTCTATGATCAGATCCTCCTTCCTGCTCTTCTTATATGTATCAGATCATCCTTCCTGGCTATTTTTATGATCAGATCATTCTTCCCTAGCTTTCTTTATGTATCAGATAACTCCTTCCCTAGCTCTTTTCCAAGTATCAGATCTATCTTCCCTAGTCTTCTTACTAGTACAGATCAATCTTCCTAGCTCTCTTCTATGTATCAGATCACTACTTACCGGATCTGTCATGTATCAGATCACTATTCCCTAGCTCTTTTCTATGTATCCGATCCGCTCCTCCCTAAATTATTATTCTAGGATCAAGATCAATCCTTCCTGGCTGTCTTCTAGGATCAGATCACTCCTTCCCTAGATTTCTTATGATCAGATCACTCCTCCTAGCTCTTCTTCTTGTATCAGATCACTCCTCTAGCTCTTCTTCTATGTATCAGATCACTCCTTCCTAGTCTTCGTATGTATCAGAAATCCTTCCCCTAGATCTTCTTTTAGTATCAGAATCACTCTTCCCAGCATTCTTCTATGTATTCAGATCACTCTTCCCTTAGCTATTATTCTGTATTCAGCTCATATTCCCTGGCTTTCTTCTATGGATCAGATCTATCCCTTCACTGATCTCTTCTATGTATCAGATCACCGTTCCTAGTCTTTTCGATGTATCAATCACTCCTGCCCTAGCTCTGTTCCTGTATCAGATCATCCTCCCCTAGCTCTTTTCTATGTATCAGTCACTCCTTCTAGCGCTTCTTCTATTGTATCGTCAACTCGTTCCCTTCGCTTTCTTCTATGTATCAGATAGCTCTTCCCTAGCTCTTTTCTATGGATCAGATCACTCCTTTCCTGCTCTTTTGGATCAGATCACTCTTCCATAGCTCTTCTTAAGGTATCAGATCACTCCTTCCCTAGACTCTCTTCTATGTATCAGATAACTTCCTCGAGCTCTTTATTTATGCTCAGATCACTCTTCCTTGCTCTATCTTGTATAGATCGCTCCTTCCTGGCTCTTCTGCGACGGATCCGATCACTCATCCCTAGCTCTTCTGGTATGTATCAGTCACTCCTTCCTTGCTTTTCTTCTATGCATCAGATCACTCCTGCCTAGCTCTTCTTCTATGGATCAGATCACTCCTTCTTAGCTTTCTTGAGTATCAGATCACTTCTGCCTAGCTTCTTCAATGTATCAGATCTCTCCTTCCCTAAGCTCTTCGTTATGTATCAGATCACTCCTTCCCAGCCGTCTATCTATGTATAAGTCACTACTCCTGGCGCGTCTTCCAGTATCAGATCACTCCTTCCGTCCCTAGCTTTCTTCACGTATCAATCGGCTCCTTCCCGAGCTTTCTTTATGGATCAGATCATCTTCCTGGGCTCTTCTTCTATTGATCAGATCACTCCTTCCCTAGCTCTTTTCCATGTATCGATTCTAATTCCTAGATCTTTCTATGCATAGATCACTCATTCATAGCTCTCTTTATGTATCAGAGCATAATTCCTAGTCCTCTTCTATGATCAGATCATCTTTCCTTGCTATTCTTCTAGATCAACACCCTGTCCATGGGCTCTTCTTCTATGGATCAGATCACTCCTCCTTGCTCTTCTAATATTTAAACAGGATCACTCTTCCCTTGCTCTTCTTCTATGTATCGATCTCTACTTCCCTAGCTCTTTCTATGTATCAGATACTCCTTCCCGGCTCTTCTTCTAGTAGCAGATAGCTCCTTACATAGGTTCTTCTTCTATTATCAGATCACTCTTCCCTTGCTCTTTTCTATGTATCAGATCTCTCCTTCCCTAGCTCTTCTTCTATGTATCAGATCGCTCCTTCCTAGGCTTTTTCTATGTATTCAGTAACTCCTCCCTAGATCTATTCTATGGATCAGATCACTCCTTCCCAGCTTTCGTCTATGGATCAGATCACTCCTCCCTAGCTATTCTGCTATGTATCAGATCACTACTTCCTGGCTCTCTTCTATGTATAAATCACTCCTGCCAGCTCTTATTCTCAGTATCAGATCAATCCTTCCTAGCTCTTCTTCGAGTATCAGATCACTCTTCCCTAGCTCTTCTTATATGTATCAGATCCACCTTCCCTGGCTCTCTTTCTATGTATCAGATCACTCCCTACCTAGCTTTCTTACATGTATTAGAGCAAACTCCAGCTCTTTCTATGTATCAGATTCTCCTTCCCTAGCTCTTCTTCTATGTATAGATCACTCCTTCCATAGATCTTCTTATATTATAATATCACCCTTCCCGGGCTCTTTCTATGTATCAGACACTTCCTTCCTAGCTCTTATTCGAGGATCAGATCCACTCTTCCCAGCCTTCTCTACGTATTAAGATCACTCCTTCCCTAGCTGCTTCTTCTATGTATCCGATCAATCCTTCCCTAGCTCTTCTTCATATGTATCAGATCACTCCTTCCCTAGCTCTTTTCATGATCAGATCACTTCCTTCCCTGGCTTTTCTTATGGTCTCAGATCACTCCTTCCAGGGCTCTTCTTTAGTATCAGATACTCCTTCCTAGCTCTTCTTTATGTATCAGTCAATCCTGCCCTGCTTCTTCTCTGTATCAGATAAACCTTCCTGCTCTGCTCTAGTATCAGATCACACACAGCAACCTTGCCTCTTCCTTACATGTATCAGATCACTCCTTCCCTTGATCTCTTCTATGATCAGATAACTCCTCCCTAGCTCTTATCATGTATCAGATCACTCCTTCCCGGCTCTTCTTCTATGTAGCAGATCATCTCCCCGAAGCTGCTGTCTATGTATCAAGACCACTCCTTCCCTAGTACTTTCTCCTATGTATCAGCAGGGGCGGCACCTTCCATGAGGCGAAGTTGGCATCTCTATCAGGCGGCGCGCTCCTCCGGCTCAACGAGGGGCCGGCAACGGCCGGCATGAGCTCCGGGCCGCCCGCGGCCGGGACGCGTTGCACGCCCCCTTGCCTCCCCGACGCTGCGGACCTTGCGCCCGCCCCCGCCGGCGCGGCACCGCGCTTCCCGCCCCCCTGCCGGCATCAAACTACCCATCCCGGTTATACTGTCGACTCCCGCCCCTCCATCCCGCTTCCCGGACTCCCCCCCGTCCATTCATTTCTCCACCCGCTGAGCTCATGTCCCCCTACCCCCTCCGGCTTCCTGCTTCCCCCGGGCACCCGCTCAAGTCAGGCTCCGTTACCTCATCCCACCCATTCAATGCTCTCGGCTCCAGGCTCCCCTCCATCCCGTATATGAACCCCGCTAACGCCCCCCCCCACCAATTGCCCGCTCATGGCTCTCGGGACCTCCCGCTCCCGGCTCCCGCAACTGCGCCACTGCCGCTGCAGGGACAAGGCCCCCGCATTTCCAAGAACAGGTAAGGTTACTTTATCATTTAGATATTTATATATATGTGTGTGAATATGGATACGTGTGTGTATATGCATATGTGGTGTATATGTATATATATATGTGTAATAGTATATATATATTATGTTGTAATATGTATAGATATATTGTGTATAGTATATATATGTTTGTAAAACTGATATATAATTGTGTAATATGTATTATATGTGTAAATATGTGTTTACTATATGTGTAATTTGTGTATAATATATATGTAAACGATGTTGTGTATATTAGATATAATATATGTGTGTATATATATATAATATATATGTGTGTATATATATAATATACAGATGGGTGATATATATATATAATATGATATGTGTGTGATATTATATATATTATGTGTGTGTAGATATAATATATATGCTAATATGTGTTGTATTATGTTATATGTGTTGTGTTGTAGTATATGTATTTGGGATATAGGTTGTGTGTCGTATATTGCTGTATCTACTGTTGTTTATGTGTATATATGCTGTATTTGTATAGCAGCATTTGTACTCAAATGGTGGTATTCTGTATGCATTTGATAATTGTTGGTACCGGGATCTAGTTGTATACTACTGGTGGAAGTGGAGAATTTGATACTTACTGGCGGCACGCTGATTCGATTGTTATACGACATGGCGGCACGCTGGATGCATGTTATACTACGTGGGGCCGCTATGCATTTTATACTACACGGGTACGCTCGGATGAATTTTATACAACTTGGGATACCGCTGTAGACATTTTATACTAATGGTGGTACGATGTATGATTTATAACAGGCTGTACCTGGATGCATTATACTACATGGGTACTCTGGATGCATTTTATATAATGGCCCCGATATGTGGAGTTGTTATTACTGAACAGGGCGGTATGCTGTATGTATTTTTGTACATGATGGTACGCTGTATGCATGTTTAGTACATGGCGATACGCTGTATGCATTTTATACCACATGTTGATAAGCTGTATGCATTTATACTAACTGTGAACATGCTTAAGCATTTTGACGCACAATGGTGATACGCTGTATGCATTTTATACTACATGGCAGTACGTGTATGCAGTTTTATACTACATGGCTGTAGCTGGATGCATTTATACTACCTGGCTGACTCTGGATGGCATTATACTACATGGGATATGCTGTATGTATTTTATACTACATGACGGTAAGCGTATGATTTTTACCACATGGTGATAAGCGTATGCATTTATACACATGGTGATAAGCTAGATGCATTTGATTCCCACATGGCGGGTCAGATGTATGCATTTATAATAATGGCGGTACGCGGTATGCATTTATACTACATGGCGGTACGCTATAGGTTGTTACCCGCTGTATGCATTTGCATGTGCATTGCTTATTTTTACACAACCAATATGATGGATCTGGTCTGACACTCCGATATATCACATTAGTGGCCGGGGGGGGGGGCGTCTCTCTATGGCTCGCTCAGGCGGCAGACAGGCTTGGTACACCTGTGAATCAGCTCCCTCCTCCCTAGCTCTTCTAGTATCAGATCATCCTTCCCAGCTGTCTCGGGTATCAAATAACTCTTCCTAGATCTTCTTCTATGTATCAGATCATCCTTCCCTAGTTTCTTCTATGTATAGATAACTATTTTCTTCTATGTATCAGATCACTCCTTCATAGCTCTTTCTAGTATCAGATCACTCCTCCCTAGCTCTCTCTTCTATATCAGATCGCTCCTTCCCTAGTCGTCGTCTATATATCCAGATCAATCCTTCCTTAGCTCTTCTTCTATGTATCAGATTCAATACTTTTCCATGGCTCTTCTTCTAAGTATGCAGATCACTCCTTACCTAGCTTTTATTATATGGACAGATCACTCCCACCTGCTCTTATTTTGTATCAGATCAATCCTTCCCTGGTCTCTCTAGTATCAGATCAATCCTTCCCTGTCCCTTTATTGTATCAGTCAATCCTTCTGGCTACTCTTCTAAGTATCAGATCACTCCTCCTGATCTTCTTCGATGTATCCGATCACTCCTTCCCTGGATTTCTTAAAGTAGGTCAGATCGCTATTCCCTATATTTCTTCTTGTATCAGTCACTCCTTCCTAGCTCTTCTCTATGCATCAGATCACTACTTCCCTAGCTCTTCTCTATGTATCAGATCAATCTTCCATGGCTCTTCTTCTATGATCAGATCATACTCCTAGCTCTTCTTCTATGTATCAGATCACTCCTTCCCTAGCACTTCTCCTATGTATCAGATCACTCCTCCCCTAGCTCTTCTTCTATGTATCAGATCACTCCTTCCCTGGCTCTTCTTCCATGTATCAGATCACTCCTTCCCTAGCTCTTCTTCCATGTATCAGATCACTCCTTCCCTAGCTCTTCTTCGATGTATCAGATCTTATACTACTACATGGGAATGCTGTATGATTTTTATACACGATGCACACGCTGTATGCATTTTATACTACATGGCGATACGATGTATGATTTTACACTACATGGCGGTATATGCTGTATGCATTTTTATTACTACATGGCGGTATTGTATGCATTTTATACTACATGAGTTGAGCACGCTGTATACGCATAGTTATATACATGGCGATGATTGCTGTATGCATTTTATACTATAGTGCAGTAGCACGCTGTATGCATTTATACTAATGGCGATGCTGTAGCATTTTATAACATGGCGTACGCTGTATGCATTTTATACTACATGGCAATGCGCGTAGTGCATTTTTTATACTACAAGGGAGTATTTGATGCATTTTATACTACATGGGGGTATTCTGTATGCATTTTATACTACATGGTGGAATTCTGTATGCATTTTATACTACATGGTGATACGCTGTACGCATTTTATACTTCATGGCGATACGCTGTATGCATTTTATACTACATGGGGATATGCTGTATGCATTTTATACTACATGGCAGCACGCTGTATGCATTTTATACTATATGGCGATACGCTGTATGCATTTTATACTACATGGCGATACGCTGTATGCATTTTATAAAACATGGCGATATGCTGTATGCATTTTGCATTGCTTTATTTTTACACCAGACCAATATGATGGATCTGGTCCGAACACTCCCTGATATCTTATATTATAAGCTCCACCCCTCCATAACCCCACCCCATATGACCAAATCCCCACCCCCACCGGGCCATGGAAAACTGGTCTAGCTTAAAGCCGGTCCCTGGCTTGGGGACCTCTGCTCTAACCAACCCAAACCTGACCTCTCCGTTTCCATCTGTGACATCCGACCACCACTGAATTTCTCATCCTGGTCATATGAATGTGTGTCATGTGTGCCCCTGCGACCCATATCCCAGGTCGCTGGTGTAGCCGTGTGCCTTTGTATGCCCCCGGAGCCTGCTTGCACAAGAACATACCTCTATTGGCTCCAGTGGCGGTCTCTGCGGCTCCAGCAGCAGTCACTGCAGCTCCTCACGTGTGCCCCGTCTCCTCGGGCGCCCACGCGCTGGCTCGCAAAGATTTAAAGAGCCAGCGTGCAATAACTGGTACTGGCCAGCCGCCTTCCCTGATAAATTCCCAGCCCCTTCCTATGTCCCCTGCTGAATATTTGTTCTTCTATGACTAGGAGAAAGCTTTGTTCCATGCCCTTTGCGATCATCCTGATTTCCCGTTGGGACCTCTATTCCGTTCCTGACTCCGATCCAGTGCTGCCTGTCCTGACCTACTGCTACATCCCCGACCGGGATCCTGTGCTGCCTCTCTTGACCTCCTGCCTGTCCCTGACCACGAGTTTGCCTTACGATTCTGTACTACGTCTTGCTGCCACCGCAGACAAATTCGCGGCTGTGGGAGACATGATGGTACCACGCCGCAACAAGTCCAACCTGCTTTGCAGCGGTCTCAGGTGAAAAATGGGTACCACTTAGACTCTGCTCCCAGGTGTCGCCTTCTGTCATTGTCCACGGTGGTCCAGTAGGTCCCCTACCCCTTGTTCTTGACAATGTGTCCTTACAATCCAAAGTATTAAATATTTTGGTTTCATATATTGAAATGTTATCCTCAAATACATTTTCTGAACCATATAATGATATATCTAGAATGTTTCTTTAGAAAAATCAAACCACTTTAAGAAGGAGGATGGAAGACATAAGCTGTAGATTTAAGACTGATGTATTAAAGTATAATCAAAAGAGACCTATCAAAATTGAATAAGACTCTGCAACAAAAATGATTATCAGATTAAAAGAGTCAGGGATTGAGACTGACAAGGTGATTTATAATTCCAGAAACAAGGGATTTCAATCTGTAGTCAAGCGAATATTCAGCTTGGAAGACAGCAGAATATTAAACCACAAAAATAGGGTTAAGTGATATGGAAACGGATTCGATGCTACGGGATGGAGAATATCATCTCGTAAAGTCATTGACTTTACAATGTCGGTGCAGGGCACATTAGTAGTGAAGTTACTTCAACTTACAAGAAAACTATGGGAAAAGTTTGTGAATAAAAGTAGAAGAACCTCCACAATGGAGGAACACAAAAGTTATAGGGGCTGGAATAGACCCTGTATTATTGCGAGCAAAATCTAATATTCTACCGCTTTATTAACATCCACTTTAGTGAGTCAAAAATTGAGTGTTGAATACATCATATCATTTCATGGGGAAATTGTGTTATATTACCTGAACTATATATTTTTTCTGTGAGTAGCCACCACAAGGAGGAGCTCACAGCAAAGAATTTTACAACTAGAATCCAAGGAGTATACTATCCATGGAGGCAAACCACAGCTGCAACCGCAGCTGACCCATAGGTCACTAACATGGATCCATGGAGTTTTAGTGTAGCTTCCAATAGGAGGTTTTAACTACATACAGATTTTTAGAGGTGGCATAGAGTTGAATGGAATGAGCCCTTGCCGCACCATAATGTAACCCAAGGTCCTGGTGTGGCGGTAGATGTATGAAGAAAGCCC
The DNA here is from genome assembly GCA_019512145.1 of Engystomops pustulosus. NCBI lineage: Eukaryota > Metazoa > Chordata > Amphibia > Anura > Leptodactylidae > Engystomops > Engystomops pustulosus. The sequence continues at coordinate 12,291,171 of CM033641.1, forward strand.
ACGGGCTGCAAACACCTCCTGTTAACACCTGCAATCAGTGCTGGAACCGATCACAATTGTTAACTATTTAAATAACCCCAGTAAAGATGGAGGAATTAAAATGCCGGCGGGACATGGGCACCATGATCTTGACTCGGATCAACATCCACCTTGACGTCAGCCAGGAATCTAAGTGAGACTCCCAAGCTTGTCATCCAGCAGGATCTATCAAAGTGTGCATTTGGCACACTATTATAGATCAGAAGGAAAATCCCCATGTACTCCAATGCAGAAGTTGTTAGGATCAATCAGACCCCCTAAAGTTCATGTACCCTAGGGGGGTCTTAAAGTACAAAACAAAAACAAAGAACTGATATGAAAATAAGTAAACAAATAAAATCAAAAACTTGATAACTTTCTGGCAGTCACGTTATTTCCTATGGTGAATTTCGGAGCAAAAAATTGCCACTTTTCTTGCCATTTTGCAACACATAAAAATTTGAATAAAAAGTAATCATCAAGTCCCCAAAAGGGTAGTAATTAAAATATCTCCTTATTCTGCAAAAAAATCTTTCACAGGTCCATACACTGAAGTTATTGGCCTAAAAATATGTAAAAATTTTTAAAAAATGGAAAAAATTTTAAATGTACTAAAACATAAAACCTATATACCGTACATTTGGTACTTCCATGATCGGACCAACCAAAAAAATAAATGGGGAGGTATCATTTCGAGCGCACAATTTGGAAAACAGAATGCAGAATTCTGTATTGTATCTATGGATACCATGTAGTATACAGTAGATCATTCTGACCTTACCAAAACAAACCCAAAAACCACATCAGGCACTGACACAACGGTGTCCTATCATGTCTCTGGAAAGCTGGGTATCGCACCGCAAGGACTGCTATTACACCTTGCAGCTGATTTTCTTGTAGATCAGGGAATATTGAGACAGATTTCAACTAAGGGAGAGATTTTTAGCCCTTTCACATCTTTTATAGAGCAATTTTAGGAGGTGTCCTAAAAGATTTTGCAGTTTGTCATCAATTTTTATATTCACTTAATTTCTTTAATACTCCTTATCATTGATTTGCTGGCAGCTTTAAGAAAACTCTTAACTTTTATCTCCGCGGTATTGTCATCAATTCTTTTTACGGTTGGCAATTTTACTCTACCTACACAATCCGATGTGTGTGCCGAGTGTAAAACAATTAATGGAATATAAATGTAAATAGCTGAAATATTTGCGGTAGCGTTTTTTTGCTATTTTATGTTGTATTTGAGGCTGTTTCATATGTAAGGACCACAGCACTGATATCTGCATGTACCTACCTAGGCAAAGGGAACCACATCGCTTTTGATAGTGAGAGGGGGTGCCGTGTTAAGCTGCTTCAACTGCAGTCAGTAATGTTGTCTATGTGGTATCATATACAATCAGCTCCCCCTAGTGGTGGCTGCATGACAACTGCATTTTGGGAGACGTCTTGGTGGCCACCCAGAAAGTTTTCCTCCAGCCTCTAAGAATGCGTTCTCCACCAGGTAAGATCAGTTTAAATCAGTTCTGTCCTAACCCTTAAAGGACTATTCCAGGAATAAGCAGAATTCATAAACAAATGGGTCCTTAAAATATAAGCTATAATATATAATAAGCTACAATGTATCATTAATGTATCAGAACCCTAACCCTACTAACCCTAACAAGATAGTAGTCAATGTCAGTTCACGCCCCCGCCCACCCCGCTCCTGAATAATAGAGACCCCCCCTAGGTATCTTTTCAGCTCCTCTGCTGACACTTTTTGCAAAACATCCCTGAGTGTGATAATCAGAGACAAAGAGATATGAACCAAGCAGGTGATCTCCTGACTTGGAACTTTATATTCTGAGTACCTAATGTTTACAATCTGCCCAGCTCCTCCTGCTCTATAACATGCTGCCTGGTGATAGGACACTAGTTACAATCTGCTCAGCTCCTCCTGCTCTATAACATGCTGCCTGGTGATAGGACACTAGTTACAATCTGCTCAGCTCCTACTGCTCTATAACATCCTGCCTGCAGATAGGACAATATGTACAATATGCTCAGCTCCTCCTGCTCTATAACATGCTGCCTGCAGATAGGACACTATGTACAATGTGCTCAGCTCATCCTGCTCTATAACATGCTGCCTGCAGATAGGACACTATGTACAATCTGCTCAGCATCTCCTACTCTACAACATGCAACATGCAAATAGGACACTATGTACAATCTGCTCAGCCACTCCTGCTCTATAACATGCTGCCTGCAGATAGGACACTTTGTACAATCTACTGCTTAGGGTAGCTTTAGTGTCCAATGTCTATTTTTCTAGTCTATTCCCTGAGCTTGCATTACAGGGACCTTTCAGTGGTTTGTGTGTTAACACTGTTTTTGACTGTTTGTGGTTATTTGGTGCTGTCAACATATTTACCAACTTTGGGAAGGAAAATCCCTCCTCTTTTCTTATTTATATAGCACATCCCCTAACGTGCCACAAAGTATATTCTGGCCCCTATTATGTGCCTCTCATTGGCATTGAACTAAATAAATGGCTTAAACCCTATAACCAGAAAAATGCTGTTTAGAATGATCCATTTTGTGTCCACATCACCCATTCTTCTTTTTGTTTTGAATAAAAAAATAAATCAGATACTGACCTTTACTTGCTCTTAGCCAGCAGTCCTTCCCTTCAGACTTCTGCCTGCTGCGCCTGTGTGAGCAGCTCGAATCCAGCAGTCACGAGAACATTATATCACAGCCAACAACCAGAGGATCCCCGCTTACCATTGTATTAACTCTATGCATGTAAAGGACACAGGTAGCATTTTGGCCTGGGAGATCCTTGTGATGGTTCAGACCCAAAAATCGGGACTGTCCTGCTCATCCAACATAGTTGAAAGGTTTGTGTCAGTAACTAGCCCTTATCTCTGAATTTCTGCTATGGGGGTCTGTGAGATCCTGCTGCCTATTTCCAATCTGTGACTGTGCTCCTTTATGGGGGGCTCTCTGTTATCTTGCTGTCTAGCCATTCCTTTGACTATTTATGTGATGGGGGTCTGTCAGTATCCTGCTACCCTGGCCCTCTCTCTGACCATTTGTGTTATGGAGATTACCTTAGTTACTGCTGCTAGTCTTTGTATCTGACTGTATGTGATGGGGGGTTCTGTCACTTAACATGCTGCCTACATCTGTATGGGGGTCCAAACTGACGTCTCTTTCCTTGAAAGGGTCTTGCAGATCTTAAGCTAAGAATACATACTTCCGCTGCATTTGGTTGCCATATCATCGCTAAGATAATGAAACGAGGCTTTGCAACGAAAGCTGATGTATGTTACAGTCATACAACAGGGAAGCTTTTGTTGTCTCCTTACTTTATGGGTATATCGATGTAATGTCCGCTGATGAATGGGTCATTACTTAAGTTAAGTAGCTATCAAATTTAGACCAAATCTATCCAATACTTATCCTTTGCTACCCCCTTGCTGCCAGAATGACAAGGCTCTGGATTAGTCTTTCAGTTGCCATTCTACTCATTCTGTCTTTCTGTGAGCATTGGGCTTTGTCTTAGTCTAAGCTTCCATAGTACTAATACCAAGGAGCTGCCACCATGTGCCGAAGCAGCAGAGCCAATCCGGGCTCCTGCTAACCAGCCTTTGACACTGGGACTATGCTACAAATCCACAGCCAACTAATCCACAGCCTTGTGTGTGCCTGCAGGAAGGAACGTTTGACAGTTGTTAGTATTTTAGGTGCCAATAAATAGACTGTGAGTAGATATTGTCAGATTTTGTCCCCAATTGTGATCCCGGCTGCTGCCCGCTAACATCGTGGGCCTCTCCTTCACCAACTCTCATGGGATCTATTGCAACACACATGGAAGTGCACGAGGGGAACCCTTCAGTACACTGTACTACCCCTTCTTCCTGCATATCCCTGCGGCCCTGATAGACATTGAAGAGGCCCTGTTCTCATAGAGCACTGGCATATTCCGGCCACTAGACTGAACTACGACCAGCCACTCCGGACCCTAGAAACCCAGATGCCCCTAATACGGGTGCTATAACGTTGCAGTTGCTTCAGCTGAATGCCTCACATTATGTTAATGCCAGTGATATTCTGTCCCTGTACCACTCTGCACAAGGTTTGGGGTTTAGAGAGCCACAGGGGCAACAAGGAGAATTCCCTGCTCGCTTATGAACGAATCATTGAAGGGGTCAATATCTAGAAACTGAGCACAGATAAGCCAAAAATAGAAAAACCTGTCCTTGCATTACTTTGCTCTGCAGTCGATTCTGCAGAGTTATTTTTAGGCTGGACACTTCTAGCAGGAGGTTAAAGACCTAAATGTGATCAATGTAAATTGGATATTGTCTGTCCTGTGCCGGAGCTGTAATGGAGGCTCAGTCATGTAAATGCGTAGACGTCAGTAGATAAAGGAAGCGTCTGGAGGCAGGAGACAGAACCCTACAGTCTAATGGCTCTATAAATGTTACTTTCTATCCGTCACATTGCAGAATCGGTTTATTTCGTAATGTTACAGATTAGGCTCACGCTGGGCTATAGAATATAGTTTTTCTGTTTTTACCGGAGATTATGTGTCATTACTTTATTTTCAGATGAGCTGAATAGTTACAGGTAGATTTCAACCATATTCATTAGTAACAAGAATAGAGTTAATCAAACTGCAAACCATGGCGGCACTGGAAGAAGGAGGTGGTACCATAGATTTCTTATCACGTCTAATATGAGGAATGGGGAAAGTATGTTGCACAAAAAAGTGTCAGCAGAGGAGCTGAAAAGATCCCGAGGGGGGGGGGGGGGGGGGGATCTACTGTGCAGTTTACAGGTGGACAAGACATGTGTAAAGCCTTGGGAGCGGGGTGGGGCAAGGACGTGACCCGACAGTGACTACTATAGGTTTAAGAGTTTGTATGTTCTCCCCGTGTTTGTGTGGGGTTTCCTTGTGTCCTCTGGTTTCCTCCCACACTCCAAAACATACTGGTTTGATTAGATGGAGCCCCATGGGGACAGGGAGTGATTTGTCTACTCTGTGCAGCGCTGCGTAATCTGTGTGCATGTACAGAATTTATTCTTATAATTATTATAAGTTTAGGGTTAGTAGGGTAAGGGCTAAGACAGAGTTGATATAAACTGGTCTGACCTGGTAGGATCACATTCTTATAGGATGGAACCTCCTAGTAGATCCGGGCTACAGAGCAATTCGGAAAAGATAAAGACTGGCTTAAGCAGCATGTTATAGAGCAGAGGAGTTGGGCAGATTGTACATAGTGTCCATCTGCAGGCAGCAGTTATAGAGCAGAGGAGTTGGGCAATTGTACATAGTGTCCTATCTGCAGGCAGCATGTTGTAGAGCAGGAGAGCTGGGCGATTGTACAAAGTGTCCTATCTGCAGGCAGCGTGTTATAGAGCAGGAGGGGTGAGCAGATATACAAAGTGTCCTATCTGCAGGCAGCATGTTTAGAGCGAGGAGTGGGCAGATTGTACATAGTGCCTATCTGCAGGAGCATGTTATAGAGCAGGAGAGTTGGGCAGATGTACATAGTGTCCTATCTGCAGGCAGCACGTTGTAGAGCAGGAGGAGCTGGGCAGATTGTACACAGTGTCCTATCTGCAGGCAGGATGTTATAGAGCAGGAGGAGCTGAGCAGATTGTACATAGTGTCCTATCTGCAGGAGCACATGTTATAGAGCAGGAGGAGCTGAGCAGATGTACATAGTGTCCTATCTGCAGGCAGCAGTTGTAGAGCAGGAGGAGCTGGGCAGATTGTACAAGTGTCCTATTCTGCAGGCAGCTGTTAGTTATAGAGCAGGAGGGGGCTGAGCAGATTATACAAAGTGTCCTATCTGCAGGCAGCATGTTATAGAGCAGGAGGAGTGGGCAGATTGTACATAGTGTCCTATCTGCAGGAGCAGGTTTTAGAGCAGGAGGAGTTGGGCAGATTGTACATAGTGTCCTATCTGCAGGCAGCACGTTGTAGAGCAGGAGGAGCTGGCAGATTGTACATAGGTCCATACTGCAGGCAGCATGCTATAGAACAGGAGGAGCTGAGCAGATTGTACAAAGGTTCCTATCTGCAGGCAGCATGTTATAGAGCAGGAGAGCTGAGCACATTGTAATAGTGTCCTATCTGCAGGCAGCATGTTATAAAGCAGGAGGTGCGAGCAGATTGTACCAGTTCCTATCTTCAGGCAGCGTGTTGAGAGCAGGAGGAGCTGAGCACATTGTTACATAGTGTCCTATCTGCAGGCAGCATGCTATAGACAGGAGGAGACTGAAGCAGATTGTCACATCATCACACCAGCAGGGGGCAGTGGCCTCCTATCACGCTGAGGGGTGAATGTTCTATACCATGGCCCCACATCATCACACCAGCAGGGGACAGGTGTCCTCATATCAATCTAGGGGTGACTGTCTATATACCATGGCCCCCAACATCATTCACACCAAGCAGGGGGCAGGTGTCCTCTATCCACTACTAGGGGGACTGTCTTATATGCAATGGCCCCCACATCATCACACCAGACAGGGGGCAGGTGTCCTCCTATCACTGCTAGGGTGACTGTCCTTATACCCATGCCCCACAATCATCACAACCAGCAGGGAGTGGTCTCCTATCACTACTAGGAGTGACTGTCCTATACCAGGGCCCCCCAATCATCACACCAGCAGGGGGCAGTGTTGTTCTCCTGATCACTACTAGGGGTGACTGTCCTATTACCAGGGCCCACATCATCCACACCAGGCAGGGGGGCAGTGTGTCCTCCTATCACTGATAGGGGTGCGTCCTATACCATGCCCCACATCATCACCAAGACAGGGGGCAGTTTGTGTCCTCCTCATCACTAATAGGAGGGACGTCCTATACAGGGCCCCCAATCATCACACCAGCATGGGGAGCAGTGTGTTGGTTCTCCTATCATACTTAGGGGTGACGTCCTATACCTGGCTCCCACATCACACACCAGCAGGGGCATTGTGTCCCCTATAACTAATAGGAGTGGACTGTCCTATACAGGGCACCCACATCATACACCAGCAGGGGGCAGTGGTTCTCCTATCAATACTAGGGGTGACGGTCCTTCCGATACCATGGATCCCACATCATCACACCAGCAGTGGGCATTGGTCCTCCTATCACTAATAGGAGTGACTGTCCTATACCAGGGCCCCCACATAATCACACCAGCAGGGGCAGTGTGTCTCCTTTCCTTACAGGGAGTGACTGTTCCTAGGTCAAAGCCCCCCACTAATCACACCAGCAGGGGGCAGTGTGTCCTCCTATCACTACTATGGTTGAACCCCAAATGCTGCCTAGAAGTTCAGCTCTATCTAATATCATAGTAATAAAGTCACCTTACAGCAGGACACCAAAAAATAAAAGTGCAGAAGCCGGTTTATTACTAGATTCCCTCCATTTTTCCCTGCCAGGGCTCTTTGCGGAAGGATTTAAGCCCGGCATCAGGGAGATTAGATGATGTATAATACGGGGGTCCATCACCTGTATGACGTTATAGGAGCGCATCACATTCCCGCTGTCAGCTAAGTAGATATGCTAATGTTTTGGTGCGCGTATATCTACGAGTCAGCACAATGGCAGCTGCCGAGCCCGTAGGGATGTCGCCACTCGGAATATCTGAACTTATTAGCGAGTGCTCACAAAGCTGCAGCTGCATGTAATATTCTTATTAAGTGCGAGACCCAGTTACGTAATATGAGGAAATTCTAACGGGAGGAAAAAAAAAATACAAAATGTCAAGAAGCGTCTAATCGTTAAGCCGCGTTAATGATTCAATGTTTTTTGACAAATGAAAATAACAGACGTGAGGATATCGCCAAAACCCCCTCCCGAGGACCACAAATGAGGAACGCAGAAGACGGTCCAGGTAGCGGCAGTAATCCTGGGTCATGTCCGCTTAGTAATATCGCTCCTGGTGGACGAGGGCTGATAGACGCAAAATATGCAATAATTAGCAGCACGTCTTCCAGTATAAACGCACGCGGGGCAGGGGATCACGGGCACCTGCCTCCATGTTCATTTTGACTGTTAAAGTTATTTTTCTACCAAAAAAAAAAAAATAGTCCCATTTGCTAATAAAAGAACTTGTCGAAAAAAACCGTCTAATGTAAAGGAGTTCCCCGTTAGCCGCCAGAAGTCCGCAGCAGACGAGGATTCTGCAAGTGGAGTGGCAATACACTTAACATTATGTCAACATGTACGTTGTGAACACTAAATGTTAAACAGCAATGTAATCGGCAATATCCTATCCCATGTTGTATCTGGTTTCAAAACCCACTATAATATCATGAGGGATATATGGGGAGAAAAACAAGGGAATCAGGCAAAAGCTGTTGGTGTTGAGCTGTCTTGTACTTCTGCTGGGGGATTTCTACTTTGTAATCATTTTTTACCGATGCTTTTGTCTTAGCAGAAATAAACTGCCGTTTTTGGTAGACGGAAGAGAGAGGTCTTTTTTTTACTATTAACCGTCAATGGAGACTACTGGACTACTGGAAAACTGGCACTGTGACTACTGGCTGCCGGAAGCAAGCACGGTGACTGCGGCTGACTGAAAAGAAGGCACTAGGGACTAATGGCTGTATAAAAATAAGGCACTGTGACTACTGGTACTGGGAAGAAAAAATGCTGTTGATTCTGGGTACTGGAAGCACGAGCTTGGGCCTAATGGTATCTGAATAAGGGCACTGTGACCTAAAAGCTACTCGAAGCACATGCTGTTGTGACTACTGGATACTCGAAAAGCACATGATGGGACTACTGGGACCTGGGGAAGCGCTCGTTGTGACTAGGGAACTGGAAGCAGGGGCTGTGGGACTACTGGGTTATGGAAGCAGGGGCGTGACTACGGGTACTGGAAGCAGGCACTGTGACTACTGTACGGAGGAGGAAGAGCTATGCCTAATGGCTACAGGAAGCAGGTGCTGTGACTACGGATACGGGAAGCAGGTGCTTGTGTTTACAGCTACTGAAGCAGGCACTGTTATAATGGCTACTGGAAAAGGGCGCGCTATGACTGCTGGCTACTGGAAGCAGGCGCTTGTGACTACTGGCTGCTACTTGGAAGCAGGCGCTTGTGGACTACTGGGTACTGGGAGATGGCGTTATGGTACTGGCTTACTGGAAGAAGGCGCTGTTGACTACTGCCTAGTGGAGAAGGCGCTATCATAATGGCTATGGAAGGAAGGCGCTGTGACTACTTTGAAAGAAGGTGCTGTGGACTACAGGAACTACTGGAATCAGGCGCTGGTATGACTACGGCTAGGAAGAAGGCGATATCCACTACTGGCTACGGAAGAAGGCGCTGTGTGACTATGCTACTGGAAGGAAGGAGCTATCAATACTGTTTAGTGGAAGCAGGCGCTGTGGACTACTGCCTACTGGAAGGAAGGCGCTATGTGTATGGCTACTGGAAGGAAGGCGCCTATCACTACTGGCTATGGAAGAAGGCGCTGTGACTATGGCTACGGGAAGAAGGCGCTATGATACGGCACTGGAAGCAGGTGCTAGGACTCCTGGAAGAAAAAGAAAGATTGCTGTGACTAATGGATACGAAGAGCGCTGTGACTTGCTGTGGTATGAATCAGGCGCGTGACTACTGGTCGTGGAAGCAGGGCGTGGTGATATGCTACTGGAAGAAGGCGCTATGGTATGGCTAACTGGAAGAAGGCGCATCCACTACGGCTAAGGGAAGAAGGCGCGTGACTACTGGCACGGTGCGGAAGAAGGCGTATGATACTGGTCTGGAGGCAGGTGCTATATAACTGGCTACGGAAGAAGGTGCTGTGGATACTGGGCTACTGGAAAGAAGGTGCTGTGACTACTGGCACTGGAAGAAGGTGCTGTGACTAACTGGCACTGGAAGGAAAGACGGCGCTGTGACTGCTGGGTACTGGAATCATGCGCTGGGACTACTGGTTAGTGGAATGGAAGCAGGGCGCTGTTGACTCAGCCTTAATGGAAGGAATGCGCGCTGTGTATGGGCTAATGGAGAAGGGCTATCACTACTGGGGCTACGGGAAGAAGGCCGCTGTGACTACTGGATACGGGAAGGCAGGTTGCTATGGACTACCGGCTACTGGACGAAGGTGCGTTGCATGTGACTCTTACGGCTACTGGTAAGAAGGTGCTGTGGACTACTGAAGAAGTGCGTGACTTACTGGATACTGGAAAAGGTTGCTTGTTGTGCTACGGCGAAGAAGGTGCTGGTGACTACGGGCTACTGGAAGAAGGTTGCTGTGGGACTACTGGAAGAAGGTGCTGTGAATACTGGCTACGGAAGGAAGGCTGTGACTTTGTGGGGACTGGAAGCAGGCGCTGTGACTATGGTTAGTGGAAAGCAGGCGTGTGTGATTTATTTGGGGGATCACTGTGCTATGGTTAACTTTTCATAACAGAACAAAATTACAGTTATGAAAAAGCAACAAAAAATTATTTATGGTTGGGGGGTCACCCAGCACAGGAAAATGCATTTAAAGGGATGTGGCACTAGGAAGGTAACACCACTGTCCTGGTCTGATACTTGAGCGAACTTCTTGTAAAGGGCAGCGGGATAAAATACAACCCAATAAAACATTCTACAAAGGGGAAAGTTTAAAGAGACATAAAAAAAATATTGTATAAGCGATGGAACCAGGTCAGATCCCTTGCGGCTCAAGCAGCGATTTGGGAAATTATTTACTGTATAATAGTATCTTCACCTCCGCTCGTTGGATGGCTTCATGAGGATACATCCTTTTAGACTCACAGATAAACTTGGTCTGTGCAGGAGACTAGAAAATAAAATATGAGAAAGTTAACACGATAAACATGACCTGGAGACATATTTAAGCACAGGTTGGCACAGCAGAGGTTAGTATCGAGAAAAAAAAAGATGGGGGTTGGCAGCCCTGAGAGTTTAACCATTGGTGGGCGCCCGTGCAAAAGTTAAAGGGGGGGAAAAACAGTAGCTAGATATAGGATAAGAGAATTAAATAGGAGTAGTATGACTGTGGCTGTGCCCATACATACAGGATAGGAGTAGTAGTACTGTGCTGTGCCCATACATAAGGATAGAGTAGTAGTAAAACTGTGCTGGCCATTATATACAGGCTAGGAGTAGTAGTACTAGCTGTGCCCATATATCAGATAGGAGTAGATAGTAACTGCTGGTATATACGTAGGAGTGTAATTGCGTCCCCTATAATACACGGATAGGAGTGGTAGTACTGTGCGTGTCCCATACATACAGGATAGGAGTGTAGTTCTGTGGGCTGTGTAATGTATACGCGATAGGAGTAGTAGTACTGTGCTGCTTGCCCTATATTCAGAAGGATGAGTACGTGGCATATATAGGTGGAGTATGTCTGGTGCTATTACCTTCAATTAGTAGTAAATTGCGTCCTTCATGAGAGGAGTGGTAGTACTGTGGTGTGCCCATACATACAGGATAAGGAGTATTAGTTACTGTGCTTGTACATGTAGACAAGGATAGGAATGTGTAGTACTGTGTGTGCCCATATTACAGGATATGAGAGTGAGACTGTGCTTGTGCCCCATATAGCAGGCAGGAGTAATATAACTAGCTGGTACCCATAATACAGATAGGAGTAGTAGTATTGTGCTGTGACCATATATACAGGATAAGAGTTATACTGTTACATAGTAGTAGGATACGATTGCCAGTACTGTATTATACAGGTGGTAGTAGTACTGTCTGTGTACAGATTGCAGATCCTTCTCGCATTGCCTGAACATAAGCAACAATCATGAGCATTGTGAATGGGAAGGGCCCCACCCCTCGGAAGAGTTACGTGCCTACACCTTACAAAGTCTTGTGTGCCAGAAAATTAAAGGATTAAGCATAAATTCATGAAAGCAGATGGGAAGGTGGGTGATGTACAGAATATCATAAAATATGGCACTATTCATAATTTACATTCATTATTCCATATCTCAATCTCTATCCACAACCAAATACATGTATTTTCCCGAAAAGGAAATTTACAGCGTCCAAGGTCATCACTGAATAAAAGTTTTTACACACCCGCCCCCCCAACATGTCCCTCATGCTTAGTATAAAGTTACATACTTTAAACTTATTAGGTAGAGGCCTGGCTGCACTTTCTCCAATTTATTTGAGACCTGACTGTCATAAATTTTGCTGTCAACTTAAAGAGAGGCTCTATGTATATTTGATTACGGATTCGTAAGATTCATAGAATTGTCAATTCAATTCTTCCCCAGTCGGATTAATCCATTAAGCTTTTATATTATTCAGACAAGACAATGACTTTTTTTTTAAAAAATACTCGTATACCTTAAAAAAAAATCAAGTAAAATGTCAAGTTTCTAGAATTTGTGAAAAGCTCCATTTAATATAAATAATTTGGACACATGAACACATCCCGGGGATCCCGAAACAAGTGTGTCAACACACGTCGGACATGACCTATACAGAATCTATGGTGCCACATTGTATGGACATTTTCAAATTTCCCATCATCTATGGTACAAAGCTCCTCCTCATGCATACATAAATATAAATGGGGGACAATTTTTGGATCTGATAAGGGAGGAGTTCACATCCCGAAATGCATTGTCCCCTATCTGCCCATTTTGAGTAGCAATCTTTCGGATCAAATTCAAAGACGTCACATATTGAGAACAGCGCATACAATTATCCGGTTCTTCTCTACAACACCCATTGGATGTGACAGGTAAGACATATTTTATTTTAGAGATTGGGCTGGAAAACATGGATACCAGCAGGGGGCCTTGTATAAATGGAAATTACGTACCATAGATGTGGACATAGGGGAACACTACAATCAGATATTCACCATAGAACCCACCAAAAAAATACCAAAGGCAACAAACCTTGAGATTTCTGGGTGCATTCTGTCTTACTTCTTGGGGGTTTAAGTTTTTATAAAACTTTATGAAACTTCTATAAGTTCAACCCGGAGTCAACAATAGATTGAAGCCTCTTGAATCAATGTATATCATTGAGCCACTGGTTCACGTGTAAAAGAGGTTCAGGTCCTCCTCCTACCGCGAATGAAAGCAGGTTCAAGTCCTCTGTCCCTCCGACCACTCAAATGATAAAGACCAGTGGTATTGTGAAGGTTTGAGGGCAAGAGGACAAGTTCCTCCTACTATGTAGAGCTCTACTCAAGTAGGAGAGGGGGTTCCATGGAGGAATTAATCCACGGTTTAGAATAGTCTAGTTCATTTTTGTAATCCAACACGGAAATGCACAGTGTTGGAATCTCAACCTCCAGAGATCTGAAGCAAGGTCTCATGTCTACCAGGTTTTGTCCAGTCATGTACTCTCAAATATTTACAAGAAAGGGATGGTAGTGATCGGTAAAACAGCTCCACGGAAAGCCTACTGAGATAGAATAAATAGTTGACATTAATCATTCCATCATACCTATGCCTGGTTTTAAGCATAATCCATTATTTGGTACAATGTGATACTGTATCATCTTATGGTCAACCATCTACCGTACATTTTACATGAGCTGATAATGTTCTCAAGGCTGACTGGTCACCTCCATATGTGCATTGTTTCAATAGCAAGCTCTGGTCTTACGACCCATCAAACATACTCCAACTGGGATGGCATGGTGGGCTTTGTATGCTTTACATTAAAGCAATGTAGTCACTGTGCAACTCAAGAGCTTCTTCAATATGGATGTTGTGGTCAAAGTAGAAGCAGGAATCTCCTAATATATGGTACACAAATCCTCAAAAATATTACTTGAGATTAGGCATTGAATAGTAAACTTACCGGTACCCTCTATCTATTTAGGCCACTCCAGTGCTTTATTCCCTACCCATCAGATCACTCCTTAAATGGCAGTTGACTTCTTCTGGAAGAAGTCTGGTAGACAAAGACAGTGGGGCTCATTTACTAAGGGTCCGAACGCCGTACTTTCATGGGTTTCTGAATATTTCCGATTGCGCGAATTGCCCTGGGTTTTGGCTGCGCGCAATCGGATTGTGGACGTCGGACAAACCTGGCGGATTTGGAAAAAACTGCGGAATTTTAAAAACGGGTTGTGTCGCAACATCAACACTACATGCACCAGGAAAGAAGAAGGTGAACTCGGAGGACCTCGGCGCAGCAGCGACACTGCAGGAAACTCGGGCGCACAATCTTAGTTAATCGCGGCAGACCGAAGCCTTGTCGGAAAAGCACTGCAGGATTGCGACAGGGACCGGGTAAGGTAAGTAAATGTGCCCCATTATCTTTGACTGTCTGAACTGTGGTAACGGAGGAGGCCCTGAGACCACCTCAGAAAGTCTGTGGCCATTTTAGTAGAGACCCGATGACGTTGAGTACGCGTTAGAGGGCAGAAACAATAGGCTATTAGGAACGTCGAAATTCATGTTATTCATGTCTACCAGAAATTTGCTCTCTATAATGTAAGATTTCGGCAGTAAAGTTGTCCCGTTGTAAGAATCCAAATTCTACGACAAATGTAAAGTTTGAGTCCTGATGACATATCATATTAAGGGGGTGATGATTATGTTCTATGCAGGCAAATGGTTATTAATGCTCAGGCCATAAAGGAATATTTGTAATCTATCCAAAAATATTTAAACGTCCCCATTACGGGATACGGGAGTCTCCATTACTTCTTGGACGTTATGACTCGTGTTTCGTTATACTTTACTTTATTTGTCTGAAATTTACTCCGGCCTTTTCCTTGTGGCCGGACGGTGATAATCTCTAATCATCTGTGAAATAATTCTGGGAGGTACAAAGTTAATTGTGAGTTATGTGAGATGAGTCTCCATAAGCGTTTATACAGACGACTTGTGAATGTTATTTATGGAATACGTCCCTATTCTCTGTATTACGTATAATTCAAGGGATCATTTTTCTGTCATCGTACCCTTTGACAATAAATTACATTTCGCTCCTTTATATGCGATTTCTTTAATCCGTCCTTGGCTGCCGAGAGGGATTATTAGTCAGTATTGGTTGATAAAGTGTTTTACAGTAATGCTGTTTCTTTCTTGCTTACAACGTTCAAGTCAATGGTAATGGCCATGAAAACATACAAGTCAAATTATATATATTATTATTATGGAAAAACCATTATTTCATTGTGTGTACATTCAGGGGTAGAGCTCTTATCTGACCGGCTGAATCACTATTCTGCTATGGGGGTCCTGTCAGTATCGCTTCTCGCCTTTGTCTCTGACTGTTCTTTTATGTGGGTCTTGTCCTGTCAGTATCCTTCGGCCCAGCCCTATTCTGGTTTCTGTTATGGGAACCCTCAAGTCATCCCCATCTAGCCCTTACACTCCAAATTTAGGGGGTCTTGTCAGTAGCTTCTATTAGCCAATGCCTCTTACAGTTTCTGGAGGTTAACACATCTGTATCAGCATCTTCCTCTGTCATGGAGAACAGAATAGGAGGTACTGATTATGAACAATCTCAGTGTGATCACAGGTTTAGGCTTTTTTGGCTTTTTGGATGGATTTGCACAAAACACTATCATCTCTCATGTAGCTCAGATCTGTTATAGACAGGTTCTCCTTCTACTCACATAATCACTTGCTACTTTGTTTTGTCCGGATCAAAGGGCCTGACCAAAGCATGTCTGGGGCCAGAACTCTATATCACGTAAGACGTTTACTTACCCTGGTTTAAGGTGCCTGGATAGAGGTGTCTTGGTAAAAATCCAGATTATCTAGTTATTTGATCCTTTGTTTTATGGTATTCTGACTTTCGGCTCTGTTTTGACTATTCTTGTCTTTGATGTGTATTTGTTTGTCCTCTTGATTACAACTAGGCTTGCTGAATCTGCTTCTTTGTTTTCTCCTGTCTTATATTGTTGCACAGGACAGACCGCCTCCTAGTGTTCTCCTACTGCTTAGGGTAGCTTTAGTGTCCATGTCTATTTCTAGTCTATTCCCTGAGCTTGCATTACAGGGAACTTTCAGTGGTTTGCTGGGTTAACACTTGTTTGACTGTTTGTGTTATTTGGTGTGTCAACATATTTACCAACTTTGGGGAACGGAAAATCCCTTTGCCTCTCTTTATATAAGCACATCCCCTAACGTGTCCACAAAGTATATACTGGCCCCTTATTATGTGCCTCTCATTGGCATGAATTAATAAATGGCTTAACCCTAACCGAAAAATGCTGTTTAGAATGACATTTTGTGTCCACTCACCATTCTTTCCTTTTGTTTTGATAAAAAAATAAAATTCAGAACTGACTTACTTGCTCCTTAGCCAGCAGTCCTCTCTTCAGACTTCCCTGCTGCGCCTGTGTTGCAGCTCGAATCAGCAGTCACGAGAAACATTATTAACAGCCCAACACACCAGAGGATCCCCGTTCACATTGTATTCAACTCATGCATGTAAAGGACACAGGTAGCATTTTTGGCCTGGGGATACTTTGTGATGGTTCAGACCCAAAAACTTGGACTGTCCTGCTCAATCCCAACTAGTTGAAGGTTTGTGTCAGTAACCTAGCCCTATCTCTGACTATTTCTGCTATGGGGGTCCTGTGAGATCCTGCTGCCTATTCCATATCTGTGACTGCTCCTCTTATGGGGGGCTCTCTGTATCTTGCTGTCTAGCCATCCTTTGACTATTTATGTGATGGGGGTCCTGTCAGATCCTGCTACCTGGCCCTTCTCTCTGACCATTTGTGTTTGGAGATACCTTAGTATACTGCTGCTAGTCTTTGTTCTGACTGTTATGTTATGGGGGTCCTGTCATTAACATGCTGCCTACATCTGTATGGGGGTCCAACTGACTGTCTCTTTCCTTGACTAGGGTTCTTGCAGATCTTTAAGCTAAGAATACATACTTCCGCTGCCAATTTGGGTTGCCTATCATCGCTAAGATATGATGAAACGAGGCTTTGCAAGAAAGCTGATGTATGTATACAGTCATAAACAGGGAGCTTTGTTGTCTCCTTATTTATTGGGTATATCGATTGTAATGTCCTGCGGAATGGGTCATTACTTAAGTTAAGTGCTATCAAATTTAGACAAATCTATCCAATACTTATCCTTGCTACCCTTCTGCCAGAATGACAGAGCTCTGGATTAGTCTTTCAGTTGCCATTCTACTCATTCTGTCTTTCGTGAGCATGGCTTTGTCTAGTCTAAGCTTCCATGTACTAATACCAAGGAGGCTGCCACCATGTGCCGAAGCAGCAGAGCCAATCCGGGCTCCTGCTAACCAGCCCTTGGACCACTGGACTATGCTACAAATCACAGCCAACTAATCCACAGCCTTGTGTGTGCCTGCAGGAAGGAACGTTTGCAGCTTGTTAGCTGCTTTTAGGTGCCATAAAATAGACTGTGAGATATTGTTCAAGATTGTCCCCACATGTGATCCCTGGCTGCTGCCCTAACATCGTGGGCCTCTCCTCACCAACTTCCATGGGATCTATTGCAACACACACTGGAAGTGCCCGAGGGGAACCCTTCAGTACACTGTACTACCCCTTCTTCCTGCAATCTCCTGCTGGCCCTGATAGACATGAAGGAGGCCTGTTCTCATGAGCAGGCAACGTGGCATATTCCCGGCACTAGACTGAACTACGACCAGCCACTCCGGACCCTAGAAACCCAGATGCCCCTATACTGGGTGCTATAACGTTGCAGTTGCTTCAGCTGAATGCCTCACATTAGTATGCAGTGATTATTCTGTCCCATGTACCACTCATGCACAGGTTGGGGTTTAGAGAGCCACAGGGGCACAAAGGAAATTCCCTGCTCGCTTATGAACGAATCATTGAAGGAGGTCAATATCTAGAAACCTGAGCCACAAGAATAAGCCAAAAATAGAAAAACCTGTCCTTGATTATTTGCTCTGCAGTCGATTCTGCAGAGTTATTTTGGCTGGACACTTCTAGCAGGAGGTTAAAGACCTAAAATGTGATCAATGTACATTGGATATTGTCTGTCCTGTGCCGGAGCTGTAATAGGAGGCTCCAGTCATGTAAATGCGAGACGTCAGTAGAGATAAATGGAAGCGTCTGGAGCCCAGGAGACAGAACCCTACAGTTAATGGCTCTATAAAGTTACTTTTCTATCCGTCACATCTGCAGAATCGTGTTATTTCTGTAATGTTACCGATTAGGCTCACGCTGGGTATAGAAATAGTTTTTCTGTTTTTACCGGAGATTATGTGTCATTTACTTTATTTTCAGATGAGCTGAATAGTTACAGGTAGATTTCTAACCATTATTCATAGTAACAAGAATAGAGTTAATCAAACTGCAAACCCTGGCGGCACTGGAAGAAGGAAGGTGGTACACATAGATTTCTTCCACGTCTAATATGAGGAATGGGGAAAGGATTGTTGCAAAAAGTGTCAGCAGAGGGCTGAAAAGATTCCGAGGGGGGGGGGGGGGGGGGGATCTACTGTGCAGTTACAGGTGGACAAGACATGTGGAAAGCTTGGGAGCGGGGTGGGCAAGGACGTGACCCGACAGGACTACTATAGGTTAAAGAGTTTGTATGTTCTCCCGTGTTTGTGTGGGTTTCCTCTGTGTCCTCTGGTTTCCTCCCCCACTCCAAAACATACTGGTAGGTGTTGATTAGATTGTGAGCCCCATGGGGACAGGAGTGATTTTGTTACTCTGTGCAGCGCTGCGTAATCTGTGTGCCCTGTACAGAATTATTCTTATAATTATTATAAGTTTAGGGTTAGTAGGGTAAGGGTAAGACAGAGTTGATCTAACTGGTTGACCTGGTAGAGATCACATTCTTATAGGAGGAACCTCCTAGTAGATCCGGGCTACAGAGCACATTCGGAAAAGAATATCAAGACTGGCTTAAGCAGCATGTTATAGAGCAGGAGGAGTTGGGCAGATTGTACACATAGTGTCCTATCTGCAGGCAGCATGTTATAGAGCAGGAGGAGTTGGGCAGATTGTACATAGTGTCCTATCTGCAGGCAGCATGTTGTAGAGCAGGAGGAGCTGGGCAGATTGTAAAAGTGTCCTATCTGCAGGCAGCGTGTTATAGAGAGGAGGGGCTGAGCAGATATACAAAGTGTCCTATCTGCAGGCAGCATGTTTATAGAGCAGGAGGAGTGGGCAGATTGTACATAGTGTCCTATCTGCAGCAGCATGTTATAGAGCAGGAGGAGTTGGGCAGATTGTACATAGTGTCCTATCTGCAGGCAGCACGTTGTAGAGCAGGGGAGCTGGGCAGATTGTACACAGTGTCCTATCTGCAGCGGCAGGTGTTATAGAGCAGGAGGAGCTGAGCAGATTGTACATAGTGTCCTATCTGCAGGAGCATGTTATAGAGAAGGAGGAGCTGAGCAGATTGTACATAGTGTCCTATCTGCAGGCAGCATGTTGTAGAGAAGGAGGGAGCTGGGCAGATTGTACAAAGTGTCCTATCTGCGGCAGGTGTATAGAGCAGGAGGGCTGAGCAGATTATACAAAGTGTTCCTATCTGCAGGCAGCATGTTATAGAGAGGAGGAGTTGGGCAGATTGTACATAGTGTCCTATCTGCAGGCAGCATGTTTTAGAGCAGGAGGAGTTGGGCAGATTGACATAGTGTCCTATTGCAGGCAGCACGTTGTAGGCAGGAGGAGTGGCAGATTGTACATAGTGTCCTATCTGCAGGCAGCATGCTATAGAACGGAGGAGTGAGGCAGATTGTACAAAGTGTCCTATCTGCAGGCAGCATGTTATAGAGCCGGATAGCTGAGCACATTGTATATAGTGTCCTATCTGCAGGCAGCATGTTATAAAGCAGGAGGTGCTGAGCAGATTGTACACAGTGTCCTATCTTCAGGCAGCGTGTTGTAGAGGCAGGAGGAGCTGAAGCGCACATGTGTACATAAGTGTCCTATCTGCAGGCAGCATGCTATAGAACAGGAGGAGCTAGCAGATTGTTCCTGCTCTATAACATGCTGCCTGCAGATAGGACACTTTGTACAATCTGCTCAGCTCCTCCTGTTCTATAGCATGCTGCCTGCAGATAGGACACTATGTACAATCTCCTGTTCTATAGCATGCTGCCTGCAGATAGGACACTATGTACAATGTGCTCAGCTCCTCCTGCTCTACAACACGCTGCCTGAAGATAGGACACTGTGTACAATCTGCTCAGCACCTCCTGCTTTATAACATGCTGCCTGCAGATAGGACACTATATACAATGTGCTCAGCTAATCCTGCTCTATAACATGCTGCCTGCAGATAGGACACTTTGTACAATCCTCCTGTTCTATAGCATGCTGCCTGCAGATAGGACACTATGTACAATCTGCCCAGCTCCTCCTGCTCTACAACGTGCTGCCTGCAGATAGGACACTATGTACAATCTGCCCAACTCCTCCTCACATCATCACACCAGCAGGGGGCAGTGGCCTCCTATCACGCTGAGGGGTGAATGTTCTATACCATGGCCCCACATCATCACACCAGCAGGGGACAGGTGTCCTCATATCAATCTAGGGGTGACTGTCTATATACCATGGCCCCCAACATCATTCACACCAAGCAGGGGGCAGGTGTCCTCTATCCACTACTAGGGGGACTGTCTTATATGCAATGGCCCCCACATCATCACACCAGACAGGGGGCAGGTGTCCTCCTATCACTGCTAGGGTGACTGTCCTTATACCCATGCCCCACAATCATCACAACCAGCAGGGAGTGGTCTCCTATCACTACTAGGAGTGACTGTCCTATACCAGGGCCCCCCAATCATCACACCAGCAGGGGGCAGTGTTGTTCTCCTGATCACTACTAGGGGTGACTGTCCTATTACCAGGGCCCACATCATCCACACCAGGCAGGGGGGCAGTGTGTCCTCCTATCACTGATAGGGGTGCGTCCTATACCATGCCCCACATCATCACCAAGACAGGGGGCAGTTTGTGTCCTCCTCATCACTAATAGGAGGGACGTCCTATACAGGGCCCCCAATCATCACACCAGCATGGGGAGCAGTGTGTTGGTTCTCCTATCATACTTAGGGGTGACGTCCTATACCTGGCTCCCACATCACACACCAGCAGGGGCATTGTGTCCCCTATAACTAATAGGAGTGGACTGTCCTATACAGGGCACCCACATCATACACCAGCAGGGGGCAGTGGTTCTCCTATCAATACTAGGGGTGACGGTCCTTCCGATACCATGGATCCCACATCATCACACCAGCAGTGGGCATTGGTCCTCCTATCACTAATAGGAGTGACTGTCCTATACCAGGGCCCCCACATAATCACACCAGCAGGGGCAGTGTGTCTCCTTTCCTTACAGGGAGTGACTGTTCCTAGGTCAAAGCCCCCCACTAATCACACCAGCAGGGGGCAGTGTGTCCTCCTATCACTACTATGGTTGAACCCCAAATGCTGCCTAGAAGTTCAGCTCTATCTAATATCATAGTAATAAAGTCACCTTACAGCAGGACACCAAAAAATAAAAGTGCAGAAGCCGGTTTATTACTAGATTCCCTCCATTTTTCCCTGCCAGGGCTCTTTGCGGAAGGATTTAAGCCCGGCATCAGGGAGATTAGATGATGTATAATACGGGGGTCCATCACCTGTATGACGTTATAGGAGCGCATCACATTCCCGCTGTCAGCTAAGTAGATATGCTAATGTTTTGGTGCGCGTATATCTACGAGTCAGCACAATGGCAGCTGCCGAGCCCGTAGGGATGTCGCCACTCGGAATATCTGAACTTATTAGCGAGTGCTCACAAAGCTGCAGCTGCATGTAATATTCTTATTAAGTGCGAGACCCAGTTACGTAATATGAGGAAATTCTAACGGGAGGAAAAAAAAAATACAAAATGTCAAGAAGCGTCTAATCGTTAAGCCGCGTTAATGATTCAATGTTTTTTGACAAATGAAAATAACAGACGTGAGGATATCGCCAAAACCCCCTCCCGAGGACCACAAATGAGGAACGCAGAAGACGGTCCAGGTAGCGGCAGTAATCCTGGGTCATGTCCGCTTAGTAATATCGCTCCTGGTGGACGAGGGCTGATAGACGCAAAATATGCAATAATTAGCAGCACGTCTTCCAGTATAAACGCACGCGGGGCAGGGGATCACGGGCACCTGCCTCCATGTTCATTTTGACTGTTAAAGTTATTTTTCTACCAAAAAAAAAAAAATAGTCCCATTTGCTAATAAAAGAACTTGTCGAAAAAAACCGTCTAATGTAAAGGAGTTCCCCGTTAGCCGCCAGAAGTCCGCAGCAGACGAGGATTCTGCAAGTGGAGTGGCAATACACTTAACATTATGTCAACATGTACGTTGTGAACACTAAATGTTAAACAGCAATGTAATCGGCAATATCCTATCCCATGTTGTATCTGGTTTCAAAACCCACTATAATATCATGAGGGATATATGGGGAGAAAAACAAGGGAATCAGGCAAAAGCTGTTGGTGTTGAGCTGTCTTGTACTTCTGCTGGGGGATTTCTACTTTGTAATCATTTTTTACCGATGCTTTTGTCTTAGCAGAAATAAACTGCCGTTTTTGGTAGACGGAAGAGAGAGGTCTTTTTTTTACTATTAACCGTCAATGGAGACTACTGGACTACTGGAAAACTGGCACTGTGACTACTGGCTGCCGGAAGCAAGCACGGTGACTGCGGCTGACTGAAAAGAAGGCACTAGGGACTAATGGCTGTATAAAAATAAGGCACTGTGACTACTGGTACTGGGAAGAAAAAATGCTGTTGATTCTGGGTACTGGAAGCACGAGCTTGGGCCTAATGGTATCTGAATAAGGGCACTGTGACCTAAAAGCTACTCGAAGCACATGCTGTTGTGACTACTGGATACTCGAAAAGCACATGATGGGACTACTGGGACCTGGGGAAGCGCTCGTTGTGACTAGGGAACTGGAAGCAGGGGCTGTGGGACTACTGGGTTATGGAAGCAGGGGCGTGACTACGGGTACTGGAAGCAGGCACTGTGACTACTGTACGGAGGAGGAAGAGCTATGCCTAATGGCTACAGGAAGCAGGTGCTGTGACTACGGATACGGGAAGCAGGTGCTTGTGTTTACAGCTACTGAAGCAGGCACTGTTATAATGGCTACTGGAAAAGGGCGCGCTATGACTGCTGGCTACTGGAAGCAGGCGCTTGTGACTACTGGCTGCTACTTGGAAGCAGGCGCTTGTGGACTACTGGGTACTGGGAGATGGCGTTATGGTACTGGCTTACTGGAAGAAGGCGCTGTTGACTACTGCCTAGTGGAGAAGGCGCTATCATAATGGCTATGGAAGGAAGGCGCTGTGACTACTTTGAAAGAAGGTGCTGTGGACTACAGGAACTACTGGAATCAGGCGCTGGTATGACTACGGCTAGGAAGAAGGCGATATCCACTACTGGCTACGGAAGAAGGCGCTGTGTGACTATGCTACTGGAAGGAAGGAGCTATCAATACTGTTTAGTGGAAGCAGGCGCTGTGGACTACTGCCTACTGGAAGGAAGGCGCTATGTGTATGGCTACTGGAAGGAAGGCGCCTATCACTACTGGCTATGGAAGAAGGCGCTGTGACTATGGCTACGGGAAGAAGGCGCTATGATACGGCACTGGAAGCAGGTGCTAGGACTCCTGGAAGAAAAAGAAAGATTGCTGTGACTAATGGATACGAAGAGCGCTGTGACTTGCTGTGGTATGAATCAGGCGCGTGACTACTGGTCGTGGAAGCAGGGCGTGGTGATATGCTACTGGAAGAAGGCGCTATGGTATGGCTAACTGGAAGAAGGCGCATCCACTACGGCTAAGGGAAGAAGGCGCGTGACTACTGGCACGGTGCGGAAGAAGGCGTATGATACTGGTCTGGAGGCAGGTGCTATATAACTGGCTACGGAAGAAGGTGCTGTGGATACTGGGCTACTGGAAAGAAGGTGCTGTGACTACTGGCACTGGAAGAAGGTGCTGTGACTAACTGGCACTGGAAGGAAAGACGGCGCTGTGACTGCTGGGTACTGGAATCATGCGCTGGGACTACTGGTTAGTGGAATGGAAGCAGGGCGCTGTTGACTCAGCCTTAATGGAAGGAATGCGCGCTGTGTATGGGCTAATGGAGAAGGGCTATCACTACTGGGGCTACGGGAAGAAGGCCGCTGTGACTACTGGATACGGGAAGGCAGGTTGCTATGGACTACCGGCTACTGGACGAAGGTGCGTTGCATGTGACTCTTACGGCTACTGGTAAGAAGGTGCTGTGGACTACTGAAGAAGTGCGTGACTTACTGGATACTGGAAAAGGTTGCTTGTTGTGCTACGGCGAAGAAGGTGCTGGTGACTACGGGCTACTGGAAGAAGGTTGCTGTGGGACTACTGGAAGAAGGTGCTGTGAATACTGGCTACGGAAGGAAGGCTGTGACTTTGTGGGGACTGGAAGCAGGCGCTGTGACTATGGTTAGTGGAAAGCAGGCGTGTGTGATTTATTTGGGGGATCACTGTGCTATGGTTAACTTTTCATAACAGAACAAAATTACAGTTATGAAAAAGCAACAAAAAATTATTTATGGTTGGGGGGTCACCCAGCACAGGAAAATGCATTTAAAGGGATGTGGCACTAGGAAGGTAACACCACTGTCCTGGTCTGATACTTGAGCGAACTTCTTGTAAAGGGCAGCGGGATAAAATACAACCCAATAAAACATTCTACAAAGGGGAAAGTTTAAAGAGACATAAAAAAAATATTGTATAAGCGATGGAACCAGGTCAGATCCCTTGCGGCTCAAGCAGCGATTTGGGAAATTATTTACTGTATAATAGTATCTTCACCTCCGCTCGTTGGATGGCTTCATGAGGATACATCCTTTTAGACTCACAGATAAACTTGGTCTGTGCAGGAGACTAGAAAATAAAATATGAGAAAGTTAACACGATAAACATGACCTGGAGACATATTTAAGCACAGGTTGGCACAGCAGAGGTTAGTATCGAGAAAAAAAAAGATGGGGGTTGGCAGCCCTGAGAGTTTAACCATTGGTGGGCGCCCGTGCAAAAGTTAAAGGGGGGGAAAAACAGTAGCTAGATATAGGATAAGAGAATTAAATAGGAGTAGTATGACTGTGGCTGTGCCCATACATACAGGATAGGAGTAGTAGTACTGTGCTGTGCCCATACATAAGGATAGAGTAGTAGTAAAACTGTGCTGGCCATTATATACAGGCTAGGAGTAGTAGTACTGCTGTGCCCATAATCGATAGGAGTAGAGTACTGGCTGTGCCATATCAGGAGGATATTTGTCCCCCTATAGATACAGGATATGGAGGGTAGTACTGTGCTGTCCCTACATACAGGATGGAGTAGTAGTTACGTGCTGTGTACATGTATACGATAGGAGTAGTAGTACTGTGTGCTGCCCTATATTCAGGAGTGTAGATGTGGTGCAATATAGGTGAGTCTGTCTGTGCTTACCGCCATTAGTAGTAAACGTCGCGCCAACATAAGGAGTGGTCAGTACTGTGTGTGCCCATACATCAGGAAGGAGTAGTTAGTCTACTGTGCTTGTACATGTAGACAGGATAGGAATGTAGTAGTACTGTGGTGTGCCCATATTACAGGATATGAGAGTGAGTATGTGCTTGTGCCCATATAGCAGGAAGAGTAATATAGACTATGGCTGTACCCATAATACGGATAGGAGTAGTAGTATTGTGCGTGACCATATATACAGGATAAGAGTTATATCTGTACATAGTGTAGACTACGATTTGCAGTACTGTATTAACAGGTGGTAAGTAGTACTGTCTGTGTACAGATATGCAGGATCCTTCTCGCATTCGCCCTGACATAAGCCAAAATCAATGAGCATGGTGAATAGGGAAGGGCCCACCCCTCGGAAGAGTTATTGTGCCTACACCTACAAAGTCTTGGTTGCAGATTAAATAAAGGATTAGCTAAATATCATGAAGCAGATGGGAAGGTGGGTGATGTACAGAATATCCATAAAATATGGCACTATTCATAATTTACATTCATTATTCCATATCTCAATCTCTATCCACAACCAAATACATGTATTTTCCCGAAAAGGAAATTTACAGCGTCCAAGGTCATCACTGAATAAAAGTTTTTACACACCCGCCCCCCCAACATGTCCCTCATGCTTAGTATGAAGTTACATACTTTAAACTTATTAGGTAGAGGCCTGGCTGCACTTGTCTCCAATTTATTTGAGACCTGACTGTCATAAATTTTGCTGTCAACTTAAAGAGAGGCTCTATGTATATTTGATTACGGATTCGTAAGATTCATAGAATTGTCAATTCAATTCTTCCCCAGTCGGATTAATCCATTAAGCTTTTATATTATTCAGACAAGACAATGACTTTTTTTTTAAAAAATACTCGTTACCTTAAAAAAAAATCAAGTAAAATGTCAAGTTTGCTAGAATTTGTGAAAAGCTCCATTTAATATATAATAATTTGGACACATGAACACATCCCGGGGATCCCGAAACAAGTGGTCAACACAGTCGGACATGACCTATACAGAATCTATGGTGCCACATTGTATGGACATTTTCAAATTTCCCATCATCTATGGTACAAAAGCTCCTCCTCATGCATAAATAAATAATAAATGGGGGACAATTTTTGGATCTGATGAAGGGAGGAGTTCAATCCCGAAATGCATTGTCCCCTATCTGCCCATTTTGAGTAAGCAATCTTTCGGGATCAAATCAAAGACGTCACATATTTGAGAACAGCGCATACAATTATCCGGTTTTCTCTACAACACCCATTGGATGTGACAGGTAAGACACTATTTTATTTTAGAGATTGGGTGGAAAACATGGATACCAGCAGGGGGCCTTGTATAAATGGAAATTACGTACCATAGTGTGGACATAGGGGAACACTACAATCAGATATTCACCATAGAACCCACCAAAAAAATACCAAAGGGCAACAAACCTTGGAGATTTCTGGGTGCATTCTGTCTTACTTCTTGGGGGTTATAAGTTTTTTATAAAACTTTTATGAAACTTCTATAATTCAACCCGGAGTCAACAATAGATTGAAGCCTCTTGAATCAATGTATAGTCATTGAGCCACTGTTCACGTGTAAAAGAGGTTCAGGTCCTCCTCCTACCGCGAATGAAAGCAGGTTCAAGTCCTCTGTCCCTCCGACCACTCAAATGATAAAGACACAGTGGTATGTGAAGGTTTGAGGGCAAGAGACAAGTTCCTCCTTACTATGTAAGAGCTCTACTCAAGTAGGAGAGGGGGTTCCATGGAGGAATTATCCACGGTTTAGAATAGTCTAGTTATTTTTGTAATTCCAACACGGAAATGCACAGTGTTGGAATCTCAACCTCCAGAGATCTGAAGCAAGGTCTCATGTCTACCAGGTTTTGTCCAGTCCATGTACTCTCAAATATTTACAAGAAAGGGGATGTAGTGATCGGTAAAAGCTCCACGGAAAGCCTACTGAGATAGAATAAATAGTTACATTAGATCATTCATCATACCTATGCCTGGTTTTAAGCATAATCCATTATTTGGTACATGTGATACTGTATCATCTTATGGTCACACATCTCACCGTACATTTTACATGAGCTGATAAGTGTTCTCAAGGCTGATGGTCACCTCCATAGTGCATTGTTTCAATAGCAAGCTCGGTCTTACGGACCCATCAAACATACTCCAATGGGATGGCATGGTGGGGCTTTGTATGTTTACTTAAAGCAATGTAGTCACTGTGCAACTCAAGAGCTTCTTCAATATGGATGTTGTGGTCAAAGTAGAAGCAGGAATCTCCTAATATATGGTACACAAATCCTCAAAAATATTACTTGTAGATTAGGCATTGAATAGTAAACTTACCGGTACCCTCTATCTATTTAGGCCACTCCAGTGCTTTATTCCCCTACCATCAGATCACTCCTTAAATGGCAGTTGATTCTTCTGGAAGAAGTCTGGTAGACAAAGACAGTGGGGCTCATTTACTAAGGGTCCGAACGCCGTACTTTCATGGGTTTCCTGAATATTTCCGATTGCGCGAATTGCCCTGGGTTTTGGCTGCGCGCAATCGGATTGTGGACGTCGGACAAACCTGCGGATTTGGAAAAAACTGCGGAATTTTAAAAACGGGTTGTGTCGCAACATCAACACTACATGCACCAGGAAAGAAGAAGGTGAACTCGGAGGACCTCGGCGCAGCAGCGACACTGCAGGAAACTCGGGCGCACAATCTTAGTTAATCGCGGCAGACCGAAGCCTTGTCGGAAAAGCACTGCAGGATTGCGACAGGGACCGGGTAAGGTAAGTAAATGTGCCCCATTATCTTTGACTGTCTGAACTGTGGTAACGGAGGAGGCCCTGAGACCACCTCAGAAAGTCTGTGGCCATTTTAGTAGAGACCCGATGACGTTGAGTACGCGTTAGAGGGCAGAAACAATAGGCTATTAGGAACGTCGAAATTCATGTTATTCATGTCTACCAGAAATTTGCTCTCTATAATGTAAGATTTCGGCAGTAAAGTTGTCCCGTTGTAAGAATCCAAATTCTACGACAAATGTAAAGTTTGAGTCCTGATGACATATCATATTAAGGGGGTGATGATTATGTTCTATGCAGGCAAATGGTTATTAATGCTCAGGCCATAAAGGAATATTTGTAATCTATCCAAAAATATTTAAACGTCCCCATTACGGGATACGGGAGTCTCCATTACTTCTTGGACGTTATGACTCGTGTTTCGTTATACTTTACTTTATTTGTCTGAAATTTACTCCGGCCTTTTCCTTGTGGCCGGACGGTGATAATCTCTAATCATCTGTGAAATATATTCTGGGAGGTACAAAGTTAATTGTGAGTTATGTGAGATGAGTCTCCATAAGCGTTTATACAGACGACTTGTGAATGTTATTTATGGAATACGTCCCTATTCTCTGTATTACGTATAATTCAAGGGATCATTTTTCTGTCATCGTACCCTTTGACAATAAATTACATTTCGCTCCTTTATATGCGATTTCTTTAATCCGTCCTTGGCTGCCGAGAGGGATTATTAGTCAGTATTGGTTGATAAAGTGTTTTACAGTAATGCTGTTTCTTTCTTGCTTACAACGTTCAAGTCAATGGTAATGGCCATGAAAACATACAAGTCAAATTATATATATTATTATTATGAAAAACCATTATTTTCATTGTGTGTACATTCAGGGGTAGAGCTCTTATCTGACCGGCTGAATCACTATTCTGCTATGGGGTCCTGTCAGTATCGCTTTCGCCTTTGTCTCTGACTGTTCTTTTATGTGGGTCTTGTCCTGTCAGTATCCTTCGGCCCAGCCCTATATCTGGTTTCTGTTATGGGAACCCTCAAGTCATCCCCATCTAGCCCTTACACTCCAAATTTATGGGGGTCTTGTCAGTAGCTTCTATTAGCCAATGCCTCTTACAGTTTCTGGAGGTTAACACATCTGTATCAGCATCTTCCTCTGTCATGGAGAACAGATAGGAGGTACTGATTATGAACAATCTCAGTGTGATCACAGGTTTAGGCTTTTTTGGCTTTTTGGATGGATTTGCACAAAACACTATCATCTCTCATGTAGCTCAGATCTGTTATAGACAGGTTCTCCTTCTACTCACATAATCACTTGCTACTTTGTTTTGTCCGGATCAAAGGGCCTGACCAAAGCATGTCTGGGGCCAGAACTCTATATCACGTAAGACGTTTACTTACCCTGGTTTAAGGTGCCTGGATAGAGGTGTCTTGGTAAAAATCCAGATTATCTAGTTATTTGATCCTCTTGTTTTATGGTATTCTGACTTTCGGCTCTGTTTTGACTATTCTTGTCTTTGATGTGTATTTGTTTGTCCTCTTGATTACAACTAGGCTTGCTGAATCTGCTTCTTTGTTTTCTCCTGTCTTATATTGTTGCACAGGACAGACCGCCTCCTAGTGTTCTCCTACTGCTTAGGGTAGCTTTAGTGTCCATGTCTATTTCTAGTTATTCCCTGAGCTTGCATTACAGGGACTTTCAGTGGTTTGCTGGGTTAACACTTGTTTGACTGTTTGTGTTATTTGGTGTGTCAACATATTTACCAACTTTGGGGAACGGAAAATCCCTTTGCCTCTCTTTATATAAGCACATCCCCTAACGTGTCCACAAAGTATATACTGGCCCCTTATTATGTGCCTCTCATTGGCATGAATTAATAAATGGCTTAAACCCTAACCGAAAAATGCTGTTTAGAATGATCCATTTTGTGTCCACTCACCCATTCTTTCCTTTTGTTTTGATAAAAAAATAAAATTCAGATACTGACTTACTTGCTCCTTAGCCAGCAGTCCTCTCTTCAGACTTCCCTGCTGCGCCTGTGTTGCAGCTCGAATCCAGCAGTCACGAGAAACATTATTATACAGCCCAACACACCAGAGGATCCCCGTTCACATTGTATTCAACTCATGCATGTAAAGGACACAGTAGCATTTTTGGCCTGGGGATACTTTGTGATGGTTCAGACCCAAAAACTTTGGACTGTCCTGCTCAATCCAACACTAGTTGAAGGTTTGTGTCAGTAACCTAGCCCTATCTCTGACTATTTCTGCTATGGGGGTCTGTGAGATCCTGCTGCCTATTCCATATCTGTGACTGCTCCTCTTATGGGGGGCTCTCTGTATCTTGCTGTCTAGCCATCCTTTGACTATTTATGTGAGGGGGTCCTGTCAGATCCTGCTACCTGGCCCTTCTCTCTGACCATTTGTGTTTGGAGATACCTTAGTATACTGCTGCTAGTCTTTGTTCTGACTGTTATGTTATGGGGGTCCTGTCATTAACATGCTGCCTACATCTGTATGGGGGTCCAACTGACTGTCTCTTTCCTTGACTAGGGTTCTTGCAGATCTTTAAGCTAAGAATACATACTTCCGCTGCCAATTTGGGTTGCCATATCATCGCTAAGATAATATGAAACGAGGCTTTGCAAGAAAGCTGATGTATGTGATACAGTCATAAACAGGGAGCTTTGTTGTCTCCTTATTTATTGGGTATATCGATTGTAATGTCCTGCGGAATGGGTCATTACTTAAGTTAAAGTGCTATCAAATTTAGACAAATCTATCCAATACTTATCCTTGCTACCCTTCTGCCAGAATGACAGGCTCTGGATTAGTCTTTCAGTTGCCATTCTACTCATTCTGTCTTTCGTGAGCATGGCTTTGTCTAGTCTAAGCTTCCATGTACTAATACCAAGGAGGCTGCCACCATGTGCCGAAGCAGCAGAGCCAATCCGGGCTCCTGCTTAACCAGCCCTTGGACCACTGGACTATGCTACAAATCACAGCCAACTAATCCACAGCCTTGTGTGTGCCTGCAGGAAGGAACGTTTGCAGCTTGTTAGTGCTTTTAGGTTGCCATAAAATAGACTGTGAGATATTGTTCAAGATTTCTGTCCCCACATGTTGATCCCTGGCTGCTGCCCCTAACATCGTGGGCCTCTCCTCACCAACTTCCATGGGATCTATTGCAACACACACTGGAAGTGCCCGAGGGGAACCCTTCAGTACACTGTACTACCCCTTCTTCCTGCAATCCCTGCTGGCCCTGATAGACATGGAAGGAGGCCTGTTCTCATGAGCAGGCACGTGGCATATTCCCGGCACTAGACTGAACTACGACCAGCCACTCCGGACCCTAGGAAACCCAGATGCCCCTATACTGGGTGCTATAACGTTGCAGTTGCTTCAGCTGAATGCCTCACATTAGTATGCAGTGATTATTCTGTCCATGTACCACTCATGCACAGGTTGGGGTTTAGAGAGCCACAGGGGCACAAAGGAAATTCCCTGCTCGCTTATGAACGAATCATTGAAGGAGGTCAATATCTAGAAACCTGAGCCACAATAATAAGCCAAAAATAGAAAAACCTGTCCTTGATTATTTGCTCTGCAGTCGATTCTGCAGAGTTATTTTGGCTGGACACTTCTAGCAGGAGGTTAAAGACCTAAAATGTGATCAATGTACATTGGATATTGTCTGTCCTGTGCCGGAGCTGTATAGGAGGCTCCAGTCATGTAAATGCGAGACGTCAGTAGAGATAAATGGAAGCGTCTGGAGCCCAGGAGACAGAACCCTACAGTCTAATGGCTCTATAAAGTTACTTTTCTATCCGTCACATCTGCAGAATCGTGTTATTTCTGTAATGTTACCGATTAGGCTCACGCTGGGTATAGAATATAGTTTTTCTGTTTTTACCGGAGATTATGTGTCATTTACTTTATTTTCAGATGAGCTGAATAGTTACAGGTAGATTTCTAACCATTATTCATAGTAACAAGAATAGAGTTAATCAAACTGCAAACCCTGGCGGCACTGGAAGAAGGAGGTGGTACACATAGATTTCTACTCCACGTCTAATATGAGGAATGGGGAAAGGATTGTTGCAAAAAGTGTCAGCAGAGGGCTGAAAAGATTCCGAGGGGGGGGGGGGGGGGGGGATCTACTGTGCAGTTACAGGTGGACAAGACATGTGGAAAGCTTGGGAGCGGGGTGGGGCAAGGACGTGACCCGACAGGACTACTATAGGTTAAAGAGTTTGTATGTTCTCCCGTGTTTGTGTGGGTTTCCTCTGTGTCCTCTGGTTTCCTCCCCCACTCCAAAACATACTGGTAGGGTTGATTAGATGTGAGCCCCATGGGGACAGGGAGTGATTTGTTACTCTGTGCAGCGCTGCGTAATCTGTGTGCCCTGTACAGAATTATCTTATAATTATTATAAGTTTAGGGTTAGTAGGGTAAGGGTAAGACAGAGTTGATCTAAACTGGTCTGACCTGGTAGAGATCACATTCTTATAGGAGGAACCTCCTAGTAGATCCGGGCTACAGAGCACATTCGGAAAAGAATATCAAGACTGGCTTAAGCAGCATGTTATAGAGCAGGAGGAGTTGGGCAGATTGTACATAGTGTCCTATCTGCAGGCAGCATGTTATAGAGCAGGAGGAGTTGGGCAGATTGTACATAGTGTCCTATCTGCAGGCAGCATGTTGTAGAGCAGGAGGAGCTGGGCAGATTGTAAAAGTGTCCTATCTGCAGGCAGCGTGTTATAGAGAGGAGGGGCTGAGCAGATATACAAAGTGTCCTATCTGCAGGCAGCATGTTATAGAGCAGGAGGAGTGGGCAGATTGTACATAGTGTCCTATCTGCAGGCAGCATGTTATAGAGCAGGAGGAGTTGGGCAGATTGTACATAGTGTCCTATCTGCAGGCAGCACGTTGTAGAGCAGGAGGAGCTGGGCAGATTGTACACAGTGTCCTATCTGCAGCGGCAGGTGTATAGAGCAGGAGGAGCTGAGCAGATTGTACATAGTGTCCTATCTGCAGGCAGCATGTTATAGAGAAGGAGGAGCTGAGCAGATTGTACATAGTGTCCTATCTGCAGGCGCATGTTGTAGAGAGGAGGGAGCTGGGCAGACTCCTGTTCTATAGCATGCTGCCTGCAGATAGGACACTATGTACAATCTGCCCAGCTCCTCCTGCTCTACAACGTGCTGCCTGCAGATAGGACACTATGTACAATCTGCCCAACTCCTCCTGCTCTATAACATGCTGCCTGCAGATAGGACACTATGTACAATCTGCCCAACTCCTCCTGCTCTATAACATGCTGCCTGCAGATAGGACACTTTGTATAATCTGCTCAGCCCCTCCTGCTCTATAACACGCTGCCTGCAGATAGGACACTTTGTACAATCTGCCCAGCTCCTCCTGCTCTACAACATGCTGCCTGCAGATAGGACACTATGTACAATCTGCTCAGCTACTCCTACTCTATAACCATGCGCCTGCAGATAGGACAATGTACAAAATCTGCTTCCAGGCTTCACTCATGCTCTATAACATCCTGCTGCAGAGTGGAAATGTGTACAATCTGCACCAGCTCTCCTGCTCTATAACAGGCTGCCGGCAGATAGGACACTTTGTACAATCTGCCCAACTCCTCCTGCTCTATAACATGCTGCCTGCAGATAGGACACTATGTACAATCTGCCAACTGCCCTCTGCTTCTATAAACATGCATGCCTGCAGAAGGACACATTGTACAATCTGCCCAACTCCTCCTGCTCTATAACATGCTGCTTAAGCCAGTCTTGATATTCTTTTCCGAATGTGCTCTGTAGCCCGGATCTACTAGGAGGTTCCATCCTATAAGAATGTGATCTCTACCAGGTCAGACCAGTTTAGATCAACTCTGTCTTAGCCCTTACCCTACTAACCCTAAACTTATAATAATTATAAGAATAATTCTGTACAGTGCACACAGATTACGCAGCGCTGCACAGAGTATGACAAATCACTCCCTGTCCCCATGGGGCTCACAATCTAATCAACCTACCAGTATGTTTTGGAGTGTGGGAGGAAACCAGAGGACACAGAGGAAACCCACACAAACACGGGGAGAACATACAAACTCTTTAAACCTATAGTAGTCACTGTCGGGTCACGTCCTTGCCCACCCCGCTCCCCAAGGCTTTACACATGTCTTGTCCACCTGTAAACTGCACAGTAGAGCCCCCCCCCCCCCCCCCTCGGGATCTTTTCAGCTCCTCTGCTGACACTTTTTGCAACATACTTTCCCCATTCCTCATATTAGACGTGGATAGAAATCTATGTGTACCACCTCCTTCTTCCAGTGCCGGCTCAGGGTTTGCAGTTTGATTAACTCTATTCTTGTTACTAATGAATATGGTTAGAAATCTACCTGTAACTATTCAGCTCATCTGAAAATAAAGTAAATGACACATAATCTCCGGTAAAAACAGAAAAACTATATTCTATAGCCCAGCGTGAGCCTAATCTGTAACATTACAGAAATAACACGATTCTGCAGATGTGACGGATAGAAAGTAACATTTATAGAGCCATTAGACTGTAGGGTTCTGTCTCCTGGGCTCCAGACGCTTCCATTTATCTACTGACGTCTACGCATTTACATGACTGGAGCCTCCTATTACAGCTCCGGCACAGGACAGACCAATATCCAATGTACATTGATCACATTTTAGGTCTTTAACCTCCTGCTAGAAGTGTCCAGCCTAAAAATAACTCTGCAGAATCGACTGCAGAGCAAAGTAATGCAAGGACAGGTTTTTCTATTTTTGGCTTATTCTGTGGCTCAGGTTTCTAGATATTAGACCTCCTTCAATGATTCGTTCATAAGCGAGCAGGGAATTCTCCTTGTGTGCCCCTGTGGCTCTCTAACCCCAAACCTTGTGCATGAGTGGTACATGGGACAGAATAATCACTGCATTACATAATGTGAGGCATTCAGCTGAAGCAACTGCAACGTTATAGCACCCAGTATAGGGGCATCTGGGTTTCTAGGGTCCGGAGTGGCTGGTCGTAGTTCAGTCTAGTGCCGGGAATATGCCACGTTGCCTTGCTCCATGAGAACAGGCCTCCTTCATGTCTATCAGGGCCAGCAGGGAGATGCAGGAAGAAGGGGTAGTACAGTGTACTGAAGGGTTCCCCTCGGGCACTTCCAGTGTGTGTTGCAATAGATCCCATGGAAGTTGGTGAAGGAGAGGCCCACGATGTTAGCGGCAGCAGCCAGGGATCACATGTGGGGACAGAAATCTTGAACAATATCTCACAGTCTATTTTATTGGCACCTAAAAGCAGCTAACAAGCTGCAAACGTTCCTTCCTGCAGGCACACACAAGGCTGTGGATTAGTTGGCTGTGGATTTGTAGCATAGTCCAGTGGTCCAAAGGCTGGTTAGCAGGAGCCCGGATTGGCTCTGCTGCTTCGGCAGCATGGTGGCAGCCTCCTTGGTATTAGTACATGGAAGCTTAGACTAAGACAAAGCACATGCTCACAGAAAGACAGAATGAGTAGAATGGCAACTGAAAGACTAATCCAGAGCCTTGTCATTCTGGCAGAAGGGGGTAGCAAAGGATAAGTATTGGATAGATTTGTCTAAATTTGATAGCTACTTAACTTAAGTAATGACCCATTCAGCAGGACATTACACATCGATATACTCCAATAAAGTAAGGAGACAACAAAGCTCCCTGTTTATGACTGTATACATACATCAGCTTTCTTGCAAAGCCTCGTTTCATTATCTTAGCGATGATATGGCAACCCAAATTGCAGCGGAAGTATGTATTCTTAGCTTAAAGATCTGCAAGAACCCTAGTCAAAGGAAAGAGACAGTCAGTTGGACCCCCATAACAGATGTAGGCAGCATGTTAATGACAGGACCCCCATAACATTAACAGTCAGATACAAAGACTAGGCAGCAGTATACTAAGGTAATCTCCATAACACAAATGGTCAGAGAGAAGGGCCAGGTAGCAGGATACTGACAGGACCCCCATCACATAAATAGTCAAAGGGAATGGCTAGACAGCAAGATACAGAGAGCCCCCCATAAGAGGAGCAGTCACAGATATGGAATAGGCAGCAGGATACTCACAGGACCCCCATAGCAGAAATAGTCAGAGATAAGGGCTAGGTTACTGACACAAACCTTCAACTATGTTGGATTGAGCAGGACAGTCCAGAGTTTTTGGGTCTGAACCATCACAAAGGATCTCCCAGGCCAAAATGCTACCTGTGTCCTTTACATGCATAGAGTTGAATACAATGGTGAAGCGGGGATCCTCTGGTGTGTTGGGCTGTGATATAATGTTCTCGTGACTGCTGGATTCAGAGCTGCACACAGGCGCAGCAGGGAAGTCTGAAGAGGAGAGGACTGCTGCTAAGGAGCAAGTAAAGGTCAGTATCTGAATTTATTTTTTTATTCAAAACAAAAAGGAAAGAATGGTGAGTGGACACAAAATGGATCATTCTAAACAGCATTTTTCTGGTTAATGGGTTAAGCCATTTATATTATTCAATGCCAATGAGAGGCACATAATAAGGGGCCAGTAATATACTTTGTGGACACGTTAGGGGATGTGCTTATATAAAGAGAGTCAAAAGAGGGATTTTCCGTTCCCAAAAGTTGGTAAATATGTTGACAGCACCAAATAACACAAACAGTCAAAAACAAGTGTTAACCAGCAAACCACTGAAAGGTCCCTGTAATGCAAGCTCAGGGAATAGACTAGAAAAATAGACATTGGACACTAAAGCTACCCTAAGCAGTAGGAGACAACTAGGAGGCGGTCTGTCCCTGTGCAACATATAAAGACAGGAGAAAACAAAGAAGCAGATTCAGCAGAGCCTAGTTGTAATCAAGAGGACAAACATAATACAACATCACAAGAGCAGAGAATAGTCAAAACAAGAGCCGAAAGTCAGAATACCATAAAACAAGAGATCAGAATAACTAGATAATCTGGAGTTTACCAAGACACCTCTATGGCAGGCACCTTAACCAGGGTAAGTAGAACTCTTACGTGATATTAGAGTTCTGGCCCCAGACAATGCTTTGGTCAGGACCCTTTGATCCGGACAAAACAAAGTAGCAAGTGAGTATTGTGAGTAGAAGGAGAACCTGTCTATAACAGATCTGAGCTACATGAGAGAGATAGGTGTTTTGCAAATCCATCCAAAAAGCCAAAAAAGCCTAAACCTGTGATCACACTGAGATTGTTCATAATCAGTACCTCCTATTCTGTTCTCCATTGACAGAGGAAGATGCTGATACAGATGTTTTAACCTCCAGAAACTGTAAGAGGCATTGGCTAGATAGAAGCTACTGACAAGACCCCCATAAAATTTGGAGGTAAGGGCTAGATGGGGATGACTTAGAGGGTTCCCATAACAGAAACAGAGATAAGGGCTGGGCAGAAGGATACTGACAGGACAAGACCACCATAAAAGAAACAGTCAGAGACAAAGGCCGGAAAGCAGGATACTGACAGGACCCCATAGCAGAATAGTGATTCAGCCTGTCAAGATAAGAGCTCTACCCCTGAATGTACAGCACAATGAAACTAATGGTTTTCCATAAATAATAATAATAATATAATTTGACTTTGTATGTTGTTCATGGCCATTACCTTGACTGAACGTTGTAAGCAAGAAAGAAACAGATTACTGTAAAACACTTTATAAACCAATACTGACTAATAATCCCTCTCGGCAGCCAAGGGACGGATTAGAAGAAATCGCATATAGAAGGAGCGAAATGTAATTTATTGTCAAAGGGACGATGACAGAAAAATGATCCCTTGAATTATACGTAATACAGGAATAGGGACGTATTCCATAAATAACATTCACAAGTCGTCTGTAATAAACGCTTATGGAGACTTCATCTCACATAACTCACAGATTAACTTTGTTACCATCCCAGGAATCTATTTCACAGATGATTAGAGATTAATCACCGTCCGGCCACAAGGAAAAGGCCGGAGTAAATTTCAGACAAATAAAGTAAAGTATAACGAAACACGAGTCATAACGTCCAAGAAGTAATGGAGACTCCCGTAATCCCGTAATGGGGACGTTATAAATATTTTGGATAGATTACAAATATTCCTTTATGGCCTGAGCATTAATAACCATTTGCCTGCATAGAACATAATCATCCACCCTATAATATGATATGTCATCAGGACTCAAACTTTACATCTTGTCGTAGAATTTGGATTCTTACAACGGGACAACTTTACTGCCGAATCTTACATATATAGAGAAGGCAAATTTCTGGTAGACATGAATAGACATGAATATTCGACGTTCCTATAGCCTATTGTTCTGCCCTCTACGCTGTACTCAACGTCATCGGGTCTCTACTAAAATGGCCACAGACTTTCTGAGGTGGTCTCATGGCCTCCTCCGTTACCACAGTTCAGGACAGTCTAAAGATAATGGGGCACATTTACTTACCCGGTCCTGTCGCAATCCTGCAGTGCATTGTCCGACAAGGCTTCGGGTCTGCCGCGATTAACTAAGATTGTGCGCCCGAGTTCCTGCAGGTGTCGCTGCTGCGCCGAGGTCCTCCGGAGTTCACCTTCTTCTTCCTGGTGCATGTGAGTGCTTGATGTTGCGACACAACTCGTTTTTAAAATTCCGCAGTTTTTCCAAATCCGCCGGGTTGTCCGACGTGCCACAATCCGATTGCGCGCGCCAAAAACCCAGGGCAATTCGGCGCAAATCGGAAATATTCAGGAAACCCGATGAAAGTACGGCGTTCGGACCCTTAGTAAATGAGCCCCACTGTCTTTGGCTACCGGACTTCTTCCAGGAAGAAGTCAACTGCCATTTAAGGAGTGATCTGATGGGTAAGGGGAATAAAGCACTGGAGTGGCCTGAATTAGAAAGAAGGTAAGTTTACTATTCATGCCTAATCTAAAGTAATATGTTGAGGATTATGTTACCATATATTAGGAGATTCCTGCTTCTACTTTGACCACAACATCCATATTGAAGAAGCTTTGAGTTGCAAGGTGACTACATTGCTTTAAGTAAAGCATACAAAGCCACCATGCAGTCCCAGTTGGAGTATGTTTGATGGATCGTAAGACCAGAGCTTGCTATTGAAACAATGCACATATGGAGGTGACCAGTCAGCCTTGAGAACACTTATCAGCTCCATGTAAAATGTACGGTGAGATGGTGACCATAAGATGATACAGTATCACATTGTACCAAATAATGGATTATGCTTAAAACCAGGCATAGGTATGGATGTGAATGATCTAATGTCACTATTTATTCTATCTCAGTAGGCTTTCGTGGAGCTGTTTACCGATCAATACATCCCATTTCTTGTAAAATACTTGAGAGTACATGGACTGGACAAAACCTGGTAGACATGAGACCTTGCTTCAGATCTCTGGAGGTTGAGATTCCAACACTGTGCATTTCCGTGTTTGGATTAACAAAAATGAACTAGACTATCTAAACCGTGGATTAATTCCCTCCATGGAACCCCCTCTCCTACTTGAGTAGAGCTCTTACATAGTAGGAGGAACTTTGTCTCTTGCCCTCAAAACCTTCACATACCACTTGGTCTTTATCATTTGAGTGGTCGGAGGGACAGAGGACTTGAACCTGCTTTTCATTCAGCGGTAGGAGGAGGACCTGAAACCCTCTTTTACACGTGAACAGTGGCTCAATGACTATACATTGATTCAAGAGGCTTCAATCTATTGTTGACTCCAGGAGTTGAATTATAGAAGTTTCATAAAAGTTTTATAAAAACTTATAACCCCCAAGAAGTAAGACAGAATGCACCCAGAAGTCTCCAAGGTTTGTTGCCTTTGTAATTTTTTTGGTGGGTTCTATGGTGAATATCTGATTGTAGTGTTCCCCTATGTCACATCTATGGTACGTTAATTTCCATTTATACAAGGCCCCCTGCTGGTATCCATGTTTCCCAGCCCAATCTCTAAAATAAAATAGTGTCTTACCTGTCACATCCCAATGGGTGTTTGTAGAGAAGAACCGGATAATTGTATGCGCTGTCTCAAATATGTGACGTCTTGATTTGATCCCGAAAGATTGCTTACTCAAAATGGGCAGATAGGGGACAATGCATTTCGGGAGTGAACTCCTCCCTTCATCAGATCCAAAAAGTTGTCCCCATTTATTATTATTATGCATGAGGAGGAGCTTTGTACCATAGATGATGGGAAATTTGAAAATGTCCATACAATGTGGCCACCATAGATTCTGTATAGGTCAATGTCCTATCTTGGTTGACCACTTGTTTCGGGATCGGGATGTGTTCAGGTGTCCATAATATATGTATATTAAATGGAGCATTTTCACAAAAATTCTAGAAACTTGACATTTTACTTGATTTTTTTTTTAAGGTAACGAGTATTTTTTTAAAAAAAAGTCATTGTCTTGTCTGAATAATATAAAAGCTTAATGGATTAAATCTGACTGGGGAAGAATTGAATTGACAATTAAATGAGATCTTACGAATCTCGTAATCAAATATACATAGAGCCTCTCTTTTAAGTTGACAGCAAAATTTATGACAGTCAGGTCTCAAATAAATTGGAGAAAAGTGCAGCCAGGCCTCTACCTAATAAGTTATTAAAGTATTGTAACTTTATACTAAGCATGATGGGACATGTTGGGGCGGCGTGTGGTAAAAACTTTTATTCAGTGATGACCTTGGACGCTGTAAAATTTCCTTTTCGGGAAAATACATGTATTTGGTTGTGGAATAGAGATTGAGATATGGAATAATGAATGTAAATTATGAATAGTGGCCATATTTTATGTATATTCTGTACATCACCCACCTTCCCATCTGCTTCATGATATTTAGTGCTAATCCTTTATTTACTGACAACAAGACTTTGTAAGGTTTAGGCACATAAACGTCTCCGAGGGTGGCCCTTCCCCATTTCACAATGCCCATTGATTTTGCTTATGTTCAGGGCAATGGAGAAGGATCCTGCATATCTGTACACAGAACAGTACTACTACCATCCTGTATATACAGTACTGGCACATCGTAGTACTACTACTACTGTACAGTATATAACTCTTATCCTGTATATATGGTCACAGCACAATACTACTACTCCTATCCTGTATATATGGGTACAGCATAGTACTATTACTCCTATCCTGCATATATGGGCACAGCACAGTACTACTACTCATATCCTGTATATATGGGCACAGCACAGTACTACTACTCCTATCCTGTATCATGTACACAGCACAGTAGTACTAACTACTCCCTATCCTGTATGTATGGGCACACACAGTAACTACCACTCCTATCCTTTATATATGGGTACAGCACAGTACTATATCTCCTATCCGTATATATGGGCACGCAACAGTACTACACTCCTTCCTGAATATATGGGCACAGCCAGTACTACTACTCATATCCTGTATCTATATGGGGCACAGCACGAACTACTACTCCTTGTCATCCTGTATAATTAGCCAGTAGACTACGCACACCTGTATTAGCCCAGTCCATATCCTGTATATAGGGGGGACAGCCACATATACTAACTAACTCCTTCACCCTTATATCTGTGCACAGCACAGTATCCTCTACTCCTATGCCGATATATGGGCACACTTCACCGTACTACCCTACTCCTTACGTTCCTGTATAACATGTCCAAGCACAGTAATTTACTACTCCTATCCTTATTTATGGCACAGCACAGTACACACTCCTATCCTCTTAATTATGGGGCACAAGCCACACAGTACTACTCCTATTTAATTCTCTTATCCTATATCTAGCTACTGTTTTTCCCCCCCTTTAACTTTTGCACGGGCGCCCACCAATGGTTAAACTCTCAGGGCTGCCAACCCCCATCTTTTTTTTTCTCGATACTAACCTCTGCTGTGCCAACCTGTGCTTAAATATGTCTCCAGGTCATGTTTATCGTGTTAACTTTCTCATATTTTATTTTCTAGTCTCCTGCACAGACCAAGTTTATCTGTGAGTCTAAAAGGATGTATCCTCATGAAGCCATCCAACGAGCGGAGGTGAAGAT
This sequence comes from Engystomops pustulosus, assembly GCA_019512145.1. Classification (NCBI taxonomy): domain Eukaryota; kingdom Metazoa; phylum Chordata; class Amphibia; order Anura; family Leptodactylidae; genus Engystomops; species Engystomops pustulosus. The sequence goes on from CM033641.1 coordinate 12,333,591, forward strand.
ACTATTATACAGTAAATAATTTCCCAAATCGCTGCTTGAGCCGCAAGGGATCTGACCTGGTTCCATCGCTTATACAATATTTTTTTTATGTCTCTTTAAACTTTCCCCTTTGTAGAATGTTTTATTGGGTTGTATTTTATCCCGCTGCCCTTTACAAGAAGTTCGCTCAAGTATCAGACCAGGACAGTGGTGTTACCTTCCTAGTGCCACATCCCTTTAAATGCATTTTCCTGTGCTGGGTGACCCCCCAACCATAAATAATTTTTTGTTGCTTTTTCATAACTGTAATTTTGTTACTGTTATGAATTGTAACCATAGTCACAGTGATCCCCCCAATAATCACAACGCCTGCTTCCACTAACCAGTAGTCACAGCGCCTGCTTCCAGTCCCCACAAAGTCACAGCCTTCCTTCCGTAGCCAGTATTCACAGCACCTTCTTCCAGTAGTCCCACAGCAACCTTCTTCCAGTAGCCCGTAGTCACCAGCACCTTCTTCGCCGTAGCACAACAAGCAACCTTTTCCAGTATCCAGTAAGTCACGCACTTCTTCAGTAGTCCACAGCACCTTCTTACCAGTAGCCGTAAGAGTCACATGCAACGCACCTTCGTCCAGTAGCCGGTAGTCCATAGCAACCTGCCTTCCCGTATCCAGTAGTCACAGCGGCCTTCTTCCCGTAGCCCCAGTAGTGATAGCCCTTCTCCATTAGCCCATACACAGCGCGCATTCCTTCCATTAAGGCTGAGTCAACAGCGCCCTGCTTCCATTCCACTAACCAGTAGTCACAGCGCCTGATTCCAGTACCCAGCAGTCACAGCGCCTTCTTCCAGTAGCCAGTAGTCACAGCACCTTCTTCCAGTAGTCACAGCACCTTCTTCCAGTAGCCAGTAGTCACAGCACCTTCTTCCGTAGCCAGTTATATAGCACCTGCCTCCAGACCAGTATCATACGCCTTCTTCCGCACCGTGCCAGTAGTCACGCGCCTTCTTCCCTTAGCCGTAGTGGATGCGCCTTCTTCCAGTTAGCCATACCATAGCGCCTTCTTCCAGTAGCATATCACCACGCCCTGCTTCCACGACCAGTAGTCACGCGCCTGATTCATACCACAGCAAGTCACAGCGCTCTTCGTATCCATTAGTCACAGCAATCTTTCTTTTTCTTCCAGTAGTCATAGCACCTGCTTCCAGTAGCCAGTAGTCATAGCGCCTTCTTCCAGTAGCCAGTAGTCACAGCGCCTTCTTCCAGTAGCCAGTAGTGATAGCGCCTTCTTCCAGTAGGCAGTAGTCACAGCGCCTTCTTCCAGTAGCCAGTACACATAGCGCCTTCTTCCAGTACCCAGTAGTCACAGCGCCTGCTTCCAGTAGCCAGTAGTCACAGCGCCTGCTTCCAGTAGCCAGCAGTCACAGCGCCCTTTTCCAGTAGCCATTAGTAACAGTGCCTGCTTCCAGTAGCTAGTAAACACAGCACCTGCTTCCCGTAGCCAGTAGTCACAGCACCTGCTTCCTGTAGCCAGTAGTCACAGCGCCTTCCTCCAGTAGCCAGTAGTCACAGTGCCTGCTTCCAGTACCCAGTAGTCACAGCCCCTGCTTCCAGTACCCAGTAGTCACAGCCCCTGCTTCCAGTTCCCAGTAGTCACAGCGCCTGCTCCCAGTACCCAGTAGTCACAGCATGTGCTTCGAGTAGCCAGTAGTCACAGCATGTGCTTCGAGTAGCTTGTAGTCACAGTGCCTTATTCAGTAGCCATTAGTCACAGCTCGTGCTTCCAGTACCCAGAAGTCACAGCATTTGCTTCCAGTAGCCAGTAGTCACAGTGCCTTATTTAGTAGCCATTAGTCATAGTGCCTTCTTTCAGTAGCCAGCAGTCACAGTGCTTGCTTCCGGCAGCCAGTAGTCACAGTGCCAGTTTCCAGTAGCCAGTAGTCTCATTGAACTTTTATTAATAGTAAAAAAAAGCACCTCTCTCTTCCTTCTACCAAAAAAGGCAGTTTATTTCTGATAATACAAAAAGCAGCGTAAAATGATTACAAAGTAGAAATCCAGCAGAAGTACAAGACAGCTCAACACAGCTTTTGCCTGATCCCTTGTTTTCTCCCCATATCCCTCATGATATTAATATTGGGTTTTGAAACAGAATACAACAACTGAGGAGAGGAGATTTGCCGAATTACATTGCTGTTAACATTTAGTGTTCACAAACGTAATGTTGACATAATGTTAAGTGTATTGCCACTTGCAGAATCCTCGTCTGCTGCGGACTTTCTGCGGCTACGGGAAATCCGTTACATTAGACGGTTTTTCGACAAGTTCTTTTATTAGCAAAATGGGACTATTTTTTTTTTTTTTTAGAAAAATAACTTTACAGTCAAAAATGAACATGGAGCAGGTGCCCGGTGATCCCCTGCCCCGCGGTGCGTTTATACTGGAGAACGTGCTGCGAATTATATGCATATTTTTGCGTCTATCAGCGCCGCTTCCACCAGGAGCGATATTACTAAGCGGACATGACCCAGGGATTAGCTGCCGCTACCTGGACGCGTCTTCTGCGTTGCCTCATTGTGTCCTCGGGAGGGGTTTTGGCGAATATCCTCACGTCTGTTATTTTATTGTCAAAAAACATTTGGAATCATTAACGCGGCTTAACGATTAGACGCTTCTTGACATTTTGTGATTTTTTTTTTCCTCCCGTAGAATTTCTCATATTAAGTAACTGGGTTCTCGCCACTTAATAAGAATATTACATGCAGCTGCAGCTTTGTGAGATCCGCTAATAAGTTCGAGATATTCCGAGTGGCAGACAGTCCCTACGGGCTCGGCAGCTGCACATTGTGCTGACTCGGATGAGATACGGCGCACCAAACACATTAGCATATCTACTTAGCTGACAGCGGGATGTGATGCGCTCCTATAACTCATACAGGTGATGGACGCCCCGTATTATACATCAGTCTAATCTCTCCTGATGCCGGGCTGTAAATCCTTCCGCAAAGAGCCGGGCAGGGAAAAATGGGAGGGAATCTAGTAATAAAACCGGCTGCACTTTTATTTTTTGGTGTCCTGCTGTAGGTGACTTTATTACTATGATATTAGATAGAGCTGACTCTAGGGCAGCATTTGGGTTCAACCATAGTAGTGATAGGAGGACACACTGCCCCCTGCTGGTGTGATGACGTGGGGGCTATGACATAGGAGAACACACTGCCCCCTGGTGGTGTGATGATGTGGGGGCCATGGCACAGGACAGTCAGTCCTAGTAGTGATAGGAGGACACACTGCCCCCTGGTGGCGTGATGACGTAGGGGCCATGTAGTAGTGATAGGAGGACACACTGTCCCCTGGTGGCGTGATGACATAGGGGCCATGGTATAGGACAGTCACTCCAATTAGTGATAGGAAGACACACTGCACCCTGCTGGCATGATGATGTAGGGAGCCATTACATATGACAGTCAGTCACCACTAGCAGTGAAAGGAGGACACACTGCCCCCTGCTGGTGTGATGATGTGGGGGCCATGGTATAGGACAGTCACTCCTAGTAGTGATAGGAGGACACACTGCCCCCTGCTGGTGTGATGATGTGGGGGCCATGGTATAGGACAGTCACTCCTAGTAGTGATAGGAAGACACACTGCCTCCTGCTGGTGTGATGATGTGGGGGGCCATGGTAAAGGACAGTCAGTCACTCTTAGTAGTGATAGGAGGACACACTGCCTGCTGCTGTTGTGATGTTGTTAGTGCCATGGTATAGGACAGTCACCCCTAGTAGTGATAGGAGGTCACACTGCCCCTTGCTGGTGTGATGACGTGGGGGCTATGACATAGGAGAACACACTGCCCCCTGGTGGTGTGATGATGTGGGGGCCATGGCACAGGACAGTCACTCTTAGTAGTGATAGGAGGACACACTGCCCCCTGGTGGCGTGATGACGTAGGGGCCATGTAGTAGTGATAGGAGGACACACTGCCCCCTGGTGGCGTGATGACGAAGGGGCCATGGTATAGGGCAGTCACTCCTATTAGTGATAGGAAGACACACTGCCCCCTGCTGGTGTGATCATGTGGGAGCCATGGTATTGTTCAGTCACCCCTAGCAGTGATAGGAGGACACACTGACCCCTGCTGGTGTGATGATGTAGGGAGCCATTACATATGACAGTCAGTCACCACTAGCAGTGAAAGGAGGACACACTGCCCCCTGCTGGTGTGATGATGTGGGGGCCATTATATAGGACAGTCACTCCTAGTAGTGATAGGAGGACACACTGCCCCCTGCTGGTGTGATGATGTAGGGAGCCATTACATATGACAGTCAGTCACCACTAGCAGTGATAGGAGGACACACTGCCCCCTGCTGGTGTGATGATGTGGGGGCCATGGCATAGGACAGTCACCCCTAGCAGTGATAGGAGGACACACTGCCCCCTGCTGGTGTGATGTGGGGGCCCTGGTATAGGACAGTCACTCCTAGATGTGATAGGAGGACACACTGCCCCCTGCTGGTGTGATGATGTGGGGCCATGGTATAGGACAGTCACCCCTAGTAGTGATAGGAGGACACACTGCCCCCTGCTGGTGTGATGATGTGGGGGCCATGGCATAGGACAGTCACCCCTAGCAGTGATAGGAGGACACACTGTCCCCTGCTGGTGTGATGATGTGGGGCCATGGCATAGGACAGTCACCCCTAGTAGTGATAGGAGGACACACTGCCCCCTGAAGGTGTGATGATGTGGGGGCCATGGTATAGGACAATCACCCCAAGTAGTGTTAAGAGGACACACTGCCCCCTGCTGGTGTGATGTTGTGGGGATCATGGGATGAGACAGTCACCCCTAATAGTGATAGGTGACACTGTCCAATGCTGGTGTGATGTTTTGGGGGTCATGGCATACAACAGTCACTTCTAGTATTGATAGGACACACTGCCCCCTGCTGGTGGGGTGATGTGAGGAGCCAGGCCATAGGACAGTGATCACCCCTAGCAGTGATAAGAGGACGCACTGCCCCCTGCTGGTGTGATGATGTGGGGGGCCATTGTATAGGACAGTCAGTCATATAGGACAGGCAGTCACTCCTAATAGGCATAGAAAGACACACTGCCCGCTGCTGCACCAGCAAATTACACGAAAATTGAGAAAGATTAAACAGCTAGAAGTGTGAAAATCGCGCTCCAGGCTGCTTTTACCTTTTTTTCAGGCCATCCCAGCGTGTCCAGCTTGAAGAAGACCATCGTTGGGATTAAGGTGAAGAGGAGAATAGGTAAGTATTTGTATGGATGCAGCAGGCAATGACGGAGAACTTACCTTGGGTTGGGCTACTGTTTGATGTTTTGTAATAGTGATGATAGATTTTTTGTATAACTCTGGGGAGAAACGTTTTTTTTGTGCAAACATTGCAACTTTTGGTTTAGACCGGGTCTCTAACAAGCAAAGAAAGAAAATAATAATCTGCTCCTCACGATTCCCCGGGAGCCTCCCCCTCTCTTCTCCTGCAGCTCTGCAGCCGGCAGGCGTGATGATGTCATCACATCCCACCTACTGGCTTCATAGACACAGACGTGGCAGAGAGGAGGGGGAAACGGGAGGGGCGAGTATAACGAGGCTGGGATGGGGGTGCAATTATACTTTTTGGGAACAATAAGGGTTGGAGTTTAGTTCAGGGTAAGGGCAGTCATAATAGAAGAACAAGGGCGGCACTCACTCCGATTGGAGAGCACTGCTCCAGAGGACTAGATTGTCCATATTGTCCATCATGGAGTCCATACAACACCGTATTCCTGCTAGGTGCTATCCACAGCATACAAAAACAAAAAAAGATTTCTGGGGGTCCGACTGCTGAAACCCCATCTGATCTCCCCTACCATAGAAGTGCTAGAAATTGCACAGCACAGCGCTCATTTATCTCCGAAACTCACTGGCCACTGCTCCTATGGTTTTGAATGCAGCGACAGGACCTGTTACTTTACAGGACGTTGGTTCTGGTGAACAATAGGGGGTCCCAGCAGTCGGGCCCCACCAGATTATATTGTTATCCGATAACCTATTGTTAGATCTCTTCACTGTGTTTTATGCCTAAGAATCAGCATGTGCAAGCTCCATTATTTTTTTTTTAGACCCCTTTCACCTTGATAGATAAATGGTCTTATCTGCGCCAAGTCCTCACAGATGGGCGGCACATGGGCCACCACCTCACTAAATTCTAGGGTAACATCCAAGCTATTTAGGACCTAAAGGATCCCACCAAAGATACTTACAGCCCCATAGAGGCTAATGGTGCCCCCTTTACATGAATGGGGAGGCTCCTAATCTGATTGGACCAGTCACACACAGAGCGTGGCGTATATTTCTATGCCAGGTCCTACCAAGCTTCGATAGCTGCCGTATAAATGTCCCCCACATACCCTATCCCTTTCAGTACAAGTTATAGCTGAGGCTTTGATATTTGGATATCATGCCCTCATTTACAGTATAATGTGCACAACATGGACACAGGACGTTTGTGGGCTACTTCTTCAGCCAATAGCTGTACAGCAGGAAGTGATGTCAGAGGAACAGTGTGGAGTTCTGGCAACTTCTCTACTACAGAAGGTTTTTTTTTGCTGGTGAAGATGGGAATCTATGTGTGTGTGTGTGTGTATGCGTGTGTGTATGCGTGTGTGTATGCGTGTGTGTGTGTGCGTGTATGCGTGTATGCGTGTGTGTGTGCGTGTGTGCGCGTGTGTGTGTGTGCGTGCGTGCATGTACGTGTTATAAAGGAATCCGCACAGCCACGTTTAAAATCACCATATTTTGCACATCCGCTCTCTGGGACTGGGGGAACGTCATAAACTCTGTTTTGAATTGAAATTTTCACCCAATGCTTTCCAAAATCCACTTATTATCCACCATATACATTGTATGCTGCGGCTGTTAGCAACCAATCACAGCTCAGCTTCCATTTTGCCACAGGGCATTAATATGGGCTCTGAGACAGAGAGAGAAGCTAAGACAAACAGACAATAACCCTAGTAAGCGATACACTGGCACATCTTACTTCTGAGGAGTTCTGCGAGTGGCGCTTAGTTTCCCTCTACATAGTTGAAATGAAGACATCACAAGTTTTAGGATCCAAAATAAGTGGAAGTATTTATTAGGAAGGCTGTACAGTCTAATGGAGAGATCCACACACACAGATCGGCCGATATCAGGGAGAAGGCTATAGTAACGGTTATGGCTTCACATGAGGCTGTGCAAAGACACTGGTGTCGATGGACGTAAGAAGAAACATGGAGGACGTGAGAATGTGCCGGTGCCCCCCCTTACAGCATTTTCCTCTTCTCGAATTCCTGCGGGGAGATACATAATGTACGTTAGTGACATGGAACAGGCTCCAGGCAAACATCGCCGTCACATTAATACCTGCTAATTTCCTGTGTCATGTGGGCACAGACATCACAGTTTTCTAGGACGCTCCTGATGCACGGCGAGGTGAAGGACGCGAGCAGCGCGGGGGGGGGGGGGGGGGGCACTGGGGTATCTGCAGGTAGTTGCGGAGCTGTCACCTATAACCTCGGTAAATCACACCTCGCTTAAATTAGCACACGAGACGTCCAGGGCGCTCCATAACAAAAACCTTACAAATTGCCTCTCAATCTGCCTGTCAGCTGCCATGTCTGCTATACGCGATACTCTGCTGCCATCTAGTGGCAGGGAGGAGCCCCTGCACATAGCACTAGAGCATGTCCCATACAGGAGCAAAATCCAGAATTATAAACCGATGGTTTAGGGTCACAAATCGCCCTCTACTTGGTTGCATTAAAATTTATACCTGCCTTTATCTAAGCTGCCGGCACCTACAAGAGAAGCCGCTGTAGTGAACCCCAGTTACGGCGCACGTGCAGTGAAGCCGGGATACTAACACTAATATACGGACAAATATCATCTTCTTTTACTTGCTATCCATGGCTTCCCGCTTTTCTAAAAATCAACTTGTAAAATCACGAATTAGTCTGAAGGGCTAAGGTTGGCGTTACCAGAGCCCGTCTGTGCTGTAGCTTCACAGGCTGTTACACTGAGCAGGAGAACTTCCCAAACCCCTGCACTCCCTTTCCTCCTTCGGCCTGGTGTAATATTACATAGCAGAAGGGTGGGGGGTGCAGTGCTGCTTCACAGTGTTACAGCCTGTGAATCTGTAGCATGGAGGGGCTCTGGTACAACTCATTACAATAACTGTAAAAGTTGACTTTAGCAGGAAGGAGGCTATGGATAACAAATATAAGGAGATTACCACACGAGATATGTGGGGTCCCACTACTGAGACCCCCACGATCAGCAAATTAGGCCCTACCCTGTGGATACGACTTAACTTGCTGCATGGGAAAACCCCTTTAAAGGGTCTTGCAGACAGTTTCTGCCTTAGGTGCTCAAATGCACAAAACTTGCCCAAAGTGGGATAAACTGAACAATGGCAGCTCCCAGCAATTGTGTGTATCTAAGCCGATGCTATACTGGTTATTATGTAATGTTTAGGCTTCAGCTTCTAACATTTCTCTATAGCCCTCTCAGATGCTGGATGAAGACCCAGCTGCTGCGACTCCATTCCCTCTCCATGGAGCTTCTATGCAAGTCGACAGTTCCACGTTTCTGTTTGTCTTGCAAGCGAGAAGGAATTCAGCAGAGATTTCAGGGTCATGACATTAGGAGGGATGGAGGGAGGAGTGTTGGAGCCACGTCTTTGCTCAGATAAGATGTATCACAATGTTTCTTGTGTGATTTACCACGGGTTTGAGAGACGATTTATGCCGTTGATTGTTTGGATTGTGAAGTTTGTGAACTAGAGTTTAATAGAGAATTTGGAAGAGATCAGAGAGATTCTTCTTTATTTATCGTGTGCTGAGCTGTGTGCTGTGAGAGGGAAGGGGACATGGCTGAGGAAGACAGCAGCATTTATGTATATCACCCTGAGCTGTGTGCTGTGAGAGGGAAGGGGACATGGCTGAGGAAGTACAGAGGCCATTATATATTCACCTGAGCTGTGTGCTGGCTGAGAGGGAAGGGGACATGGTTGAGGAAGACAGCAGCATTTATGTACACCCTGAGCTGTGTGCTGTGAGATGGAAGGGGGGGGACAGGATGAGGAGACAGCGGCATTTATGTATATAACCCTGAGCTGTGTGCTGTGAGATGGAGGGGAAATGGCTGAGGAAGACAGCGGCATTATGTATATCACCCTGAGCTGTGTGCTGTGAGAGGTAAGGGGACATGGCTGAGGAAGACAGCGGCATTTATGTATATCACCCTGAGCTGTGTGCTGTGAGATGGAAGGGGACATGGCCGAGGAAGACAGCAGCATTTATGTATATCACCCTGAGCTGTGTGCTGTGAGATGGAAGGGGACATGGCTGAGGAAGACAGCAGCATTTATGTTTATCACCCTGAGCTGTGTGCTGTGAGAGGGAAGGGGACATGGCTGAGGAAGACAGCGCATGTTAATCACCCTGAGCTGTGTGCTGTGAGATGGAGGGGCACATGGCTGAGGAAGACAGCGGCATTTATGTATATCACTGAGCTGTGGTGCTGTGAGATGGAAGGGGACATGGCTGAGGAAGACAGCGGCATTATGTATATCACCCTGAGCTGTGTGTGTGAGATGGAAGGGGACATGGGCGAGGAAGACAGCAGCATTTATGTATATCACCTGAGCTGTGTGCTGTGAGAGGGAATGGGACAGGCTAGGAAGACAGGGCAATTTATGTATATCACCCTGAGCAGTGTGCTGTGTGAGATGGAAGGGGAATTGGCTGAGGAAGACGCGGCATTTATGTATATCACATGAGCTGTGTGCTGTGAGATGGAAGGGACATGGCTGAGGAAGGACAGCGGGCATTATGTATATGATCTGAGCTGTGTGCTGTGAGAGGGAAGGGACATGGCTGAGGAAGACAGCAGCATTTAGGTATATCACATGAGCTGTGTGCTGTGAAGGGAAGGGGACATGGCTAAGGAAGACAGGCGGCATTTATGTATATCACCCTGAGCTGTTGCTGTGAGAGGAAGGGGACATGGTGAGGAAGACAGCAGGCCATTTATGTCTATATCAACCCTGAAGATAGTGTGCCTGTGAGAGGAAGGGGACATGGTCGAGGAAGACAGCAGCATTTATGTATATCACCTGAGCGTGTGCTGTGAGAGGGAGGGGACATGGCTAGGAAGACAGGGGCATTTATGTATAACCCTGAGCTGTGTGCTGTGAGAGGGAAGGGGACATGGCTGAGGAAGACAGCAGCATTTAGTATATACGCCTGAGCTGTGTGCTTGAGAGGGAAGGGGAACATGCTAGAGAAGACAGCGGCATTATATATATCCTGAGCTGTGTGCTGTGAGAGGGAGGGGACATGCGAGGAAGACAGCAGCCTTATGTATTCACCCTGAGCTGTGTGCTTGAGAGGGAAGGGACATGGCTGAGGAAGACAGGGCATTTATGTAATATCACCCTGAGCTTGTGTGAGAGGCAGGGGACATGGCTGAGGACGAGCAGCGGCATTTATGTATATCACCCTGAGCTGTGTGCTGTGAGATGGAAGGGGACATGGCTGAGGAAGACAGCAGCATTTATGTATATCACCCTGAGCTGTGTGCTGTGAGAGGGAAGGGGTTGTGGTTCTCTTCTTGGAGGCAGCGGCATAAGACTGTGACGCCAGCAGGGGAGATGATGATCTCATGTTATGACTGCTGGCTTCAGAGCCATAAACAGCCCTGGTAGAGAAGACAGGAGGAGGAAAGCTGCTGGGGAGATTTTATTATTATTATTATTTATTTTTAATCTGGGGGGGGGGGGGGGGGGAAAAAGGGAGGGTTGCAGGAAGGAGTTATTAAAAAAGGAAGATGTAAAAAGTATGGTGTAAGCCACTTGTTTTTGTACGTGAAGTACCTGGTATGTTACTATTTTAAAGAGAAGATAAAAGAAAAAAAGCCCTCGCACAGAAATATTGTGCCGCATACAGATAACAAGGCAGACGATCGCCTAGAGAACACATTCTGGATGAATATGACAATTACACGTTATTAAAAAGAAAAACCGAAGCCGTTTTCAGCTTTGAAATACCTCCAACATGGCAGGATGAATGTCTCCGGAGAAGCGGGGCTGTGCCGCCATTTCCGGACAGCTGTGCTGTAATATACAGGGGTTTTTTTTCCCTCCCTTTTCGCCATTTGTTTGCTACGGTGCCAAATGCAATTTTAATTCTAAACAATTACGTCTGGCTCGCGCTGAATGGCGTTCTCCTCAGATAAGGGGACGCGCCGCACGGCTGACTGCTCCGACGGCTCTTAAAGAGCCTGCGGGTTAAGGAAGGGGGGGCAAAACTAAAATAAAAACCAGAGTCCTGTACGTCAGCCAGAAGAGCTGCTGATAATTAAGAACTGAGGGGAGCGATGCGGGCACCGATCTAACAATCATCCGCAAATTACACAGAATGGCTCAGCGGGGCGATGCGGAGAGCGGGGGAAGGGACTCGTGTGCCGTTACCTTGTGCATGGTGCTGCCGAGCTGGGCCGGAGACATACTGACAACCACGCCGGCTCTCTGCAAGGCAGCAATCTTCTCTTTGGCTCCTCCCTTCCCCCCAGCGATGATGGCTCCGGCGTGTCCCATCCTCCTGCCAGGGGGGGCGGTCAGGCCGGCAATAAAAGACACCACAGGCTTAGCGTTGGAGCCCTGTAAGAGACAAAAGGAAAGAGTTACAAAAATATCAACGGGCAAAAGATATGGCGAGATCTTTACGTCTGATACTTCTTCTTTGTCCCAGGGGATGGCAACAACTGAGGTCCTAGACAGAAGTAAATTATGTAATAGGAAAAAATAACTGTTGCAGAGCCACCACTAGGGGGTGCCCTGCGCATACACAGAATACAAAACACATTAGACCAGAGGTTCTCAAACTGTGAGTGTAATTGGGTGTGAGGGACCAAGACACCACTCACCCATCTGTCTTGGCTCGTTTCCTCTCCATTCCCCCCTTGTAATCGAATAATGAAATGTATGTGTGGCTTATAGGTGTGCGTACACTTGAAAGCGGCAGGGCTTTCTGCCAGATCTCGGCAGGGCATTGGCGCTGTCAGCGTCCTTACACAGAAGAGCGGAGAGGCTAAGGCCCCTTGCACACGAATGTATGCTCGCCCCAGCCGTAGCCTTCCCAATCTCACACGTTCATGGGGGAGTGCGGACAGGTAAGTACTTTTTACAGCTGGCTACCGTGGGACGTGCGCTGTGATGGTTGACTACTGTGGAGGAGGCGCCGTGACTATGATTACTATTCATAACACAAGCAAAATTACACAGTTATGAAGTAGCAAGAATAGTAATTTTAGGATTAGGAAGGTTGAGACCTACCGGATCAGATGTTCTCTACTACTAAAGACAATCACATCCACAGGGTAGGGGGGTATGTACTGGACTGGTCCGAATACTGGGAGACTGAAAGAGCTTGGGAGTCCCAAGCTCCTCCCTGTTTATGAAGCTCCTGTGTACAATCGGGATTGGTCCACTCTTGCAAATTTTTTGAGATGGACAGTGAATTAAGGAGGACACTCCATCCGCGGCAGGTCAGACCTTAATGATCCATGGATGATGTAGTTCTGATTTTGACACCAATCAATTCTGAATAACAAATGTCAAGGTGCCACAAAACCAAAAGCAGCGAGTAGCCCTAGACCTACTCTAGGGAGGGGAGGCCACCAAATCTACCAGGCCACCCACATGTAGGGTATAAAATGTCCTTTCTAGAACTTTATGTAAAATCTCACCCATGTTTCATAAGCGGCTTTTATAGCATCTAGAAACTTGGTATTGGTGTCATATTAAAGATAAGAATCCCATCTTTTAGAGGACATCGGGCTCATGAGCTACAGAACCTGAGATACAGGCAGTTATATGTGCACATTTCCAACTAGGTCTTTAACTGTCTGGTTCTAGCAGTTACACTCTGGTTCTGGAGCTGACACAGAACCACAAGTCTGATGCAATCTACAAGATGAGATTTTTAGGTCACTAGATACTACAGAATATCTGAACTGACTATCCAACCCCTATCCTCTGAACTTGACTCATCTCAAGCAGGTAAAATATGACTATTCTCTTCTCCTTGCATCACAGCCCAGATGTACAATCATTTCGGGTTAGTGTTTCTTTAATAGAGAAGACAAAATAAAAAGCCGGAAACACAGAAGTCTCCCCCTCCCTATGAAGCGGGCGATCAATGCAGAATAAGGCGTCGTAATTGTGGTACAGCGATTGCCTTGGGCGCGCGGCAGTGTTTGTTCTCGCACGACGCGGCCCCATGGCAGGAAGAAGCTACCTCAGGACAGAGACGAGCAGATGTCAGGCCTGTGTGAGAGAGCGCAACGCAGTCTGCGGAGTGATGGATGAGCCGCCGCTACATTCCTAATCAAAGACAACGTTGTATCTTTTAATCCACCCCCCCTCTCCAAAAAGAAGCCTCAGAGCCGATGCCGCGGCCCCCTCCCCCGCTGTGACCCGGAGAACATAACTTAATGTGTCAATCTGGAGCGGCGGCCGCTGCTGCGGCTCTAATTCCATAGTCATTATAAAAAGTTACCGGGGTTAAATTTTCGCACTTCCCGTGTTTAGAGAAAAACAAATTAACCGCAAATAAGAGGGAAAAAGAAATGACATTAGATACAAAAACATCAAGAAACCCGATAGGCGAGAGACGGGAACGCTCCTCAAGTTGTAGGAGGAAAAACTGAATTAGGAAAACTCCCAATTATTTCTTCATTAGCGGTAAATACAACGGCGGCTCCTGGGTCCTAAATCACAGGACGATCAATGGTCCAACAGGAAGTTTGGTTTCTTCCGCGCCAGAAGTGTTTTTTTTTTACTTTTAAAGTTTTTATAGGTGGACGAGGGCTTATTTTTTGTTTTTTTGCAGGGTTTGGTAGATATTCTAAACGCCAATTGATTTATTGTGGATTAAATCGGAGAGAAAATTGATGAAAATTCTCCAACCCCCATCCCATCAATTTTTTTCTTTGAGTTTCCATTTTCTTTGGTCTTTTTTTTTTTTTTTTTTGCAAATGCATAACACTTTTTTATTTTACAGTATTGGGAGCTTTAAAAGGGCTTGGTTTTTTTGTGAAAAGAGCCATATACTTCCTAGTGACGGGGATACCAATTTTTTACAAGTTTTCTTAGGTTTTAAAAAATTAGAACATTTTGTACAAAAAAAAAAAAAAAAAAAGAAAGAAAATAATTTTGCCCTTTTTTGATGCTAATAATTCTTCATACTTTGGACTATGGGGTTGAGTAAGGGGTAATTTTTTTGCAGGACATTATGACAGTTACATTGATACATTTGTAGGACTTTATGACCTTTTGATCGCATTTTATTTAATGAGGACCTGTCCCCTCATTGGACCCTGTAGGAGCTACATACTGATAAAGCTAGCCAATACTGCACTACCATAGTCCTCAAAAACGCTGGACCGAGCTTACAGCGGTTCGATATATTCATGAGGGGACGGTCTGGGGGAGAAGCAGAGGAGAGGGGAGCTCCTCGGACCGTCCCCTCATGAATATATCTTCCCAACACCATAGGCGGGCGGTCACTGCCAGGCCTCATGCGGCAGTCTCAACCTTCTCGGACTACCCCCTCATGAATATGCTGGACCACTACCACTATAAGCTTGGTCTGGCGTTTGGAGGGCAGTGCAGCGTTTCCTAGCTTTGTCCATATATTGTGATAAATCTAGCAGTTTAACCCTTCTATTACTGGGGCAGTTCCTAGAGAGTTTAGTCGGGGTGACAGGTCCTCTTTAAATTTTTTATTGATTTGCAAAAATGCGTTTTGGACTTTTGGGCTCCATTTTCTGTTACGGGTTCACCACTGGGAATAACCGTTTTTATATGTTGATAGATTGGGACTTCTGGGACACGGTGATACTTGACATGTCAATGATTTTTATTTATTTTTTCCCCACCATTTGACCACAAAGAGCTTGTTTGTAGTCTGTTACCAAGGTGACACATATAGTAAGTGGGATACAAATAGGATTCTGTGATCCTCTTGTTCTCAGGAATGCACTTTGCGACTTACTGTATTGTGTTCCTTCAGGTACTCAGCAGCATTTTCCTCAGCACTTCCACCAATT
This sequence comes from Engystomops pustulosus, assembly GCA_019512145.1. Taxonomy (NCBI): domain Eukaryota; kingdom Metazoa; phylum Chordata; class Amphibia; order Anura; family Leptodactylidae; genus Engystomops; species Engystomops pustulosus. The sequence continues at coordinate 12,348,733 of CM033641.1, forward strand.
TCACCAATCAGAATGATACCTTCCGTCTTGGGGTCTTTTAGGAAGACCTCGAGGCAGTCGATAAAGTTTGTTCCGTTAAATGGGTCTCCTCCAATACCTTAAAAAAAACAAAAAGAGTATTAAGAGATTACGATAACTTTATTCTGTATATCCCTGAAAATATGTAAGAAATAATATACATTACCAGTACAGAGAGTAGTGCAGGGAAAGGAGGAGGAGTCACCATAGAAGTCACAGGGGAGAAGGGGAATTGGAGGAGGAGTCACCATAGAGGTCACAGGGGAGGGGGAAAAACAAGAGGAGTTACCAGCGAAGAAAGAAGAGAACGGGAAAAGGAGGAGGAGTCACCATTGGACAAAGGGGAGAAGGGGTACAGGAGGAGGAGTCACCATGGAAGTCACAGGAGAGAAGGGGCAAAACAAACGGAGTTACCAGCGAAGAAAGAAGAGAAGGGGCAAAGGAGGAGGAGTCACCATTGGACAAGGAGGAGAAGGGGCACAGGAAAAGGAGTCACCATGGAAGTCACAAGAAAAGGAGCACAAGAGGAGTCACCATAGAAGTCACAGGAGAGAAGGGGCATGGGAGGAGGAGTCACCATAGAAGTCACAGGGGAGGGGGCAAAACAAGAGGAGTTACCAGCGAAGAAAAGAAGAGAAGGGGCACAGGAGGAGGAGTCACCATTGGACAAAGGGGAGTAGGGACACAGGAGGAGGAGTCACCATGGAAGTCACAGCAGAGGGGGCAAAGGAGGAGGAGTCACCATTGGACAAAGGGGAGAAGGGGCACAAAAAATTGAAGAAAGGAGAAAGAAGGGGAAAAAGAGGAGTTGTATTTGCCCTGAAAGGGAAGAGTAGAAAGAAAATGACAAGCCAATAAAGGAGAAAAAGCAAAAGAGGCCTCGAAGAAAAGAAAGGTGGGAGGAAGAAAAGAAGGTGGGAACAGGCAGAAACAAGAGCGCCCTTCATCTGAGACAGTATTTTCAAGGCAGTTCATCCGCAATTAACCTGTTCTACATAAGGTGAGCCACGCCCCCGAGATATAATAGCGCACTATACATGACTGGTGGCCCCGGAGACACATATAGGATGAACATCTCATGGCAGAACATCAAGAAATCAGGTTGTCAAAAAGTTGTTCACATCCGGCCACACAATTTAGGATATATTGAACCAAGAAGGTAAAGCAGGACTCCTCAATATTCTTACAATTACATCTATGTGCGTGTCAGCAGACGGGGGAGACGTCCAATAATCTCACCTCAACCTCTAAACAATTCAGTGAGAAATTTCACCTCCCGCACACACAACAAAAACAAAGGAACATCCAATTATCCAACTTTTGAAAGAAAATCTATAACGACCCCCCCCCCCCACACACACACACACACACACCTGGCTGGCGATGTGTTCCTGCGCCATTCACATGCCGGTAACAGGGAGCAAGATTATTACACGAGCCGCACATTTCCTTTTAATTGGGAAAGGAGCAGCAGGTAAATTTGCTAAAGAGCAGTAAATAAGAGGAAAGAGACTGACGGGATCATAACCAGAGCGCCGGACGCCTTCACTACAGACTACAAGGGGTTACTGCCAGTCACCCGAGAGACAGGGGCAGCGCCACACACTGGGGAGAAGACCAAGGGGTTGTATCAAGTATTTAGCAGTTACCCCCTATGTAAAGGGCAATCTGATGTGGACATCCAACTGTTGGGACCCATTACAGGACTGGGACCCACAGTAATCCAGAGACTGGTGATCTATCCGCGCATGTGACCGTCTATGAGAGTAGTCCGAGATTCCTGAGCGCTGTGCTCGGCTATTTCCAATGCCTGTACAAGTGACACAGACGCTTTCGCAGGTAGTTTTACTTGCTTACAAATGCCTCTAATAACGCACAGACTTTACTGTACAGTTGCCGCACACAATCTACGCCACCAGAATGAAATACTGTATGCAAAGGAGCCTAAGGGGCTCCAGACTCCATTAACCTCCATTACCTACACATGCTGGGAGTCACCCAACGCTGTCAGCCAATCAGTAGCTGGAGGTGAATGGTAAAAGACCTTTCATCCAAAAAGTGCAGTGGGGACCAGATGGGATGATATCACTGTGACAGGGGGAGAGGTAAGTACCATTCTATTATGGTAAGTAGCCCTCCCCAAGGACAGTGACTGACAACAGCAATGTTCCAAAAGTTTGAGTGACCTACCGACACAGAGAGACTGCCCCAATCCAACCTGCGTCGTCTGGTGCACAGCTTCATACGTCAGGGTCCCAGATCTGGATACGATACCTGCAGGAGGAGAGCACAGGACGTAAGATTCATGTTCATTTCATCACAGCCACAATATAGAGATGAGGACAGCGCCGGAACTTTAAGGCATCTACGTTGCATGGGCCTACAGTAGCCGGCTCCGCCACCTGTGCTGTACACGGGCCTACAGTAGCCGGCTCCGCCACCAGTGCTGTACATTGGCTTACAGTAGCCGGCTCCGCCACCAGTGCTGTACATTGGCTTACAGTAGCCGGCTCCGCCACCAGTGCTGTACACGGGCCTACAATAGCCGGCTCCGCCACCAGTGCTGTACACGGGCCTACAGTAGCCGGCTCCACCACCTGTGCTGTACATTGGCTTACAGTAGCCGGCTCCGCCACCTGTCCGAGGAAGACAGCAGCATTTATGTATATCACCCTGAGCTGTGTGCTCTGAGAGGGAAGGGGACATGGCTGAGGAAGACAGCGGCATTTATGTACATCACCCTGAGCTGTGAGAGGGAAGGGGACATGGCTGAGGAAGACAGCGTCATTTATGTATATCATCCTGAGCTGTGTGCTGTGAGATGGAAGGGGACATGGCTGAGGAAGACCCTGCTCTATAACATGCTGTCTGCAGATGGGACACTATGTACAATCTGCTCAGCTCCTCCTGTTCTACAACATGCTGCCCGCAATCCGTACAGTGACCCATCTGCTCACCCTGTGTATAATCTGCTCAGCTCCTCGTGCTGTATTTTGGACACTATGTACAATCTGCCGAGCTCCTCCTGCTCTATAACATGCTGCCTACAGATAGGACACTATGTACAATCTACTCCTCTCCTCCTGCTCTATAACGGGCTGCCTGCAGATAGGACACTATGTACAATCAGCTCAGCTCCTCCTGCTCTATAACATGCTGCCTACAGATAGGACACTATGTACAATCTACTCCTCTCCTCCTGCTCTATAACATGCTGCCTGCAGATAGGACACTATGTACAATCAGCTCAGCTCCTCCTGCTCTATAACATGCAGCCAGCAGATAGGACACTATGCACATTACACATATACAGGGACTCACATTGATGACTCCAGGACAGTTGGGGCCGATGAGCCTGGTGGTGGACTGGCGGAGTAGTCTGTGTTTGACCCGCACCATGTCTTGTTGGGGGATCCCCTCGGTGATACACACTACCAGGGGGACCTCTGCATCGATAGATTCATGGATAGCAGCAGCAGCGAAGGGGGGTGGCACATATATAACAGAGGCTGAGGCTCCGGTGGCTTCCTTGGCCTGAAACAATGACAACATGATATATCACCTATACAACTTACTACTGTATGGTGTGTACATACTGTAACCACAGGCAACACTTACCTCTGCCACAGAGTTGAAGACTGGTAAACCTAGGTGAGTGCTGCCCCCCTTACCGGGGGAGACGCCTCCCACTAACTTTGTTCCATATTCCAAAGCCTGCTGGCTATGAAACGTGCCCTGCCAATACAAACACAAAGTCATGGGTGTGCAGAGAACATCATAGAACAAGCTGTGTAATACAGTGCAGTCTATGGGGGAGGGGAGTAGTATTAGCGGTGTAGTACAGTGCAGTCTATGGAGGAGGGAAGTAGTACAAGCTGTGTAGTATAGTGTAGTATGTGGAGGAGGGGGGTAGTACAAGCTGTGTAGTACAGTGCAGTCTATGGAGGAGGGGAGTAGTACAAGCTGTGTAGTACAGTGCAGTCTATGGAGGAGGCGAGTAGTACAAGCTGTGTAGAACAGTGCAGTCCCCTCCTCCATGGACTGCACTGTACTACACAGCTTGTACTACTCCCCTCCTCCATAGACTGCACTGTACTACACAGCTTGTACTACTCCCCTCCTCCATGTAGTAGTACAGTGCAGTCTATGGAGGAGGGGACTAGTATGAGCTGTGTAGTACAGTACAGTCTATGGAGGAGGCGAGTAGTATGAGCTGTTTAGTAGAGTACAGTACAGTCTATGGAGGAGGCGAGTAGTATGAGCTGTGCAGTACAGTGCAGTACAGTCTATGGAGGAGGCGAGTAGTATGAGCTGTTTAGTACAGTACAGTCTATGGAGGAGGCGAGTAGTATGAGCTGTGTGGTACAGTGGAGTTTATGCAGAAGGGGAATAGTACAGGCTGTGTAGTACAGTGCAGTCTATGGAGATTGGCCATTGGTTAGATGCTCACTTTGACACACAGTGTTTGACCATCCACTTGGCAGGTTGGTTGGTTCAATGTGGATAAATGTAAGGTGGGGAATACACCTGAGACATCAGGTCTCCTTATGGGTGTGAAACTGGGAGATGGAGGATTTATTGACAACCTTAGTGACAGAATCCAATGCCAGCAGAATCATGTCATGTATTATAAGGGGTGCGGAGTCTCAGGGTGTAATATAAGCACTGCACAAAGCATCGCTTCCCTGGAGATGGAAAGACAGGGGTCAGTCCTGGGGAAGGCTGTAGGGAGATTACTAACCATGGAGTTATTGAGCAGGACCACCATTATATTATCTCCCAGTGTTATAGTGACAGGCTCACATGTATACATGGATTCCCATTTCCCTCTTGCACTTCTAAACTTATCAGGAGACCTACCTGCTTTCCGGTGAACCCCTGACATATGACCTTAGTGTCCTTAGTAATGTACAGGTTTTTCCGGGAGGCCGTATAGGAGCAGTTTCTCGCTCCATTCTGTTGCACTGCAAAAAAATAAGTCAGATCAAATATGAGGATTCTGCGGAGCATGAGAAATCAGTCGTGTCATACTACAAAGTGACCACCAGATGGCTCACAATGTGTCACATCCAGGACGGCACTTACCTGCTGACACTATACATACAGTGTAATGATCACTTATCACACTACATGGATCCACACATATACTCTGTGTTACTATCCCTCCTTGCTTGCTGTCAGTGAATAAGTACAGTCTAGGATACATTCATGGCAGTTATCATGTACGCAGCTTGTTCTGCTCTCATCTGGGGCAATGGATACAACTGTGTGCAGTTTACACAACACTGAAACATTGTTACACACCTTGAATAATGGGAGGGCTAGAGTAACAAGGAGTATACGTGGTGGGTCCATGTAGTGTGATAAGTGAACATACACTGATGTATAGTGTCAGCGGAAGTGCCGTCCTGGATGTGACACACTTGGAGCCATCTGGTGGTCACTTTGTAGTAGACACGACTGATTCTCATGCTTCCGCAAATCTCCTATATTTATCTGACTTATTTTTTGCAGTGAACAAAATGGAGGCTGGAAACTGCTCCTAAACGGCCTCCCGGAAAAACCTGTACATTATAAGGACACTAAGGGTCTAGTCAGGGGTTCACCTGGAGAAGCAGGTAGGTCTCCTGATAAGTTTAGAAGTGCAAGAGGGAATGGGAATCATTATAATGTGAGCCTGTCACTATAACACTGGGAGTAATCATAATGGTGTCTGCTCAAATACTCCTGGTAGTAATTCTCCTACATGCCTCCCCCGGACTGACCCCTGTGGTTTCCTCTCCAGAGGAAGCGATGCTTTGTGCAGGTGTTATATTACACTGAGAGCTCCGCTACCCCTTATAATACATGACATGATCTGCTGGCATTGGTTCTTTCACTAGGTTGTCAATAAATCCTCCATCTCCCAGTTTCACACCCATAAGGAGGACCTGATGTTCAGGTTATTCCCACCTTACATTTATCCACATTGAACCAACAACTGCCAAAGTGGATGGTCAAACACGTGTGTCAAGTGAGACATGTCACAACCAATGGGCCCATCCCATAGCTTGCACTGTTACAACTGTTACGACTTCCTGCCGTAACGTGATTCCCCTCTGTCATTACTTCCACGTACCAACACACTCATACTACCCCATACTAGTTCCCTGCCTCATGACTGCAACTGTATCAAACAGCTCATACCTAGTCGCCCCTCATCCATAGATGTACTGGTACTGTAGAACGTAACATCTATATGTCCTCTCTCCATAGACTGACTGCTCTACACAGCTCATACTACTCGTCCTCTCAACCTAGACTGTACTGTACTACACGCTCATACTAGTCCCATCTCCTCATACTGACACTTGTACTACAGGGAGGAGTAGTCAGTTCTACGCCTCGTCTATGGGAGAGTGTACAGCTGTAGCTAAGCACATGGAGAGACCATACTATCTACGCTGTACTACTCGCTCCTCATAGACTTGCACTGTACTACACAGCTCATACTAACTCTCTCCTCGCTCCTTCGACTGCGCTTGTACTAACACAGCTTTATCTACTCGCCTCCTTCATAGTACTGCCTGTACTACACAGCTGGTCCTACTCCCTCCCCATAGTATGCATTACGTACTGCAAGAGTGTAGCGCCCGGCATAACTGTCGTACTACACAAGCTGTACTATCTCCCCCTCCTCCATAGACTGGCACTGTATCTACACAGCTCGTACCTACTCCTCTCCCAAGACACATTACACACAGCTGGACCCTCTCCCTCCTCCATGAACTGACTGTACTACACAGCTTGTACTACTCCCTCAGCCTAGGACTGCATGAACACCTTCTACTCCTACCCATACTGCATATCAGTCTTTACACATTACTCCCTCCTCCTTAGATGCATGTACTACAGCAGCTGTACTACTCCCTCCTCCTAGACTGCACTGTATCTACAAGCTCTGGTATAGCCCCCGTCTCACTGTACTACGCTGACGCCTCCAGACTGCACTTTACTAAGCACTTACAGCCCCTTCTACTGGTGTTATACCAGCTGTACTCCCTCCTCCTGACGCACTGTAGCTACTCAGCTTGTACTATCGTTCTCTACTCTAGACTGCACTGTACTACATCAGTCTTGGTACTCGTTCGCCCCTCCTCCGATAGACATAGCACTGTACTACACAGCTCCTACTACTCCTCATCAATAGATGCACGGATACTACACAGCTGGGTAATACTCGCCTCCTCCATCAGACTTCACTGTACTACACAGCTTGTACTACCTCAGCATCCCATAGGGACTGGAACTGGACTACACGGGCTATGTACTACTCCCTCCCCACGAGCTAAGTGCATTTACTACACAGCTAGTACGACTCCCTCCTCATAGACTGACACCCGTACACACAGCTCATACTACTCCCATCCTGCCTAGGAATGAACTATATACACAGTTGTACTACTAGACCCTCCATAGATTGCACTGTACTTAACGCTTGTACTACTTCCCTCTCATAGACTGCACTGGACTACACAGCTGGTACGACGCCCTTCCTTCCATAGACTGTACTGGTACTAAACAGCTTGTACTACTCCCCCTCCTCCGAGATGCACTGTACTACACAGCTTGTACTCTCCCCCCTCACTCCACAGACTGCACTGTACTACACAGTGTACTACTCCAGCCTCATAGACTGCACTTGTACTAAACAGCATTGTACCTACTCCCTTCCTCCATAGACTGCACTGTACCCACAGCTTGACTACTTCCCTCCTCCATAGACTGCACTTTACATACACAGCATGTACTACTCCCTCCTCCATAGACTGATACTGTATAAACAGCTTGGACTATCCCTCATCCACGACGGCACTCTTATACAAGCGTGTACTACTCCTCCCTTTTCCGTAGACGCACTGTATACACGCTTGTACTACTTCCCCTCCACCATAGGACTGCACTGTGTACCACACAGCTTGTTACTACCCCTTCCTCCACCGACCTGACATTTACTATACAAGCTTGTTACTACTCCCCTCTCCTAGACTGCACGTACTCACATAGCTTGTACTACTCCCTCCTCCATAGCCTTGGAATCGTATACAAAGCCTGTACTACTCCCTCTCCACAGACTGCAATGTTACTCCCAGCTTGTCTACTTCCTCTCCAGAGACTGCCCTGTACTACACAGGACTGTACTACTCCCCTCCTCACAGACTGTACTGTACTAAACAGCTTGTATCCTCCCCTCCCCACAGACTGCACTTTACTACAAGCTTGTACTATTCCCTCCTCCATAGACTTGCACTGTACTACCCACGCTTGTTACATACTCCCCTACGCCATAGACTGGCACGTACTCACCGCTGTATACCCCCCTCCTCCACATATCACCTCCCTGCTTGCTGTCAGTGAATAAGTACAGTCTAGGATACATTCATGACAGTTATGTACACAGCTTGTTCTGCTCTCATCTGGGGCAGTGGATACATCTGTGTGCAGTTTACACAACACTGAAACACTGTTACACACCTTGAAGAAGGAAACAGTTTTTCCGAAACGCATAGGTTTTTATGTCTCTGGACTACCCCCTGTGCGCTCCTACGCCGTGGGTGTAACCCTTTTATGCTTGGTCTACAATAAAGTTTAAAGTTTTATATTCTGTTTATTCTTTTAGTAGCTGGATCTTTACTTTACTTTGAATTGTTACACACTACCCAAAGTATCCAATCTTTCATAGGATATTACTGTGGACAGTCTGGGAATAAGCCCCCACCCGGTATATCAAGTCATACCCAGGCAATAAGCACCACCCATGTCTGTAGGTGGGATGTGGTACTGCAGTGTCTAAGGCCACATATAACCTGTGGATATAGCAGCCCAGCTCCTGCCACTTTAGTGTAGATGATCTGTAGTACCACACACAACCTGTGGTCAGACATGGCGCTGCTCCTGAAAGAAAGCGTCATCTGTTATCTCATCCTCGGACACATTATCCTGGAAGCTCTATAAGCTTTTGGAAACAAACAACTACGGGGTTAAAGGTCTAGTGTTTTCTATGACCGGACAGATCTGCCTCTGTGCTGCATTGTGTGCGTTCAGCTGAGAATCCGGCTCTACCCCGGAGCTGAGACAAGCGCTGGAGCATAGGTCACAGGTAGGTCCTGTGTAGATTACAGCCTTGGACTTTGCTCGCACAACCTGTTTGGGATTATTCCTCCTTTTGTTTATCAAGGCGAAAAGTTACAGAAGTTTTGGACTCAGCAATGGTAAGAAGAGGTCTCTATGCCCCACAGGAACCTATCACAGCTGAGATTTCATTTCAGGATTATTTTCGTGCCTTAATGTAGCACAAGGCAGGACAAAGAGGTGTCACTAAAGGGGGGGCTCGAACCATGGGCGGTATAAGCAGCGGCAGGAGCCAAAGTTATATTCCAGAACTGAAGGCAACTCGTAACATAAGAAAGCACCCCCCCCCCCCTCTCATCTATCTCTCAGAAGCTGGACACATGCACCAGGATGTGTCATTATCAGTCCAAAAATCTCTGCTGATTGATAATATATCCTTATAGGCATCTCAGGTCTATTTTTGGTGATACACAGCACCAAATCCCCTGCGCCCTTCACACAGCCGAATGTACTCAGCCTCGGTCAACCACTAGGGGGAGCTAATTGTGTACAGCCTTTGATCTCTGGTAGTCCAAGCGCAAGACCCTCATCCACAGTCAAGCTGTGATGTACGCTTTTGACCCCACAGCTCTATTCACTACTAGAGGTCACAGATCCGACAGTCCTATAGCAGTGAATGAAATAGTGGCTACAAGCCACCCCCGCTCCTATGGGTGCGCCTTATGATGTGCAGATCCAAATATCCCTTTTATGGGACAAATGTAAAGCCACCAAGGCTATGGCCCTACACTGTCACAATAGGAACACCCCATAGAGGCATAGCATTTAACCGTATGGGGTATATAGAGGACATGGGTGGTCTTGAGGGTCAAACTCCCCTCCCCTACGATACCAAGATCAATGTAGCAGAGCTCCAAGGCAAAGCTTAACCCTCTACACACAGCTGTTTACATGCCTGTTGTGTTACACTGACCCCAATAATGGCAGCACTGCTCTTATGACAACCGAATTACTGCTCAATCAATAGAAGGGACTAAAGTTGTGTTCATCCTGAGCCACCTGATTCACAAACAAAGTATCAGATCTATAGACACTGAAGGGGAACGGTACAAAGCAGCGTCTTATTCCCGGCCCCAGTTCCTCATTATTGTGAATTGCTCAAGAAAACATCTGCTCCTCCAAGAAATCTCATCCCCAAAAGTCAGGAAGTGCCGACTCGCACCTCTCCCCTTACATTGATAAGCTCTGATCTGCAAGTCTCGTGTTGGTGGACCATGCTGTATAACAACAGATTGAGGATTGTGCAACTAGAGGATCCCTTTAAGGCAGCAAGAAAAGTTTTTAGGATTACAATGATCCCTTAACCCTAATCCTGGCCCTTGTGCTGTACAGTGACTGGTCCCCTGGGCATCCTCTGTTATAGCTCCATTATGACTCAGCAGGGGTATTATCCTAAACATTATTTTTTGGGTGTCCATCAGCTGTGTGTGACCCTGCAGCTTAGGTCCAGTCCATTTACTACAGCTAAGATGCAATATCACATTTAAAGGAACACTCCATTCACAGATGATACACTGAATAATACATGGTGCAAGGCTTAAAGGGACGAGCAAGACTCATTTTCATTGTATTCCTAGAACCTGGAGTCCTGCTCCTCGGACCCCCAGCCCTGAGACACTTGAGAATGGGCTAAAATTCTACTCAGTGCCGCCATCCCTTTTAACATTACCATAATAATACATCCCCTTTTATTGGAGCGTTAGCTATCTGGTGGTGATTCAGTGCACATTGCAGCCACAGATGCCCAGACACCGGCATGAAAGGGACGGTCACCCTCTAACTGTGAGAAGAGATAAGTTAGTCAACTTTCCTTAAAGGGGTGTTTCCATATTACACAGTGACTTTTGGCCGGTGTCTGACCTCCGAGACCTCTACTGCTACAAGTCATGGCCCCGTGTAGTCCCTGTAAGCTAAGATTGCCCCTTTAATCTCAGCACATGTGGCTGCACAGGGGGAGCAGGACGCTGGGTCAAATCGCCATGACCTTGGGAAAACAAGACAACTGCACAATCCAAGCAATAAACTGCAGGATGAATATAATGCGAGAGGCAGTGCAGACTGACACCGGCCGCACATCACTGGAGGGGACAGAACTGCAGCCTCAGAGGTCACACATCACAGCCCTGCACCCATCACACACAACTTTATTAGTCCCCTGTGAGTGACCCCACAGACACAGGGAGACCCAAGGGAGCTGGAAGCCTAACTCCGCCCACCAGGGGGCGTCCTGCTGCACCCCCCAGTGTAAGAGGACACAACCCGGATCTGACAACACCCGAAACACTCACCCAGAAAGCGGGCGAGCAGCCTTCCCTGGAACATGGTGCAGGTCCTTCACCAATGACAGCCCGGGGCCCAGCACCAGCCGCAGACAGGAAGAGGCGGGGCCTGGAGCTCAGGACGGCGGGGCTGCCCCGAGCACTGCCGGATACATTCCAAGGGGCCTGAGCGATGACACTTCCGGGTGCACTCCGTCACCGCTACAGGCATTATTGACGAGTAATAAGTTAGAGGTGTCTATAATAGTGCCTGAGGAATTACTAGAAGGTCCTAAGAATAAGGACCCCTCCTCAGGGCTGCCCTTATCAGTGCCTAAAAATATCCTCATGTCAGGGTCCTAGTAATGAGGACCTCGTAGGTGACTAATTCACGGCCTGATTCCATTATGAAACCGCAATGCTGGCACTAGCAGTCAGAACCCTATTTACTGTCAGGACCTCGTAGGTGACTAACCATTGCCTGATTACATTATGAAGTCACTGCATAGACAGAAGTGTAATTGCGGGACTAGATGTCAGGACCAGGCAGATGTCAATGCCTGATTAGGACACTGCCCCATATGGACTTCTGATGGCAGCGGTTCTGCTGTGTAGTCAGGCGTTTGTGCGCTCATAGTTTCTGGGAATAATTGTGCCCCTTTCAGGAAAATCAGGGGAATCTTTATAAATCCTCATTCTGAATGACCTGCATTATGTGTTTTTACTACATTTTTTAAACTCCCCCTTTCTATTTTTAAAGGAAATCTACCATTTGATTTCATGCATTATGAAGCAGACATACACTGAGACTGCAGTAGCGACACTGATGCAGAAAGATCTTGTTTAATCCCTGATCCGAGTGATTTTGCTCAAAAAACAATTACAAAATTCAGGATCTTGGGAAAGCTGGGTTCCAGGCTGGCTGCCGTTCATAAATACTTTACACGGAGCTTCCTGAAAAGTCCAGACAGGACTAATCAACCTGAGCTGGATGACTCATACAGAGCAACTGGGGAATGGTGCAGCGATTGATTACTTCTGCCTGTCAGGGACAAATCAGTGATGTTGTATTCTCGGCTTTTGCTGGGCAGGACATGACAGGAACAGTGCATAATCAGGGTAAGAGGAGAAGCGCCCGAGCAGCCACAGGAACAACACAGCCTCATTATCATGATTATACTATAATTGTTTTTTCAGAAAAACCACTCAGTTTAGGGATTAAACAAGATACATCAGTGTCTCTACAGCAGTCTATGTATGGTTCACGATGCATGAAAATAAATAATAGATTTCCTTTAAGTCTAAAAATCACAAAATGCAGCCATTTAGAAAAGCTGATGTCATTTAGTGCATGTTTATTTTGGATGTGGAAGTTTTTTTTTTCTTTCATTTTAGGAAATATAAAATGATTTTAGGATTTATATATTTTTGTCGTCCACTTGAGGTAACATATTGGAGCAGATTTACTTACCCGGTACTGTCGCGATCCAGCGGCGCGTTCTCCGACGCTGATTCTGGTTCTGCCGGGATTCACTAGGGTCGTGTGCCCGATGTCCACTAGGTGTTGCTGCTACGCTGAAGTCCGCCGAAATTCGCCTCCTCTGTCTCGGTGTATGTGAGTGCTATCTTTGCGACACAATTTTTTTTTAAAATTCCGCGGCTTTTCCGAATCTGTCTGATTTTCTGATGGCCACGCCCACCTATTTCTGTCGCGTGAAAGCCGGTGCCGATGCACCACAATCCGATCACGTGCACCAAAATCCCTGGGCAATTCGGCGCAAATTGGAAAAATTTGGGAAACCCGGTGGAAAACTGTGATTCGGACCCTTAGTAAATGTGCCCCAATGTTCTGTATCAATACACAGTACATGGACGATTTTGACTTGATAAAAAACATTTGATTGTGTGAAGATTGGGGAGGGGTGAGGGGTCCTTCTATTAATCTAAAAGCAGAACATAGTTTTTAAAACAGTTTTTAAAAAAGCCTGCTTAAAGGGGTACTCCCTTGGAGACAAGTTCCTTATATATACTCAGGATAACAACATAACACATTCTCTAATTCACTGTTATTGCCAAAAATGCAGCATTTCACAGATATAAGTTAAACCTGTCTCTATCAGCCCTGCTGTACTCAATTTCATTTGCCCCTAGACACAACCCTATAACTTTTCACTTAGGGAGGGGCCGCCATCTTGGATTTCAGTGTGAGATCATGCAGATGAGTTTCTGTCTGTCTCTGCTGTCTTCCTGTAGCCACACCCCCTGCACGGAGCTCAGAGACACTCACTGATTACATCCTGCCAAGACATGGTGAACAGAGACAGAGGCTGCAAACTAAAAGGACATAAGTGATCCAGGGGAAGGGGGAGGCAGGCACAGATCTGTGAGATGCAGCAGAGCTCACAGTGTAACAGTGTTATGGTCTGTCAACATTTGTGTAATCTCATGCATCTTTGATCTGTCTCATCTCTTTCTATGTGTAACGACGTCAGAAGCCAAATGAAAGTGTACATACACCTTATACCCTGATAATGTAACCACATTGTCACCCACAGAATTAAATAAGTCATAATGTGTCTGATAGAGAGATGGGAGCTAAAACAGCAATAAAACTGAGTAAAATTGTAAAGTAAGGGGTTAAAATGATCTTTATTGTGTTTATATCACTAGGGCAGTGATGGCAAACCTTTTAGATACCGAGTGCCCAAACTACAACCAAAACCCACTTATTTTTCGCAAATTGCCGATTTAAGCTGTAACTTATTACTCCCTACTCTTTCACAGGTTTCACCTGAGGACACCAATACAGTAGAAAGAAGGAGAAGTAGTTTGGATCATCATTGTAGCTTCCTTCTACAATGGCTGCCTGGGACTGCAGGGGTTGTGAGTCCTGTCTGACGAACCCTGCCCTTGGGTGATGGCAAGGGTGCCCATTTAGAGGACTCTGAGTGCCACCTCTGGCACCCGTGCCATAGGTTCGCTACCACTGCACTAGGGGATTGAGATGTGAGAATTTTCTTTTGTGGGAAAACCCCTTTAAAGAGATGAGTTATTAGGGCACCTTTGAAGTTTTGGTAGTTGGCAGCCCGAAAGTGCACAGAAGCAGCAGTCCTGGAAACTTCAGAGCTTATTATATAGCAGTGAAGGTGCACCTGCATTTGTTTGACTGTTGATTGTGTGCATCTGTGAGTTGGGCGGACCTGTAGCCTGCTCCATATTTGAGACTTTGATCCCTGATACTCATTGTGGTGCTCTACAACTTGTTTTTACTGGCTTTGGTAGTTGGGTCTGATAGTTCAAGGTAGATCATTCCAGAGAATTGGTGCAGCTCAGGAAAAGTCCAAGTGGTTCAAATTATAGAAAATAATATTTATGGGTCACTTTGCAAATTTGTTTAAACTGTATTCGGGCAGTGAAATGCACAGACTCGAGGCATCCGTCACATAGAACAATAGTAACTACAAACTGTATGTGGGATTTTCAGTTCGCCTTAATCCACACAGAGAACATGGCACACCGGAGTAAATTTTATGATTTTATTTCAGTGAATATATCACGTAGCATAGCTATACAGAGATATATGAACAAAAGAAACATATATTATACAGATCAGAGGTAGTTTACAACATTTTAGTTATCACAACCTTTGTCAAGTATGGTCTGGCTACACAGGGTAGAGTGTGAGGGTATGGTGAGGCAGCGTAAGTGGGGTCTATCATAAGAAGTAAAGCAGAGACAGGGGCACTATAAGATGGGAAGAAGAGAAAGGGTATGGAAGAAAATGTTTGTGACCCACATAAAAGGGGACATGGTACAGTGTAAGGGCCATTAATCTGTGTATTATACTGTGTGGGAATAATAGAGGGTGGGGCAAAGAGAGTGGTTTATTATGCAAAAGAAAATATGTGGTGCGCCACTCTTGTTTTCCCTCTTTCTCCAGAAGTATGGTTATGTGCCAAAGTTTATAGTTGGGTATCATCAGCATAAATATGAATTTAAAACTAAATCAGAGGGAACATAGAGGGAAAAGAGAAGGGAACCAAGGACCGAACCGTGAGGAACCCCAAGAGGTCAGTGTAAGATTCCAGAGTGTCAGGGGGGACTCTCTAAGTAGACACTTCATGATCCCTCTAGTAATGTGTGCTGACAATGTGTTTAGATTATCAGGGTCCAGGGTTTAGCTACACTTTCATTTAACTTCTGAACATTCACTAGTTTCTGGCACTTGCAAAGATAGGAGACGATGAGAGATGCATGAGATACAAATAACACATGACTTTCTCAGCCATTACATACTGTCAGCTCTACAATATACCTCCCTTCTTCTCCCCTGGATAAAGAACTTATCTGCCTGTAGCTTGTAGCTTTACTCTCCTCACACTCCTGCAGGAAGTCTCAGTGTGAGCTTGTCTTGGAATGCAAGGGTGGGGGCTGGAGGTAGGGAGCAGCTCAGTGCAGTGACCCTAAAGTCGGAAGATTCGGGGTCGAGCCCGGGTATAATCGAAATTGTGTACACCAGGACTGATAGACACAGGTTGTAATTATATCAGTGAAATGCTGTATTTTTCAGTGAATTAAGGAATGTATTATTTCGTTATCCTGAGTATATTCCTAAGAATCTTGTCTTTGTAGGAAAACCCCTTTAAAGTAAATCTACCATCAAAATACATAATGATAAACCCGGAACATCTTCTTATATTTGTTATCCATGGCCTCCTTCCTTCTAAAATCAACTTTAATAATTATGCTAATAATGGAGGGAGTTATACTCCATGTTGTAGTTTCACAGGCTATTACATTGTCTCCTCCTACCCTTGGCCCTTCCCCCTCCCATTGCCTGATGTAATCTCACACAGTGCGGGAGGGAAGTGCAGGAGCCGGTGAATCTGCTGCATGGAGGGGCTCTGTTAAATCCCACACAGCCCTTCAGACTCATTTGCATAATTATATAAGCTGATGGTAGAATGATGGAGGCCACAGATAACAAATATAAGGAGATTACCACAGTCCCGGTGCCTGGATCAATGAGTAATGTCCCTGGTTTATCAGGATGGATTCTGATGGGAGATTTCCTTTAACCCTATGTGACCATATAGTGTGTAAAACACCAAAACATCACAGCACCTGGACCCTCTGCTCTTTGCTTTCAATCTATATACAGTAGATTTTATAAAGTCCAATAAAGGTTATATTTAAACATTATTTTTGTCTCAACACCAAAATAATTCTGTGAACGATAAATGATAGAACTTGTAGTATTTATTGGTGGCATTTTGATATATAGGGGCTTATTTACTAAGGTTCTCGCGGCCACATTTTCGTTGGGTTTCCCGACTTTTCGGGGATTGTGACACAAATAAGGGGTGGGCCTAAGGATTCGGACTAAGCACAGGATTTAACATTTAAATTTGTGTCGCAAGCCCAAGCACTTACATGCACCAGGAAGAAGAAGGTGAACTCTGTCGGACCTGAGCGGGGAAGCAACACATGCAGGATATCAGGCGCACGATATCAGGCGCCCATAAACTTTATTTTACAACAATTTCATGTTTTTAAGCTTTGAAATATTTTATTCATTTTCCTATAATAACTAGATAGTTTCCTGGGTTAATTTGAGTTACTGGTCCCTCTGTTCCAGGGATCCACATTGTCTTTGGTGCTTTTGCTGTTTCCAGTATTCAGAAATATCTGGGGATACGGATAAGATTTCTTCCACTGACAGCAGCAACACAGAGGGGAAGAGGGAAGTGCTAAGGGAGCAGTGCGGAGGGTGAGACAGTGTAACAGCCTGTGAAGCTACAGCATGGAATGGTGCTGGTAACGCCCCCAGGAACCCTTTAGGCTTATTAGCATAATTTTAGAAGGAAGGAGGTGATGGATAACAAATATTATAAAATAAAAGATTATCACAGTCCCGGTGCCTGGATCTATAAATAATGTCCCTGGTTTATTATGATGGATGATTTTGATAGTGGATTTTCCTGAAAAAAACAAAAATATCAACTGAACTCTATCACTATTTTGGATCTACAACCACTAAATGGCTACTTTTATCCAGCGAGGAGAAATATCTCTTTTTTAGTTGTTGTCATTGGAGCGGCCACTTCCAGACCATTTCCACTGGTGGGTCACATGCCCAAAACTCTTACAGTTTGTCTCACTAACAGAGACAGGGAGAGTGGAAGGAGTAACATGATGATTCATAACTCCCTGCTACAGCTCCTCCTATTCATCAGTGCAAAGTCATGTAAACAAAGATCCACAGAGCGTCTACAGACAGCACTACAGTAAGTATCAGGACTGCTGAATCACTTGATTCAGCGATTATTATTGAGGCAGTAAAGGCTCATGGTCAACTTATGTAAAAGAATGGCCCGCCCTTTAACCTCTGCAAACCCTTACACTAATGAAAAGGGCTCTGCTTTTGCATTGGTCTACCCGAGAAGGGGTCCTATTATAAAGAGGAAGACGTTCTGCTCCCTGTAATAACATGATGACGGGACAGGTTGGGGGAACCAAAGTGACACTTGACCCGCTATAGGAACCAGCCTGGAAGTTGGGGTTCTGATGACAGCAGGTCCAGTAGAGAAAAAAGGTATTTCCCCTCCATAAATATAAATAGACTTTAAGTTTCCATCACTTTGCGGGCGACCACAAAAGCTTTCTGCTCATGGTCTAAGCGATCAGTGCACGCTTCCCTCTCCAAATTCTCATACTGTACAATAGCAAAACCTGCATCGATCAAAGTCTTTCTCAGGAAATCGTCATCAAGGTTTAGCAGATGGTACTTATCTTCCCCAACTTTAAAATAGGTAGCATTGATATCTGCATATATTAGGAGATGGCCCCCAAGTCTAATCAGATTAGAGATTTTCCTCAGCGTTGCTCTGAATTCTTCGTGGTCCCTGCTGATCATTTCCAGCCCCCACATGCAGGTCACACAGTCGGCTCGGGGCAGAGCAAATGGTTGGGTCGGGTTGGTTTTGCTGAAATCGCACTTTACAATGTGTTTGACTTTTCCTCTCAGCATCTCTTCTGCATCTTGCCAACCATCCCTGAAAAAAGACAAGAAGAAACTAATCAGTGGCTTAGTAACGAGCCCAGGACTTTCTACAAGACTCAAAGGAAACCTACCATGAGGAATCTACCATCAGCAGTAGATGCAATGGTAGATTCCTCCTGCTGCCTCTGCCCTAATCTGTAATTGAATAATAATGAAAACTAATCTAACTTGTTAAAAACTATATTTTAGTAATATGTAAATTAACTGCAAAGGCTACTGGGGCGTGTACTATCCTGGCCAGGTAATGTGAAATAAACTTATATTAACTACTGAAATGATTCAGAACGATTCCGGCATAGCATTAGCTATTTGAGCCTGTCACTAGATCACACTCCTGATGACAGGTTCACTTTAAAGAGGGTTTACACTTAAAGAGGTTGTCCCTTCCCAGCTTGGCTGCAGAATTTTGAAAACTGTCCTACAACCCCATTAATATGGAAGAAATAGGAAAGGTACTTACCTTTTATCTGCTCCCCTCTCCTTAACTGACACCCACAGCTGTCACAGAAGCATATACTGACAAAAGTATTAAAAAGTCATCTTTCCCCCCTTTGGTGATCAATATAACCACTGATTGGCTGCAATGTTCACATCATTTCCAACACTTCCTGATCTGACGTGCCTGAAAATAATCTTTTATTCATCTCCCTGTTTCTGGCAGCCAGGAGTCTTCCCGGGTAACTGATAACCCCACTAAATAAGACCTGGAGCGAAAAATCCATCCTCTATTCTGCTCTCCTTGTCACGGCTACACCCGCGATCTTCAGTACGGATTACGGGTGCCCCCATGCCTGCTGCCGCGGTCCCCGCTCCCCCAGGTCCATACTCACCTCACCTGGTTCCGGACGCCACAACGATCCCCTCCTGGTCCCACGCTGGCTTCCTCCGGGGCCGCGCTCCTGCTTCCTGCCGAGGCCGCGCGCTCTCGATGCTAGGGCGCGCACGCCCGACTCTTCAGGAGTTTAAAGGGCCAGCGTCTTCGTTTTTGGCGCTGGCATCCCGGCTCTGCTTTATAGCCTGGCAACTCCCAGCATTCCCTGCCAGATCTTCAGGTCATTCTACTGAAGAGAAAGCCTCCCTGAGCGTTTCCAGACAACTTACAGCTGATCGTTGCAGCCTGGGACTATAGTAACATCCACAAAGCTTCACCAGAGGTCACAGGGGGCAGACAGGTCGTCTGTAACTAGGGGTCGTCTGTAAGTCGGGTGTCCTTAAGTCTGGACCACCTGTACTAGGCACTGTATCACATACAGGTGGCGGTGCTGGATCACAATGTGCACCTCTTCTAATACTGCGGAGACGTCCACTCATGTGTGGTGATTGGTGTACAAAGACCCCACACATTTATGTATAGGACACTGACAAGATAGAAAATGCTGCACGGATGAGACAAGGGTATATAAAGTCCTTGTGATGTCCTGAACCAGATAGAGAAAATGAAGAAAGTTTGCAACTTCAGAAAGACAGAAGATAAAGTCACTGTAAGAACTTTCCACATGTTAATATTAGAATGTACAACATATTTTCAGATATGATATAGGGACATTTTTTTTACTAGACTGTATTGTTCATATGTATAAAGCAAATGAATGACAATAATATTGTAAGAGAAAATAAACATGTACAGCAAATAAATATCACTTGTATACTACCATATTTTTTGACTAGAAGGGAAAATATATTTGACACCAATTGCAAATTTCCTGGTGGTCACCCACAAGCACAGCTCTGCTACATCCATTCACTCACACACAGCTTTGTTACATCCATTCACTCACACACACACGGCTCTGTTACACCCATTCATTCATTCACTCACACCCAGCTCTGCTACATCCATTCACTCACACACAGCTCTGCTGCATCCATTTACTCACTTGCACACTACTTTGTTACATCCATTTACTTACACAGACCTGCTACATACATTCACTCACATGAACACATTCAACTCTGCTATAAGCACACATCTCTTCTCCATTCCCATTCCCTGCAACAACTTCTTCTCTGGCCGAAGGGCTTAAACGGAACTTGTAATCAGGTATTTTCTAGCTGAAGACAGGTTCCAATAGCCTATGGCATTTTCATTTCAAAATTTCCTTTGTGATGAATACATCCAGTGGTTTTTAATAGATTTTACATTACCTGGCTCCCTGCCAGCATCATGTACTCAGTCCCTTGGACGGGGGGCAGTTTATACGGCACAAGTCATTTTCTCCTCACTCATGGCCCTCCCTCAGCTTCTCCCCTGCTCCCTGAGTGAGCAGAGGATGGATTAAGGATAATTTTTCCAATTTTTCCCATTTGCACTGCTCAACCTCCCTTTCCCCGGACTCACCACACACTTCTGGCAGGGAGCCAGGTAATGTAAAATCGTTTAAAAAGCTCTGTATTTATTCATATTGCTGACAAAGGAACTTTTGAAATGAACATGCCACAGGCTATTGGAACCTGTCTATGTTAAAAATTACCTCCCTGATGACAGGTTCCCTTTAAGGACCTTGCAGTGATACAGGAAGCATGTGATCAGTCATATGCTTTTGATATCATTGTAGGTCCTAAAGTAATAATCATGTTGGGAGGGGCCAGAAGAGGGAGGGACCGGTGCAGAGGCTGCTCTCTCTGAGATAAGGTGAAATGCTTTGTCAGCGCTTCACCACATCTGCAAGCACTTTTTAGCAAGACATTTTTCTGCTAAAATTTTTGTCTTACAGACCAAAAATATGGTCATTCAACACAGTAAAAGCCAATTTTGGAGCAGCAAAAGGAAACTCTTCTATGTAGCTATAAATTCTTAATCAAAGCTATTAAAAATAAATTATACTCCTGATGTAGGAATCACCAGCTGATGTGTTCTGCTAAATCTGTCTAGGAAGTACAGATCGGTATAGGAGCCTTAGAGATTTCCATATTTGCCTAACTAGGGGGAACAAAAAAAATCAAAGTTGTCAAATATAAATACAAAAGGAAATTACAGGCGATCCCCTACTTAAGGACACCCGAGTTACAGACGACCCCTAGTTACAGACGGACCCCTCTGCCCCCTGTGACCTCTGGTGAGGTCTCTGGATGCTTTACTGTAGTGATTAGCTGTAAGGTGTCTGTAATGAAGCTTTATTGATAATCCTTGGTCCCATGACAGCAAAAAATTTGGAAAATACAATCTTCACCGAGGCAAAAAAAAATTTGGTCTGGATCTACAATTATAAAATATACGATTTCGACTTGCATACAAATTCAACTTAAGAACCAACCTATGGAACCGATCTTGTACGAAAACCGGGAACTGCTTGTATATGTCATGCTTTACCTGCTTATCCCTTTCAGCTCCATAAAAAGCTTTAAGGTGTGAGTCCAGTCAAAGGCCTCGGGGTCTTTATTCTTCCACAGTTCTAGCTCTTTAATGGGGGCGTCATTGAATTTTAGAATTGAAATTTCCTTAAAGAATTCACCAACAGAAAGAAGATGAACGATAATGGGGCCGAGGCTGATGTCTATCAGGGTGTCTCCAGTAACCAAACCTGTGAATATAGAAAATCCAAAGTCTTCTCAACGTACAAGAAGTGGCCAAGCAATGGCATCATTATAGAAGATAGAAGAGACACCATGAGGAAGGGGCACCGGGTGTATGCACAGGACAATTTACATGTCTACCAATATTTCAACATTTACTAGAAAATCTCCCATCAGAATCCATCATAATCCCCATCAGGGATTTTACTCATAGATCCAATGTCGTATATTTGCTTATATTTCTTATCCATGGCCTCCTTTCTTCTAAAATTAATTCTTTAAATTATTCTAATGAACCATAAGGGCTCTGTGAGCTGTTACCAGAGCCCCTTAGTGCTCCAGATTCCCAGGTTTTTACAGTGCGCACAGCACTTTTCACCTAACCCCCTGCTCTCTCCCTCCTCCCTCTGTCTGTGTAATCTTCCTGCAGTGCGGGGGGGGGGCTGCTTTGCTCATTGTAACAGCCTCTGAAGCTACAGCACAGAAAGGCTTTGGAAACCCCCACCAGAGCTTTTCAGGCTCATTAGAATAATCATAAAAGTTGATTTTAGAAGGCAGGAGGCCATGGATAACAAATATAAGAACATTTCCACAGTCCCAGTGCCTGGATCTATGAGTAAGTGTCTGGTTTATCATGATGGATTCTGATGGGAGATTTCCTTAAAAGGGCACCTACCACCCCGATTCTACCTATAAAGGTAGAAGGGGTGGTAGGTGGATGAATGGGACGTGAGGATAGCCCTTTTATGGCTAATCCTCACGTCCCGGCTATCTTTTAGAAAAGTTTAATGACGGCATATGTTAATTTTTTTATGCGGCTTCTGGGGCGTGGAGTAGCCGGACATGAGGCTACTAGTCGCGGCTACTCCACGCCCCAGTAGCCACATTACTCCGCCTACCATTTAAGCTACTAAGAGCTGCGCGCCCTCATCCTAGTCCCCGGCGTTCTGCGCATGCGCCCTTCCGCTGCGCGGCCGCGGCTCTGCAGATGCCGCAGAAGGCGCAGATGCCGGGGGACTCGCACGAGGGCGCGCAGCTACGAGGAGCTGCGCACCGAAGGTTAAATGGTAGGCGGAGTAACGTGGCTACTGTGGCGTCGAGTAGCCGCAACTAGTAGCCTCATGTCCCACTACTCCATGCCCCAGTAGCCGCATAAAAAAATGTACATATGCCGTCATTAAACTTTTCTAAAAGATAGCCGAGACGTGAGGATTAGCCCAAAAAAGGGCTATCCTCACGTCCCATCCATCCACCTACCACCCGATCTACCTTTATAGGTAGAATCGGGGTGGTAGGTGCCCTTTAATGCACTGTCTGAATCTTTTTATCACCTTCCATCTCAAGAAGCCACTGCAGGTGATCAGTGATGGTCTATGATGCTTGAACATTTGGGTATTAATAATGTATGACACGGGTTACTTAGTTTCACATACCGGAGCTAAATACTTTGTAACAACATCTCATCATGTTAATGGTAGACTCCTTAAATATGGAGTATGGGACATGTTGAGAGAAGTAGTCCTGGAGTAGCATCCGGGTGTTGATCTCATGACTAGGATAGTGAAGTTTCAGGCAGGAATCCATTGAATATCTAGGGAGTAAAAGGGTTTTATGAGTTATTTATGGAAGGTAGAAAAAAAAACATCTTTTCTACATCTCAAGGTCTTAGTGAGGGCAGAATAAAGGGAGTAACGTCTTCATGTTATGTGTAAGTTCTGCGGCTCATCCGTGTCCACTGATTGACAGACGTCTTCCTTACAGAAAGCTCCTTGGCAGTGAAGATGGAATAGACCCACAACTCATAAACTAATAACTTGTTCCTCCTGGAGAGACCCGCTGCTGATAACATAGTAACAAATTGTCACAGCTCATCTAAAAAGAAACCCTGCATTACCCACCCTCCTGTAGAATTTAGCTGCCAGCCCCCTGTAGTATACAGCCACCAGCCTCCTGTAGAATTTAGCTGCCAGCCCCCTGTAGAAAATGTTGATTGCAGCAATCTCCCCCAGTGAAGGCAGCTGTGTCTCACTGACACAGCTAACATCCTAGACCCATATGGGCCGCTGCGCATTGCGCACAGAGACAGTCATTGGAAACTGGTGGGAGCCCCTTAAAAAATGAAAGTGGTGGGGGCCCCGGAGTTCGAGCCCCAGGAGCCCCTCCTTTAATCCGGCCCTGATTATGGTAATGGGGCATATTTATTGCCTCGCCACTGCATTTTCGCAAAGGGAGACATCAAGAGGCTTCAGCCTTTTATATATATCGGGGCCTGGCATACAAAAAAACGCAGCCAGTGACTTTTCACATATGAAAAGCCAGTGCCTTTTCACATATGAAAGCAAGTGTGTCAGTGCAGGGGCAGGAACGCCCCTGCTGACCGTCCACGCCCACTCCCGAGCCGGCCACGCCCCCCTCATCCCCCCATGCCCGACTGGTGTGAAGGTGGTGGAAAGGTCAAACTAGTTGCAAGGGCTGGAAATAACGTGGCGCAGAGGCCCTGATAAATAGGCCCAAATTAGTCAAAAGTGCTCTGGGGGTGTTACCAGAGCCCTTCCGTGCTGCTGTTTCGCATACTGTTACACTGTGCAAGAGCACAGCAGCAGGCAAAGGGAGGGGGAAGCAGTGAGGGAGTAGGGGTGGTAGCGAGGTAGTGTAACAGCCTGTGAAGCTTCAGCTTCACACAGAGCCCTTCTGTCTCACTAGCTTTATTTTTAAAGCTGATTTCAGAAGGAGGAGGCCATAGATAACAAATATAAGAAGATACCACAGTCACGGCGCCTGGACCTATGAGTAATGTCCCTGGTTTGATACGATGGATTGTGATGGAAGATTTCTTTTAAGGCGTAAATCAACTCTGTTGCAAGGTGAGTGTTGTCCACTAGGTGTCAGTATAGGCAAACACATCGGAATTAAATGCTAACAGAGCTTTCAGTGAGAAAGTCAGAAATCCGTCTGTTACCTGGTGGTTACAGAGAGTATGGACTGAGACATTCATCTTACATCTTACTTTCCTCCTTACCAGGAAGGAAAATCACATTGACAGATTATAAACTTATATATATATATACATATATGTATATACAGTGAGGGCTGAAATAAGAAACCACAAATGTTGTTGTTACTATGAATCAACAGAAACTGAAAACATTTATATAAAGACCATAGAAAATACAACACAAAACAGATACAACTATCATTACTACACGGCTGTCCTTACCAGTGTTCTGCTCCCAAGGCCAAACCAGGAGACTTTAGATTAGTCTTTGCTTCAAACAATATGGGAAAAGAACCTTCCGGGAGACTTCCTGATTATATTTTACGGATAATAAGATGCTATAGATAGTAATGTGTCATTTGGCGACAAATCAAAGGGCGTTCACAATGCAAGTAAATGCATAGTAAAGAGAAAGGTATGTAGGAGACATGACACCGCCTGCCCTGGAACCTATAATAAGGATTGTTCATGATTCAAACATCCCATAATCCTAGCAATATGTAAAAGTATTAATATATAGTAGTGAATCCCGGTCTACACTGTATCATTTGTTCCAACATTTTGCATAGAAGTACATCTAAGGGATTTAGTTCTAATTAAAGAAAACCTGTCACCAGAATTTTAGCCTTCATACCAGTACTACCTGCTGTAAAAGGTAAAAGTCCTCCCCCGTATCACCTGCAATGATCAGCCATTGAGGTCCTGTATCTTAATTACAGGTGTTTTTTTTTTATATGCAAATGAGTTTAGAAAAAGAGTCATACTCTGAAGAGAAGAGTTGTATTTACTCCAGGCTGCCACTAGACCACACCTCCCCCTTTTAACTGACAGCTCTGTGTCTCTTTAAAGCTTGACCTGAACAGAGAGGAAGTCCTCTCCCTGACCACTTCCTGTCCTTACCAGAATGCTGTCCCTCTCACTGCGCAGTGTATACAGCAAGGAGCACTGTGTGTGAATCCTCTCACCATTTCACGTACTCCGTATTGCTTGAGGCCAAGTGCTGATGGGTGGAGTCATGCGACAGTGGGCAGGGCTAACATAGAGAAAGGCAGAAACATTTTCAGAAACAACTTTACTGGTGGAGAGAGGCAGATATTAGCTAGGACACCTGTGCTCGACTTTTCAACAAATGAAAAGTGGGAAAAGGAGGTAAGGTTTATTGTGCCTTTTCTCGATGAAAGGTTCCCTTTACGTTAGGGGCGCTGTTATATCACGAGTTAAGAGTTCTATATTATTCATTTAATGGGCATAATATGTATTGTAGGTAAAAGTTGGAAAAAGTTCCAACTTTAGGTGAACTGACAAAATCTTCAGTTGTGCCATTTTTTAACTGGCTTTGCTTTTCTGACTTTCCCTGTGCTATTATTCTGGTTGGTATGATTATAGAGATATCAGGTTGATACACTCACTGGCCACTTTATTAGGTACACCATGCTAGTAACGGGTTGGACCCCCTTTTGCCTTCAGAACTGCCTCAATTCTTCGTGGCATAGATTCAACAAGGTGCTGGAAGCTCCTTTCTTCCTGGTGCATGTAAGTGCATTGTCCGTGTATAATGCGCTGTGGGGGAGTCACTAAGATCCTGCGCCCGATATCCTGCATGTGTCGCTTCCCCACTCAGGTCCCCGGAGTTCACCTTCTATTTTGTGGATCATTTTAAACATAGGGGGTAAAAGTTATATATGGCGCTTTGTCCGAACCAGTTGTACATAAGGGTTGCGTGTCTGCCACAATCCCAGCGCAGACAATTCTTATACCTGTGCAAGACGTTTTAACATTGAAAAATTTGCACAGTCCAACAAAAGCGTGTCGCAGTATGGTAAATGGGCCCCAGCATGTTTTGTATAACAACTCATATGCCCTGTAAGTCATATATAGGTTGGGTTACGCCCATGAGCCATCTCCAAACACCCTTAATACCATCATTATGTACAGTTTTATCATGGTGAGTTATAGGATCAAGACCGTCTGTGACAGAAAGTAATTTTTTCTTGTACTGAGGATCCATGTATCCGTCTGTTCTTATGTTGGCTCAAAAATTAAATGAGATTTTGACAAGCAAAAAGTATCCTGTGTCATGAGAACCTTGTCCTGCCTTATGGTCTCTGCGGTGTTCTAGGTGCTCCGATATACTACAAATTATACCTTCCATAATCTGATGTACACTCACCGGCCACTTTATTAGGTACACCATGCTAGTAACGGGTTGGACCCCCTTTTGCCTTCAGAACTGCCTCAATTCTTCGTGGCATAGATTGAACAAGGTGCTGGAAGCTCCTCAGAGATTTTGCTCCATATTGACATGATGGCATCACACAGTTGCCGCAGATTTGTCGGCTGCACATCCATGATGCGAATCTCCCATCCACCACATCCCAAAGATGCTCTATTGGATTGAGATCTGGTGACTGTGGAGGCCATTTGTGTCCAATGACCTCATTGTCATGTTCAAGAAACCAGTCTGAGATGATTCCAGCTTTATGACATGGCGCATTATCCTGCTGAAAGTAGCCATCAGATGTTACAGGGTACATTGTGCCATCAGATGTTGGGTACATTGTGGTCATAAAGGGATGGACATGGTCAGCAACAATACTCAGGTAGGCTGTGGCGTTGCAACGATGCTCAATTGGTACCAAGGGGCCCAAAGAGTGCCAAGAAAATATTCCCCACACCATGACACCACCACCAGCCTGAACCGTTGATACAAGGCAGGATGGATCCATGCTTTCATGTTGTTGACGCCAAATTCTGACCCTACCATCCGAATGTCGCAGCAGAAATCGAGACTCATCAGACCAGGCAACGTTTTTCCAATCTTCTACTGTCCAATTTCGATGAGCTTGTGCAAATTGTAGCCTCAGTTTCCTTTTCTTAGCTGAAAGGAGTGGCACCTGGTGTGGTCTTCTGCTGCTGTAGAGCGAGGGTGAGGATAACTAGTCATGTTTCCCACAAATCTGCCTCCACTTACCTACGTTCACAGAATTGAAGATTTTGCCTTTCCTCTGCTTCCATTAAACGTAGTCTGGTTGTTACTCTGCTACAAAACTCTTTATCTCTTTAGATTAAAGGGAACCTGTCACCAGGGACCTCATTTTCACTAAAGACAGGATGCAGAAGCCCAACACAGTTGCACTGCATAAATGTCATTCTGCCTTTTCGGTGCATTTGAATTATACACTCACCGGCCACTTTATTAGGTACACCATGCTAGTAACGGGTTGGACCCCCTTTTGCCTTCAGAACTGCCTCAATTCTTCGTGGCATAGATTCAACAAGGTGCTGGAAGCATTCTTCAGAGATTTTGCTCCATATTGACATGATGGCATCACACAGTTGCCGCAGATTTGTCGGCTGCACATCCATGATGCGAATCTCCCGTTCCACTACATCCCAAAGATGCTCTATTGGATTGAGATCTGGTGACTGTGGAGGCCATTTGAGTCCAGTGACCTCATTGTCATGTTCAAGAAACCAGTCTGAGATGATTCCAGCTTTATGACATGGCGCATTATCCTGCTGAAAGTAGCCATCAGATGTTACAGGGTACATTGTGGTCATAAAGGGATGGACATGGTCAGCAACAATACTCAGGTAGGCTGTGGCGTTGTACCAAGGGGCCCAAAGAGAGCCAAGAAAATATTCCCCACACCATGACACCACCACCACCAGCCTGAGCCGCTGATACAAGGCAGGATGGATCCATGCTTTCATGTTGTTGACGCCAAATTCTGACCCTACCATCCGAATGTCGCAGCAGAAATCGAGACTCATCAGACCAGGCAATGTTTTTCCAGTCTTCTACTGAACGATTTCAATGAGGTTGTGCAAATTGTAGCCTCAGTTTCCTGTTCTTAGCTGAAAGGAGTGGCACCCGGTGTGGTCTTCTGCTGCTGTAGCCCATCTGCCTCAAAGTTGGACGTACTGTGCGTTCAGAGATGCTCTTCTGCCTACCTTGGTTGTAACGGGTGGCGATTTGAGTCACTGTTGCCTTTCTATCAGCTCGAACCAGTCTGCCCATTCTCCTCTGACCTCTGGCATCAACAAGGCATTTCCGCCCACAGAACTGCCGCTCACTGGATGTTTTTTCTTTTTCGACCATTCTCTGTAAACCCTAGAGATGGTTGTGTGTGAAAATCCCAGTAGATCAGCAGTTTCTGAAATACTCAGACCTGCCCTTCTGGCATCAACAACCATGCCACGTTCAAAGGCACTCAAATCACCTTTCTTCCCCATACTGATGCTCGGGAGAACTGCAGGAGATTGTCTTGACCATGTCTACATGCCTAAATGCACTGAGTTGCCGCCATGTGATTGGCTGATTAGAAATTAAGTGTTAACGAGCAGTTGGACAGGTGTACCTAATAAAGTGGCCGGTGAGTGTAGATTGTTCTCATATCTGAATACTTAAAAAAAAAGGAATACAAAATAAGTCTTTGCAGTATTTCTAATCATTTGTCAGGAAAGTCGGTAAAGTCTCAAAAATTGTCTAAAATCCTTGATAAATGTGGCACAAGGCATTTTAGGCAGTTTTCCAATAGATTTTCGTGTTATAGAATTGCTTGATCAGGATTTCACTGATCTTTATTTATATGAGACCGAGAGGGAAATATGGCCTCTTAGACATCTGCTCAGTGTTGTTTATCTCGTGGAGAGGTAGCTAGGGGTCTTTTGTAAGTCGAGTGTCGGTAAAGAAAATGTACCATTTGATTTGATACATTATGAAGCAAACATACCTTGAGAATGCTGTAGCTACACTGATGCAGAAAAATATCGTGTTTAATCCCTGATCTGTGAGGTTTTCCTGAAAAAACTATTATAAAATTCGGGACCTAAACACATTACACACAAAGCTTAGTCAAGACATGACTAATCAACCTGAGCTGGATCACTAATACACAGCAGTTGGGGGATGGTGCAGCAATTGATTACTTCTGCCTTCAGGCACAACCCAGGGATTACATCATCCTGTGAGCAGTGCATAACTAATGCTAGGAAAGGGCTGAACCCAGGCAAAGGAGCAACAGAGCTTCATTATCTTAATGTTATAATTGTTTTATCACCAAAACCACTCAGCACAGGGATTAACAAAAATATGCTCCAGCATCAGTGTAGCTACAGCATTCTCAAGGTATGTTCGGTTCATAGTCCATCAAATCAAATGGTAGATTTCCTTAATATCGGGGACCGCCTGAACAAATGAAATCAGAGAAGTGACAGAAAAGGATGCAGAGTAGATGGTATCCTCTCACACAGTGATACAGAGCCGTACAATAACCTCCTTCCTCTCAATGGAAAACACCTTCCTAAAAGCTTCATTGATGGTTTCCAGTGCGTTCAGAGGACAAACTTGGTTTTGCTTGATCTCAGGAGCTTCCAATGTGATTCTTTTACATTGATTGTGATAATTAAACTGTCTGATTGGGCAAATCTCTCTTCAGCTGCCGCAATACATTTTGTAACACATGCGTTAAACACCACGTGTGACCGTACCCTTAGATGTGGAGCTAGCTAAATGATTATTTATCATACAACGGCACTAGGTGTGCCAACGATCCATGCCCCTCCACCGCACCCAAGTTATGGTTCCGGGTCTCCTGCTGGGTACTCCAGGCCGTGCGTGGCGTAGCAATGCTTTAGCCTGCAATATTCACAGAAATAAACAAAAGCAAAAGGACGAGCACCACCCGCACATCAAAGCCAAGCTCCAAATATTCCACTGTCCCAAGGTATGTGCAGTAACAGGAAAAGGTGGAATCCCGGAGGGCTCGACCATAGCACACAAATGAATCACGAGAATAAGGAAAACAGCGGTGGAACTCACCCGGTGAACATCCAACAACTTTATTTCAATTCAAGCCGAGGTGTGGGGGGACGCCAGACGCGGTGTTGGTTTGAGGAAGTGATCTACAGCGCGAAACGGACCGTAGAGGGTAGTGACATGTGCCCCTATTCACGGTGCTGGGGGCTACCCGGTGGTGTAAATGGTTAATGAATTCAACATCCATTGATCGATTTCCTTATGTCCATTGCAAAGGTTGTACAGTATGATCATTCAGGAGGAAGTCTGATTGGGTTGTTTTTTTATTTCTGATGGATTTAGTGAGTGCCAATGTCATGGATTGTTGATTGGCCCTTTCCAGAACAGCGAGTCATTTGTTCCAATGCTAGCCCCTTTTACCCTCCTGCTCATTCCGGCAAACAAGGACAGAGCACACAGCATGGTCAGCTGACATCAGTGAAGGAGGGAGGTGCTGTACAGCAGCAGTCACATTTTATTTATTTTTTTCAATGCAGCCAAACTAAAGCCCAACCCCTGGGACTCAGAACAGGATTCTGTCAGAGTGCAACGTAAGGTGAAACACACAATTATATTATAAATCAAATGCACCGGAAACCCAGAAAGGCATCTATGCAACCCAGCTGTAATGGGCTTCTGCAACCTGTCTTTAGTAAAATTGAGGTCCCTGGTGACAGGTTCCCTTTAATCTAAAGCGATAAAGTGATTTGTATCAGAGTAACAACACCACTATGTTTACTGGAAGCAAAGGAAAGGCAAAATCTTAAATTCTGTGGGCAAAAGTAAGTTGTTGCAGATGAGTGGGAAACCTCCTCACCTTCAATCACATCTCTTTATACTTAGCCTCCATTAAATGTTTTTGTACTGGTTTATCCAATCTTTTGTCTCTTATTGTCTGTTCATTCACGTCTTTAGGTCACGGGTCGTCTCGTCTTTATACCATAACTTACACAAAAAAATTAAATAAATAAATGACATATGTAGAATCTTGTGTAGAACTACAGAAAGCTGCTTTTCTTGTAAGGAATCGCTGGGGGCCTTCTGACATATTTTATCATCAATCAATTCCTTACTGTTCGCTCTGATATTAGTAGTTGACCTCAACTTCAGTCATGTGTATCTGTAACCGAGCAGCATCAAGAGGATGGGGTCCCCGATGTGCCCGCTAAGTCTCTTCTTCCTCTATATTCTAGGTACTAAATGATCCTGTCCTATCAGGTATATCGGGGCACGGCTTAGTCCTGAGGACTGATCTGTAATATAATCTGATGTTTCTTTATAGTGAAAGCCACAAGTGGAGAGATTGTGATGACTTCAGAGCCAGTTTATCTCAGGATTTCCCGGAGACACAGTCACCATCTCATGTACATCCAGCTCCAGTACTTATTATAGTGGCATTTCTCAGTATGAACTCAACTGGATCAGATAAAAGAAGGGAAAGTCTCGCTTCTTCTCTATTTTGCCACCACTCGGCAGACCGGGGTCCCGGAGAGGTTCAGCGGCACCGGATCAGGCAATGATTTCACTCTCTCCATCAAAGGGTTAATGGAAGAAGATGCAGCAGATTATTACTGCCAAAATGATTATGGCTTCCCCCTCACACAGTGATACAGAGCCGTACAAAAACCTCCTTCCACTGTTACACAAACCTTACTAATAAGAAGGTTTTAACTTCCTCATTTACTGTAGACACTGCCAACTACTGTTTTTAATTCTGTCGCTACAAAATATCCCACCGGCCACTTTATTAGGTACACCTGTCCAACTGCTCGTTAGCACTAATTTCTAATCAGCCAATCACATGCGGCAACTCAGTGCATTTAGCATGTAGACATGGCACACGACAATCTCCTGCAGTTCACAATCGAGCATCATATGGGGAGAAAGGTGATCGTTGAGGCCGTCGGAAACGTGGCAATGGTGTGGGTAGGCCAAAGGCTGGTTCTGATATCTCAGAAACTGCTCATAACACTACTGGGATTTTCATGCACAACGGTTCAGGCTGGTGGGGTGGTGTCATGGTGTGGGAGAATATTTCTTGGCACTCCTTTGGCCCCTGGTACAACCCCCAGCCTGCCTGATTAGTATGTTTTCTGACCATATCCCATACCTTTATGACACAATGTACCCTGTCACTCTGATTGCTACTTTCAGCAGGAAATGCGCCAGTCCATAAGCTGAATCATCTCAGACTGGTTTTCTTGAACATGACAATAGATCACTGACACAATGGCCTCCACAGTCACCAATCTCAACCAATAAGCATCTTTGGTGTGGTGGAACGGGGGGAGATCGCATCATGGATGTGCAGCCGACATTCTGCGGCAACTGGTTGATGCCATCATGTCCAATATGGACCAAATCTCTGAGGATGCTTCCGAGCCCTTGTTGAATCTTATGCTAGAAGATTGAGGCAGTTCTGAGGCAAAAAGGGGTCCACCCGTTACTACATGGTGTACCTAATAAAGTGGCCGGTGAGTGTATAATTCACAATGCCCGAAAAGGCAGAATGACATTTATGCAGTGCAACTGTGTTGGGCTTCTGCATCCTGTCTTTAGTGAAAATAGGTCCCTGGTGACGATTCCTTTAATCCTAAAAGATAAAGAGTTTTTAGGACGAGTAACAACCAGACTACGTTTAATGGAGCAGAGGAAGGCAAAATCCTTCAAGTCTGTGAACGTAGGTAATTGAAGGCAGATTTGTGGGAAACATGACTAGTTATCCTCACCCTCGCTCACATCTCTTTATACTCAGTCTTTTGTCTCTTATTGGCAAAGTCTGGTAATTCATGTCTTTAGGTCACGGGTCGTCTCGCCTTTATACCGTATCTTACGTAGAAAATGAAGTAAATAAATGACATATGTAGAATCCCGTGTAGAACTACAGAAAGCTGCTTTTCTTGTAGAGTAATCTCTGGGGGCCATTTACATATTTTTTACATAATCAAATTTCCTTACTGATGCCTTGTGTTATTAGTAGCTGACCTCAACTTCAGTCATCTGTATCTGTAACCGAGCAGCATCAAGAGGATGTGTCCCGATGTCCCGTCTAATTCTCTTTTCCTCTATATTCTAGGTAGACTTAAATGAGTCCTTCCTTCAGGGTAATCGGGCACGGCTTAGTCCTGAGTCTGATCTGTAATCCAATCTGATGTTTCTTTATAGTGAAAGCCACAGGGAAGATGTGATGACTCAGACGCACAATTATAACTCGGATTTCCGGAGACACAGTCACCCTCTCCTGTCCATCCATTCTCAGTACTATTAATGGCATTTCTCAGTATGACCTCAACTGATACAGAAAAGAAGGGAAAGTCTCGCTTCTTGCCTATTGGGCCACCACTGGCACCGGGTCCCCGGAGAGGGTCACGGCACGATCAGCATATTTCACTCTCTCCATCACAGGGTAATGGAACGAAGACGATGCAGCCGATTATTACTGCCAAAATGAATTCTGGCTTGCCCTCACAGCAGTTGATACAGAGCCGTACAAAAACCCTCCCCACTTTACACCAACATTACTCAATAAAAGGTTGGTACTTCCTCATTACTTAGAACACTCTGCTCCCTACTGTTTTTAGTCGTGCTACAAAATAACAATTACTCACGAACACAACATAAGTTATCAGGTATAAGCACAATTTATAATCACAGGGTTTGTCCTGGATTGGCACACACAGGGCAACTAACTAACCTGAATTCATCTTTAAAGATGTACTGGATGAAGTCATAATGTAGAAAAAGTATTCACCCCCCCCTCCCTGTCTGCACACTTTTTCGAACTTTGCAAAACTTTTCAGGATCATGCGTTAGCACAGTCTTTTAAGAAGTTGTGTGCTGGATTTTGGCGCACACATACCCCATTTTGTGGCGCAGCTGCGCTGCTCTTCCGCAACACAAATTGGGGGCGTCCACCGATGATCCGACTGATTCGCACGAGCGCCGGATTTAAATTTCATATTGGTGTTGCAAACCCAAGCACTGTTTAATCACCACAAAAAGATGGTGCAGGATACGGCGCACAAGCTTCAATGTACTCGACACATAATGATTGTGAGACAATGCACTTCTGTGAACTCCAGCGGGAATGTTAAATAATGTGGGCCCACTTGCCAAAGGATGAAATCCAACCCTCAATTTTATCAGATTGGACAGGAAACACTCAGGTTCGCACATTCGCACCAGGTTTAGGCCGACTCCACTTAGGGTGGTGGGGGGACAAGGAGGGATATAGGTCACTGGTTCGTGCTCCCTCACAGGAATTGTTGCCTATTTCAAACTATTGGTAATAATGGTTCAAATATGGTCATTGTTCTGTTCCATTCCCAGCTAACAGAGCGCGTGAAAGAGTTAAAAAACTTCCAACCTCTCTAGTGTTAACTCTTTGAGAAGTTTTAACCCTAAAGACCATTCCGCGAGCATAAAAATCTTCAGATCCAGATACACCTAGACTTTTTCAGAAAAGGTCCAGATAATGTGCCTCATGGTGCTTATTACCACTTGTACCAGTTTATTTACCACCAACTCTTTCATTTGAGGATTCCAGAGTTCACTCGTGTCTGTTAGCAGAAACCTTGAGTCTGCAAATTCTTTTGTAACGGGTAATCTGTGTGCTGGTCCGCATTAGAGCTTCATGCAGTTCCTAACCTCATGATTTCTCAATGTGCTCTGACTGCACTGTGACGGTTGAGATCTTTTAGACGTGGGCAACCTTTCCTAATCAAGTCCATCAGTTAAAACACAACTGACTCCAAAGAAGGAGTGACCCAGCTCAAGGAGATCGAAGGAATTGACAGCATTTGAGCTCAATATGAGTGTCACCAAAAGGTCTAATACTTTAACCATATTATAAATTTCTATTTTTTTAATTGTTTAATAAAATTACCAAAATATCTACATTTCTGTTTTTTTTTTCTGTCAAGATTGGTTCCGAGTGCACATAGTGAGCAAACTAGAACTTTTTTGCCCTTACCATTTGGCTGCATGAACCAGTGCCGTGAACTTTTAAGGTTCTGATACTTTCCCGTACCCCTGTATGTGCCATAAAACGTCAACAAGTCAGAAAACTTGAGGACTTGATACCGAAAGTATGGGTTAAAAATTATAACTTTTCATTAAACACAATGAATAATAACAAGTTTTCCTAATATAATTTTTTTTTTTCCAATTGCATGAAGTAAGGTCACTTACAGTTCCTTAGAAGTTGATTCTCCAGTAAAGTCTTTCTTCTTCCTTCGCTCTCCTCTCTCTCTGCTTCGCTTGTTCCTTTCACTCTACTGAGCTTTGTTGTGAGAATCTTTGCATGTTACCCTTCTTTTCCTACATTTCCTATGTCAGGTCCTTATAGACATCAATCATTAAACAAGGTGTCCGAGACAAGATGATGATGTCACAGGCCGAGCATAAAGATGGTTCCCCTGAGGTCTCTGCCTGCCCCTTTCCTGTATATGTACATACACGGTGCACGGGATATTTTTCTTCTACATTTATATAACCCACACGGAGCAGTTTATTGTCTGTAGATGTAACTAATCTGCTTGGATCTTTCGTTGCAGAGCCCGGTGAGAGGTTTGGGTCACTACATCCCTCCAGGATACATATAAGCGTCACCGGGAGAAAAGTCACCATCATCGTTGTAAGTCATAAGAGCCATTTAGAGCACACAGTGAAAGTGGACCTCTTGCCTGGCACCAAGAGAGGGGGGTTTAAAATCCCACAAACTCCTAAGCGTCTTTCTATGATGCCTATAAGAGATCATGGCGTCCCCGACAGATTCACGAGTCCGATCTCATATGATTTTTCTCTTACAATCGAGTGACAGAAGACATGCACAGCTTATTACTGTCGCAGCCTTATAGCTTCCCTCTCAACATAATGAAGACAAGCCGTCAAAAACCTCCTTCCACTGTTACACAAACCTTACTAATAAGAAGGTTTTAACTTCCTCATTACTTAGACACTGCTCCAACTACTGTTTTTATGTCTTGCTACAAAATATACAATGACTCAGAACACAACATAAGTTATCAGGTATATCACATGTTATAACAGGGGTTGTCCTGGATTGGCACACAGGGCACTAAACTAACCGAATTCATCTTTAGAAGAGGTTAATGGATGAAGTCATGAAATAGTATGAAAAAGTATTCGCTCTGCACACTTTTGTCGAACTTTGCACCATTTTCAGGGATCATGCGGTTTGCACAGGTATTTAAGAAGTTTGTGTGCTGGGATTTTGGCGCACACAACCCATTTTGTGGCGCAGCTGCGCTGCTTCCATGCAACACAAATTAGGGGGCGTGCCACCGGATGATCCGACTGATTCGCACTGAGCGCAGGATTTAAATTTCATATTGTGTTGCAAACCCAAGCACTTAGATGCACCATCAAAAAGATGGTGCAGGATATCGGGCGCACAATCTTCATGTATCTCGACACAGTAAATTATTGTGAGACAATGCACTTTCTGTGAACTCCAGCGGGAATGTAAGTAAATGTGCCCCAATGTGCCAAATGATGAAATCCCAACCCTCAGATTTATCAGATTGGACAGGAACACTCCAGGTTAGCACATTCTGACACCAGAGTAGGCCACTCCACTTAGGGTGGTGGTGGGACAAGGAGGGATATAGGTCACTGGTCGTGCTCCAGGAATTGTGCCTATTTCAGAACTTGTAATAATGGTTCAAATATGGTCATTGTCTGTTCCATGAGCCCAGCTAACAGAGCCGTGAAAGAGTTTTAAAAACTCCAACCTCTATAGTTTTAATCTTTGAGAAGTTTTTACCCAGAAAGACCATTCCGAGAGGCGATAAAAATCTTCAAGATCCAGATACACCAGACTTCAGGAAAAGGTCAGATAAATGTGCCTCATGGTGCTTATTACCACTTTTACCAGTTTATTACCAGTCCCAAACGTCTTTCATTTGAGGATTACAGAGGTCACTGTGCTGTTAGAAACCTTGAGTGCTGCAGAAATTCTTTTGTAACCGTGGCTATATCTGTGTTCTGTCTCAATTATGAGCTTCATGGGCAGTTCCTTAGACCTCATGATTCTCATGTGCTCTGACTTGCACTGTGAGCTGTGAGATCTTATATAGACAGGTGTGCACCTTTCCTAATCAAGTCCTATCAGTTTAACACAACTGGACTCCAAAGAAGGAGTAGAACCATCTCAAGGAGGATCAGAAGGATATGGACAGCATGTGAGCTAAATATGAGTGTCACAGCAAAGGGTCTGAATACTTATGACCATATTATAAATTTCCATTTTTATTGTTTAATAAATTACCAAAAATATCTACATTTCTGTTTTTTTTTCTGTCAAAATGTGGTGCAGAGTGCACATTAGTGAGCAAAATAGAACTTTTTTGAACTTACCATTTGGCCGCAATGAAACCAAGGGTGAAAACATTTAAGGGGTCTGAATACTTTCCGTACCCACTGTATGTCCATAGAATGACGGCAAGCAGAGATCTAGAAAACTTTGAGGACTTGATACCGAAAGTATGTTGAAAAATGTATAACTTTTCATTAACACAATTAATAATACAAGTTTTCATATAATTTTTTCCATTGCAATGATTAAGGTCTGACTTTACATTTCCTTAGAGGTTTATTCTTCCATGTAAAGTTCTTTCTTCTTCTCTCTCTCTCTCTACCCGGCTGTTCCTCTCACATCTATGAAGCTTTGTGAGATATTTGCATGTTCCCTCTTTTACATACATTTCCTATGTCAGGTCCTTAGAGACATCAGATGATATAAACAAGGTGTCCGGAGACAAGATAATGAGTGTCACAGTCCAGAAGCATAAAGATGGTTCCCCTGAGGTCTCTGCTCTGCCTCCTGTATATGTACATACAAGGTGCAGGGATATTTCTTCTACATTATTATATACCCAGCACTGAGCAGTTATATGTAGGGAGATGTAACTATTCTGCTTGTATCTTTCTATCAGGATCCTGTGGAGAGGTTGTGGTCACTCAGTCTCCAGGATACATATCAGCGTCACCGGGAGAAGAAGTCACCATCTCATGTAGAGTCAGTCAGAGCATTTATAGCACACAGTGGAAAGTGGACCTCTTAGCCTGGCACCAGTTAAAATCCAGACAAACTCCTAAGCGTCTTATCTATGATGCCTATAAGAGATCAAGTGGCGTCCCCGACAGATTCAGCGGATCCGGATCTCAATATGATTTTTCTCTTACAATCCGAGTGACAGAAGACGATGCAGCAGATTATTACTGTCAGCAGCATTATAGCTTCCCTCTCACACAGTGATACAGAGCCGTACAAAAACCTCCTTCCCCATTTTCTTTTATATACTACATGTATACTACATAATAGCAATTTTTACATTTTGGCACCTACAGGGAATGGAGAGGTCTGTCGTTTTTGCTGTAGGTAACTGAGAAAGAGAGAATCTGAAAAAAATACAGAAAATCACGTTGTACGATTGTTAAATAGCAATTTAGAATTTTCATGTGTGTAATAAGTATTTGATACAATAAAGAAAAACAGAGCTGAATATTTGGAATGGAAACCATTGTTTGCAATTACAGATGTTGCACACACTGTCACAGGGATTTCAGATGACTCCTCTATAAAGATATTCTCGAGATCTCTCTGATTTGGGGGCGATCGCTGAGCTCTAATTAGTTTCAGCTCCCTCCAAAAATTTTCAGTTGGGGTCAGGTCTGGAGACTGGCAAGGGCAGGACCTTTGAAATTCCATTATGGAGCCGTTCCCTAGTTGCCCTGGCTGTGTATTTTGGGTCGTTATTATGTGGGAAGACACAGCCACGACCCATCTTCAATGGTCTTGCATATGAAAGGAGGTCGTAGGCCAAAACTTTGTCACACGTGGTCATATCCATTCCTCCTGCAATACAGTGTAGTCAATCCGTTCCCTTGTTTTGGGGTTAGACTTGGGGTTGAGGTTCAGGTTAAGGCCCCTGCTGTGATAGAACTTTGCTATCAGACTGTGTTTGCTCAGCTGAGCCATGGGTTAGGAGCGCGGCTGCAGCACCTAAAGTGGTAAAGCCAGCAAGGACTATGTTCCCTGCTGTGCAATGTCATCGAAGCGCTGCTTTCGCACTGAAAATGTTAACTTCGACAGAGTCTGTGCTATGCAGCAAGAAATTGCACCCCGCCAAACGATCAGTGCCGGGAAGTCTCTACATGCTGAACCCCGCCACTGCGTGAACGACGCAAATCCTGAACCAGGACTGTGTTGCACAGGAGAAAACTCAAGCCCACTAAAACTCCTGGCAGAAAGGAAGGTAGCCCTGCCCTCCAGGCACTAAAGTACCTGCAAGGAGAAGCTTAGCACTGCATCCGTATATCAAAAAAAAGGGTTAAGTGTCAATCTCGGATTTTGCTTCATGCCGCTAAGAGACCACAGATTGCAGATAGAAATGTCCAGCACTCTGTGAAGGGCATCACATACCTCAGCCTACAGCTGCCCCATCTGCCGGTGTCATGAAGTTTTGGAGATTTCTCTCATTGTACTCTGACATGGCAAGTTCTCCCCCACATGGAACATCTCCCGCCACATCTACCTGCTCTGGCTAATTCTACCGTTACAACCGGATCAACACTACAGTTCATCTACAGAACTCTTTGAACTTTCTTATTTGTGCTCAAAAGCACCCCTCTCTGCTGAAAGCAGAAGTAACTTCTATAAAGAACTGTGCACCTCATCAGAGAGGAGATTCTATGCCCCTGTCCCCATGATGTGAATCCAGGGGGTGCCCCTTTTCCCAATCAAGGACTGTGCCCAGAGAATAGACTCTATCTATGCAAGAGCTCTCTGTGAGACTTATTGTCATTATGCTTTTATAGAGAAAAAGGACTCTATTTAATACTATAATTACTACTACAAGTATTTACTTCTTCAGGGAAAAAAGACTAATACTATAATTACTGCTACAAATAATATTGATATGTAATGTTAATGAAACATTTTAAAAGCTATGTACCCATTGTGCTAATATGCGCTAATGTCATATTACACTACTATAGTAATGTTTACTATCTATACTTAATTGCACTAACCTTGTACTAGGGCTTTAAGCAATGCGGACAGACAATATCAGACCATCTCTACGTCTGTATCTTATATCAACTCATGACCACAAGCTTACATCTAAAACCTGAGCTCAGTATTAGTGGGGCCTCTGTCTTTAGGGGAACCGGGGGTGTCTAAGTAGTCACACCTACCGGTAGATGTCATACACTAGGATCTTTCTATGTGTATATGATTGACACCTAGCTGAAGTGCCTACAGGCAAATTTTCAGATCTTGGTGCAAGGAGTTGATTACAGGACATGACACCCAAGCCTTACCTAAGAAAACTGTTGGTTTGATGGCAATAAGCGACTAACCGTATGTGTATCTGTGTATATGTATTATGTATAGGCTGACACCAACCCGGACCCGCAAACCAGGACCATGGGCACCATGTACCTTTAAATATATATATACATGTATATGATATTACACTTACACTGCTGTATGTACTGTATACACCACTGCTGTATTTTCCCTTTATATACCACTACTGTATGTACTGTATATAACACTGCTCTATGCACCTGTGAACATCTGGGTGATTTTCATATTTCCTGTATGACGTGGTCTCTCAGACTATTTCCCTGGAGATTTCTGGTAATAACATAAGAACTGAAACCAAATGATCTGTGTGTGTGGCGTCCAGAACAATGAAGATGGTTTCTCCTGAGATCTCTGCTCTGTGCGCTTATCGTTAATAACCAAGTAATTGTCCCGGAGGTTTATACTATGTTGGAAGCTGAGAAGACATAGGACAATCCCTGTAATAACATGCTCTAAGATAATTAGAAGTCTCACATTTCTAGCTCTGGGTCACCAGTCTTACATTGTCTACATGCCAGTCTTCTCCGTCCCGGGGCGGTCATGCTGCGTCGCCGCCAAGGGCCTGGGGTGAGAGAATTGTGATGACCCGGACCCGAATTGTGTCCTCGTCGGGTTGCCCCCCCGGAATCCGTTCACCATACTAAGGTCATGGCCGTGAAACGTCTAGCCACTCCTAGTGTGAAGTTATTCTCACTACTCATTAGAACTGGTACCTATTAACAGACAACCTAGGAAATCCCGGTTCTAATACTTATTATACTCCAGTAAGGTCTATGTTTGATATGGCGCTGTGGTGCGACCATCAGGAATTGGGGGCGCCCAGAAAGATTTCATAGTTCGGGAGCCCTAACTAAACTTTACGCTGACAATATAAAGGATTAACAAGGAAGATGCAGCAAGATATAATTACTGGTCAAGCAGTAGCGAGGAAATTGGCCCACTTCACCACAGTGATTACAAGTCCCCCCCCGGACAAATCCCCATCCTTCCTGCATGCACTTACCGTTCGAGGGGACAGCGTTCTTTCGGCACACATCATGTGTTTCTCGGTTCTCGTCGCACCCGGCGTCCGCTCTTTCCCCTGGACCTTATCACACCACTCTTTCGCTTCTTTGAGTTTTGGTTGCTTTCCTTCCCCTC
Source organism: Engystomops pustulosus (assembly GCA_019512145.1). Classification (NCBI taxonomy): domain Eukaryota; kingdom Metazoa; phylum Chordata; class Amphibia; order Anura; family Leptodactylidae; genus Engystomops; species Engystomops pustulosus. Next base: position 12,391,087 of record CM033641.1, read on the forward strand.
CCTTCTCCTTTACGGACTCCACATCACACAATATCAAAGTAGGAAACTGGAAAAATAATTATTTGAAAGTTACAGTTAAAATTTCTGAACCATAACTTTGGCCTCAACTGTTATAATCTTTAGTAAGCAAATCCATGGGAACGTATCCTCACAACTTCTTAGCTGTCCTTTCGTGGATTAGTCATTTTTTGCCTGCGCGAGGTTCTTATAATCGCCAGGAAAATGTTCCTGGGAATATAAAACCTGGAATAGAAAAGTACAATCCACAAAGCTTATGCTGGTTACTGACAAACATATTGTGCATAGATTACAGATGTGTAACACTTTTGGTATCATAGTGACAAGTAGCGATAGTACATGAATCAAAGTCCATAATAGGTGACGGCACCAAACTGCTTCTTCCATCGTCTCTCGTGAATAGTTAGTAGTTGTATCCAAATGAAAGAATGGTCCCCGGACTTTGAGGTAAGCTTTTAACTGTTTTTTTTTATTTATATTGACAATTATAATCGTAAAGTATATTTCCTGTTAACATTTTGGGATGCGTTTTAGTATAGCGTCTCCGAGCCTTTTCACATGGATCACAAGTTTAGAACACAGGATTAGCCCAAGTTTATATGACATGTTCTAAGAGCTAAGTGACGTAAAGTCCACTATAACCCTGATGGTTTTGAGCCCCTCTATTTATATTTCGTAATCTCCTGTTCCCATAAGGTTCCCGCAGTGTTTAAAAAAAAACCCCGTGGGTGGATCGGACAAATGAAAAGGGTTTAAATAAATACACTGTACTGGGGTGGGGAAACCTGTCCGCGGCCCCTCCAGACGCCTACCAGACTGTGATCCTTCTCCTGTCCGTCGCACCCATGTAAAAAAGAAATAACAAACGTCCCCTATCCAGCGAATACGTCGCAGTCGCTATCTTGGGCCCGTTTGTTATACATGAGAGCACGGACGTGGTAGTCAACAGCGTCCGATTGCCTCGTGAGGGCGATCGGGAGGTAAAGTACATGTTTATTATTCTTTTACACCTCACATTCCTGCCACCCAAGGTTTTTTTTAGTCCCATCGTTTGCGGCCCCTTTTATGTCCTGACTTATATCGCAAAAGAGTATTGCCTAGAATGTTATGACTTGACCATTATTGTACTTAAGACGGATAGCTGTCAATCATATGACATTTGTCATACACTCTAGCATGGTTCGATTTGAAATGCCTTTGTCGTGGCGTGTGTCCCCGCTTCCATTTATATTTCTTCTTTCTTAACATTGTCGGTGCCCGCCAGAAGGTGTGTGGTGAGATCCTCGAGGTGAGAGTTCAAATGCACGAGCTCGGCTTTTTTTCCTTCCAAATCCTCCTCTTCTCCGACCTTCTCCTGCAAGACGTATATTTTTTATGGCGGAAGTACGTGACGTCTTACAATATATTCTAAATAATGCAGACACCTTGTCCACTGGCACTAGGTGGATCAGGCGATTATTTACAGACATTACAGGTCATTTAAATTGTGCCCTAATTTTTTATTTCAATGGACAAACACTGTTAAATATACGTACTTTGATGGGGGGAAGTTTTTCATGAGGAAAATTACTAAAAGCCAATATCCACAAATATCGATTACCTTTGTCCTAGGTGGTCAAAATCGTCAAGATTGTGCATATAATGTTTACTCATCTGTTAAAGTCATTGTGCCTTTTGGATGTTGTTATACAATTAATTACACCGCGGGCTTTCTGTTTACGTTCCAGTAAACCATATTGTTTCAAATTGGACGAAGATCAATTACTTTGGTGAAATAGTTTTTTACAGGTCCATTGTATTTAAATTGAAATAGGATGTCGTGGGGCACATTACTTACCAGGGTCCTGTCCGCTGCCAGTCGCCTGGCTGTCTTCCGACGAGCGGGTTGGAGTTTGCTCCTGTCTTTTCCGTTTTTTGTTGGTTTTCTGAACTTTTTTCTTGCCTCTTGCCTATAAATCCCATTTCCTAGGTCCTGCTATTCCTTATCTTTCCTCTCAGGCGCCCTATGTATGTCGCGTACCTTGTGCTGTCGCTGCCTCGGCCAAAGTTAGCGGTGTACTCTGTATCCTACCACAGTCGGCCTCTTGCTTCATTCACTCTTGGCTTCTTCTGAATTCCACCAGACCCTGCTGGCTCTCCTGCCTGACTTTGTCCGGGCTGCAGATGGTTAACCTAAGCTGTGATGACACAAGTCTTGCATTCCCCCTAGCCATTCAATGACTTCCTTTTTAGACCATCTTTGTCATTATCATAAGATACAGGTATTGGGGTTTACACTTCCATAGCGCATAAAATCTTTGTTGGCTGGTTGGTATCAGAAGGATGTTCATATCACTCGCTATATTCCTGGATCTACGACACTCACAATAGTACCTGTTTTTTTGTGACCCTTGCCGTATTTTTGTTGCTCGTGTAAGTTCGCCTACGCATTGTTCTGTGTGTTTTGACCTGTGTATTGATTCATGATTGTGTGTTAGTGCTTGTCCGGTGGTTTTCTGCGTCTGCGTGTATGGTTTTGGCGCGGCTACAGGGCCTAGAAGTAGGAACGAGAGTGGGCCCTGATGAATTTCCCCCTTCCCCCAAATTGCTAGAGCTAGTACCCGATTTCCTTGACAGTACCCCCCACGCATACGTAAAGCAATTGTCTGCACATGGTAAAAACATGGGCTGTCTAAGGACTACCAGGGTAAGCTTTTGGAAGCCTGCCTCTTTCCAGGATCGGAAGTACAGTGTCCGTTTAGTTTAGAATGAAGGTCATCATAGTTTATGCACGGAAAGAATGAACGTGTTATGGTGTCTCACTTAGCAATTGAGTCTATCACTATGCTCGTCCAGTCAGCAGTATTCTGAAAGCCCTAATTGCCGATTTGTCCTCTCCAGAAAAACCACTCTACATGCCATAGACACAGTCAGGTGGGTTATACGAGCTCAGCAGGTGCGATCGGAACCCAGTGTTAGCATAACAAAGTTTATTTGGGATTTAAAGATAAATTCATAACCCCTTAAGGAAATTAGAGGGGTGTTCAAGGAACATTGAAAGATTATCGCTACTACTTTGACACCTCACTGGGAGAGGGATTCTATTATGCCTTCTTTGCCGGAAAAGGCTGGCAAATCCCTCCCCATCTCCGCCCAGTTTGGAGCTTTTATTCGCACCGCTGCATTGCATGCCCTTCGGGTGTGTCCAGGCATCAGGAAGGTGGCAAGGGCAAGGTTGTTGAATGCCCCAGTCTCTTGTGGAAATAGTACTGCTCAGAGACCAATCTACGATGGAAGGTATCTTCCGCCAGATGCCACCCACCCACCAGTTTGTTTAAACTCGTTCCCGCGTCCCTATGGAGGATGTTGCGCCAGGATCTACTAATATCCAACCTTTGTTCTTGTGCTTCGTGAGGCCTCCTGCTGCCAACTCTCCCATCCCTATTCTTTGAGTACAGAGACCTCAACTGTCATGTATCTACCATACCACTGACTAGTGGCCTGTGTAGCTGGCCCGCATATTCCGTAAATCATGACTTACCTGAGGTCGTCCTTTATTATTCAATTTTATGTTGTGTCTTTACCCACACTTCTTCAGGGCACGTAACTCACATCCCAGAAAAGAGATTCGTTTCGACCACCCCTTAGAGTTCCTGATCAGCGTACTAAGACTTCGGTACTCTAAACAAGCTACGACCCAACCTGCAGAGGCGTACCTGAAGACGAACAAAATTCCAAAAACATCATCATAAATGCGGAATCAAGTTCATTAACCAATGGGCGGCTTGATTTGGAGTCACCGCACAAATTTCAAGTGGAAAAACACACAAAAGGCTATCTCAACTTTGAATGTAAATTCCGTAAACTAACAAATGTTTCTCAGTATTGGTCTCGGCCTCACGTGTCTGTATGCCTTCCCTACAGGCACCTCAGAATGCTTCCTGATCGCTGGCTGACAGTATTTATGTGGTTGTGACCTCCCACATGCCTGTATTGACTTCCCTACAATACCTCTGGCACTCTCCACTATCGAGGCTCAGGTATTTTGTGTGGGGCCATTGTCCACATAGCCCTTTATACCTCCCTACACACCTCGGACACTGTATCCTGGTACTGAGAGACACCTCAGTAATGTTGTGTGGCCTCCACAGCTCCGTGTGGTAGTGACCTCCCTACACAATGCCGGCGGGTCATGCTCCCGCGATAGCGTATGACTATGCCTGAGGAATGCATCCTCCAACCTGGCCGAAAGCATCGGCCAAATCTTGGCACAGTCTGTTGGTGCACATGAGTTGCGTTCGAGGGAGTCAAGACAAATCTCGGGCGACAGATTTATCCAAGACTGTCTACATTCAATATTTCCTAGTTGCCCATAGCACAAATCATCATTCAGCTTTCCTTTTGCCCAGGTCGTTGCTGTTCTGCTCATTGCCCATGAATATTTTACAAAGGGGAGCTGTGATTTGGTCGCCCTCTGTGGCAACTAGAAAGTATGTCCGCTCTTCGCCATTCATAATCTGCCCCATTATGTCCCACTGTACGCTCCAATCCTGCCACACAAGGTCTGGGGAACTAGCAGTCCAGTCCCATAGCCTTCTATGGGGGTTTATTTATCATTAGACAGCTACTTGGTACATTTTCTATGCTAATCTTGGATGCTTGCCTCGCTGCCACTCCAGCCATTTCATTAAGTGGCTTTGGCCCCGATTGGTCGCATTTTTTTTGGCTGGAATTTTTTTTTTACGTCTCCGAAAAAGTGTCAAATGCACCGGTTTTTTTTTTGTCCTCATCACGTAACACCAGAAGGGACTGGAGTGACCTTTTTAATGGAGACTTTTTTAAGACTTTTTGCAAAACTCAAGTCTACACTGACTTGTGGCAACTGCTGTTTAAGCACTAGCGTAGTTCTATTTTAGGATCTTATATTTTCAATAGGCAGATCTAATAAAGTGTAGTCTATCACATCTCGGTGGAGAACTGTGTGTTAGGCTTAAAAATATATACAAAAAACTCCCCCATGGACTAATTGCGCCTTCTTTTGCGCCGAAAGCTCAGGATACCAAGGAAAAGAAAAGATAACCAATGATAACTAACCCCCAATTGTTCCTTCATCTTTGCCAGCGAACTACTGCACACACTCCAGCCACATGAGGTCTAGCATGGTCCATCATTAGGAGGAACCCCGGGCTACCGCAAAACATCTAGTCCCTTCACAAGGGGTCTGAGGATCCATCTTGGTACCATAAATACAGTCAGGCTACCACTTGTTTAGGTTGGAATACCCCTCCAAACCATTACGTTGACGCCCTGCGAAACCGGTCATGTGAATGTGATGTTGGCATGTCCTTGCTTCAGATTTCGCTTCCACGGCGTCTTCTCAACTCTGGCACAGTCTTGGACTATAACATCATCCCATCTGGGGATTCGGGCCCCTCCTACACATCTCTCATGGCCCTTTCCTATACCGCTTGTGTAAAGAGCACATGATCATTTTGTGGCTGCTGGATGGCTCTTTTCCCCGTGCATCCTGGCGTGCTCCTCTTGTTTCTCTTTGCAAAAAGGTAGTAGGTTAGCCGTGATGCTGCTGTTCGGATTACTGAGCGGTCGCGTGGCCCTCTCCCCGTCTCCTGGTATATAGGCCGGTCTCCTATATCTCCTCCATGTCTCCTGGTGTACCGCCTGTCTCCTGGTAGCGCCTCCAGCCTCTGTACAGTACCTAGCAGACACATGCAACCTTCTGGCCCACATTTTGTGCATATGATGTGCCATCCTGGATGAACTGCCACTGAGCCACTTGTTTAGCGTTTAGAGCCCGTCACATGATAACCCAAACGAGTGTGGAACAGGCACACACCAAGTGTTTAATCCCGATTAGCCAAACAACATCCCCAGAACGCATTGGAAACGAGAAGTAGTCTGCGGTCCCCACACTGCGGACTACTCCTTTATTAATGTGTATTTACGAATGCTGCATTTGAAATTGGCCAGTTTGATGATTCCTAAATTGACAGTTTGATTTCACAGAAAATCCATTTACGTGAGGTTACTTATATTTTTTTTGACCATTGAAATAGGTTTTTCAAGTTATTATGCGTCCAACCTAAATTATAATCCTTTCTCCACTCACTCCATCACCAGATTTGAATACTCTTCATCCTTTGCCTCAGGAGGTAAAACATAGGGGCGAAGTAAGCAGTTTGAAGCCAAACCCACAAGTGAGGAGCTACACAGATTCAACACAAAGAACATCGAATCTTATTCACGTGACTCAGTACGGCTCCTGGCCATAGAACTTATCCCGAGCAAAGACTCGCATTGCGGCTGCTCCTGTCCAGGTAAACGTAGTTTTATAGAAATCATTCCCTCATATTCCATTCATAAATTCTCGGTAGCAACATTTGCTGCATCAAGGACAGCGCCCGTCTTTCGTGGCCGCACTACAGTTTCTCAGCAACACAGAGGAAATGGACTTCTTTATAGTTATCTTCTCTTCGAAGTGATCTCATATCAAAAATTGACACCTGATATAACCGACAGACCTGATTTTCTTCATGGGGCCGTGCAGTTGACAGTAGCGCTGTGTTTATTTGCCTCGTAGGTTGTCACTGTCACCCATGAAAAAGATTACTGGTCCCCTGCTGGGGTCATCGAGCTATCTCCTGTGTTTCTCAGGCCTCGCCTCCCTCAGGGGCAGCGTCCTATATGACGGGCCGCCTTTCATCTTGGTTCTTCCTCCTTCTTCTACAATACCCTTGACGCGTTAATGCCCTCGCCTCTCTCCTGGTTCCCTGACTATAAACCCTGCTTCTGATCCTTGGCGGGCGTCACTGGGTTCCATTACGATCCTTTTTGCCCTAAGCTCCAAATCTCTCCTGACAAGGGGCACCACTTTTCCTGCTGCTAGGCATCTTTCCCCCCACTTTCATTTGTGTGTTATTTGTGACACACACAGATGACATGTAGTGCAGCACAATTGGGAAACCTCCACTACATAGCCAGTGCTCCTGTGCGTATATACAGTGTCCGGCCCTAGAGCTGCAGACATGACTTCCCCACATGACGTCATTCCTTCTTCAAAGGACGCTCACTACAGCACGCCATTGGAGCTGGTAGGTGTCCTGTATGCACATCTCCAGAGCCTTCCTGGGCCGCAATCGGACGAGAAGAGAATGAATCAGGAGGAGACGAGGTGTAGTATATGTGTTTGGTTTCGAATATTAATTATTCATTTGTGTATAGGGCGTCTGGGGCGGGCAATATCGTCCTATAGGCGTTTGTGAGTATCTGAGAGAGTGGGCGTATGACTATGTGTCTTGCTGCGGCGGTGACTCGTGCTTGCTGTGGGGCCTTACTAAAGTGTAGGAGTCCGCGCTATCTTACCCCCAGATCGGTCGTGGTCTATATACGTGTGAGAGAGAGGCCTATTACTATGTGTTTTTGTGTGTGGGGGGCTCCTTTACTAGGTGTGGAAGGCAGATAACGAAGGCCTATGGGGATGCTTTCTAAATGTGTGACTGCTGCATTATCTACTAGGTTATGTGGTGGGCATAACTAAGTGTGGCCCCGCACAATTATGACCTGTGGCGGGTCACAAATGTCAATTTCATGAGCCAAACCAAAAACCCCAACAAATGTAGATGTAACGGTGAATAGATGTTCGGTGGAGTTTACCAACTAACTTGTTAATAATTGCCCCCAGCGAGTTCATGGGCCCACTGGGTGGGAGGCCCTGGGGGTTTTGGAAGATCAAGCTTTTGCTGATTCCGATGATATTAGTGGAAGAATTCATACTGAGATCCACTGGTGTCATACCTGGAATCCTTTTTGATGTATACGGATGAATTCGGTGTCTAAACCATCTCCCTCTATAGCGTCTGGATTGCTTGTCTGCTGCCTATTAATAAATTTAATACCCTTGTTTATTGTCCATCGGATAACTTTAAGGAATTTCCCCATGTATCACAGGATAAGATGAGAGTATTCTGCTCCTCTGTTTCCTCCTAGGTTTGCAAGGTAAAAATATTTTATGTTACTCGCAACCTTACTATATGAACCTACCTAATGTTGTTATAACTTCCTTATTTTACCAAAATAGCTCGGACTAAGCTCTACCAACAGATGAACACCATCCAAAGGCAGGCATGGTGGCTCATGGCGTTAGCACTAACAGTCTTGCAGCGCTGGTTTCCCTGGTTCAGGTCCCCTCTAGTCAACAATCTGCAAAGATTTTGTATGTTCCCTTCGTGGTTTCCCGTGGGTTGCCCATTGGGTCCTCTGGTTTCCTCCAAAACATCCTAGGTATTTGTGATTAGGGTTGTGAGCCCCATTGGGACAGGACTGAATTCCGCTATGTGGCTTGTAATCTCGGTTTGCACTATAAAATATGGAATTATTCTCATAGCTCTGAAGATTCAGAGATAAAAGTCGTGTTCTAGTAATAGTTGGGCTATAGACTCTTAGTAGCGATAAATATTTGCTGGAGTTGTCAGGTTTGTATTTTTGCCCTTATCCACAAACGATCATCCTGTGGTCTGACTGCTGGGACCCACCCGCCAGGCCCCCTCGTAGCTCGTGAACTGGATAATATAGCATCAGCCAGCAACTGGGATCTATGTTGCCACTAATAGTTTGAGTTAATGGGTCAAGCATAGTGATCCTACCAATGATCTATCAATAGTACCAGATTGTCAGAAATGATGTTCTCTGCTAGTCATAGAATTTTCTTGCAAAGTGAAATGGGAAGGACGGAACTTCCTCTCTATTGTCTTTCTCACTGGCAATTTACATACCTCTCCCATATTAATGAATAATATAAGGCACTCAAAACACACTCAATTATGAGAACGAGAGCCTGTTTCTACCGATCCCTCGTGGTTATTCGGAGCTTGCTAGCATTCCAGGTCCTCACCACAGCTAGTTATCCCGCTATCCAGTGCGACTTTTCAACACCCTGCTGTGGTGTTTTTTTTTTTTTACAACCCTTCCACTTTCCAACAACTCATAGTTTTGTTTTCTTTTTTTCATTTACTAGAAAACGTTTGAGGCTTGTTTATCCTTAGTGGAACAAATTGTACTTTTTCAGTGGAGCCATTTAATATTCATTGTCGATTTATAGAACGCAGTTTATTGTGGACTTTGTTATTTCTAGGGCGTACTCCTCTATTGCCACCAACTGACTCCTCATCTGTCATCTCATCTCCCTCCTCTCATGCTGCCAAAGGGATCTTACCATTCCACACAGATAGCCAAATTGATTTAGGTTTAGTATGTTTTTTAAAAAAACATGTAACCTTTGATTTACAAAGACAAGGTTTGTGCCAGTTGCCAAATTCTGGCAGTGCCAATAGTCTTTTTTACTTCCTAGAGAAGGACCTGAATCCGGTGCGTACATTCCTTTTTGTGGCAAAAAAAACGGGTGCTTAATAGGTCTTCATTTTGTATCAATTTTTTGGACCTATATGACCATTTGATCATTTCTTTATTCAAATATTTATTGATGTGATAAAAGTGGCAAAAAAGTGGTGATTCACCACTATTTTCCCTTACAGTGTTCTATATTTTCAGCCTCTCTAGGGTAGTGTACCCATGACAGAACTAAAGACCATAGACGTGGCAAACGATCGGCACCTCTGTTAGGTTAATTGCTTTCACAGCGCTTAAAAGGTTAACTGCCGTTCCCGGTGCCAGCACCGACTGCAATGGTTAGAGGCAAGTGCCAGAGACCACAGTCCCTAAGCTCTCTCCACATATTCCTCACAGCGTTATTGTACACCATGGTGCCCATATATACGGTGGTAACCTGTAATATATTTATTCTGCAAGTACAACAATTTGCAAATATAAACATTGCATTTAGGGTATTTTCTAATACAAAGGAGTCATCGATAAATATTCCTTTTCCAGGTAGTGTAGAAGGCTGAAGACACTCATGGAGTAGTTGTAGCTTTTTTTGATGTACGTTTAGCTTTGTGGGTGTCCATGAATGGAACCACAAAGTTTGGGATCCTATTCCCCAGGTCCCCCAGATCCAGGACCAGCGTTTTGGGTAGGAAAAGCTGACATTTGCCCAGACCCCTCTGAAAGAGGAGAATTCTCTTCTTTCAAATTAATCAAAAATTGTGTTTCTAGGTGCCATGGATCCCAGAAATATTCAGTGTTTAAATGAGAACTTTCAGGTGCGATTTTTATATATAAATTTTAACTGTTCTTCCTCAGTTTTTCCTGAACCACTTAGTGACAATTTAGAGCATATCGAAATTTTCAACCTGTATATCTCAGTTGTCCTGAGACTTAGAAACAAAATTTAGATAGGAGCTCTCTTCTTTAATAGGAAACAAGAAGTGAGCTTCTATGAGGTCACAGGACGCCGAGATACAGCCCCCCTGAGTGTAGCCCCCTCCAGATTCTTAGCATCAGCGCTACAGGGAGGGATGTTGCTGCACCAGGAGCTGCTGCACCTCACATATAATGTAATTTTCACTTTATTGTTAGTACATTTTGATAAGGAATAATATAACTATATTCATGTTTTTTACCCTTCTCCTATCTAGAACGTATCTTAGAACAACACTTCTCTTTTATTGCCTTTTTATTTCGCATCGTTTTTTTTTTTTTTTGCAAAAATTGACTGATACATGAACATTCGATCCATAACATCGCTAAGGTCGCTACTATAGATGAGTCGAACATACTCGTCCGAGCTTGATGCTCGTTCGAGCTAGCGTACTCGAACGCTTTTGTTGCTCGACGAATATTCGCCCGCTCAGAAAATGGGCATCTCCTGCCGTTTTGCTTTTTGGCGCCAGAACAGAGCCAATCACAAGCCAGGAGACGCTGCACTCCCACCCAGTCATGACTTGGTACCCTTACACGTCGATAGCAGTGGTTGGCTGCCCAGATCAGGTGACGCCTGAATAGACTAGCCCCTGCCCCGCTGCTCGGATTTCCAAAAATTCTGTGTCTGGACGCCGCTAGGTGAGAGAGCTGGCTGCTTGTCAGGGAAAGCGATTAGGGGTGTTCTAATTAAATAGTATTCAGGCATGAGTGATTCTACAGACCCAACAGCCCTTCTTAGGGCTCTATATCGTTATACTTTTTTTTTTTTATTTGTCTGTGGCTGGGCTTTGCTGGCATTAGTAGTGCAGCTAGTACCATATTGTGAGGAACTTGCTGGGAGACCTGTCGACCGTTGTGTTCAGCTCTTAGTACACACATATCCACCTCAAACACCAAAGTTGGGACAATTTCTTAGGGGTTTGATTAGAATTGGCACAGTCTGTGCTGATATTTTTTTTTTTACCTTTATTTTATTTTTATATCTCAAACTCATCTTCAAAGCAGTGGCTGCTTTACAGTCTAGCTACAAAATAACAGCCATAGAGAACCCCAACGTCTTACTTAGGCCTACAATAGCGTATATTTTCCTTTTTTTTGTTTGCTTGTGGCTGGGCTTGCTGGCATAGTAGTCAGCTAGTACCAATCTTGTAGGAAGTGGGTACAATTTAATTAGGGGTTTGATTAAATTAGGGCAGAGTCCTGCTGATTTATTTGTTTTTACCTGCTTTAATTTCATTTATGCTCAAAGTCTCAGGCACAGCACAAAATCCATTGGTTGTGCTGTCAGTGGTAGGTTAGAAACTACCATTAGCATAGGCATAGGCATCGTTTTGTTAAAAAATAAAAATCCAAAATAAAAAAAAAATAACACAAAAAAAAAATTAAAAAGTTTACACTTTAATTTGGAAATGTTTAACCCGAGGCTGCTAGGGATAGAGACGAGGTCGTGGACGCGGCGTCCAGCTACTGTCAGGGCGTCAGAGCCGTGGTTCCTGGGCGGGGTGAGACACCACCTGCTGATGATGGGATCAGGGGAACCCGCAAGCTACCTACCCTAGTAATCATGTCTCAAGTTAGTGGGACTCATGTAGACGCACTGTTGAGGCCAGACCTGCGAAGATGTGATTTCTCTTGATGCGCTGACAATGCTTTCTAGCCATTTGTCCACCAGTCAGTCCTTCCACGCAGTCCCCCTGGTCACCGAAACAGCCATCACTCACCTCCACTCCTCCACCTCAGCCTCCTCTCTCCCCAGTCTTGCCCCCTCCCAGTCAAAAGTGGGCATTTACCGGCTAACCTGAGGAACTGTTTTCTGGACCCTTCCCCCGTCACAAAACCACTTGTCCGTTCCTGCTGAGCATTTTCCGATGCCAGGTTTGCCACCATCGCAGTCGCTGGCTGATTATGACATATATTGACGTAGTGGAAGACGTGTGTAGAAGAGGTGTCGAACGACTGCGAGAGACGGTTGTCACGACAGTTTGTGAAGTTGTTGTCAGGGCAGGAGTCGAGGGGGGAGCAGACTGAGGGACGGAGGATGATGAGGTGACAGACCTCAAGCTGGTTGATAGTGCCGGTTGAACACATTGCTTCTGAGACGGAGGCGAGTCATATCGGCAGAAACATGGTTGGAATAGGGCAGTTGGGTGGGTCCAGACGGAGAGGCAGGGCCTCGACTGGTGCATCAGTGCCAAATTTTTGCCCGTGTCAAGCTGCCCAGTGGGCGAGGGCTAAGATTTTCAGAAGTCTCGAGCGACTTTAAAGAAACACCGGATTGACCGACGGACTGTGGTGTGCACTTTTCTCAACAAGGATCAGCAGGGGGTCCACCACTACTTACTTAACTACCCCCATTGCGCAGGCGATATTAATGCAAAACCCAATTTTTTGCCCAGGCCACGTTCACTCCGGCCGGGCAAACCCTGTCCTTCCCCTGTGGTCTCGGCTAGTCACCCTTTGCCCGACGCACGGCCCAAACACCTGTCCCGTGCCATATCCCATCTCCGCACTCCACGATCCTCCACAGCATCACCATGCGTCGATCTCTCCCTACCCGGCTGTATACTCCGGGCAGGGGCTGGGCAGGCTGTATACTCCAGGCAGGGGCTGGGCAGGCTTTATAATACTTGGGACAGCTATATACTGGGAGGCTGTGACCAATGCATTTCCCACCCTCTGCTTATACTCAAGTCAATAGGTTTTTCCATTTTTTTTGTTAAAATTAGGGGTCTCGTCTTATACTCGGGTCGGTTTATACTCGAGTATATACAGTACTTTATATAACAGTATACACCACTGCTATATGCACCTGTGAACATCTGGATGATTTGCATATTTCCTGTATGACGTGGTCTCTCAGACTATTTCCCTGGAGATTTCATGTGATATAAATAAGACATGAAACCAATGATCTGTGTGTGTGAGCGTCCAGAACAATGAAGATGGTTTCCCTGAGATCTCTGCTCTGTGCGCTGTATCTTTACTAGAGATGAGCGAACATGCTCGTCCGAGCTTGATGCTCGGTCGAGCATTAGCGTACTCGAAACTGCTCGTTGCTCAGACGAATACTTCGCCCGCTCGAGAAAATGGCAGCTCCCGCCGTTTTGCTTTTTGGCGGCCAGAAACAGAGCCAATCACAAGCCAGGAGACTCTGCACTCCACCCAGCATGACGTGGTACCCTTACACGTCGATAGCAGTGGTTGGCTGGCCAGATCAGGTGACCCTGGGATAGACTAGCCGCTGATGCACCTGTGAACATCTGGGTGATTTGCATATTTCCTGTATGACGTCGTCTCTCAGACTATTTCCCTGGAGATTTCATGTGATATAAATAAGACATGAAACCAATGATCTGTGTGTGTGAGTGTCCAGAACAATGAAGATGGTTTCCCTGAGATCTCTGCTCTGTGCGCTTTATCTTTACATACAAGGTAATGTCCAGGGAGGTTTATACTATGTGGATAGAGGAGAAGACATAGGACATCCCTGTATACATGGAGTAAGAGGAGAAGGCTCACATTTCTATCATTGTCACCATTATCTCTATTACTTTTTTCCTACTCATCCTCTTTTCCCGTGCAATGTCGTAAAGAGTCTCAAAATTGTCTAAAAATCCCTTGATAAATGTGGAAAGGCATTTTAGGCAGTTTTTTCCATAGATTTTTCGTGTTAATAGAATTGCTTGATCAGGAATTTCACTGATCTTATTTAGTATGAACCGAGAGGGAAATATGGCCTCTTAGACATCTGCTCATGTGTGTTATCTCGTGGAGAGGCTGTAGGGGTTCGTTTTTGTAAGTCGAGTGTCGGTAAAGAAAACTGTACCATTTGATTTGATACATTATGACCCAACATAACCTTGATATGCTGTAGCTACACACCTGATGCAGAAAAATATCGTTGTTTAAAAACCCTGATCTGTGGAGTTTTCCTGAACAAACTATTATAAAATTCGGAACCCTAACACTACCAGTAACCGACCAAAGCTTAGTCAAGTACATACGTAATCACCTGAGCTGGATCACAATACACAGCAGTTGGGGATGTGCGCAATTTGATTACTTCTCCTTACAGGCACACACCCAGGGATTAATACATCCTGGTGAGCAGTGCATAACTAATGCTGAGTAAAGGCTGAACCCAGGCAAAGGAGTCAACAGAGCTCAATTATCTTATGTTATAATTGTTGTTTATCTATCACCAAAGCCACACTCAGCACAGGGATTAACAAAAATATTCTCCACATCAGTGTAGCTACAGCCATTCTCAAGGTTGTTCGGTTCCATAGTCCATCAAATCAAATGGTAATTTCCTATAAATATCGGGGACCGCCCTGGATCAGAATGAGTACAGGATCCAGAGAATTGACAGAAAAGGATGCAGAGTAATGGTATCCTCTCACACAGGTACTTAAAGACCTCAATACGACCTCCTTCCTCTCAATGGACGTGACACCTTCCTAAGAAGCTTCATTGATGGTTCCATGATTGCAGAGAAACTTGGTTTTGCCTTGATCTCAGGAGCTTCCAATGTGATTCTTTTTACATTGATGGTATCATTAACTGTCTGATTGGGCAATCTCCTCTTTCAAGCTGCCGTCAATACATTTGTAACACATGCCGTTAACACACCACGTGTGACCTGTACCCTTGATTGGAGCTAGCTAACATGATTATTTATCACAACAACGCACTAGGTGTGCCAACTATCCATGGCCCGCTCCACCACGCCACCCCGTTATAGGTTCCGGGTCCCTGCGGGTACTCCCAGGCCGTGCGTGTGCGTAGCCTGGCTTTACGCCTGCACTATCACGAAATAAAACAAAAGCAAAAGACGAGCACCACCCGCACATCAGCCAAGCTCCAAATAATTCCACTGTCCCAATGGTATGTGCAGTGAAACATGAAAGGTGGAATCCCGGAGGGCTCGACATAGCAACGACAAATGAATCACGAGATAATGCGGAAACACAGCTGTGGTAACACTCACGCCGGTTAACATCCCACACAACTTTATTTCCTTCAAACGCCGAGTGGGGTTAATTTGCCTCCAGACGCTGTGTGTTTTGAGGAGTGATTTCTACAAGACGCGAAAACTACCGTAAGGTAGTGACTGTGCCCCTATTCACGGTGCTGTGGGCACCCCGGTGGTGTAATGGTTAATGAATTCACATCCATTGATCGATTTCCTTATGTCCATTGCAAAGGTTGTACACGTATGATCATTCATGGAGGAAGTCTGATTGGGTTGGTTTTTTAGTTCGATGATTTATGTGAGTGCCAATGTCATGGATTGTGTTTTGGCCCTTTCCAACAGCGAGTCATTTGTTCCAAATGCTAGCCCCTTTTACACCCTCCTGCTCATTTCCGGCAACAAGTACAGAGCACACACAGCATTTTCAGTCTGACCATCAGTGAAGTGGGGAGGTGCTGTAAGCAGCATTCCAGCACTTTTATTTTTTTTTCAATGGCAAAGCCAAACTAAAGCCCCAACCCCTGGACTCAGAACGAATTGCTTCCAGAGTGGCAACGTAAGTTGAAAACACAACAATTTATTATAAATCAATGCCCCGGAAAACGCAGAAGGTCATCTATGCAACCCATGTAATGGGCTTCTGCAAACCTTGTCTTTAGATAAAATTGAGTGTCCCTGGTGAACAGGTATCCCTTAATCTGAAAGCATAAAAGTGATTTGTTATCAGAGGAACAACACACTGGTTTACTGGAGAAAAGAACGGCACATCTTAATTCTTCTGTTGGTCCAAAAGTAGTTGTTGCAGATGATGGGAAACCTCCCACCTTCAATCACATCTCTTATACTTTAGCCTCCATTAATTTTTTGTACTGGTTTATCATTGCCAATCTTTTTGTCCAAATCTTATTGTGCTGTTCATTCACGTCTTTAGGGTCACGGGCGTCTCGTCTTTATACCATCAACTTACATCAAAAAAAATTAATTTAATAATGACATATTAGAATCTTGTTGTAGAACTACAGAAGCTGCTTTTCCTTGTAGAGTAATCTCTGGGGGGCCATTTACATATTTTTTACATAATCAATTTTCCTTACGATGGTCTCGTTATATTATTATTGACCTCAACTTATCATTGTATCTGTAACCGGCAGCATCAGAGGATGGGGTCCCCGATGTGCCCGCTAAGTCTCTTCTTCCTCTATATTCTAGTACTAAATGATCCTGTCCTATCAGGTATATCGGGGCACGGCTTAGTCCCGGGACTGATCTGTGCATATAATCTGAATTGTTTTTCTTTATCAGTGAAAAGCCACAAGTGGAGAGAGATTGTGATGACTCAGACGCCAGTTATATCTCAGATTTCCCCGGATACACAGTCACCACGTCATGTACCTCAGCTCCGTAAACTTCTTATAGTCGTGCATTTCTCAGTCATGTAACTCAACTGGTATCAATCAAAAGAATGGGAAAGTTCGCGCTTCTTGCTTATTTTGCCACCACTCGGCAAACCGTGGTCCCGTTAGTAGGTTCAGCTGCACCAGTATCAGCAATGATTCACTCATTCACTCTCCTCTCCCCAAAGGTTAATGAAGAAGATGCAGCAGATTATTACTGCCAAATGATTATGGCTTTGCCCTCTACCAGCTGATACAGAGCCGTACAAAACCTCCTGCCTTCACTGTTACACAAACCTTACTACATAAGAAGTTTTTAACTTCCTCATACTTAGGACATGCTCCAACTACTGTTTTTTATGTCCCTGCTCAAAATATCACTCAACCGCCACTTTATTAGGTACCCCTGTCCACTGCTGCGTTAGCCACTACTATTTCGAATCAGCCCTCACCTGGGGCAACTCATGGCATTTATGCATGTAGACATGTTCAAGACAATCTCCTGCAGTTCAAAATGCCGAGCATCAGTATGGGAAAGAAAGGTGATTTGAGGCCCTTTGAACGTGGCATGGTTTGGTTGTGCCAGAAGGCGGTGTCTGAGTATTTCAGGAAACTAGCTCATCTACTGGTGATTTTCATCACAACGTGTTCAGCTGGTGGTGGTGTGTCATGGTGTGGGGAAATTTTTCTGGCAGCTCTTGTGGCCCCTGGGTACAACGCCAGCCTACCTTAGTATGTTGCTGCCATGTCCCATCCCTTTATGAAGCACACATGTACCTTAACATCTGATGGCTACTCTCAGCAGGATAATGCGCATGTCCATACAAGCTGGACATCTCTCAGCCTGTTTTCTTCGAACATGACAATGAGGTCACGATCCAAATGGCCTCCACAGTCACCAGATCTCAATCCAATGACGGCATCTTTGGGATGTAGTGAACGGGAAATATTCCGCTCATGGATGTGCAGCCGACAAAATCTTCTGCCAACTTTTGAATGCCATCATGTCCAATATACCAAACATCTCTGAGGACTTCCGCACCTTGTTGAATCTATGCCATAATATTGAGGCTTTCTGAGGCAAAAGGGGGTCCCCACCCGTTACCAGTCAATGGTGTAACCTAAAAGTGGCCTGGGTGAGTGTATATTCAATGCCCGAAAGGCGAATACATTTATTGCAGTGCACACTGTGTTGGGGGCTTTCTGCATCCTGTCTTTAGTTAAAATGAGGTTCTGGTGACAGGTTCCCTTATATCGATAGAGATAAATGAGTTTTGTAGCGAGTACACCAGACTATCCGTTTTTAATGAACAGAGGAAAGGCAAAATCCTTCCAATCTGTGAACGTAGAGGTAATGTGGAGCATTTGTGGGAAAACATACTAGTTTATCCCGTCACCCATACGCTCCACTCTCTTTATCACTCAGTCTTTGTTCTCTTATTTTTGCAAAGTCCTGTAATTGGCGTTCGTTAGGTCAGCGGGTCGCTCGCCTTTATATACGTATCTTCGTAGAAATAAGTAAATAAATGACATATGTAAAATCCCGTGTAGGAACTACAGAAAGCTGCTTTTGATTGTACAGTAATGCTCTGGGGGCCATATTACATTTTTTACATAATCAACTTTCCTTACTGATTCCTTGGTGTAATTAGTACTGACTCTCCTTCAGTGCATGTGTTCTGTAACCGCAGCAAATCAAGAGATGGGGTCCCCGAGTGCCCGCCAGTTCTCTTCTCCTCTATATTCTAGGTACTAAATGATCCTGATCCTATCATGTACTACGGGGCAAAGGCGGCTTAGTCCTGAGGTCTGATCCTGTAAGGTATAATCTGATGGTTTTCGTGGTGGGTATAGTGAAAGCCACAAGTGAGAGATTGTGATGACTAGACTCCAAGTATATCTCGGATTTCCCGGACCCATCACCATCTCATGTACATCCAGCTCCAGTAATTATGTTGGCATTGTCTCAGTATGGAACTCAACTGGTATCAGATAAAGAAGGGAAGTTCTCGCTTCTTCTCATTTTGCCACCACTTGGCAGACCGCGGTGAGTTCCGCGGCGAGGAAAATGCATTAGTCAGCGGCACATGTATGGGGGGGGGCGAAGCATCGGGAGGATCAGTTGGGGATTGGTAGCCTAGACGCCCCGTCGTCCTTCCACTTCTACTCCGCATCGTGGTTGAGAGGAGTCCGCAAGTTAATGATTCCTAATTGCAGCATATTATTACTAGCCAAAATATCTATGGCTTGCCCCTCACAACAGTGAAGCAGACCGTACACAAAAACCTCCTTCCACTGTTGACACAAACCGTTACTAATAGAAGGTGTTGTTACTTCCCATTACTAGAACACTGGCTCCCACTCCGGTTTTTAATGTCTTGCTACAAAATATACAATGACTCAGAACACACACTAAAGTTTCAGTATAATCACATGTTTATACAGGTGGTTGTCCTGGTTTGGCACAACGCGGGCACTAAACTAACCGATTCACTCTTTATAAAGAGTTAATGGATGAAGTCATGAATAGTATGAAAAGTATTCGCTCTGCACACTTTGGTCGAACTTTGCAGCCCATTTTCACGGATCAATGCGGTTTGCACAGGTATTTCATAAGTTTGTGTGCTGGGATTTTGGCGCACACACCCATTTTGTGCGGGCAAGTTCTGTCTTGGGCTGCTTCCATTTCAACCCAACTTATTGGTGTTTCTTCTTCAGGGCTTGTGCTCCTCTTCGGACTGCAGTCCGCTGATTCTGCTTACTGGTCGCATGCTTTAAATTTTTCCCCCTCCATTGGGTTGTGTGGTCCACCCATCACTCCTACTTACCAGTTCAAAATGATTGGTGCGTATCGGGCGCCTCTTCCTGTATCTCGACTATCTTCCAGTAATGTCTATTGGTGAGACAATGCATTTCTGTGAACTCCAGCGGATTAAGTACATGTGCCCTCAATGTCCAAATGATTAAATCCCACCCTCACATGTTATCAGATTGGACAGGAACAGCTCCAGGTTATCACATTCTGGACAACCAGGAAGTAGGCCACTCTCCCCTTAGTGTGTGTTTGGGATCAGGTACCCTGTTCTTTCCACTGTCGTTCCGTTGTCTGATCCTATCTCAAACTTTATTCCTCTTCCGGTTTCACTAATGGTTCAAATATGGTCGATGTCTGTCCATGAGCCCAGCTAACAGAGCCGTGACAGAGTTGTTAAAAATCCACCCTTATAGTTTTTCAATCTTTGAGAAGTTTTACCCACAATGTTGACCATTCCTAGAGGCGATAAAAATCTAAAATTAGAATCCCCAGATACACACCAGAACCTTCAGGAAAGGTCAGTAAATGTGTGCCTATTGTTGCTTATACCTTAACCCACTTTTACCAGTTTTTAAGCCAGTCCCCAATCCTCACGCTTTCTTTATTCTAGTGATCCTTTCTTGATCGACGAATTTTAATGCTCTACTTCCTTCCTTCGTACAGATACTTGTGTTAACTTCTGTATCTCATCAATTCTTGAACGCGTGGCTATATCTGTGTTCGGTTCCTTCATTTAGTCTCTGGGCGGTCCTGTTTCCTTAACTGATGATCAGTGCTCTGACTTGCACTGTTGAGCGTGAGAATCTTATAGACAGGTGTGGCACCTTTCCTAATCAAGTTCCTATCATTTTAACTCAACTGGACTCCAAAGAAGAGTAGAAAACCATGCTCAAATGAGGATCTAAGTGATATTGACAAGCAGTGAGCTAAATATGAGTGTCACAGAAATGGTGTCTGCTACTTATGACCATAATTATAACTTTTCTACTTTTTACTTGTTTATACTCCTACAACCCCCATCTCTCCCTTCTGTTTTTTTTTTCTGTCAAATGTGGTGCAGAGTTGCACTATGAGCAAAATAGAACTTTTTTGTGCCTTAACCATTTGGTAGCTGCACATGAAACCCATTGCAGGTGTAAACATTAATGGTGTCTTGAATAATTTCCGTGTACCCACTTGTAGCTGTCCATGATGACGGTCGCAGGATCCTGAACACTTTGGCGGCTTGCTACACCGACCCGTAAATTTGAACCCATCGTCTACCCTTTTCCTTACCATCGATAATACAAGTTTTTATAATTTTTTTTTTTTTGCATGATTAATTTCTGACCTTACATTTCCTTTAGAGGTTATTCCTTCCCATGAAAGTTCTTTCTTCTTCTCTCTCAGACTCCTCTCACCAGTGCCTCGGCCCTGTTCCTCTCACATCTATTGAAGCTTTGGAGATATATGTGCAGGTTCCCGTCTTTTACCATACATTTCCTATGTCAGGGTCCTTAGGACAGTCAATGATATAACAATGTGTCCGGTGACAAGTGATAAGGTGGTCACGTCCAGAAGCATAAGTGGTTTCCCTGAGGTCTCTGCTTGACCTCCTGTAATGTACATACAAGGTGCAGGGATATTTCTTCTACAATATTATATACAGCACTGAGCAATTTATATTAGGGAGATTACTATTCTGCTTGTATCTTTCTTCAGGATCCTGGGAGAGGTGTGTGTACTCGTCTCCAGATCATATAGCCACGTCACGGGAGAAGAAGTCACCATCTCGTGGTAGAGTCGTCAGAGCATTTATAGCAACACAGTGGAAGTGGACCTCTTAGCCTGGCACGAAGTAGTAACATCCAGACAACTCCTGAGAGCGTCTTATCTATGATGCCTAGAATAGACAATGGCTCCCCGACAGATTCAGAGCGGCCATCCGATCTCAATTTAATTTTTCTTTCTTACAATCCGAGTGTACAAAAGACTGATGCATCGATTATTAACTGTCACACATTATAGCATTCCTCTAACACAGTGATACAGAGCCGTACAAAACCTCCTTCCCCATTCTTCTTTTATATCTCTGTAACTACATAATACAATTTTTACATTTTGGCACCTACAGTAGAATGGCAGCAGGTTCCTGCTCGATTTTTGCTGTAGGTAACTTGAGAAAGATGAGAATCTGAAAAAAATACAGAAATCAAGTTGTACCTGAATTGGTTAGAATAGCAATTTCAGAAATTTTCATGGTAGTAATATAGTATTTGATACAATAAAGAAACGAGCTGAATATTTGGAATGGAAAACCATTGTTTGCAATTACAGATGTTGTCACACACCTGTCACAGTGATATTCAGTGACTTCCTCTAAAGATATATTCTCGAGATCTCGTCTGATTTTGGGGTCGACTCGCTGAGCTACTAATTAGTTTCACAGCTCCCTCCAAAATTTTCAGTTGGGGTCAGGTCTGGAGACTGGCAAGGGCAGGACCTTTGAAATTCCATTATGGAGCCGTTCCCTATGCCCTGGCTGTGTATTTTGGTGTCGTTATTATGTGGAAAGACACAGCCACGACCACATCTTCAATGTCTTGCTATGAGAGGTCGTATGGCCAAAACTTTGTCACAAACTGGTCATATCCATTCCTCCTCTGCAAACAGTGTAGTCATCCGTTCCCTTGTTTTTGGGGTTAGACTTGGTGGAGGTTCAGTTAAGGCCCCTTCTTTGTAGAACTTTGCTATCAGACTGTGTTTGCCTCTGCTGAGCCATGGGTTGGGCGCGGCTGCAGCACCTAAAGTGGTACAGCCGCAAGGACTATGTTCCCTGCTGTGCAATGTCGTGGAAGCGCTGCTTTCGCACTGAAAATGTTAACTTTCGACAGAGTGCTGTGCTATGCAGCAAAATTGCAGAACCCCGCTCCAACGATCAGTGTCCGGGAAGTCTCTCATGCTGAGAGCCCCGAGCCCCCCCGGCCGCCTTGCGTGAACGACGGCAAATCCTGAAAGCGACTGTTGTTGCACGGAAAAACCTCAAGCCCCTAAAGCTCCTGGCAGAAAGGAAGGTACCCCTGCCCTCCAGCACTAAAGTACGCTTCAAGGAGACTGCTTAGCACTGCATCCTCTATATCAAAAAAAAGGGGTTAAGTGTCAATCCTCGATTTTGCTTCATGCCGCTAAGGACCACAGATTGCAATATAAAGCTCCAGCACTCTTGGGGCAATCACATACCTCGCCTACAGCTGCCCCATCTGCCGGTGTCATGAAGTTTGTTGGAGATTTCTCGCATCATTGTACGCTGACATGGCAAGTTCACCCACATGGAAACATCTCCCTCCACATCTAACCCTGTGGCTATGCTATCTAACCGCTACAACTGATCCACCACTACAGGTCTAATCACGAACGTCTTTAACTTTCTATTTCGTGCTCAAGCCCCTCCTGCTGAAAGCAGAAGTAACTTCTATAAAGAACTGGTGGCACCGCTCATCACAGAGGATATTCTATATGCCCCTGTCCCCATGATTGGAATCGAGGGGGTGCCCCATTTTCCCAATCAGGACTGTGCCCAGAGAATAGACTCTATCTACGCTAGAGCTCTCTGCAGACTTATAGTCATTATCCTTTTATAGAGAAAAAGGACTCTAATTAATACTATAATTACTACTACAGCATTTAGTTCTATTCAGGGGTAAAAAAGACTATACTATTATTACTGCTACAAATAATATTGTTAATGTAATATGTTAAATGAAACATTTTAAGCTATGTTCCCATTGTGCTAATATGTGAGATTACACTACTATAGTAATGTTTACTATCTATACTTAATTGCACTAACCTTGTACTAGGCCTTTAAGCAATGCGGACAGACAATATCGGAGCATCTCTACATCTGTATCTTATATCAAATCAAGACCACAAGCTTACATCTAAAACCTGAGCTCAGTATTAGTGGGGCCTCTGTCTTTAGGGGACCGAGGGTGTCTAAGTAGTCACACCTAGATGTCATAAGCTAGGATCTTTCTATGTGTATATGATTGACACATAGCTAAAGTGCCTACAGGCAAATTTTCAAATCTTGGTGCAAGGAGTAGATTACAGGACATGACACCCCAGCCTTACCTAAGAATACAGTTGGTTTGATGGCGATTAGCAACTAAACGTATGTGTAATGTATTATGTATAGGCTGATACCAATCTGGACCTGCAAACCAGGACCAAGGGCACCATGTGTCCCGAGTGACCCTGCGATCCATGTTGCGGATCGCGGGAGCACCCATGCTCCAATATGTGCGGTCCAGTTCCGCAACTTACCCTCGGGTTCCTGGCTGCTGTTAATGCTGTACCTCTTTGCTCCTGGCTCTGGCCCGGGTCTCTGTCTGGCGGCGCTCCTGCTCGCGGACTAGGCCGCGAACGTCCCCCTCAGCCTAGGTGCTGCTCGCGTCCCGTACTCTGTCCTCGGATTTCAAAATGGCCATGTGCCTCCTTATTGGCTCGGGGGTTTTCTGTCATTCCCAGCTCTGCTATATAGCCTGTGCACGTCCCTCATCCCCCCTGCGCAGGATCCTTCGTGTCATTCTGCGAAGAGAAAGCCTCCTATTGCATTTTCCATGCCTCCGAGTTTTCTAAGTGTTTCCAGATGCCTCGTTATTCCTGTGGGGTTCCCTCGGTGTTCCCATTTCCTTCTGGTGTTCCCGGTGTTCCTGTGGCAGTCCTGTACTCCCTGTGGTGCGGTCCTTAATCCTGTGCCGGTCCGGTATCCTGTGCGGTCCGTATCCCAGTGTCTTCCTGAGGTCCTACCGCCGGGCCTTGTCCAAGTTCACCATGCTTCCATTGCGATCTTTCCTGGGTCGTCCAGAAGTTTCCTTGAAGTCGTTTTCAGACCCTTTGTGATTCCTGATGGTGGTTCCCATGTTCCTGTGGTGTTCCTGTGTTCCTGTGGTGTTCCCGTGGTGTTCCCGTGTTCCTGTGGTGGTCCTGTAATCCTGTGGCAATCCTGTAATCCTGTGGCAGTCCTGTAATCCCTGTGGCGGTCCGGTATCCCAGTGGTTTTTCTGAGGTCCTGCCAGTTGTCCTTCTGAGGTTCTCGCCAGCCCCGAGGTCCTTCCGAGCCTCCTGCTCTGAGGTCTGAGGTCCAGCACTGTCCTTCTGATGGTCCAGCCGCGCCCGAGGTCCTGCCAGCCCAGGTCCTGCCAGCCCGAGGTCCTGCCAACCTGAGTCCTGCCAGCCCGAGGTCCTCATCCATCCTGCGCCCCATCCCGAGGTCCTGCTTCCCTGTGTTCCTGGCTTCCCGTGGTCCCTTCCTTCCTGTGTCCTGCCTTCCCATTTCGTGGCCTACCCTGTGTCCCCTACTTCGGCTGCCACCGTGAGGCCTGTTGCAACCCGTGGATCGCGCCTGGCGGGTCCCAGCCGCAGCAAGACCATCCTGCTTTGTGGCGGGCTCTGGTGAAGTCCAGGAGTCCACTTAGCTCCCGGGTTGCAGCTAGCATCATTATTCCCCGCGGTGGTCCAGGGAGTCCACAGCCTTTCACCTCAGACACACTTCCCGCACCCCAGTGCGTGACACCGTATACCTTTAAAGATACAGTATATACTCGAGTATAAACCGACCCGAGTATAAGCCGAGACCCCTAATTTCAACACAAAAAAATGGGAAAACCTATTGACTCGAGTTATCCCGAGGGTGGAAAATGCATTGGTTACAGCCTCCCCAGTATATCGCCCCCCTGTCACAGCCTGCCCAACCCCTGTAGCATACAGCCTGCCCAGTCCCCTGTAGTAGGAAAAAAAATAACACTGTACTCATCTTGTCCGACGTCCCCCATAGGTCCTCTTCTGTCCAGACTGTCTCAGACAAAAGAGGACCTATGGGTGACGTCAGAAAGGTGAGTTTTGTCTTTAATGTTTTTAGTTGACATCGAGTATAAGCCGATTAGGGTTTTTTGAGCAACCATTTTTGTGCTGAAAAACTAGGCTTATACTGAGTATATAAGTATATATATATTTCAAATATATTTTTTAACACTTCTTATATGTACTGTATATAACACTGCTGTATGTACCTGTATATATTACACTGCTATATGCACCTGTGAACATCTGAGATTTTGCATATTTCCTGTTCGTGGTCTCCTCAGACTATTTCCCTGGAGATTTCATGTGATATAAAACGACATGAAACCAATGATCTGGTGTGTGAGCGTCCAGAACAATGAAGATGGTTTCCCTGAGACTCTGCTCTGTGGCGCTGTATCTTTACATACAAGGAATTGTCCGGGAGGTTTTGGGTTTTAACTATGTGATAGAGGAGAAGACATAGACCTCCCTGTATACATGTAGTAAGAGGAGAATGGCTCACATTTCTATCATTGTCACCATTATCTCTCTCTCTTCTCACCCAAGTTTCCTGTGGAGAGATTGTGATACCCAGGACCCAGAATATGTGTCCGTGTCCCCCCGGAGATTACAGTCACCATCTCATGTACATCCAGTGAGAGTCTATTCCACCCTAGTGTGAATTATCATACATTAAACTGGTACCAACAAACCAGGAAAACCTCCAAAACTAATTACATCGTAGGTCATGAACGACCATCCTGATCCCAGAAAAATTTCAAGGATCTGGAGCCAACACTAAATTCACAGCATGACAATTAAAGATTTACAGAGGAAGATGCAGCAGATTATTACTGTCAGCAGTGGAGGAGCCGCCTCATCACACAGTGATTCAAGAGCCAGTACCAATACCTCCTTCCCCATTCACTTACCTTCTAAACATTAACAACATCTTCTGTAGATGTTGCAAGCCTTTGAACAACCAATGGATCGTCTGGAAGTGCAGTATGAAAAATGGAAAAAAAATTATTTAAACAAAGGCAGTTAAAGAATTTCTGCAACAACTCTATTTCCTTTCCTCCACTGTGTATGATCAGTTATATCGTTAGTAACCAAATATCCAATCAGAGTACCCAACATGTCTTACGTCTTTTGGCTGTAGCCTTAGTCATTGCCTGCAATTCTTTATAACTACAGGTAAATCACAATGAAGAAAGGTTCCTGGTGAAATTAAAAACCTAGAAAGAAAGTAACAAAAATACAAAACTCGTCTGTGACTGAAAACACATTGTAACCATAGATTACAGATGTGGTAAACATATGGTATCAGAGGTGACAAGTATAATCAGTACAGGATCACAAAAAAGGAACGTGTAGAACTGTCATAATTTGGGATCATGTATCCAGAGATCAAGTCAAGTCCAATGCGGGGTCCGCAACGGGCGGTCAGGCAGATGGGAACGGGAACACAGGAGCGCACAGGAATAGACAGGAACAGGAACACAGCACCATGGATACACAAGAGCATGAGAACTGGACGCGGAACAACGGGAACACATGCAGTGCATGGAGACCAGGAACACAGAAACTCAGGAGCAGGAACACACAGGAACGCATGAATATTGCAGGAGAGCTTCTCTAGGTGTGGCACATAGATTCGCAGGAGTGTAGGAAGAGGCAGCTTAATAATCTTTTTCTGAAAATGGCCAGCACCAATTAACGGCTGCGTGTGCCCTTTAAACTTACTGACAGGCAGCGCACGCCCACCCTAGGAGGCGGGCCGCACACGTGCACGCTACTGGAGATGGCGCTGGATCGTGGTCAATGTGAGTTTATGAACATGTTTGAGGCTAAATGCCGTATAAATGGCAACTATAGACCTTGGGGCACATTTACACTTACAGCCATGGATTTTAACCTAAGTTCAGTTGTCCGACCTCAATGTACTGTGTCGTTCGATTTCCTACTTCTGTCACTTCCTCCCCGCTCAGGTCCGCCGGAGTTCACCTCTTCTTGGCCGTTGTATGTCATTGGTTGCAACCCAATGTTAAATCCCGCGCTCATCCGTCCAATCAGTCGGATCGCCCACCCCCCGAATTCTGTTGCATGAAAAAGTCCAGAGCATTGCTCCACAATTCGATCGCTTGCGACACATCCCCAGTTAAATACCCCGTCACATGGTGCAATCCCGAAGATTTCTAAAATCCAACGAAAGTGCGATCCGCGGACCCTTGTAATAAGCCCCCATTGTTGTAGCTCCTATAAGGGGTTGCCAAGGGTATAAACATCCGTTAGGTGGCCGTGACATGGTGGGGTTTAAAAATAAGCAACAATGTACCGGCCTCCCGCTGTTCCTCTCTCGTCCTTCCTGCTATGTGATTTCTCCTCCGTCTCTGCCCCATGTAAACAAACAGGAGCTGCGCTCAGCTTCCAGCCGGGTAGGGTGGTGCCGGCCGTAAGCTAACACAGCGCGGCTTTCCGTGTCCATTTGTGTTAAATTGGCAGGATCGGAGAGATTGCGCGCGTAATGCCTGGATGGTGCCGTGAAATAAGTACATTTTTATTTTTTTTTTTTAACCCACCCTATCCCGGCCACCCATCGCACACAACCCCTTTTATTTCCTACTTAATGATGCAAAAGGTATATGACTAATATAGACTGACAAGTTGTCTACTTTAAAGGGAATCTGTCATAAAGGGGTAATTTTTACATGATGACAGTTTTCAATAGGCTCTGGCATTTTGATTTCGACAATGCCCTTTGTCGTGATTTGTCCACTGCCTTTAGTAGTTTCTTTCAACATTGCCTGCTCCCCTTGGGTTGATTTCAAATGGCACGAGTCTTCTATTCCTCATCCCTCTTCTCGTCCGTGTAGCTTTTCGGTTGGCAGGCAGGACGTCTTTACATAATTTTCTAAATAGTGCGGGACTTCCTGTCCTTCACTTGTGTGGTTAATACGGTGCCACCACATGGCCTATTGCAGAGCGCTCACTCCTGTAAGATTATTTAGTGTCACACAAAGGAAAGTTTTGTCTTTTTTCTGCCAGGTTTACAGACATTACAGGCAGTTTCATCGTGCACTCATTTTTTATTTTCAACAAGTTAAAATTATGGGGGGAAGTTTTTCTGGGAAAATTCTAAAGCCAGTTCCAAAATATCTGATTACTCTTTGTCCCTGGTGCAAAATCGCAAGATTATTGCATATAATGTTACTCACCTGTGTCAGGCCCAGAAGTTGTGGATCCTCTTAACCACTGCAGACGTGACACAAGCCAGTACCTGGGACCGGATTCTAAATGGCACCCGATTTCACACAGTAGCCCCCGCAAAGCAACAGTCGGGCAAGGCGGCAAAGGAGCAAAGTCATAAACAGAACCAAGGTCCCAACAACGGAAATTCTCAGACAGAGCAGGCATCAAACAGCTTTCTCCAAGGCTCAAGGCACAAGATCCGCAAAGCAGGAGGAAGTGGCGTGGATTTTTAAAGGCGCTGGCCCTTTAAATTTCCTGAAGATATCCGCGCACCCTAGGTGACGGGAATGCACGTGTGTGGAGCTCGCCGTAGAGCCGGAATTGGGAGAGGATAGTTTGCGCTGGTCTCCGCGCCTGCTGAGCCCTGAGAGACAATGGTGAGCCTGTGACCCCCGGCGGCACCACCCTGACAACCTGGTTAAATTATTTACTATTGGTGGCTATAGTGTGACCCCCCTTTCTGTTTACTTTCGGTGACCCAGTGTTTATCTTGAAGATCAGATTACTGAATAGTTTTACATCAAAGTTAAATAGAGATTCAGTATATTCTTGTATCAAGTTGCACTGCTGTTGGGATTTTGTCTGAACTCTGTCCACTCTGGCTGCCTTCATTGATTCCATTAGACCTATCTGTCTCCCTGCTGACTTTGTTCTGGCAGCAGATGATTAACCTTGGCTGTGATGGACACATGCTTTCACCCCTCACATTCCCCTCTTCCAGTTTAGTTTTTCCTATGTCGGCTTCTGGGGTAGTAAACCCCCTGGACCACCTTGGATGATGCACAAGGCCCGACCCTGGACCGGATGTCTAAGTGGTAGCTCTGGTCTTCATCACCAGCAGGTGGTCTTACCTGGCGCATGGTGCCAACCAGGTCGTTCCACCAGGCGAGACTTGTCTGGGTGGCAGCCAAGGTCGAGGTACAAATCACTAGGCAGTCTCGTGGTGGGGACAGCAATAGGCAGCTAAGGAGCAAAGTCAAGGTCCATGTCTGGAGTCCCAACGAAGGTCTAACGAGGAAACGATAATAGAGTGAAGTTCAAAGATCCAGCGGGGATGCTGGGAAAGCCAGCTTTTCACGAATCCTGGAACTGGCCAGCACGAATCCGTGTTGCGCTGGCCCTTTAAAAATCTGTGAGTGCCGCGTTCGGGTGCCTAGAGAGCGGGTAATGCGCGCCGCTGGGCAGCCCGGGTCGGGAACAGACCGTGCAGAGGTAAGAGATGCCTGGCCGGATGCCGCCACGGATCGCAGGGCACCCTGATACCTTGCTGTAAGGGACCAATTGTAGATCAATTTTATGATATAATCTTAGATTATTGGTTGGTCCACTTTCCAGCTTCTTTAAAATATTGTTAAGGTTTCAGAATTTTCCATTTTCTATATTCTGTGATCATCTGATCATTACCTGTTTTTTGACCGTCCACTTTCCAGCTTGTTAAAAAATCTTGTTAGAGGGTTGGTAGATTTTCTAAACTTCTATATCCTGGATCATCTGACTATTACCTGTTTTTTGACCATCCATTTGTCTCTAATCTGTACTCTGCATTGTTCTTTTTGTTTTGACCTATATTCTTTTGTGTTAGTTTTGTCCTGTTTTTGTCTCCAGTATTTTCATTTTGCACAGAGGGAACGGAAGTCCTGATAAAATTCCCCCCATGAGCGTGTCCCAAGTCCTTGATAACAATGTAACTTTGTATCTCATAAAACACCTACTACTGGAATAAAACTTTCACTAGTTTGTTTAGTAGTGATGCTAGTCACACTAGGAAAACTGTTATCCCAGTAAGATTCTATCTCCATATATATCTGAAAGCCCTATTGTGCTATTTTGTCCTCCCATGAAATCTCACATCTAACATCACATCCATAGCCCAACACGTTTGTCGCAGTATATTTCAGGTTTTACATAACAAGTTTATTGATTTGAAGCTAAGTGGATATTTAACCCCCTTAAATAAAGGCTCATCATATGTTTGCCGACATAGAAACTTTCTACTTTTGAATTACTGGGGGAGATTTATTATGCTCCCGCCTGCAGCCACTTTTGGCGTGTCAGGACAGGAAGGGGCCGGGCAGAGGTTTAAATTCCGCAGTCTGCGATGGCTTTCTTGGATGAGACACGTTCCGTCAGAGACTGCAGTAGGTATTCATATAACGGAGCCAGAGTTAGCCCTCGCTGGAAACGTGGGAGCCGTATGGCGCCAGCACGATGAACCTTTCAAAGTGCCTTAGGAATTAATTTGCTTCTCTCCAGGGGGAGCATTCGTGGTCTCGCCATGATGCAACTTCCTAGTCTCTCTCCACGTGGCACGTGGATCTTCTCTCCTATGTCGAGGTAGAGCAGAAAGTCCTCACACCGGGGTGGAGCTTGGGTACTCCTCCCGCCGGAGCTGTGGCGGCTCAATTTTCTCTTTGTCCGCCACAGAGTCCTTGTGCAGATTTTGTGCACCATTTGGCAGGGGACGGAGCCTTAGCCAGCACCTGGATTGTCCCGTCCAGTGAGGATTTTGGCGGGCTGTAATTCCGTTGCTGCCCCCACAGTCTTCCAGAAGTTGAACACTTTGGGCGCTGCAGTGCCGATGTAGCTTGCTGGCACAGTTCTTTTGCGGGATTAACCTCGTGGGTGGTGGAGCAGCATTTGGGATAAATAACCCGTCTATCTTGTAGACCACAATCACTGGTCTATTTGTGCTGCCACTTGCGTCACAATATCCTATTTGTGAACGCCACTTGCACATTCCCCACTGGGGCTAGCCTTTTCTTGGGGCCTGTGAGGCCAGCCCGGGGCCCAGATACCATAGTGGAGACTAGTGCAGCCTAGGGCACGCTGTGGTCATGGTGCTTGGTATTGAGACCGGTTGGTATTTGCAAGAAAATGAGGGAGGTGGCTGATGTACTGTTTTCTCCTCTGGGGCAACCTCTGAATGTCTGTAAGAATTAATCCCTGGTAATGTATGGGGAAGAGCCCCGTGGTGGTAGACAGCCATATCCAGGGATAAGACAGAGGCAACTTTGTGCAATCAGCTTATCAGTTCTTTATTGAACGAAGATAGCATGCAACAGCCAAAACGACCACAACAGCAGATTTTGGATTCTGGTACTGGAGCGTCATGGAGAGTGGTCCTCAGAATAGTATGCCACCTGATAGTAGTAGGCACTGGGAGAGTTGAGGTGTAGCTGTGTCCAAACTGTTGATGGCTGCCGCTCTTGATTAGAGTCTCCTGACTGGGATTGGTATCTGTGACAACACTGAATGTGCTCCACACTGTATTCTTCACTCTGAGATTAGACCCGCAAGACCCAGCGGTTTTATACCTCCCCCTGGTCAGGGCGGTAGCAGCTCTCCAATCACAACTCCAGTTTACAATACAGCCACATATTGGATAACCACTTACCCTATTTACTGTTCTCTGGCATTATCCTTCTGGTTGAGTTGCGCGAGGCTCACCGGATGGATCCTGACAGAGAGAGGGGCGCTGTTCGCAACGACCACCATGCCTATACTCGGCAGGGGTGTTGGCATGTTGTTTAAGTGTTTCTTTCTTTTAGCAGTGTATATATTCAGTTTATCATTGTCAAGCTAAATTATATCTTTTCCTCCTGTGCCCATCACAGATTTGGATACCTTCATCATGCCTTAGAAGGAAGAACAAGGGAGGAGAGAGCAGGTTGAAGCCAAAACAGAGGAGCTCAGCTTAAAAAAAATTGTGTAAAACACAGAAACATCTTCTAACATGTGACCAGCCGCTGGCTAGACCTGCAAGACGTTCTCATTAAGGTAAACTTTTTTATAGAATTACTCCATCCATCTATAACTTCTGCAAAGTCGTTTGGCCTCCTAACAGTGTTCTCCCCACACAAGAAGAATGGACTTTTATGTTATTTCTTCTTTGATGTGATCTAATTTAACCAATACTGATGTACCAAAAAGGGTTTTTTCTCACTAGCAGTTGACAGTAGAGACGTGGTTTTTGCTCTGTTTACAATCATAACAGCAAAGATTACAGTCCCTGCTGTGGTCCTTAGACTTCTCCTGTGTTCTCGGCCCACTCCTCACGCAGTCCATGGACTGTCCGCTCCATCTGTCCTCTTCCTCCTCCTCTTTATCCCCCATGACAGCTCTCATCGCCTCTCTTATGGTTCTCTTACTATAAACACTGCGCTGCTCCTCTGCATCAAGCGTCACTAGTCAGTCAATCTTTTGCCTAAACCCGGAATCTCTCTGACAGGGCACACTGTCATGTTGTAGGGCATCTTTCCCACTCTCACTCCCTATTTTTACGGACACATATCGTGATGATGATGTATGGCATCACAGAGGCGAAAGCTCCACTACATAACCGGCTCATGTGTACAAGCGCGGCCATGAGCTGCAGGATATGACTTCCCCCATGACGTCTCCTGCTTCAGGAATCCTCCCTAACAGCAGCCTGGAGCAGGAGGTGTCACTGTGGTTAGATCAAACCAAGTCCTGCAACGGAGGAGAAGAGCAGAATCGGGGGAGAGAGGTGAGTATGTGTGTTTGTTTTATTAATTATTCAGTGTGTGTATAGTGGGTCTGGGGGCATTGCCTAATGTGATTTTTTGAGATAGGGAAGGCCTCATTCTAAGTCTGGGGCGCTATTACTGATGTGTGGGGCTCATTACTAAGCATTAGGGGAGGGGCCTTTACAAGTGTTGTGGTGCTTTTACTAAGTGTGGAGGCTATTACAAGTTAGGGGAGGGCCATATATTAAGTAGTGTGTGGGAGCTATTACTAAATGTTTGTGGCTCTTACATGAGGTCATGTGGGGGGGGCTAATACAAATTTGTGGGGTCTTTTAACTACATGTTGGTCTGTTAACTGTGCGGAGCCTATAACTGTGTGGTAGCTATCACGAAATGTGTGGGGGGTTCAACTAAGTGTGTAAGGCTATTAACTGTTTGTGGGGTCCATTACGAGGCGTTTAGGGCGATTATTTGGTGTATGTGGGCCTAGTTACCAAATGTGTGGTGGGGTCTATCCCTAAGTGTGTGGGGCTGTTTACTATCAGTAATAACACTATTAATGTGATTGGGGGCTATTACTACGTGTGTCAGGGGCTATTATTGACAGTTTTAAAAATAATGGTGTGAGGGCTATTATGAGTATAGGTGTTAGGGCTATTATTGAATATATGTGTTGAGGGCTTTATTCAGTATCTGGTGGGCTATTACTAACGTGTGGGGCTATAACTAATGCATGGTGGGAGGGGTATTACTAAGAGTGTGGTGGCACAATGTGGGGACATTATTAAATGTGAGATTCACACGTGAGGGATTTAAATTGTCAAATTTATTAGCCAAACCCCTCAAAAAACCAACAATTACAAACAACACATACATAGACTCACTTGTTGAATTCCAAACTCCAATGAATTAAACATAGCCGACCAAGTCACAGACATATTTGGTAAGGATAAATTGTTTTTTTGTAAATACTGTTTCATCACCATCCTTCACCTCATTCCTACATGATACACCACATCGTAGCTTTCAATTGTAGCACATAAAAGATGAAGAATAAGTATGAAAATACTTTCAACATGGTGCTGGATGAACCTTTAGTTCCCCAAAAACCTTTGTGGAGGTACCCTGGAGTCTGGCCAGGACATTACCGCAGGAGAGCATCTGCTGTGGAAAGTCGTCAGGCGGGGGTACATCCTATGAGTTTACAACGTAACTTGTAATAAAATTGGCCCCCAGCTGCGTTCATGACCACTGGTGGGACGGCCATGGTTTGGGAAGATGAAAGTCTGCTGATAGATGATATAGGGGGTGCAGATTCATACTGATGATCCACTGGTTTCATAATGGAGCCTTGTTGATGTATACGCCATGGAATTGGGTTCAATAAACCTATAATTATGATTGCTTGTTCTGCAGAACTATGTGTAAACTTGTTATTGCCATAGGACAAGTACTCGGATACGTTAAGGAATCCATGGTACCAGTGATAAGATAACTGTTTGGCTGCTCCCTGGCTCCATGTTTCGGAGGAAGTTCACAGAATATTTTATGTATGGCTCCAACATTACAAATATACCACTACCTACCTAATGTTGTGTATCTTCCTTATGTTACTTAAATAGCTCTGCTCTACGCTCTAACAAGAGATAACCCCACCAAAAGGGCCCAGTGGTGGTGCCTCAGTGGTGTCACTAAACAGTCTTGCAGTTCTGGTGATCCTGGGTCACGTCCCATCCAGGGGTCAACATCGGTGCAAGATATATCATGTTCATCTCCATTTCCAGTGGTTTCCTCCAAACCTACTGGGTAGGTGATTAATTGTGAGAACCCCATTG
The DNA here is from genome assembly GCA_019512145.1 of Engystomops pustulosus. NCBI lineage: Eukaryota > Metazoa > Chordata > Amphibia > Anura > Leptodactylidae > Engystomops > Engystomops pustulosus. The sequence goes on from CM033641.1 coordinate 12,426,003, forward strand.
GGACAGGACTGTTTTCGCTAGTGCTGTGTAATTGTGTGCGCTTATAAGAGTAAGAATTATTTTATTTTATAGCTATGAAAATTCAGGATAAAAGTCCCTGATTGTAGATATACCGTTATACTCTTTTAAGCCAAGTTTTGTCAAGCACAAAATATGTGCATTAGTAGCCTATTCACCTGGCTTATCCACTTCCATACTGACATCCCACGCCATCTTCCTTCTTAAACTTCCTCATAGCAGACCGCCGGGGATGTGTCCATGCGCGCTGTGGGGAAGAGTCATGGACGCGGTATCCCCACGTCTGGTAACAGGAAGAGAAAAAGGAAGGGAGCTCGGCGGGTGATGAGTTAGAAGGATTCAGCATGGAGAATTTATTAATGGGTGGGGTGTGGGGGCTGCAAGGGCAGTTATTCCTTATTGGAGGGTTCTCAGGGCATTTCATTATTGGGGGTTTCTTGCAGGGCATTTCATTATTGGGGGGTTCTGCAGGGCATTTCTCATTGGGGGGTTCCTGCAGGGCATTTCAGGTATGGGGTTCTCGCAGGCATTTCATTATTGGGAGGGGTTCTGCAGGACATTTCATTATTGGGAGAGGTTCTGCAGGGCATTTCATTATTGGGGGGTTCTGCAGGGCATTTCATTATTGGGGGTCTGCAGGGCATTTCATTATTGGGGGGAGTCTGTGCAGGGCATGTCAGTAGTGTGGGGCCTGGCAGGTGCTTTCTTATTGGAGGGCTCCTGCGGGCATGTTCATTATTGGGGTTCTGCAGGGCATTTCAGTATTAAGATGTCTCTGCAGTGGCATTTCATTATTGGGGGGGGTTCTGGCAGGTTTCTTTATTGGGGGTTCTGCCGGCAGTCATTATTGGGAGGGGTTCTACTAAGGTATTTCTTATTGGGGGTTTCCGAGGCATTTCATTATTGGGAGGGGTTCTGCAGGGTATTTCATTATTGGGGGTTCTGCAGGGTATTTAATTATTGGGGGTTCTGCAGGGCATTTCATTATTGAGCGTAGGTTTCTGCAGCATTTACTTATTGGTGGAAGGTTTTCTGCAAGGCATTTCATTAATTGGAGATGTTCTGCCGGGCATTTCAGTATTTGGGATTGTTTCCTCAGGCATTTCCATTGGGAGTTCTGGGGCTAGGGGGGTTTCTGCAGGCATTTCATTATTGAGGGATGGGTTCTGCAGGGCATTTCATTTTGGGAGGGTTCTTCCAGGCATTTCATTTTATTGGAGAGTTTCTGCAGGGCATTTCATTATTGGGAGTTTCTGCAGGCATTTCATTATGGGTGGGTTCTGCAGGGCATTTCATTTGGGAGGTCTGCAGTCATTTCATTAGGAGATGGGGTTCTGCAGGGCATTTCATTTTTGGGAGGGGTTCTGCAGGGCATTTCATTATTGGGAGGGGTTCTGCAGGGCATTTCATTATTGGGAGGGGTTCTGCAGGGCATTTCATTATTGGGAGAGGTTCTGCAGGGCATTTCATTATTGGGGCTGATGCATCATTGGTGCTGCAGGCAGTTCATTAAGTGGGGGGTTCTGCCAGGGCATTTCCATCATGATTGAGGGTCTTCGCAGGAATTTCATTATTGGGGGTTCTCTCAGGCAGTTCATTATTGGTGGGTGTCTGCAGGGCATTTTCATATTGGGAGGTTGCAGGCTTTCCTTGTGCCTGAGGGCATTTCATTATTTTGAGGGGTTACTGCAGGCATTTCCGTATTGGAGGGGTTTCTGCAAGGGCATTTTTCATTATTGGGAAGGGTTTGCGGGCATTTTTGGGGGTCCAGCATTTATTTGGAGGGTGGGTTCGCCGGGCTTTCTTTATTGGGAGGGTTCTCAGGCAGTCATTATTGGGAGGGGTTTCTGCAGGGCAGTTCCCCCCCTTTTGGGAGAGGGTTCGCAGGCATTTCATTATTGGGAGGGTGTTCTGGCAGATTTCATTTTTTGGGAGGGGTTCCTCAGGGCATTTCATTATAGGGAGGGTTCTGGCAGGGGATTTCATTTATTGGAGGGGTTCTGCAGGGATTTCATGTATTGGGAGGGTTGCTTCATGGGGCCTTTCATTATGGGGAGGGTCTGCGGGCTTTCACTATTATTTGGGCTCGCAGGGCATCTCTGGGTTCTGCAGGGCATTTCATGTGAGTTTCGCGGGCTTTCATATGGTTTCTGGCAGGGCAATTTCATTATTGGGGGTTCTGCAGGGCATTTCATTATGTTGGATGGTTTCTGCAGCTTTCATTCATTGGGGAGGGTCTGCCAGGGCATTCTCATTATTGGGATTGGTTCTGCGGGCTTTAATTATTGGGGAGGGGTTCCTGCAGGGCTTCATTATTGGGAGGGTTCTGCAGGGCATTCTTTTAGTGGGAGGGTTCTGCAGGCATTTCATTATTGGGACGGGGTTCTGCAGGGCATTCATTTTTGGAGGGGTTTCGCAGTGGCATTTCAGTTATTGGGGGGTTTCCTGCAGGGATTCATTTTTGAGGAGGTGGTCTGCAGCATTTCATTATAGGAGGATTCTGCAGTGCATTTTCATTTTTGGGGGTTTCGAGAGGCATTTTATGTATGGGAGGTTTCGCAGGGCATTTCATTATTGGGAGGGGTTCTGCAGGGCATTTCATTATTGGGAGGGGTTCTGGCAGGCATTTCCCTTATTAGGGGCCAGGGGTTTGACAGGGCACTTTCATTATTGGGGTATCTGTCTGGCATTTATTATTGGGGGTTCTGCAAGGGCATTTCATCTTATTGGGAGGGTTCTGCAGGGCATTCATATTGGGGTTCTGCAGGGCATTCATTATTGGAGGTGTTTCTGCAGGGCATTTCCATTATTGGGAGGGGTTCTGCAGGTGGCAATTTCTTGTTGGGAGGGGTTGCTTGCAGGCATTTCATTGTTGGGAGGGGTTCTGCAGGGCATTTCATTATTGGGGGTTCTGCAGGGCATTTCACTAATGGGTAATAGATTTTTTTTAAACAGAAAATGGGACAACTACCAAAAAAGGAATCATCTATGCAATCTCATTACATGGATCGAAACCTGAATTCGAACTTACAATAAAAAATATGACAGAAGATGATACTGCTGATTATTACTTTCAAGCAAATAAATGTACAGCTCCCCATGATAATATCCTTAAAAACTATATATATTATATTCTAGAAGTTTATGAGATTGGCCCAAACTTCCGCTTCGGTCATTCTACTAACGTTCTCATACAGACACACGTTTATGTTATTGGGAATTTATAAATACTAAATCACATATTGTTTAAATGTATAGATTTAATATACTCCTGGTGCTGACAATGTCTTTGTCTTGTAGGCAGCTTTCCCGCATAGATTTGGACGTGGCAGCAGTGTAATCTCACTGTCATTAGTCAGAATATAACAATATCCACTTATGAAAAAGTTTGGACTACATGTATGGAACATGTGATAGGAGGATCGGATATTGTTTTTTGCTACCCCCGAACCCTCGATTGTTGTCCTAGACCTCTATAGAGCAAGGAGTATGAGACTCCAAGAGGAAGGGAGTTGTAGCTTACTGACTCAGGAGCAATGACCTTGACCAGTGATGTAGCCGCCCACTGATACTCTTTGCATTAGTTTGCCTCGATACTGACAGTACGTCTGCCGTCTCCCAGATCAGAACTTATGGATAAAGATAAGAGCCCCTCCCACTTCCCATGAATCATCCATTCTTTATGCCATGTTTCAGCTAACAGAATCGTTTCTCAGCACAATCAGATTTTCATTGGTTAGAAGATTTGCTTCTCTGAAGAAACACCAATTTCTTTGGGTTTGGTCCGCGATGATTTTCTCAGGGATGGATTTCCCTTGTCCTCTTTACAATCATTTTTTCCGACAAGATCTTCTATCGTGCTTTGTTTTATTTGATTTTTTTTAACAAATATTTGTCCTTTTCCCTAGCTTTCCCCTCCCAAAGCTCCTGGAGGAATGAAGTAGAAAATCATGTCACTAACACACAAAGGTTTGGGTAAAGGCATGTGTGAAGGTTAATACATTGGGGCAGATTTACTTACCCGGCCCATTCGCGCTCCAGCGGCGCGTTCTCTTGCGCGGATTTCGGGTCCGGCCGTGATTTATTAATGTCGTTCCTCCGCCGTCCCCATGTGACGGTTGCTTGCCTCGAAGAGCATCGAACCACTGGATATACCGAGCCGGCTGAGTTGACGGTAATGCAATTTTTCGCGACAACATTTTTTTTTAAATGCGGCGGTTTTTGTTCCGAATCCGTTTGGGTTTTTTTTTCGCCACGCCCCCGTTTCCTCGCGCGCTAGCCAGCGCCGATGCGCCACAATCCGATCGCGTGCGCAGCAAATCCCGGGCATTTCACGGGGAAATCGGCAGCAAACGGAAATATTCGGTAACACTTTGGGTAAAACGCTATCGGTGCCTTAGTATGACTCCCTTATGTTTTATTATAGTGTTTTAAGGAGGTATCTTCCAGATCTCACCCCTTTTTTGTTTTTTTTGTGTTTTTGTTTTTTACTCCCCTCATTCCAAAGGCCATAACTTTTTTTTTTTTTCCATTTACGGAGACATATGAGGGCTTGTTACCTGTGGAACAAATTGTACTTTTTAGTGGAGCCATTTAATATTCCATGCTATTTACATATGAAAACAATCCAAGTGCGGTGAAATTGACAAAAAAAAAAACACATTTGCAGCATTGTATTGTCGGCTTTACCATTTCGCCAAATTTTGAGGCCAGTAACTTTTTAATGGCTTCCATAGAGAACTGACCTGAAGTGTCATTTTTGTGGGACGTGCTTAAGTTTTTATTTATATCAATTTTGGACCTATATGACCATTTGATCATTTCTTTATTCAAATATTTATTGATGTGATAAAAATGGAAAAAAAAGTGGTGATTCAGACATTTGGCCACTAATTTCCCTTACAGTGTTCTATATTTTCAGCCTCTCTTGGTATCATGACCTGACCTAAGACCATAGACGTGGCAAACGATCGCAAAGATGCATGCCCAGCTTGCCACCTTTGTTCTTAATTCCACTTCCATCGCGTAGCAGGTTAACTGCCGTACCGGGTGCCAGCACCGACTACAACCGGTTTAGAGCCCGTGCCACGAAACACAAGCCCACGAGCTCTCTCCACATATCCCCCACAGCGTTATTGTACAGCCATGTGCCCATAATATCGGTGGTAAACCTGTAATTATGTCCATATTCTACGAACAACTTTGCAAAATAAAACATTGCATTTAGGCTATTTTCTAATACAAAGGAGTAATCGATAAATATTCCTTTTCCAGGTAGTGTAGAAGGCTGTACGTTTAGCTTTGTGGGTGTCCATGAATGGAACCACAAAGTTTGGGATCCTATTCCCCAGGTCTCCCAGATCCAGGACCAGCGTCATTCTCCTCTTCATTTGAAAGAGGAGAATCTCTTCTTTCAAATGAATCTAAAATTGTGTTGGCTAGTGGCCATGGATCCAGAAGATATTCAGTTTAAGTGAGAATTTCAGGTGCGATTTTATAAATATAAAAATCACTCCCCACAGCACTTTTAACAGTTATATCTCAGCTCCTGAGACTTGAACCCGATTCATATAAAAGAGAGACTTTCTTCTTCTTCTTTATAATAGAAAAAAGAAGTGAGGTTCTAATGTGTTTACAAGAGCCATAGGATACAGCCCCCTGTAGTGTACCCCCCCCCCCCCTCCAGATATCTTAGCCTGGCAGCTACAGGGAATTTGCTGGCACACAGGCGCTGCTGCACCTCACAGCTAAATGGCAATATTCACTTTATGTGTATACAACAGTTTTGTAGGGATAATATCACTATATTTAGTTTTTATAACCCTCTCCTATCTAGCTATCTAAAACATACTATCTTTCTTGTGCTTTTAATTTCCTGATAGTTTTTGGTTTGGCAAAATTGGACTGATACGATGCATTTGAGCAGATCTCTGCTCTCGTGCTCTGTATCTTTACATACAGTAATGTCCAGGGAGGTTTATCTATGTGGATAGAGGAGAATACCATAGGACTATCCCTGTATACATTAGTAGAGGAGAAGACATGGAACCTCCCTGTATACATGTCAAGTAAGAGAAGAGCTCCACTTTTCTATCATTGCTGCACCATTATCTCTTCCTTTCTCCTCCAGTTTCGCTGGAGAGATTGTGATGACCCGACTCCTAGATATGTGTCCGAGTCCCCCCGGAGATACAGTCACCATCTCATGTACAGCCAGTCAAAGTGTTTCCCACCCTAGTGTGAATTATGATACATTAAACCGGGACCAAAAGAAACCAGGAAAATCTCTAAAACGAATTATCCGTAATGTCAGTGAACGACCATCAGGATTTGAAGGTTCTGGAGACACAACTAAATTCACGCTGACAATTAAAGGAACTACAGAGGAAGATCCAGCAGATTATTACTGTCAGCAGCGGAGGAGCCGGCCCCTCACACAATGATACAGAACCGTACAAATACCTCCTTCCCCATTCACTTACCTTCTAAACATTAACAACATCTACTGTAGATGTTGCAGTGCTTGACCCAAACCATAGATCTTCTGGAAATACAGTATGAAAACTGGAAAATAAAATTATTTTAAAAAGTCCAATTAAAAATTTCTGCAACAATCTATTCCCTCAACTATTATGATCAGTTATATCTTTAGTAAACCAAATCCAAAGGTGGAGATCCTACACATGTTACGTCTTAGTCATTAAGTCTTAAGCCTTAGTCATTGCCTCCAGGTCTTTATATCTAACAGGTAAATTACATGATGAAATTTTCCTGGTGCAATTAAAAACCTAGAAAGAAAAGTACATACAAATACAAGACTCAGGCTGTTACTGAAAAACACATTGTACCATAGATTACAGATGTGTAAACATATGGTGTTATAGGTGACAAGTTTAATAGTACAGGATCACAAGTGAGGAACGTGTAGAACGCAGGATAACCACAAGTTTATGAACATGTTCGAAGGCTAAATTCAGCATAAATGCCAACTATAGACCATATGTTGTAGCCCCTATTTTATATGTATGAGTTAAAGGGTTTGCCCAAGGTTATAAAAAACCTTCGCGTTTGGTAAAAAACCTTTGCGTTCCACCCGAAAAGAGTAGAGGGTGTCTGCAGCAATTCTGCATTGACGTCACTGATCATTTTGCCCTTCATTTCATCCGTCAGTGTCCTCTTTTAATCGGTCACTAATCCATCATCAGTATTGCTAAAGCCAAAAACAAAAAGGAGTGGATCCAAAACAAAGATGACTAGTAAATGGGATATATGCCTGTCATGTGTGTTCTATATACACTCATGCTTTTTGCTATCAATCCTGAGGCTTTTCATTCCTTATGACAGATGAAATGAAGGGGAAAACTAAACATAATAGCAACGTGATAGAGTGGTGGAGGGTGAAAACAGCATTATGAAAATCATATGGTGTTCCAGGGAGACAGTGGTCAATTGGCAGCAGTATGAGTAGGCCCCAGAGTGGCACAATGATACATTGTGGAGGTGGCGGCAACCCGGCAAGCCACAGAAAGACACATTGATAGAGTGTGGAGGTGGCATCAGTAGTGGCAGCAACATGGAAAGCCACAGGCTGGCACAATGATAGAGTGTGGAGGTGGTAGCAGCAGGAGCAGCAGCAGGAGCCCACAGGTGGCAGCAACATTGAAAGCCACAGAGTGGCACAATGATAGAGTGTGGAGGTGGCGGCAACCTGGTAAGCCAAAGAGTGGCACAATGATAGAGTGTGGAGGTGGAGGCAACCGGCTAAGCCACAGAGTGGCACAATGATACAGTATGGAGGTGGTGTCAGCAGTGGTAGAAACATGGAAAGCCACAAAGTGGCACAATAATGGAGTGTGGAGGTGGCGGCAACCTTGTAAGCCACAGAGTGCCACAATGATAGAGTTTGGAGGTGGCGGCAGCAGAAGCCGCAGCAGGAGCCCACAGGTGGCAGCAACATGGAAAGCCACAGAGTGGCACAATGATAGAGTGTGGAGGTGGCAGCAAACTGGTAAGCCACAGAGTGGCACAATGTTAGAGTGTGGAGGTGACGGCAACCTGGTAAGCCACCACAGAGTGGCACAATGATAGAGTGTGCAGGTGGCGTCAGCAGTGGCAGCAACATGGAAAGCCACTGAGCTGCACAGTGATAGAGTATGGAGGTGACGGCAGCAGAAGCAGCAGCAGAAACCCACAGGTGGCAGCAACATGGTAATTCACAGAGTGGCACAATGATAGAGTGTGGAGGTGGCACCAACTGTCTTTTCAGTATTTCTCTATAGTACGCCAGTTGTTCCTACCTTTCTGCAGCTGGAAAAAAGTCACCCATTTTTGACCATTTTTGAGGGTCCAAGAGGGTGGAGAGCCAAAACTCATCCCTATGCCGGATGTTGACTATTCGGATGTCACTAGTTAGGCAAAGCAGCATGCTGCTGACCATCTGCGCAAGTGAGTCTGAGGGACTCCTGGCCTCCATTTCCACTGTATACTGCCCTGGTGCTTCTGGGTTATCTTCCTCGTCTTCTACCTCCTCTGGATGCTCCTGCTCCTCCTCTTCTGTCACCTGAGTGGAAAAACCACTGATTTCACCAGACTCTGCTTGTGCTCCAATGTCCTCCTCATCCTCCTGGGTGTCACACCCTGGGAGAGGGGCAGAAATCACTACAGCAGATGTGTAGATTTGAAACAGATTTCATCCTTTTTTGTTCAGTAACAAAAAAGAACTGCTATTTGGGGTATACAGATCCCCCTAAATGGACACCCTGGGAGAGGGGCAGAAATTACTACAGCAGCTGTGTGGGTATATATTTATATATAAATATCTGATTTCTCTTTGTCCTGGTGCAAAATTGCAAGATTATTGCATATAATGTTACTCACCTGGTTAAATAATTTACTATTGGTGGTTATAAATTTGATTAGATGACAACGGCAGTTCTGGCCTCACAGAGTCACCCCTGCTGCGACATCTCCTTACTGTGCTGCGACCTCTGCGAGCTCCACCTGCCACCTTTCTGTCTGACATAGTAGTAAATCGACTACGTGGATTTGACACGTATTTCTTGCTCTCAACTTTAGCAACACAAAAGTATGGGAATTTGCATTATTCAGATACCCAATAACGGACACCCTGTAATTGCAGCAAAAATCACTCTATAAACTACGTGGATTTGACACATATTTCTTGCTCTCAACTTTAGCAACACAAAAGTATGGGAATTTGCATTATACAGATACCCCACAATGGACACCCTGTAATTGGAGCGAAAATGACTTTATAAACTATGTGAATTTGACACGTATTTCTTGCTCTCAACTTTAGCAACACAAAATTTGGGAATTTGCGTTATACAGATACCCCACAACGGACACCCTGCAATTGGAGCGAAAATAATTCTATAAGCTATGTGGATTTGACACGTATTTTTGCTCTCAACTTTAGCAACACAAAAGTATGGGAATTTGCGTTATACAGAAACCCCACAATGGACACCCTGTAATTGGAGCGAAAATGACTTTATAAACTAGGTGGATTTGACACATATTTCTTGCTCTCAACTTTAGCAACACAAAAATATGGGAATTTGCGTTATACAGATACCCCACAGCGGACACCCTGTAATTGGATGCGAAAATCATTCTATAAGCTATGTGGATTTGACACGTATTTCTTGCTCTCAACTTTAGCAACACAAACATATGGGAATTTGCGTTAGACAGATACCCCACAACGGACACCCTGTAATTGGATACGAAAATCATTCTATAAGCTATGTGGATTTGACACGTATTTCTTGCTCTCAACTTTTACAACACAAAAAGTATGGGAGTTTACGTTATACACATACCCCACAACGGACACCCTGTAATTGCTGCAAAAATCACTCTATAAACTACATGGTTTTGACACGTATTTTTTTCTCTCACCATTAGCAACACAAAAGTATGGGAATTTGAGGGAAAAAAAGAACTGCTATTTGTGGTATACAGATCTCCCTAAACGCACACCCTGGGAGAGGGACAGAAATCACTACAGCAGATGTGTAGATTTGAAACGGATTTCATCCTAGTGGCTTCAGTAACAAAAAAGAACTGCTATTTGGGGTATACAGATCCCCCTAAATGGACACCCTGGGAGAGGGGCAGAAATCACTACAGCAGCTGTGTGGGTATATATTTATATATAAATATCTGATTTCTCTTTGTCCTGGTGCAAAATTGCAAGATTATTGCATATAATGTTACTCACCTGGTCAAATAATTTACTATTGGTGGTTATAAATTTGACCCACATCTGTTTACTTTTGGTAGACCTATTGTTATCTTGAAGAAGATCAGATTCCTGAATAGTTTTACAGCAAAGTTAAATGGAGATTCAGTATATTCTTGTGTAAAGTGTAACTTCAGTGCCATCCTCTGCCCTTAAAAAATGACAAAAGTTACACTGCTGTTTAGGATTTTGTACTTAGTGTTCCATTCTGGCTGCCTTCATTGAATTCCACTAGACCTGTCTGTCTACTGCTGACTTTGTTCTGGGTTGCAGATGATTAACCTAGCTGTGATGGATACATGCTTTCACCCTCACATTCCTCCCCTTCCAGTTTTGTTTCCCTATGTCAGGTGTCTGGAGTAGTGAACCCTCACGATCACCGCGGACAATGACACAAGCCCAAACCTGGGGTTGGAGTCTAGGTGACCCCTTGTCTTCACCAGAGCACGCCGCAAAGCAGTTTGGTCTTACTACGGCATGGTGCCACCAGATTGTTTTGCAGGCTTGACTTGACGGCGGTGGCAGCCAAGGTTGAGGTACAGAATCACTAGGCAGTCTCATGGTGGGGGACATGCAGATAGGCACCGAAGGAGCGAAGTCAAGGTCAGGTTCTGCAGTCACAACGAGAGGTCAGAACACAGGTAACCATAACAGAGGGAAACTTTCTCAGTGGCATGAAGCTCAAAGATCCGGCGGGGAATCCTCGGAGAAGCCTGCTTTTCAAGAATCCTGGAATGTGGGAGAGGAAAGTGAGCCCAGGCTGGGATGCCGCCATGGATCGCAGGGACACCCGTGATACCTTGGACATAAGGGGGCCAATTTTAGAACAATTTTATGATATATCATAAGAAGATTGGTTGTCCGCTTTCCAGAGTGTGTTAAAAATCTTTGTTGGAGATCTGACCACGAGAAGGGAACGAAAGTCCTGATAAATTTACTCCAATGAGTTGTCCCAAGTCCTTGATAACAATCTAACATTTGTATCTCATAAAACACCCACTACTGGAATTAAACTTTCCACTAGTTTGTTTAGTAGTGATGCTGTTAGTACCTGTCCAGCAACTGCACAACCACAACCAGGCTTGTTTCTAGGCGTCAGACTAGGTAAGGGGTGGCAAACTCACCCTGAGATGTCCCTGCAGGCTAAGGCCCTGCCTCCAGCAGATAAACCGACAAGGGCAAACCCACTATCTGGAACCTAACTAAGGGTCCCTGAGTGACCCTACAAGATGACAGGAAGACTTACTTTGTCTGGCAGCTGCTGGATGGTGAAGCGGACAGGTAACCGGAATCCAGATATAGGCCAGTATTCAGACTGCTACACAGAAACCGACACAAGACTGAGACAGGAAAGTGGGATCACACTAGAGATAAACGATACTGAGGGACAAACAACAGATACAAACAGACAAGCGGAGATGGCAGCAAAGATACATAATCGCATAGCAAATAGAAGGGTCAGTAGGCAAAGCAGAAGTCAATACACAGAATAGCAAGAAACACAATGGCAAGAGCACTAGATACACACATAGACTGCAATAACCATCACCAAATGAAGGGCTGGGCAGAATATAAGGCAGTAATGGACTCTACCTCCAGAACTGACTGGCTCGGCTGTCCATCACTCAAACCACAACTGCAGGCAAAACGAGTACAAAGACACTGGTTATCCAGCAAGAAGCCTGAAACCTGATCCCATCAGAACAACTTGTGAGTTCTGACAGATGCTAGTCACAAAGAAGAACTGGTTATCCATTATAAGATTCTATCTCCATAGTAAATGAAAGCACTGTTGTCTATTTGTCCTCTCCATGAAAATATCACATGCCATAGACACAAGCAGGATGTCAGCAGGATACACATGATTACATAACAAGTTTATTAAAGCTAAAGTCAATATTTAAGCACTTAATTAAAAGGATCATAATATATTTGAGGACATAGAAAACTTTCTACATTTGAATTACTGGGGGAGATTTATTATGCCTTCTCCGTCAGGAAAGGCATGTAATTCTGCACATCTTCGGAAGTTTGGAGCATTTTCCACTTTGCATGCCACTTTGGGCGTGTCAGGACAGGAAGGGGCCGGGCAGACGTGTAAATTCTGCAGTCCTCGATGGCTTCTTGGGGTTCTTGTGGGAGAACTCCAGCCCGGACTCTCGGCACCAGCACGGTTGCTGGGAGAGGCAGCAGGAACCGCCCGGGCATGGAGCCCCGTAGTATTCAGGGTGGAGGTTAGCACTCGCTGGAAACGGTGGGAGGTGGATGGCCGCCAGATGGGCTGGGCAGCCAACATGATGACAAGGCCTTAAGGAATTCAGGTGCGTCTCACAGGGGGAGCAGTCGTGGTCTCGCCATGATGTAAGCTTCCTGTTCTCTCCACGTGGCATGCTGGAGCTTCACTCCTATGTCGAGGTAGAGCAGGAAGTCCTCCCACCAGGAGGTGGATCTTGGGTGCTTCCCACCAGGAGCTGTAGCTGGCTCAATTTTCTCCTGCACCACAGAGTTTTCGTGCAGAATGTGCGCCATTTGCGCAGGGGACGGAGCTTAGCCAGCAGCCTGGATTTCCTGCCAGTTAGGCTTTTGGGCTGGAATTACTTGCTGCGCCACACTGTCTTCCAGAGGTTTATGCTTTGGGTGCTGTGTCCAAACGTTGGAAGCTGCAGTTCTGGGTTAGAATCTCCTAACTCAGTTCCTGGGATTGGTATCTGTGACAGCACTGAAGGTGTGCTCCACACTGTCTCCTGGCTCTGGGATTAGACCAGCTAAGACCAGGGGGTTTATACTCCATTATCCTCTGGGTGAATTGTGCAGGCTCACCGGATAGATCCTGACAGGGAGAGGGTGCTGTTCGCAACTACCACCTTGCCTATACGTTGGCAGGGGTGTTGCATGTTCTTTAAGTGTTTTCTTTATTTTTTTGAGCAGTGTATATATTTCAAGCTATCAAGCTAAATTATATCCTTTTCTCCACGCACTCCATCACAAGATTTGGAATACCTTCATCCATGCATCAGGAGGAAGAACACAGGGAGGAGTAAGCAGGTTGAAGCCAAAACAAAGGAGGAGAAAACAAAGAAACGTCTTATTACTTGTGACCAGACGCTGGCAGACTGCAAAGACGTTCTCCTTAAGGTAAACTATTTTTATAGAATTATCTCATCCATCTATAACTTCTGGTAAGTCGTTTGGCCTCACTAACAGTTCTCCACACAAGAAGAATGGACTTTTATGTTATTTCTCTTCGACGTGATCTAATTTAGCAAATACTGATGTACTTAAGGGTTTTTTTCATAGCAGTTGACAGTAGACGTGGTGTTTGCTCTGTTTACATCATACAGCAAAAGATTACAGTCCCCGCTGTGGTCATCAGCTTCTCCTGTGTTCTCAGTCCACTCCTCATGCAGTCCATGGACTGTGCGTCACTAGGGCAAATGATCCTTTGGCCTAACCCCAAATCTCTCCTGACAGGGCGACACTGGTCCTGCTCTAGGGCATCTTTCCCCACTCTCATCCCTATTTGTGTTTTATGGGCGCAAATAATGATGATGAATGTAGTGCAGCACAGAGGCGAAAGCTCCACTACATAGACCAGGCTGATGTCAGGGGCGTAACTTGAGGGGGTGCAGAGGGTGCAGTCTCACCCGGGCCCAAGAGGTTTAGTGGACCCTTATGGTGTCACTTTCCCATATGAGAAGACTAGTATTGTAAGCCATACATTATAGCCGGTGGCCTGGCACAGACTTTGGACTTCTAGTTACGCCAATGGCTGATGTGTACAGCCCAGCCATGAGCTTCAGGAGATACCATCCCCACATCACGTCTCCTGCTTCAAGACGCTTCACTACAGCAGCCTGGAGTAGTGACGACACCGTGCCAGGTCCTGCAGATGGAGGAGAAGATCAGAATCAGGAGGAGAGAAGTGAGTATGTGTGTTTGCTTAATTATTCAGTTAAGTATTCAAAAATGCAATTTTTAAGTGTGAGCGAGGGGTCTATTAATAAGTCTGGGGGCTATTACTGTGTGTGGGGCTTTTATTAAGCGCTGTTAGAAAGGTTCATTACTAAGTGTGAGGGCGCTATTGCTGTGTGGGTGCTATTGCTAAGTGTGTTGGGGAGGGGCTATTACTAAGTGTGGAGAGAGGGGCCTGTGTGGGGGCTATTACTAAATGTGGGGGGATATTACCAAATATGGAGGCTTATCACTAAATTTGTGGGGGCTATTACTAAATATGAGGGAGCTATTACTAGGTATGTGGGGGCTATTACTGAGTGTGTGGTGGGATATTACCAAATTTGTGGTGGGCTATAACTAAGTGTGTATAGGTATGGCTAAGTGTGCAGGGGTTATTACTATGTGGAAGGCTGTTGCTAAGTGTGGTAGGAATAGTCTATAACTAAGCATGGGAGGCTGTTGCTAAGTCAGTAATAACACTATTACTGTGTGGGGGCTATTACTAAACATGTGGGAGGGGCCAATTACTAAGTCACTAATAAGACTATTACTGTGTGGGGGGCTATTACTAAACATGTGGGAGGGGCCTATTACTAAGTCACTAATAAGACTATTACTGTGTGGGGGGCTATTACATAGACTCACTTGTTGAACTCAGATAAAACAAAAATGGAAATAAACATAGACGACTAAGTAAAAGACAAATGATAAATGATGTATTCTACCGGTTAGTTCATGGCCACTGGGTGGTACAGTAATGGTTTTGGAAATATAAGATCTACCGTGGATATTAGGAGCGGATTCATACTGAGCTCCACTGGTTTCATACCTGGAGTATAGATTGCTTATCTGATGATATAACTTTGTATACCCTTGTTATCGCCGTAGGATGTCACAGATATTTTTAGGAATCCATGTACCGAGATAAGATGATAAGAGTTATTCTGCTCCTCTGTTTCCTATGTTCGCAAGGTAAGAATCATTTTATACATGTCCAACATTACTAATATTAAAACTACCTACCTAATGTTGTGTATACCTTCCTTATGCCACCAAAATAGCTCTAAGCTCTACCAAGAGATGGACCCTACAATGGGCAGCACAGTGGCTCAGAAGATTTCAAGGATCTGGAGCCACAACTAAATTCACGCTGACAATTAAAGGAACTACAGAGGAAGATGCAGCAGATTATTACTGTCAGCAGTGGAGGAAATGGCCCCTCACACAGTGATACAGAGCCGTACAAATACCTCCTTCCCCATTCACTTACCTTCTAAACATCTTCTGTAGATGTTGCAGTCTTTGACCTAAACCATTGATTGTCTGGAATTAAAGTAGGAAAACTGGAAAATAAAATTATTTTAAAAAGTTAAGTTAAAAATTTCTGAAACAAACTTTTTCCTCAACTGTTATATCTTTAGTAAAGCAAATCCAAATGTAGAGATCCTACACGTCTTACGTCTTTCGGATTAGTCATTGCCTGCAGTTCTTTATAACTACCAGGAAAATGTTCCTGGGGAAATTAAAAACCTGGAAAGAAAAGTAAATACAAAGCTTATGCTGTTACTGAAAAACATATTGTACCATAGATTACAGATGTGTAAACATTTGGTATCATAGGTGACAAGTAGAATAGTACAGGTCAAAGTTCCAAATATGGACGGCACCCAAACTGCTTCTTGCCTCGTGCTCGTGAATAGTAGTAGTGTATCCAAATGAAAGAAATGGTCCCGGCACTTTGAGGTAGCTTTTAACTTTTTTTATTGTAAGTACAATTTATCGTAAAGTATATAATCCATTTAACATTTTGGATGCGTTTTGGCTCTCCTGAGCCTTTTTCAACAGGATCACAAGTGTAGAACACAGGATAACCACAAGTTTATGGACATGTTCTAAGGCTAAATGCAGTATAAATGCCAACTATAGACCATGTGTTGTAGCCCCTATTTTATATGTATGGGTTAAAGGGGTTGCCCGAGGTTATAAAAAACCCTTGGGTGGTCGGGACAGGGCGGGTTTAAATAAATAAACATGTACTTACCTCCGCGGCCCCTCCCGGCCTCCAGGACTGTGATCTCTCCTGTCCGTGCCCCATGTAAAAAAACATCCCTTCCAGCTGAATACAGCGCGGCTTCTGTGCCCGTTTGTTTACATGGAGCACGGACCGGAGAGATCACAGCGTCAGATGCCGTGAGGGCATCGGGAGGTAAGTACATGTTTATTTTTTTTAACCCATCACATTCCTGCCACCCAAGGGTTTTTTTTATTCCATCGTTCAGCCCCTTTTATGTCCTGACTTAATGATGCAAAAGGTATATGACTAGAATTTAGACTGACAAGTTGTTTACTTAAAGGGAATCTGTCATCATGATGACAATTTTCAATAGCCTCTAGCATGTTGATTTTGAAAATGCCTTTGTCGTGCGTTGTCCACTGCCATTTAGTAGTTTCTTTAACATTGTCGGCTCCCTGCCAGAAGTGTGTGGTGAGTCTCGAGGTGAGAGTTCAAATGGCACGAGTCGTCTTTTCCTCAATCCCTCTTCTCTCCGGCGTAGATTTTTCATTGGCAGGAAGTACGTCTTTACAATATATTTCTAAATAATGCAGAGACTCTTGTCCACTGCACTATGTGGGATCAGGCCTATTTACAGACATTACAGGCAGTTTAATTGTGCACTAATTTTTATTTTCAATGGAAAAACAAGTTAAAAGTACTGTACTTATGGGGGGAAGTTTTTCAGAGGAATATTCTAAAGCCAATATCCAAAATATCTGATTACTCTTTGTCCTGGTGCAAAATCGCAAGATTATTGCATATAATGTTACTCATCTGATTAAATCATTTACTTTTGGTGGTTATAAATGTGACCCCTTTCTGTTTACTTTCCGTAAACCTATTGTTATCTTGAAGAAGATCAGATTACTGAATAGTTTTACAGCAAAGTTAAATGAAGATTCAGTGGGGCACATTTACTTACCAGGTCCATTCGCGCTCCAGCGGCGGCTTCTCCGACGAGCGTTCGGGTCTTCCGGCGATTCATGAAGGTCCTGCGCCCGATGTCCACCGGGTGTCGCTGCTGCAAAAGTTAAGTGTACTTAGTATCCTACACAGTCTGAACTCTGCTTCATTTCACTCTGGCTGTCTTCATTGAATTCCACCAGACCTGTCTGTCTCCTGCTGACTCAGTTCTGGGCTGCAGATGGTTAACCTAGTTGTGATGGACAGAAGCTTGCATTCCTCCTAGGCCAGTTCAATCACTCTTTTTAGACCAATTTTATCATATATCATAAGAGGATTGGTTGTACACTTTCCAAAGCTCATTAAAAATCTTTGTTGGAGGTTGGTAGAATTTTCTATACTTCTATATTCTGGATCATCTGACCATTACCTGTTTTTTGACCATCCATTTGTCTCTTAATTCTGTACTGCATTGTTCTTTGTGTTTTGACCTATATTCTTTTGTGTTAGCTTGTCCTGTTTTTGTCTCGGTATTTTGGCACAAGAAGGGAACGAAAGTCCTGATGAATTTCCCCCAATGAGTTGTCCCGATTCCTTGATAACAATCTAACATTTGTAGCTTGTAAAACAGTTACTACTGGAATTAAACTTTCCACTAGTTTGTTTAGTAGTGAAACTAGTCACAAAGAAGAACTGGTTATCCACTAGAGGATTCTATCGCCATAGTATCTGAAAGCCCTATTGTCTATTTGTCCTCTCCATGAAAATATCACATGCCATAGACACAAGCAGGATGTCAGCAGGATACCTAGGATTACATAACAAGTTTATTGATTTAAAGCTAAAGTCAGTAACCCCTTAAGGAAATGGTTTCAGGACATAGAAAGATTTCTACTTTTGAATCACTGGGAGAGATTTATTATGCCTTCTTTGCCAGGAAAAGCGTGCAAATCTCCCCATCTCCGCCAGTTTGGAGCTTTTTCCACCCTGCATGCCACTTTGGGTGTGTCAGGACAGGAAGGTGGCAGGCAGAGGTGTGAATGCCCCAGTCTACTGTGGAAAAACTGTCAGAGACTATAGTTGAAATCTCCGCCAGACAAGACCTGGTTTAAACTAGTCCGACCTGGTGGAGATTGCGCCAGGATCTACTAAGACCTTTTTTCTGGTGCTTCTGGAGCCTCCTGCTGCCAACTCCCATCCTATTCTTTGAGTACAGAGACTCAACTGTCATGTAATTACCATATCACTGACTGTGGCCTGTGTAGCTGGCCCATATTCTAATCATGACTTAACCGTGAGGGCCTTTATATTCAAGTTTTTGTTGTCTTTACAGCACCCAGGGCCACTCATCAGAAAAAGAGATCTTGGACAACCCCTTTAAAGTGTCTCTGTCAGGTACACTTGGGACTCAAACAACTACCGCAGAGGCGTAACTAGAAGACAACAAAATCACAAAAAATCATCAATGGAAATCAAGTTAATTAACCAATGGCGGCTGGATTTGGAGTCACCCACAAAATTCAAGTGGAAAAACACCCAAAAGGCTGATCCAACTTTGATGTAATGTCCGTAAAACTAGACAAAATGTGTCTCAGTATTGTCTCTGGCCTCCACGTGTCTGTATGACCTCCCTACAGCACCTCAGAATGCTCCTGATGTGGCTCAGTATTGTGTGTGACCTCCACATGCCTGTATGACCTCCCTACAATACCTCTGCATGCTCCTGATGAGGCTCAGTATTTTGTGTGGCCTCCACATGCCTGTATGACCTCCCTACAACACCTCGGCATGATCCTGATGAGGCTCAGTATTGTGTGTGGCCTCCACGAGCTTGTATGACCTCCCTACAATGCCTCGGCATGCTCCTGATGCGTATGGTATCCTGAGGAATCTCCTCCAAACCTGGACTAAAGCATCTGCCAAATCTTGGACAGTCTGTGGTGCAACATGACGTTGGTGGATGGAGCAAGACATTGGGGCAGATTTATCAAGCTGTCTGAAAGTCAGAATATTTCTAGTTGCCCATGGCAACAAATCACAGTTCAGCTTTCATTTTGCCAGTGCCCATGAATATTTTAAAGGGGAGCTGTGATTGGTCGCCGTGGGCAACTAGAAATATTCTGACTTTCAGACAGCTTCATAAATCTGCCCCATTATGTCCCAGATACGCTCAATCACATCAAGGTCTGGGGAACTAGCAGGCCAGTCCATAGCTTCAATGGGGGTTATTTATCATTAGACCAGCTACTTGGGACAGTTCTATGTCTAATTTTGGAGCTTCGCTGCCAATCAGATTCATTAAAGTGGCTTTGGCCCCGAATGGTCTATTTTTTGGCTGGGAATTTTTTTTTTTAAGTTTCAAAAAGTGTCAAAATGCATAGGTCTCAGCACATAAACCAGAAGGGAACTGGAGTGACTATGAGACTTTTTATGAGACTTTTTGCAAAAGTCTCAAGTCATAAATCTGACTTTGCACGGTGTTGCACTAGCAGTAGTTCTATGTTTAGGCCAGATTAATAAAGAGGAGTCTATAATCCGGTGAGACTTTTTAGCAGTTAAAATTATAAAAAACCCCCAATGGGACTACTTTGCGCCTTTTTTGCGCCGAAAAGCTCAGGATAACCAATGATAAATAACCCCCAATGTCTTCATCTTGCAGGAACTACTGACACACTCCAGCCACATGAGGTCTAGCATGGTCCAGCATTAGGAGGAACCCCGGGCTAACCGCACAAACATATGGTCTCACAAGGGGTCTGAGGATCTCATCTTGGTACCTAAAGACAGTCAGGCTACCACTTGTGAGGTGGAATACCACCCCAAACCATTACTGACCCACTGCGAAACCGTCATGCTGAATGATGTTGCATGTTGCTTGCAAGATTGCTTTCCACGGCGTCTCCAAACTCTGCACAGTCTTGGACTATGAACACAATCACCATCTGTGGATGTCGGGCCCTCATACCATCCTCATGGAGCCAGTTTCTAACCGGTTGTGCAGACACATGCACATTTGTGGCTGCTGGAGGTCATTTTACAGGGCACTGGCAGTGCTCCTCTTGTTTCTCTTTGCAAAAAGGTAGAGGTAGCGGATCTGCTGTTGGATTACTGCTGTCCTTAGGCCCTCTCCACGTCTCCTGGTATATAGGCCGGTCTCCTGATATCTCCTCCATGTCTCCTGGTGTACCGGCCTGTCTCCTGGTAGCGCCTCCAGCCTCTGGACATTACCTAGCAGACACAGCAAACCTTCTGGCCACATTTTGCATTGATGTGCCATCCTGGATGAGCTGCACTACCTGAGCCACTTGTTAGGGTTGTAGAGTCCGTCACATGATACCACGAGTGTGAAAGCACCACCAATGTTAAACATTGACCAAAACATCAGCCAGAAAGCATTGGAACTGAGAAGTAGTCTGCGGTCCCCACATGCAGGACTACTCCGTTATTAAGTGTATCTTACTAATTGCATTTGAAATTGCCAGTGTTGATTCCTAAATTGACAGTTTGATTTCACAGAAGATCCATTTACGTGGAGTTATATTATATTTTTTTTGACCAGTGAATATATTTCAAGTTATTATGTCAAGCTAAAATATATCCTTTTCTCCACGCACTCCATCACAAGATTTGGAATACCTTCATCCTTGCCTCAGGAGGTAAAACATAGGGAGGAGTAAGCAGGTTGAAGCCAAAACAAAGGAGGAGCTCAGATAAAACAAAGAAACGTCTTATTACGTGACCAGACGCTGGCAGACTGCAAAGACGTTCTCCTTAAGGTAAACTATTTTTATAGAATTATCTCATCCATCTATAACTTCTGGTAAGTCGTTTGGCCTCACTAACAGTTCTCCACACAAGAAGAATGGACTTTTATGTTATTTCTCTTCGAAGTGATCTCATTCAACAAATACTGATATACCGAAGAGATTTTTTCATAGCAGTTGACAGTAGACGTGGTGTTTGCTCTGGTTGCATCACCCAGAAAAAGATTACAGTCCCCGCTGTGGTCATCAGCTTCTCCTGTGTTCTCAGTCCACTCCTCATGCAGTCTATGGACTGTCCGGCTCCATCTGGTCTCTTCCTCCTCTTTATCCCATGACAGCTCTCAGCCTCTCTCATGGTTCCCTGACTATAACACTGCTCTGTCCTTGGCGGGGGCGTCACTGGGTCCATCGATCTTTTGCCCTAAGCTCCAAATCTCTCCTGACAGGGCAACACTGATCCTGCTGTAGGGCATCTTTCCCCACTTTCATTTGTGTGTTATGGACACAAACAATGATGAATGTAGTGCAGCACAGAGGCGAAACCTCCACTACATAGACCAGGCTCATGTGTACAGTGCGGCCATGAGCTGCAGGACATGACTTCCCCACATGACGTCTCCTGCTTCAGGACGCTCACTACAGCAGCCTGGAGCAGGAGGTGCAATGTAGTGACATCATGCCAGGTCCTGCAGATGGAGGAGAAGAGCAGAATCAGGAGGAGAGAGGTGAGTATATGTGTTTGTTTTATTAATTATTCAGTGTGTGTATAGGGGTCTGGGGGCATTCCTAATGCGATTTTTGAGTATGAGAGAGGGGCGTATTACTATGTCTTGGGGCTATTACTGTGTGTGGGGCTATTACTAAGTGTGAGGGTGCTATTACCATGTGGGGTCTATTAATAAGTGTGAGAGGAAGGGCCTATTACTATGTGTGTGTGTGTGTGGGGGGGCTTTTACTAAGTGTGGGAGGCATATAACTAAGCATATGGGAGCTATTACTAAATGTGTGCTGGCTATTACTAGGTATGTGGGGGCTATAACTAAGTGTGGCCCCGCACAATTATGAAATGTGAGGGTCACAAATGCAATTTTATGAGCCAAACCGAAAAACCCCAACAAATGTAGATGTAACGGTGATAGATGTAACGGTGGATTTACAACTAACTTGTAATAATAAATTGCCCCCAGCGAGTTCATGGCCACTGGGTGGGACGGCCATGGTTTTGGAAAGATAAGCTTTGCTGATAGATGATATTAGGGGAAGATTCATACTGAGATCCACTGGTGTCATACCTGGAGCCTTTTTGATGTATACGGATGAGATCGGTGTCATATAAACCATCTCCCTCTATAGAGTATGGATTGCTTGTCTGCTGAACTATGTATAAATTTAGATACCCTTGTTATTGCCATCGGATACTTTAAGGAATTCATGTATCAGGATAAGATGAGAGTTATTCTGCTCCTCTGTTTCCTATGTTTGCAAGGTAAAAATAATTTTATGTACGTCCAACATTACTAATATTAACACTACCTAATGTTGTGTATAACTTCCTTATGTTACCAAAATAGCTCTGACTAAGCTCTACCAACAGATGAACCCATCAAAAGGCAGCATGGTGGCTCAATGGTGAGCACTACAGTCTTGCAGCGCTGGGGTCCTAGGTTCAGGTCCCATCTAGGTCAACATCTGCAAAGAGTTTGTATGTTCCCTTCGTGTTTCCGTGGGTTGCCATTGGGTCCTCTGGTTTCCTCCAAAACATACTGGTATTTTGATTAGGTTGTGAGCCCCATGGGGACAGGGACTGAATTCGCTAGGGCTGTGTAATCGGTGTGCACTATATAAATAATGGAATTATTGTTAATATAAGCTCTGAAGATTCAGAGATAAAAGTCTTGTCTAGTAATAGTTGGGCTATAGATCTTAGTAGCGATAAATATGATGGAGTTGTACCAGGTTTGTATGTTGTCTCTTATCCACAAACTGATCATTGTGGGTCTGACTGCTGGGAGCCCCATCGGGCTCGTGAACTGGATAAGCAGCAGTCCAGAGAACTGGGATCTTGTTGCCACTAATAGTTTGAGTTAAGGGTCAAGCATGTGTCCTACAGATCTATGCAATAGTACAGGAGTGTCAGAAATGATGTTCTCTGCTATCAATAGAATTTTCTTAGAAAGTGAATGGGAAGGACGGAACTTCCTCATCATTGTTTTCTGCAATTTACAACCCTCCCATATTAATGAATAAGGCAGCAAAACACATCAATTAGTGAGAACAAGACGCCTCGATCACTCGTGGTTAGTGGAGTTTCTAGCAGTTAGGTCCTCACCAATCAGCTAGTTATCCCCTATCCAGTGGATTTTCCAGGAAAACACCCTGCTGACCGATCCTTAAAAGCTTTGGACACCTACGTGCAAGACACATTTGGTACTGAGTACCTGTAGTAAAATATGTAGTAAAATATGTTGCACTTGGTTGTTTTAGAATTGAGATTTTATTTTATTTATTCATAAATCATCATTTCCAGCATCTTCTACATTCATAGTCTTGGCTGCTTGGTGCTTCATAGCTCCAGTCACATGTTATCTCCTGTCTGCTTGGATTTCACATGAACAATTACAACTTAAAGGAAATCTGCCATCAAAGTTTATCAAATAAACCAGGCATAGGTGCTCTTAACCACTTGGCGTTGTTTTTCACGCGGCGTGGTTCAGGATTTCCACGGATGCGCACAATCATTTCTATGGGTGGCCTTGTATTTCCACTGATCAGTTCTCCGTGGAAAAAATTATGAAACGTGTCCTATTTTTTTCACTAATGTGGAGCACGGAAGGCAATGAGAACGCAAAAAAAAAAAAAAAAAAACGGATGAAAGATGCATTTTTTCTCACTGATGAGGCTGAAAAACCAGGTGCGATGTTTTGTAAACAATCTTACGCCTTCAGTTTTTTTTGCGGACACGGCGACAAAACAGATGACTCATGGAGACAAAACAGAGGTAAAACGGAAACACAATGTAACGGATGCGCAACTGCAGCTGAATATAAACGCCAATGTGAAACAAACCAGGCGCCATGACTGTGGTGATCGTCTTATGCTAATGAGCCAGTAGGGTTATGGGTGTGTTACAGAAGCCCTTCTGTGCTCTGGCTTCACATGCTGTTACACTCTGTAGCATGTCCCTATACCCCATACTCTGCACTTTCTGTAATCTCGGAAGCAGTGAGCACACTGTCAGGTCATTTGCCTTCACAGAGCTTAACAGGTTAACTGCCGTAATTGGTACCAGCACCAACTGCAGCAGATAGAGGCAGGTGCCAGAGACCACAGCTGTCAGAAAAAAAACTGGATAATGAGATGCAGCCTCAATAAATTATGCCAAGGCCAGAGACCTTAGGTACTCGCTGTTCCTCCCGATATGTTTCTTTCTAAAAATGTTCTTCTTGAAAAAAATTTCTCCTTCAAATGTCCTCCTTACAAATTACTGCCTGACAAGTTTTTTTTCCAGAAAAATGTAATTCTAATAAATTTCCTAGAACATTTCCTCTTGCCCGGCAGAGTCTGAACGCTATAGAAATTAGAATTAAATGACATGAAATTTAATGGTCCCGCCCACCATGGCCAATGGTCATTCATTCACTGTGCCACCTCCAAGATGCCAAACCAGATAGACTCTTTCAGGGGTCACCCATAGCATGGCGTGTCTAAAGAAAATTGGTTGGGTGCCCCAAAGAGGTCAATGGGTGTAAAAATATTTTAGATACTAAATTATTCTGTCTTATCTGGTCAATGTCATAGAGTGATAATGACACAGCTTAGTCCTGAGGACTGATCTGTAATATAATCTGATGTTTCTTTATAGTGAAAGCCACAAGTGGAGAGATTGTGATGACTCAGACGCCAAGTTATATCTCAGGATTTCCCGGAGACACAGTCACCATCTCATGTACATCCAGCTCCAGTACTTATTATAGTGACATTTCTCAGTATGAACTCAACTGGTATCAGATAAAAGAAGGGAAAGGGGAAGAGCTATCAATCTGCTCTTCGAAAAGAGTCCCAAGTGTGCGATGAAACACAATTGCTACACATAAGGCACCTAATGTATTGGAATGGCACCAATGGGTTCTCTGATAACAGGGGTCCCCCATGCTGTATGAACGCTCCCCCTCCATCATGGGATTTACAAAGATACAGATGTTTCTTTCCTACTAATTTTTACATTTCTGAAAATGTGTAGTAGAAGATGACCAGCTTTGAATTAAAAATACATTTTTTTTCAAGAGAGTCAGTAATGTATACTTTTTTTTGTGGTTTTCTGCTTGTCAGATTTATCATTGTGGATTTTCCTTCTTGTTAAATGTGCCAAATGAGGAGTTTTTCAGGGCAAAATTCTGTGGACTTTTGCAACTCTTACATCTCCATCCGAATTTCTAAGATAAATCAGGCACAACACAAGAAAACTCAATCACGGCGACCTTTGCTGGCCGAGTGTCCTAGTCGCAAAAGGGGTAACTTTGCCAATGCATCCAAAAAAAAAAGTTGCAAAAAGAAGCCGTGCACACAGGGAAAGATAGAATGTGTTCTATTTTTCCCCCATGTCCTGTGTGGTACGGTGCCAAACGTGTGGGGCGCCATACCGCCACCGCCAGGAGCCTTTTGCCCTCTATGGGGATGTATATATACATCCGCATGATCTTCATGTGAATGAAGCCTAAGGATAGTTTCACATTGTCATTGGGGCTCAGCTTCTGGTGTAGCATTTTGTCTTTGTTGTGTTTCCATTTCGCTTCCGTTTTGTCTCCGCATTTACATAAAAAACCTGAAGGTTAACCATTGCTTTGAAAACATCACACCTGGTTTCTCAGCCTCATCAGTGAAAAAATGGACATTTCATCATTTTTTTTTTTTGCCAACCCATAGACTTCATTGGGCTTCTGTGATCCACGCCGAACAACACCAATGTGAAAGAGCCCTAATCCAGATCCATCATCCAGCGTGATTTATCTGTGGAGTCTAACTCTCCACTGGTCTCCACCAACACTTTCATAAATCTTCCCCAATCTGAAGTCAGTGAGATTTCCTCTGTGCTGTTATCAGAAGAGATGCTAATATTTGCATATAATTTGCATACTGCTTCCTATACTGTATTCCCCTATAGATATAAACATCTGATGTCGGAGGCTCATACTCTGTGTCTGTGACGGCTCAGAGATGATGGTTCCTCTAACATATCTGCTATGTGTCCTGTGTCTTCTCTTCTCAGGCACCGTCCTATGTGACCAGGGGGAGATATAGGTTACATTAACCCTTTAGTAGGAAGGTCTATAATACTATGTATTTTGTTATCAATGTAATAATACTCCAGAAGTAAATGTTGGAAATGTTATTTTGTAATAAATGATAATCCCTACATTTTTTAATGAAATTAAAATTCTATACAAGGTTAATCACAGACAATCATCTACCATTTTAGGATCCTGTGGAGAAATTGTGATGACCCAAACTCCGGCTACCGTGTCCATGCCCGCACCAGAGACAGTCACCATGTAAGGCCAGTGACAGTGTTTTACATCCTACCTGGAAGTACGATTCATTAGCCTGGCTACAGCAGAAACCAGGACAAATTCCCAAACTTATCATGTATAAAGTCAATGAACGATCATCAGGAATCGGAGAGAAGCTTCCTGGATCTGGGTTAGGAGAAGGCTTCTCCATAACGGTCCGGGATATGGCAGAAGACAACAAAAAAGAATTTTACTGTGCACCGGATACCGAGAAAATTGTAACATAGTGATACCGAGTCGTAACAAAAACCCTTCTTCACCTTCTTATCTGTAACACAACTTTGTGTAATCACATGTACGCTAATGCTTTATGTTATGTATGAAGAAAATATGCAAAATAACTTCATTGTTTGCTTTATTGTTGCTTTATTTTAAGCGTAAGAAGATACCAGCATGAAGTCTTCATCTTCTGTGTCTTCATGACATCTATTTGTTATTGGGAAGGCAGGGATAGGAATACAGTAACCAGAGGTGGAATAAGACCACCCGGCCCCTGGGCTGTATGGATATTATAGTTACTACAAGTCTGGAATCATCTCCTACATCTGGTCCTAGAATCAGCTTCTTGGGGTATTGAGGATTTACCACTTCTGCTGCTTTTAATCAGTAGTTTTAGGGCTTTGGAGGAACTTCATGTGTATTAAGAGCAGGAACAGATATAGAAGCATTTAATGGGTGAAGGTTCTTCTCAGTATAAAATTTGGTGGGTAGTTTGGGTCCCCTAGAAGTCTTGGGTCCCAGGCTACCGCCCAAATCACCCATATTGTAATCCACTCTATAGCCATTTCTTTTCTACATTTCATCTTCTCCCCTCCATTTATCTGATGTGAAGCAGATTCTGGTAGTACGAACCGACATTGTCCTTCTGTGTGTGTTGTGTGGTTTCTCATGCAAATAAAATTTAATTTCGTGTTTTCTGCTTTCTAAATTGTGTACAACAGTTACTAGGTATACAAAGCTTCTGATTGCCAAGTGAAATTTGGGGATCAATACGAAGTGGAATCCTACTAAGGAACCATCAACTTCCATCAGGAGTGACGTGTCTTCAACTGTAAATGAATCTACAACAAAAACCTGATTTAATATAGCATACAACGTAACGTATCTGGCCTCAATGACGCCCCTGATTGTACTGTGTATGAGTCTCTGATCTGGTCTTACATTTTGGAGTTTCTATTATGTTCTTTATTCTGTGTCCTAAAAAATTCTAAAACAATCAAATTAAATCATGATTTTCTGATGAAACCTCAAATAATAATGCAATAAAAATCCTTCCTCTTTACAAGGCCATTCTTACAGATTGTGAGGCCACTTATTCTAGATCCACCTTTACTTCTGCTGGTTCATTCTAGTTTTGTATAAGGCATTTTGGCCATGTGTGTGCTTGTTTTATTGAATGAAAGTAAGTCACTTTTAAATGTACAGAACCAAGGGATTCATGCTGCCCCATCCAAAAATAAGTGCAGTAAATTAATAATGATGATAATTATAATAATAATGACAACAACAATAATCAATAATGCTACTAATGTTTTTTAAAAAATCCTAACATATTAAAAAAAGAATAAAAAATATTTGCCATGGTTTTTGTCATCAGTGGTCCCCTGTATTTATATATATATACAGACACATACAAGATAGGTTCCATAGTTTTGTTCTTAAGTTTAATTTGTAAGTCGAAAGTGTATACTTAATAATTGTAGATCCAGACAAAAAAAATTTCTAATTTTTTTCTGTAATGGGACCAAGTTATCAATAAAGCTTCATTACAGACACGTTACAGATGATTATTGCAGTCTGGGACTATAGTAAAGAGCTTCACCAGAGGTCAAGGGGGTCTGCCTTTAACAGGGGTCGTCTGTAAGGTCAATGTCCTTAATATCATATCAGTCATAGATACCGATACACACTACAGATAGGTTCCATTATTTGTGTTCTTAATTTAATTGGTAGTCGAAACTGTAATACTTTATAATTGGTAGCCTCTCTCGATCTTACTTGCTGTGCTTTAATCCTCCACCATAGTCCCGACCCCCCTGGGACTCAACCCCGGGCTTTGGTACATCGGGAGAAAGACAAGGGCAGCGGACGAACAAGGGTCCAAAAAGGATAAGACATGGAAAAGAAAGGCCAAGGAGGAAGAGGTGTGAAGTGGAATATTCAGGTGGAACGGCCAAACTAAGAGGGGGATACAAACCTAGCGGAATCAACAATCCAGCACAAAAAAATTTCTAATGTTTTTCTGTAATGGGACCAAGTTTCACTAAGCTTCATTACAGACCTTTTACAGATGATTATTGCAGTCTGGGACGATAGGAATAGCATTCAGCGAGCTTCACCAGACCAGGAATCCAGGTGGGTCTGTGCCTTTACAGGGGTCGTCTGTAGTCCAGGGTGTCCTTATATATATAAATAGATAATATATATATATTATATATAGAATATATGATATCTATCTATATATATCTACTATATATCTATATATATCTGAAGTTAATGTTGGAGTCTGAATCAAGTAAATTCTGTACAAAGTATCGACTCTTACAAACTGAAAAACTATAATAAGATACAGATGTCTAAAAAAAAAAGATTTTCCAAATCAGACAACTGTTTAAATAAATTACTGGATGGTCATCAATGGAGATGAGCTGAGCCAATGTCTTGGTTTTGGATTCGTCCCGCTCAACCCGGCAAATTGATGCCCGTAGCAACCAGCCGTGTCTATGACTGGCCAGGGTCAGTCACCTAGAGGCATGGTTAGTTCTGACTGGAGTTGCTAGTGGTGTCAATTTGTTGGATTGGCTGTCTGGCCACAAAACCGGCAATATGTCCAGGTCACGACCTGATCCCAACAGTGGGTCTGCTCATCTGTAGTCATCACCTCCTGCTTATAAATTCTTCAAAGCATATAAAGGTTGGTGACAGCTTCCTTTTATCTTCAATTGTTTCTTCATGAATATTTGTAGGGTGATTTGCATACTTCCTGTTTTACATATTAACTCTCTACTTTTCAGTAGATTTTCATGTTATATAAACATTTGTTCTGGACCCTGACTGAACCATTATCTGACTGACCATTATCTGTACAGGCCGGCGGAAGATATGGTTTCTCTGAGATATCTTCTCAGTGTTTTTTATCTCTTCGTTCAAGGTAATTTACTTATATATCATTACTAAAGTAAATTTTACATAGCAGAATTCTCCTGGGACCAAGCAGAGATCCAGCACGAAATAATTTACAACTATAACTTTATAACTAGGATTTGATGTAGAATATTTTCATTGTAGCGTTCCCTGACCTTACTTTTGTAATATGGATGTATGTACAAATAATCATATGATATTCTCTTGTTCTAAGCTTCCCATGGAGAGATTGTGATGACCCAGACTCCAGGTTATATCTCTGTGTCCCCGGGGGAGACAGCCACCATCTCATGTACAGCCAGTGAAGATATAGGCAATGCTCTAGACTGGTACAAACAGAAACCAGGAGAACGGCCACAGCTTCTTATCTATGGTGCAACCAAGAGATACACAGGAGTCCCAGACCGGATCACTGGATCTGGATATGGATCCAGCTTCAAATTAACTATCAGAGAAGTGTCAGAAGACGATGCAGCAAATTATCATTGTATTCAGAGGAAAAAATTTCCTCTCACACAGTGTTTCAGAGTCATACAAAAACCTTCTTCTGTACTAAGAAATTAGTTTGACAACTAACCGTAGACAAAAATAAGAATGGAGCCACCAGAGCGTTCAGTGGTTTGATGCACATTTGGTTCTTCTTGATCCGGTAACTGTAACCCTAATTCTCACCTCATCTATCTGGCATGACTGGTAAAACAAGACTCTAATGGAAAAAAAAAATTGAATTCAACACAAGAATCAATAAAATCCTACATGGTTAAAAAGAGTCTACCAAAGAGAGGGAGACCACGTATGGTGCCCTCTGTGGTTGTATGGTTGTAAAGCCACCTGGTGGAAAGTTGTATTAGGCACATCAAAAAAATGAAGATGGAGTTAGATGGGCTACAGTGTCCCTTGGTTGTTAGGTAAATGAAGAATATGCAAGTCAAGGAAAAATGCCAGGTAGGTATGGGACACACTGCCCCAATAATAGGTGTAACAATGGGTCACCTTTACTAAGAACAGTGCAGTCTGTACTATGCGCAGTTTGCCTGTGTAGTGTGCAGGGCGCGCTGGATTCAAGGTTTGTGGTGCCCGTTCTTCATGAATATGGAGCCCCCTGCACTGCCCCGACAGAGTGCACCATAGTTTTTAGGTGCACATTTAAACATAGGGCGTGTTTGCAAATGTGGCGCATGGTCTGACTGAGCACCTGCACGTCCCCTTCAGCGCAGAAATTTGTGGTGCATGATGATTAATGCAGCCGCGCCATTAAAGGGTCACGTGCATCACAAATGTGGCGTGAACGTGCAAAGTCCAATAGAAAACTGACGCACGGCCCTTAGTAAATGTGGCCCCTATGTCTAAATTCAATTAGTTTCATTGATCAAAGTGAAAAATCGGACTATGGGGATGAGCTATCCCTTCATCATAGTGTATCTTCCACACAATATGAAAACATGGTATACAGTCATTTGAAAGAAATTATAGATAGTATAAGTATAATTATATTAATATTTTTATACCATTTATGCTATGTGTAATTTTTTTCTTCAAATGATACCATGTTTTTATAGTATCTTTAACTTTTTGGGGTCTGATGAAGGGGATAGTTTATCTATGTTACAAATAGTTTATTGTTTTGATAAATGAATTGAATTAGACATATTGGGGCTCATTTACTAAGGGTCCGCGGAGCGCATTTTCATCGGGTTTTCTGACGATTTCCGTTTTGCGTGGAATTGCCCCGGGATTTTGGTGCACACGATCAGATTTTGGCACATCAGCGCCGGCTTGCACACAACAGAAATGGGTGGAGGGGCATAGTACAAGCCGACGGATTCGGACAACGCGCAGGACTTAACATTTAGAATTGTGTCGCAAGACACGCACTTACAAGCACCGGGAAGAAGAAGGTGAACTCCGGCGGAACTCGGCACAGAAGCGACACATGCAGGAAATTGGACGCACGACCTTAGTGAATCGCGGCAGACCCGAATCCTCATTGGCCAACGCACCGCTGGATTGCAACAGAACCGGGTAAGTAAATCTGCCCCATTATTATGCTGATTATTGTGGCAGTGCATCCAATACCTGGCATTTTTCCTCGATTTGCATACTCTAAAGAATATCCATAAAATGTTTATTGTTCATATTGATCAATTCTTTAAGGGATAGAGTTTACAAAATGGCATAATTTATTTTGAGATTTCCACTGTCTTGGTAACTCAATAGCTGTACACAGAAAAAAAACATTTCCCTCAAAATCTGCCCTCCTACAGTTCACCGGCGCTTCTTACTTTCTCTGCTCAAACAACGGTTTACATCCACACGTGGGGGGAAACATTTTCCACTTTCATTCTGCATGGGTGTGTACATTTTTGGACTACATAAATCTATTAATGACAAAATTAAAAAATTCTAAATAGAACTAGAAACTCAAAACAAAACTTCACCATAAATTTATAGTGAAATGCAATTTGACACCAAAAGTAACCACAACAGCGCAGCTATACATGAGAAGGGGGTTGTCTCGCAAGACACGCGACTACAGCACACCGTGAGAAGAACGGCTGGACCCGGCGGAACATTCGGCACAGAGCGACCATTGCAGAAATTGGACGCACACCTGATGAATCCGGCAGAACCCGAATCCTCATTGGCCCAACCTCACCGTGGTATTGCAACAGGAAACCCGGGTAAGTAAAAATCTGCCCCATTATTATGCTGATTCAATTGTGGCGTCAGGTCCAATCCCTGCATTTTCCCTCCGCATTGCATACTCAAAGATATCCATAATAATGTTTATTGTTCATCATTGATCAATTCTTTACAGGGATACACTGTTTACAAAATGGCGTAACTTTTTTTGAATCTTCCACTTCGTGTGTACCTCAATTCTGTACGAAAAAAAACATGTCCCTCAAAATCTGCCCCTCCATTCCCGGCGCTTCTTACTTTCTCTCAGCCAAAACAACGGTTACATTTCCACCACGTGGGGGACATTCCCACTTTTCCACTTTCATTCTGCATGGGTGTGTGGTAATTTTTGGGACTACATAAATCTATTAATGACAAACTGTTAAAAAATGCTAAATATAATAGAAACTCAACAAACTTTAGCACCCAGACTCCAGGTTATATCTCTGTGTCCCCGGAGGGAGACAATCCATCCCATCTCATTACAGCCAGAAGATATAGGCAATGGCTGCTAGAACTGGTACCAACAACCAGGAGAACGGCCAAAAGCCTCTATCTATGGTGCTAACCAACCGATACACAGCTACCTTCAGACCGGATCACTGGATCTGATTCCTGGATCCAGCTATAAATTACTATCAGAGAAGTGTCAGAAGACGATGTCAGCAAATTATCATTGTATTCAAGAACGTAAAAAATTTCCTCTACAACACGTGTTTTCAGAGTCATACACAACTTCTTCTGTACTACGAAATTAGTTTGACAACTAAAACCGAGACAAAAATAAGATGGAGCCACCAGCATAAGCTATCATAGGTTCTGGAGTGCTGACATTTTGGTTCTTCCTATGATACCTGGTAACTGTAACCCTATTCTCCACCTACATCTATCTGTGATATGGTAAAACAGACTCTAATGGAAAAAAAGAAACTTTGATGTCAACACAAGCATCAATCAAATCCTCCATGGGTTAAAAAGAGTCTAGTTCAAAAGAGAGTGGAGACCATGTATGGTTGCCCTCTATGGGTTCCTATCCGGTATGTGATAAAACAGCGTAAGGCGCCATGAAAAGTAGGTATGGAATAGGTGCTTCCACCTGTGGAAAGTGTATTTAGGCCACTCAAAAAAATGTGAAGAATTGAGTATGGATGGGCTGCAGTTTGTCCCTTTAGTGTGTTATACGGTAACTGAAGAAATATGCAAGATCATGGAAAAATGCCAGGGTAGGTATGGTCAACCTGCCCAATAATAAGGTGTACATCAATGTGGTCACCTTTACTAAAGACAGTGCAGGTCTGTACTATGGCAGTTTGATCTTGTTGTAGTTGCTGCAAGGGCGCGCTGATTCAAGGTTTGTTGTGGCCCGTTCTTATGAATGAGCCCCCTGACTGCATCCCCGCATAAAGTTGCACATATTTTGGTAGGTCGATCAAATATTAAAACATACTCAGGGCGTGAATTTTCAAAGTGTGCGCATGTTGAAATGCGACCTGCACGTCCCTTCAGCGCAGAAATTTAGAAAAATGGTGGCATGATGATTAATGCCAGCCACCGCGCCATTAAAGGGTCACGTGCATCACACAATGTGGAATTATTCTGTAAACGGGCAAAGTCGCAATAGAAAAACTGACGCCGGCCTTAGTAAATGTGGCCCCTATGTACTAATTCAATAGTTTCATTGATACAAGTGAAAAAATCGGACTATGGGGATGAGCATCCCTTCCATCTAGTGTATCTTCCACACAATATGAAAACATGAGTACTACAGGTCATATTGAAAGAAATTATAGAATGTAGATGTACATCATTATATTTATATTTTATTACCATTTTGCTATGGTACGTTTTTTTTCAAACATACCTGTTTTTATGTATAACTATCTAACACTTTTGGGGTCTGATGAGCGGATACGTTATCATGTTACAAATAGTTATGTTTTGATAAATGA
Organism: Engystomops pustulosus; assembly: GCA_019512145.1. Taxonomy (NCBI): domain Eukaryota; kingdom Metazoa; phylum Chordata; class Amphibia; order Anura; family Leptodactylidae; genus Engystomops; species Engystomops pustulosus. The sequence goes on from CM033641.1 coordinate 12,460,307, forward strand.
ATTAATAGACCATATTGGGGCTCAATTTACTAAGGTCTCCGGGAGTGCAGCGCATTTTTTCACTCGGGTTGTTTCTGACGCATTTTCCGTTTTGCGTCGAATTGTGCACCACAGGCATATTGGTGCACATCGATCAGGATTTTGGCACATCAGCGGCGGCTATCACACCAAACACGAAATGGGTTGAGGGGCATAGTACAACCGACGGATTCGGCGAAACGGCAGGACCTTACATTTGAAATTGTGTCGCAAGACACGCACTACACAATCAACGAGAGAAGAAGAAGCTGACACCCGGCGGAACTGCCAGAAGCGACACATGCAGAAATTTGAACGCACGCCTTAGTGAAATCCGGCAGTCAACCCGAATCCTATGGCCAACCACCTGGATTTGAACAGAAACTAACGTGGTAAGTAATCTGCCCCATTTTTGTTGATTTGTGGCGTGATCCAATACTACCTGCATTTCCTCGATTTGCCCATCTCAAAGAATATCCATAATAAAATGTTTATTGTTCATTATTGATCAATTCTTTCAGCGGATAGCACGGTTTACAAAATGGCGTTAACTTTATTTTGGACTTTCCACATTCTTGATACTCATCAGCTGTACACGACAAAAAAACAGTCCCTCAAATCTCCACACCTCTACAAGTTCACCGGACCTTCTTACCTTTCCAGTCTGCCCAAAACAACGTTTACATTTCCACCACGTGGGGTACCATTTCCCCCACTTTTTCACTTTCATTCTGCATGGGGTGTGGTATTTTTGGGACTACATAAATCTATAATGACAAATTAAAAACTTCTAAATATATAGAAACTCAACAAAACTATCACTAATGTATAGTGAATGCAATTTGCACCACAAATAACCCATTTAAAACAGGACTGTTATTATAGTTTAAAAAAACCGTTAAAACCTAGCAGATCAGAGCAAGGTGTTAAGGGTTTTAACTAAAAGAGGAAGACCACAAAATGCTCGGGGATCGTTTTCGTGGACGAACTTTTCCCATGCTCGAGTGCTCGTTCGAGTAACGAGCCCCATTGAAGGTCAGTTGGAAGACTCGAGCATTATTTACAGGGGACCAAGCTCTGCACAGTGAAGCTTGGCCAAACACCTGGACCTCAAAAATAATATGAAAACCACGGGAAAATTTGACAAACAGCAGGGGCACATGCTGATAGCCTCTGAGGCTTAGCTTAAAATCGCACCATCATGCAAAATTATGGGCAACAGCATGAGGCGTACGTAGCATCTCAAAACAATCCAATATCTGACCCTGACCACTATAGGGGAATCACATATCAGAGGCAAGCGGCGCAAACTACGGGGGACAGCTAGAGAGTGATATGGCCAACTACTAAATGTACTCAGCTTCAACCAATGGGTGGGCCAAGAGGAACCAAGAGGTGAGCAGACAGAACATCTCAAATAAGGATCGAGATACCAGTGAATAAGACATTTTGCCAGTATAGATATTATGTATTACACAGCAGGCAGTGGCCACAAGTTACATGGAAGCCATAAAACAATCCAAAATTTCTGACACATGACACAGCTCGTTTGATAAGGGGACCATGTATGGGAGGCCAGTGAACTAGTAGTAGATTAAGTTGCTGCAGTTAAAAACTATGTTAGTTGGATCTTGTCATGGAGCTGGCGGTCCGCTTCCAGCACTTTCGCCATCCAAGAAGCCCCCTGTCCTCTATGCTACACTCACCCAAACAGCACTTCTAAGAACCTTTTGTATAACAAGTGTAGTAAGCGTTCTTATTTTAGGGATATGGCGGGTAGCGTGAGAAGTAACTCTGCGCAAGAAGCGCTGAAATACTAGCCTCACACTTCACACAGAAGTTTTTGCCAGTAATATTTTGTTGCTTGCGCACATCACGGTGGCGACAAGTTCACAAAATCACTATGATGTGGAATGCCCTGTAATAGCTCTTGGGCGGTGTCCTTTTATCACCTAGGCGTCAAAGTTTGTGGCACCTGCCTGCTTGTCGCTTAGCGACGGCACTGCTGTCTGTAGGCCTAGAGCTAATAGACCTGGACTGATGGCACCAATGCCACACTGGATGGTAAATTCTTGAGGAGGAGGAGGTGGAGGAGTGGTGGAGACGGAGGAGGAGGGGCATAGTGGCCTGAACTCACCTGGACCAACGGGTAGCCCCGCCATCCTCTGCGTCGCAGTATATGACCGCAAACACCACGCTTCCGAGCTCTGTTCCCAGCCTGCACCAATTTAAGTGTAGTAGCGTGTCTTATAAGATTTGGAATTGGCGGGTTGAGGGGCTGTAAACCGGATGCGCAAAGCGCCCGGGAAAAAATAGAGGACGGAGTGCAGAAACAAAAAAAAAGTAAAAAAGCAAAATATTAAAAAGGCGTAACTAGTAATGAAGAAGTGAACTAAAAAGGAAGCGGAGACAAAATTATCAAGGAAAGACGAAGTAATATGGGAGATGATGTTGTAAATTGGTTTTTTGGGGTGAAGAGAGAGCGATTATGAAAGGTGAAAGATAAAGAAAAGAGTTGTAAATATATCCGTATGGTAAAGTTTGCCAGTATATTTTGATGATTACACCGCAGGGGCGCAAAGTTCCAAAGTTGTTGTGGCGCCATGAAAACAACCAAAATTCTGCCTGACAACACAGCAGAAACGTTTGATAAGGCGGCCATGTAGTAGGCAGTGTAACTCGTAAGTAGATTCAGGTGCTTCAGTTAAACTCTGTTAGTTGGTTCTGGGCATGGAGCTGGCCGGCTCCGCTGCCAGGCACCTTTCGCCAATCCAAGCCCGATCTCCTAGGCTACTCCCTACAACATCACTCTACAAGAACCTTTTGTATAAGATCAAGTGTAGTAGCGTTCATTATAAGTTTAGATTGTCGTATGAGGGCATTAAACGATGCGCAAGAAGCGCTGAAATAATATCACGTAATGGTAAAAGTTTGCCAGTGGGTTTTATCTGTGGATAACACAAAGCATGTGGCGACAAAGTTCACACCTTTGTGTGGAATCCATGAAAACAACCACCCAATGTCGGCCTGACAACACCCTCGTTTGATAAGGGACGATGTATGGATGCAGCTTATGGACGCTTTTGGAGGGAGCAAACAATGGAGACCAACGTGTGAGGCTGCTATGGGACATTCATTTGATAGGCCTATTATGTGCAGTCCAAAAAGTTTTCAAGACCAGAGGAGCAGGTAGGTGGACCCCTCACAAAAAAATGGATAGATTAGAGTGCCCTGTATGTGCCGTCCAAAAAAGTTTTCAAACCATAGTAGCAGTAGTTGCCCTCCTGAAAATGGAATAGTTGAGTGCCATGATGTGGCTCCAAAAAAGTTTTCAAACATAGGACAGGTATGTGGCCCGCAGAAAATTAATATATTTGATTGCCTGTATTTGGCGTCCAAAAAGTTTTCAAACCACATCATGCAATCCGGTGGTGGCCCTCCAGAAAAATTGGAATAATGGAGGGCCTGTATGTGGCCTCCCACCATTGTTTAACAGAGGACCCGGTTGGTGGCCCTCCCGCAAATTAATGCATAAAAAGAGGTTTTTTTTTTATAAACTATAAGCTAGAGCGCAGTGGGCCCTGTCAAAAAATAGCCGTTTCCTTGCTTTATACTGTACAAAGAGGAAGGAGAGGCTGAAACTGAGGAGGAGAGGATGGATCATTATTCAGGTTATACCAGATCTTCCTTCCACCTGTGGAGATTGGAAATTAGAGAAATCCAGGCTATTATTCATCTTGATAAGCGTCAACCTGGTCAGCTCTGTCTCTACAGGCGTGTACGCTATAAAAAAGCTGTGATGATCCCCAGCTGCATCTGAAAACCCCGCTCGGACACGACTAAACTCGCAGCAGGCAGAACCTTCCAAGGCATACATCGCCAGTTCGGTGCCACATGTCACATTTGAAACCCATTCGTGTTAGGGAGCTGTGGGTGATCATTAGGACGAATATGGTCTGGTCAGCTAACGTACTCCCTCACCATCTTTCCTGAAGATCCAGCCCTACTCTGCCGAGACTGGAGGACAGGTGACAGTGTCTTGCTGGGGGACCATAAAGCTAGCAAACAGCCTTGTAAAGCGACCCTTGCCAGTCTGGACAGCTGCTGCTACGCCTACTCTCCCTCGCGGCTTGTCCCGCAGAACTACGCACTCTGCCGCTAGCGCAGAGTCCGAAGAAATACTGTTTCACTTTGCACCAGGGCCTGCGGTATTCATGCATTCTACACACTACCTGTCCTCTCTCAGGGATGAGAGTGGAGATTTTGTCTTGTCCGTGGGTCCCATGAGAGTGAACACCCGTAATCGGGTGCTGAGAATAAATTCTTTGAACGCGAGGGTCACGGGATCAGCCTAGCAGAAATCTCCAGAGGCGGCATAGTACCAACGCGTAAGAAGCACTCCCCCTCACTGCCTGAGCTGTCCATTGGTCCCCTCCTCCAACTCCTCTTCTTTCTGCCCATAAAAGACACTCTCAAACAGTGAGGACTCCAACAATGGTCCCCTGCTTGTTCTCGCCAACATTCTCCTCCTCTTCCTCCTCATCCATCCCTCCCCCTCCGAAACCTCCTCCGATATGCGCTGAGAACGACCTAAGGGGTGCTTTGGCTATCAACACGGGAATTTCTTAACGCCCGTCTCGTTGTGAGGAGCGCAAATGCGTCCACTTCATTCTGCCAGAGATTTTATTTCAAAAGGTTTCAACAGCCAAGCAGCGTGATGGTGAGGCTGATATGGCGCATCGCCACTGACCATCTGTGTTGACTCCTCAAGTTACCAGGCACTGACAGATATCAACATATCCGTCCACTCCTCATTGTAGACTTGAGGAAGCTTACTGACCACTGATCTACCAGTTCTGGTGGACGTTGACATCTGCAGTCTACAACGCTCCGGCGCTGCTGGTAAACACTCTGGATACATGGTCAGTGTTGAAATTCCACTCCGTGGGCACGTCGCCAACAGTCGGTGAGCGGGCAGTTGGAGGCTTGCGTGCTGGCGCTGCCCTGAGAGTGGCGCCTATGATGCGACTTCCTGAATGCCGGTCACAATGGGCGGCGCACCTTCTTGAGCAAATCGACAGATGGAGGTATGTTCTTGAGGAGAAAAGACGCTGAACTATGAGATTTACACATGGGGCCAGGCATGGCACTGTTTCAGTCTGCCGAGTTTGCAGACCGCCACCAAAAGGGAGGTTACGGCCGTTGTCACACCAACCATGCCTGGCAACTTCATGTTTCAGCGTGCCAGCCACAGATCGTCCTGCACGTGATGCCCTGTAATAGTTCTTGGCGGTGTGCCTTTTCAATGCGCGCTAGGCTCACATCATTTATTTGACCCGCCTGCTGTCGGTGCTGTATCATGACGGCACTGCTGCTGTGCCTAGAACACTTACCGTGAATGATGGCACCATGCCCACGGATAGGTCGTTCGGAGAGAGTGGAGCGGGGTGGGAGGAGGAGGAGGGCAATCGTAGGCCTGATAACACCTGACCGAGGGAGGTGCCCGGCGCGGCAAAATCCTCGGCGTCGCAGTATTGACAACAAAACCGAGGGTCGGACTCGGTATCAACCAGCCTCCACCCGTATACCAATGTGCCGTCACGATATAATGGGCCCGCCCGGCATCACTCTCCACGTGTCGTGGTCCGGTGGAACATTGTCCGAAACGGCGTTGGGGTCAGGTACAACGGATTATGTTGTCTACACGTTCGGTGCAGGGCTGGGCCTGCATCAGGGGCATCGGGAAAGTGTGGGCGGCTGGGGACCAAAGAATACCGAGGGGCTTCCGCAAAACGCCATGAGGCATCTAAAGGCTCGGTCTCTACTAGCCGCATAGGGCCAAGGCATCTCCAGGCTTCGCATCTGGAGATGTGCACATTAGGCTTGGGCGTGCGGGTGGGTTTCACTATATTTGCCGTTTCCGCTCCACGATACGGGTAAGGTCAGAGCTGAAAGCTGGTGGAATGCTGTGAGGATCTGGAGGCGACGATTGGGGTTTTTGTTGAAGTGGTCCTGGGCAGGGGGCTGAACTATCAGCTGACACAGGGGAAGGAGAATTGGTGTGCACGGCCGGCAGGTGAACGCGCTTGTTGCACTGATGGGGTTTTAGCATTCATATGCCCTGCGCATACTGGTGTATTAAGCTATTAGTTGTGGAACCCCTCTGATCCCTGGTTATGGACAGTGTGTGCACAACCCATCCTCGGTCCTCCGGTGTTCCTTAAAGAACCGCCTACTCTGAAAATCTAGCCCTCTCCGTCAGAGCCCAATCGCCACGGGAGCTTCACTGTTGACCACTTTGGCGCTGATGCACCAGCTCTGCCCTGCCTCTCCGTCTGGCCCACACCACACTGCCTCTTCCAACCTGTTCCTGGTCGAGACTCTCTCCTCCGGCCAGAAGCACGGTGTCACCCGGCCTCCACCGCTTGGTCTGTCCCCTCTCCTCCCCGATCCCTCAGTCCATGATCTGCTCCCCCCTTCGGACTTCCTCGCCCTGACACAACTTCCCACTGTCTGACAACCGTGTCTCTCATCTCGGACCCCTCTTTACACACTTCTTCAGTACGTCAACAGGTCTCATCACCCACAGACTGCACTGGGGAAACCGGGGTCATCCGGAAAACTTGCTCATCACTAAACCGACAAGTGTGTTTGTGACTTGTGGGAAGGGTCCAGAAAACATTTCCTCAGGAGTATCCTGTTCAATGGCAAATTTTGCTGGGAGGGGCAGACGGGGGGGAGGAGGCTGAGTGCAGGAGCTTGGAGGAGTGCCGATGTCGGTGATATGGGTGGAACTGCGTGAGAAGACTGGACTGGTGGACAAATGCTCGATCTTGTCGGCAATCCAGCGCATCACCTTTTCGCACTGTTCTGGTCCCAGTAACTTACAGACTAACCTAGGGATGAGCTCTGGCGGCGTTCACACCTGCTCCTGTCATAGCAGGTGGTTTCGTCACCCCGACAACCACAGACACGGCCTCGACCCCTGCAAGTAAGTTGGACGCCCACGTCCCCGCCCTCGTCTCTCCCCCTAGCCCTCGGGTTAAACATTTGGAAAATGAAGTTATAACTTTGATTTTTTTTTTAACTTTTTTTTTTGTGTTTTTTTTTTTGTGTGTTTTTAGTTTTTAAAACCAAACGAGCTATCCTATTGCTATTGCTATTTCTGCCAGTATGAAGCACACCTGGCTATGCCAGATTAATGACCTGAGTTATTACAAAATAAACAAAAACAAAAGGAAACTGGCAGACTGTGCCTAATTGAAATACACCCCGGGCCTATAATTTCCACACTTTGTTCTTTGCGATGATATTGCGTCACTAAGCTGCAAAAACACAGTGGTCGCAAGTCTCACTAACCCCACTTGCTCAAATTTGGGGCTAGTAATGCACTGCAGCAACACAGCCACCACAGAAATCACACTAAACTCAAATATATATAACGCTCACGGTAGGCGTAAGTACATGGGCCTTTGGAGTCTCGCTACTATGGCTATTTTCTAGCCAAGTATTAAAAAAGCCACCTACGATCCAGATGAGATGACCTGAGTTATGAAAAATAAACGTAAAATAAAAGGAATGGCAGCGTGCCTAATTGCAATACAACCCCGGCCCCTAAGAAATTTTCCCACTTCGGTCTTTGCAGATGGTAATTGCTGTACGTCACTAAGCTCAAACACAGTGTCGCAGTCTCACTCAAATTGCTCACAATTTGCTATACTAGATGCACTGCAGTCAACTACAGCCCCAGCAGTAACCAGAAATCAATATATTAACGCTACGTAGGTGTAGTACCGTTTGATTCTCCAAAACTATGGCTATTTTTCTAACCCAGTATTAAAGCACACTACTACAGATGAGATGACGCTGAGTTACTGAAAAAAATAAACGTAAATAAAAAGGAATGGCAGCCGTGCCATTAAATACACCCCGGTCCCTAATAAATTTTCCCACTTCGTCTGTGTCGTGATCTGTGCGTCACTAAGCGCAAAAAACACAGTGGTCGCAGTCTCACATCCACAATTGCTCACACATTTGCTATAGATGCACTGCAGCACCTACAAGCCCCACAGATCAAACCAGAAATCAATAATATAATCACGCTAGAAAACTGTAGGCGTAGTATGCCGTTGGAGGCTCCTATGGCTATTTTTCTAGGCCAAGTATAAAGACACTACTAGCCAGATGAGATGGCACGCGAGCTTATGAAAAAAATAAACATAATAAATAAAAGAAAACTGGCAGACTTGCCTAATTGAATCAAACACCCTAATAATTTTCCCACTTTGGTGTTTGCGGTGGATTGTGTGTGCCTAAGACTAACACAACGGGAGCAATCCCCCTGCTAATTCCTCACAATCTGGTACGACTGCACTACTAGTGCCATCAGCCCGCACAAGCAACTCAAAAAAAAAAAGTATAAGGTTTATTGTCCCTAGAGGGCTGTTGGGTTGGGGGTTGTATAATCCTCTGCCTAACATTAACGAATCAAACACACCTACGTTTTCCCTGAACCACAGCACTCTCTCCCTAGCGGCATCCAGAACACAGATGATCCGACACGCGGGCAGCGGCTATTCTATCCAGGGTTCACCTGATCTGGCCAGCCAACCCTGCTATCGCGTGTCAAGGGGACCACGCATGCTGGGGGAGGTCAGAGTCCTCCTGGCTGTGATTGGCTCTGTGTTCTGGCCAGAAAGCAAAATGCGGGAGCTGCCCATGTCCTCCAAACCCTCAGCGCGGAAAGCCGACCATACCGTCCCGGCAACGAGCAGTTTACGAGTCAACGCTAATGCCGATCGAGCATCAAGCTCGGACTAGTATGATTCGCTCATCTCTGTTTTCCCATACTCCATTCCCCAAACTGCGTGAAGTGTCACCGGACACATTGAAACGTCACTGTTTGGTCACCTCCTTCCAGCATTGACACCTTCTGGCTGCAGTTGCAACAGGGCAATATTAGGAACTAACCCTGAGGTAATACCTTTATTTTGTTGTCCAACTATTCATTATCCCCGGCTTAGCATGTCTTCTGAGTGTTGACTTAATTTAATATTTTCCAACATTACCTTTTTTAGATATATTGTTGTAAGGTACTACAAAATAACATCATTGATCTCTATAGATAAATGTAGGTACACAATTGTTAGAACTGTAATCAAGTAATAGAAGGGTTCTACATTTATAGGAGTAAGCGCTATAATTTTTACTTCCAATTAAATTGTAATTTTAAATGATTACTTACCTACTCCACACATAAATGCAAAATTTATATTTTCAAAATTGTTTCTGCAATTTTTGCCTCAACATATCCGAGGATCAGTGTGCGAACCTGTGGCACAGGTGCCACAGTGGCACTCGACCCTTCTTCTGTAGCACTCAGGCCCATTGACCCAAGACAGACATTCACCAAACAGGACAAATTAACAACATAACTTCCTGTATCCCATCCAATTTAAGAATATCTGTGGCACTCCAGCCTCTTTCTGTGGGCACTCAGCCATTGACCCAAGACACAGACCTCACCAACAGGACCCAATTAACCAATTCCTGCAGTTCTCACCAATTTAAGAGATGCTGCTCTCAAGCTATTTCAAGTGACCACTTCATTTGGCTTGGAACTGCGGGAAAAGTGAGGAAGGTGTTGTAGAACTAACCTTATCTTGTAGGTCATCTGCTAGACCCACCATTCTTCCTATACAGAGAGGTCATGGAGAGAAGCACAATGAGTACTCGATTTCCCCTCCTTCTTTCAACTAGATCTTGAGTCTCTTGGACTCCATACGATTCTCGACAAGATGTTTGAGAACAAGGAGCCATAAGTATACTGCTTAAATGCAATGTTGGCACATATTGCGGTCAATAAGTGGATTTTTGGTTATGTTTGGGCACGCTTCTCTCAAAAGTTTCGCCATCAGTCGCCTAGGTGATGCAGGACACCTACAACAATTGGTCCAACATTAGGCAAAGTTTGGGACCCAAATCAATTGGAACAAAAAAACACCCAGGAAGGGTCAGCAATCCCGTTGTTACAAACGAATACCAAGGACACAAAATTGCAGATATCAACATGACTAGTCAGCACCAATACCAAAACTTGGAACCAGAAGTATGTAAGCAGCGTACATAGCATGACAATAGAGATATCCCCCAGAAAACAGCAAGACAAATTTTTCCAGCAACTCTGTATTGAACTTGGACAGAATATGAAGGGGTAATGACCGGCCTCCATCACTGACTGTTCAGTCCTCCATCACTCAGCATAGCTACACAAACTGGACTCACACTCACACTCAGCTTTTTCCGGAAGGAAAAAATCTTGAAGGCAGACTGTCATCAAAGGCAGCACAGAAGCCTGAAACCTGATCCTCTAGAAACTGCGCGAGTTTGACCCCTTTGTACTTTGAAAATTTTGGTACTTGCATTTAGAATTGAAAATTTGCTCAGTTCTATACTTTTATAATTAAATTCTTAGATGAGCATATACCGGCCACGCCACTAATGTCAGGCATCGTCTACCAATTGCACATTCTCGTTGCCATATTGTACGTTATTTTGCATACCATATTGTTGTGGTTTTTTTAGAGGCAATTTATAATTTGTTTTTTAAAACACTTTTTTCTGTTTCTCAGGCAATCTGTAATTTTAATAGAAATTCAGATCAGCCAAATAGCTTGCTGCCCACTGTGTTGTAGGCTCTGCAGATAACTGAGTTCTTTGATTATGATGTTTACACTCCCTATCCATGTATTTCACCTTTCCAATAGAAATCATACAATATCATCTTGGAAAACTTTATGTGACCTACTGGATCATCACTATGTGCCTTCTTTTGACATGTTAATGATAACACATAAGTTTAAAATGACGCAAAGAGGCACGACAGGAGATGTCCTATCGCTATGCACTTGTGTAGCCATAGCCTCGATATGTTATGGGAGATGTTTACACACCTCTACCATGAATTTTCAATTATGCTTAATGTGCTTTTCACCAATCCCTACCTCTGCGCTCTGGCACTGAGATTTATGATACACAAGATGCCAGGAAATGTTTGAACTGTTTTAGTCTAAATGATATCAGATCATAAAGATCAACTCATTTAAATGTAATGTATGTTGAACCTCTTATATACAGCACCATGGAATTAATAATGCTCAATAGATAAATATAGATAATAAATAATTAATATATTCTAGAGATAGAGCCTAACATTCTCTGAATAGTGTGGGGGCCAAATCAGTGCTGAACCCCACAGAGTCACAAATGAAGGTGGCGTCCGATGGTGGTCACCCATACCTCGCTCGGACCCCTCGTCACTGACCGTCATAAGTAGAGCACACGGACCCCAAGTTTTTGTGATCTGTTTGAGATTCTCATCCGCACCCCCTGAACGGCACGTTAGGATCCTATCCCGTGTAGAGCCCTATCTTTTGTTAGTGGGAAACCCCTTTGCGCAAAATAGAACTCAAGTTCAAGTTTCAGTACTCTTTCGCTACTTTACATAAACAAATCTAAGGTTTTTTCTCAGTGCATAACACACAGTGAATAGCATAGTTTTAACCATCTGTGACCATACCAAACAGATTGCGAGCATGACCTTGCTCTTCATCCTTTTTACTCTTGTCCACTCGCTTTCCTTTACATTAAGTAAATATTTGTAAATGTTGGTAACTTGTAATATTTTAAATCATCTTTGACAAATGTTTAGTTATAAGACCATTTATTTTTGTGTTTTATAACTCTTCTTTTTTTACAGGTGGCCATGGACAGATTCACCGTCTGACCCGACCCCAAATACAGTGTCCCCTCTAGACGGTGCAGTGAAAGATTGCATTGAGCCAAGCACAGTCCCTCTTCTAATAGTGGGAATATTAAACATGAATTAAATTGGTTTCAGCAAAACGTTTCTAGGCAAACCGAAGCTATAGTATTATCCTTGCACTTGAAAGGCTGGAGGACGTCCCGACGCGTTTTCAGTGGATCGGTGTCTGGATAAATTCACTCTAAGCATTCAAAGAGTCCAACAAGAGATTGAAGCAGATATTTCTGTTTGCAGTATTTTCAGTACCACCCGGCTTCTCACAGTGATATAGCAGCTGTACCCAAAACTCTCTCCATTCTAGGATACATACAAATTAGGTGTATCACAAATTTCATAAAAACACAACAGACAAGATTTGTGTATTTACGCCTACAAATGCAGTTCCGTCCCTTTGTTTATTTCCAGGATCAGAAGACATTAGAACACAATCTTCTATTGTCTGACCAATCCTTGGCTTCTAATTACTTATCTTTGGTGCTGGGTAGCTAGTTCAGGACATTAGTGAGTAGGCATATGACATATCTCGCCTAAAATCTTGTGGTTTCAAATCACAAGAGCATTTAGCTATCAGCAGGGATGTATGTATGGGCTCATTCTTACCACCGGTGATTCACCCGCAAGGTGTGCCGATAGCCTGCAGTTCGCTATCCCCACTCATGTCCGAAAGATTCAACCTTCTCCTTCCGGATGCATTAGATTGCGACACAATTTGAAAGTTAAATCCCGCACAAACCCCTGTTAAATACTTGTCTAAAGCAATTGCAACTCCCTGACAAAGGCACAAGTCCATGAAAGTGCATCCGTGTCGTCCATAACTTAATTGTCCCCTCTAGTAACCACTTGACTGCAACTTATCACCTGAAAACAAATAATCAAATTCTCCAACTCCTTTTGGTGATATCAGGCTGCCCTACACGATGCCTGTAAAACTAATTTCTTATTTTTTTAAATTAAAAATTTCATGTATTATAATATCTTATGAAATGAAATCATTAAAAAACAAAAAAACAATAAAAAATACACTCACCTTACCTTACGAGAACATCTGGCCTCATCAAATCAAGCAGCATATCGGCGACACTTAATCATCGATCCAGGCACATGACTGGGTTGATCTTCATATTTTTTTATAGCACAACCTTTTTCCTTTTTAAATTCAACTTTAAGCGTAATGCTAATGACCAGAAGTGCTCTGGGGGCATTACACAACGGAGCCTCTTTGCTGTAACTTCATAGGTTGTTACTCTGCATAAGAGCACACCCCCTTCGACTGTGGGAGACTACATCAGGCAGAGGGAGGAGGGAAGTGCTAAGGGAGCAGGGGGAAGGGGGGACTTCCTTATGATAGTCTTATTTGTTTAGAACAACAATGCTGCCCCCTCTATCTCCAGGGTGAATGATAATATTGTTGTTCTTTGTAATGACATAATGGCCTGCTGTTCTTTTTGACAGGTTATTCTTTATATTTACATATGGGCTCCATTGACTCTTTGACCTTTCTAATGTCATTGATGACGAAATGTTAAAATACTTCTGAGTATTCGTTCAACAGATGGAAGTTCCTAGGGAAGTATGGACCATTGAACTTGCCCCTTCTTCAGGCTATGTGTGTGCACACGATTCATTAACCATGAGATTTGTCTTAACTGCCAAGTTTTCCAGGAACATCTTAATCCCAATAAATGCATAAAATCTATAGAATTTTGTGATGGGGTGAATTTTAGCCCTTTTTGGAGGAGTTTATTTTCCTCCCTTGCTTTTTCTATAGACTTTTTGTAATTTTCTATTTGGCGTGTCCCTCTTCTACATCCCCTTTTACATTTCTTTTTGAGGTCTTAAAAAAACTCATTTACATTTAAAACTTTTTTTATAAAAACTTTTTATAATGTTTTAGTAGATTTTAAACATTTTAATTATTTACTTAACAAACTAGAAAATTCTTCTTTTATCCACATTCTGGGGCCATATGAGTAACATGAGGCATATTTTTTTTGCAGGATGAAATGACGTCTTCAGTGGCACCAATTTTGGGACTGTACTTTTTATAAAAATCCTTACAAAATTGCAAAAAAGTGGCATTTCAGACATTTGGGGGCCATTTTCACGCAGCAGTTCATCGCCAGCTCAGGGTCGCCAGTTGATAAGAAATTTTTTATTTAATTGGGGCCTTAATAAATTTTATAGATTGGGGGCATTTTGGGATTGACAAGTCGACATAGTATTAGCTGTTTTATCTGTTTATTATTTTTATATCATTCTAAGGAACTTTTAATTCACTATCTTTACTGTAGTTTAAAGGGGTCTGATCAATCCTAACGATTAACTGGCTTACTACGTATTGCGAGTATTAAGATCCTCCTATAGATCATATACAATCCTAACTTACCTATCTTATATTTTATATTTTATAGATCGTGTGAATGCTTGCCTGGCTCCAGCTGAACTGTAACGGATCTGGCCCAGATGGCGCACCCACACGCCAGCAGTATTTAATGGCCCCCATGGTTTTCCAGGGGCAGTAAATGGTTAACACCACAACGATCAGTGCTGGGTGTTAGTGATATTTTAAACTTTTCCTTGCTTAATGCTAAAAAAGTTTCACGACAGTGAAGTTAATGGGGCCATTTACTTTTACAAGTCCCGCATGTCAGGTCAATTCACCATAAATTTATAGTGAAATGCAATTTGACACCAAAAGTAACCAATTTAAACAGGGTTTTTATGTTAAAAAACTGTGAAAACCCTAAGCAGTCAGAGCAGAGGTGTAAGGGTATTTACCATACTCCATTCCCACAACCTTGCGGGAAGTGTCACCGGTCACATTGAACGTCACTGTTTTCCATCCTGTAACCATTGACCCTTCTGGCTGCAGTTGCCAACAAAGGGCAAATGATTAGGAACTAGACCAAGGTAAATACCTTTTTATTTTGTCCTTTCTTTCCCCGGCTTGAGCATGTACTTCTGAGTGTTGCTTAAAGGGGACCTACCACCACGATTCTACCTCTAAAGGTAGAACGGGTGGTAGGTGGATGAATGGGACGTAAGGATAGCCCTTTTTGGGCTAATCCTTACGTCCCGGCTATCCTTTTGTAAACTTTAATCAGTTGATATGCTAATTTAATTAAGCGGCTACTGGGGCGTGGAGTAGCCGGACATGAGGCTACTAGTCGCGGCTACTCCATGCCCCAGTAGCCTTGTTACTCCGCCTACCATGTAATCTTCGGTGCGCAGCTCCTCGTAGCTGCGCGCCCTCGTCCGAGCACCCGCCGTCTGCGCATGCGCAGTAGCGCCGGCCTCGGAGCTACGGCCGCGCACCCGTAGGCCTGCGTCCTGCGCATGCGCAGAACGCAGGATATTCGCACGAGGGCGCGCAGCTACGAGGAGCTGCGCGCCGAAGAATACCCGGTAGGCGGAGGAACAAGGCTACTGGGGCGTGGAGTAGCCGCAACTAGTATCCTCATGTCCGGCTACTCCACGCCCCAGTAGCCGCATAAATGATGGTATTTTGTAGTCCCCTTACAACCAATATCTAAAACAGGAATTGTTTGAATATTAATTTAAATAGCACACTCAGAAGTACCTGCTCAAGCCGGGGGAAAGAAAGACAAGACGATAAAAAGGTATTACCTTGGTCTAGTTCCTCACTCATTTGCTTTGTGGAAACTGCAGCCAGAAGGGTCAATGCTCTGCAGGAGGGAAATAGATTTGTTTCACCCACAGCTTTTAGCATTTGTCTCTTGTCACTGTTCGTGTTTTTTGGTGTTTCCAGTTGGGTAATTCGTAATATCCTATAGGTTATGTATTTCCTGCGTAATCGGTTTTGGGCTTAATTTGTCAACACGATGCAATCACACGCTGCGTTGTGATAAGTCGGGTGCTACTGGTGGGCTGGGTACCACTGCATACCCATTGGGCGTTATCTTGTACCCATGCTCTCCTTCCTATTTCCCGCGTTATATAATATATAGGAGATTATTTCGGATGATGGTTATGAAATAGAATGAAGGGCGATGTGAATGAAGCATTATAGAGGAAGTCATAAGTGGAGTGATGGGGTGGGTGGGAGGAGGGAGGTGTGGGAGGTCATCCTGTGCTGTGGTTAGATTATATGTCTGGATATTGTCGGAATAGTGAATGGAGAGAAAGCAGCCGTGTCTACCGATTCTCTTTTGTTATAATTGTCTCTCATTTTGATTTCTGGCATCCACCGTGTGGTAGATAGAAGTTTAGATTAGATAGTAATGGTTATTTAGGGGTGGTAGATGAGATCGAAAGAAATAGTTAGCGAGAAGAACGAAAACTATAGGTGTAAGATGGTTTTTATATCTTGTTGTTAGTCTCTGTCAGTAGTCTGTCAGAAGACGTATAGTCGCCTAGTCGGGGAGCACAGATCTCGTGTTTTAATGTTATTATGTTACAGGCAACTAAAAAAAACTAGTCTTGGAAACCTTTAGTTCCATGATACTCTACCATTCTGAGCTCATGAGGATCATATTTTGAGGGTGAACTGAACAAATCAATTAGTGACCACGTACCCCACAGTCCCTGTTTTTTAGAGAAATCGTCGGAAATTCAAAATAGTGGTTGCCTTAGAAGCCTTTCAGAAGTATATATGTATAGACAGACACCGCCTATAATGTGTTTATATAAGCTATTTAAAAGGGGTTTTTATTAGGACAATGTATTACATCTAATATATGGGATGATGTAAGATTCCAATTTTTATGATATGCGGAACAATTGTTTCTTTATTGTGTGCGGTACAACCAGGGGATGTGCAAGAGTGGTATTTGGGTGGGAGGTTGTAGTCTGGTTCTCCTATATGTCATGACCTCTGTGGAATTTTTAGAGAATGAATGAAATGTATCAAATTGCCTACGTATTTATGTACCCTGAGATGGGTGTGTGAAGCGGATCTCAGCCTACAATGTGGTTGCTAGTGCCGAAGTATGGTAAACATTAATAATTTTATACTAGTTATTTATATATTTGCGGTAGTACCAAGGTGGCAACTCGGTAGAAACAAGGCACACTTCCCACTAGGGGTTTGTCCAACAGGTGAGTGTGAGACATGAGTGCGGTCTAGAGGCTCATTAACATTGTAACTGTTTGGTCTGATTTGTATATGCAGTTGAGTTGACACCCAAGGCACAAATGTTCACCAGGTATTTTGACATAATAATTATAACTAAACATGAAAGCAATTTTTCTACAGATGTGGATAATTAAGTCTCCAACTATTTCATTCCCCCCCAAAACGTTCATTACTTTATCTGTCTACATTGTTTGTGAGAAAATTAGATCTTCAAGATCTGACAAAGAAAATGGGGAAGGAGTTTTTGTACGGCTCTGAGAGTGTCACTTTTATTGCTGTGAGAGAGTATTAACCCTGCGATGACAAGGTAGTTAAGTCTGCTGCTAGCATCGTCTTATGTCCATTTAATGTCCAAACTTGAATTCAGTTACAGATTATGATCGCCAGAGAAAGAGGTCTGGGACTTGACACGTATTACGGTGGATTGCATAGATAGATAAGAAGCGTGGGAGTGCCTGGGTTTCTGTTGGTACCAGTCCAGAGATCTTGAGTTTCCACTATAATAGACCAACTCTCCCTGGCTGTACATGAGATGGGGACTGTATCTCGGGGACACGGACACATATTCTGTGTCTGGGTGCATCACAATCTCTCCAAGAGGAAAATTGGAGGAGAAAAGGAGAAAGAGAAGAGATTAATGGTGACAATGATAGAAATGTGAGCCTTCTCCTCTTACTCCTGTATAGCCGAGGACTGGTTCCTATGTCTTATCCTCTATCCACATAGTATATAAACCTGCCTGGGACATTACCTTGTATGTAAGATACAGCGCACGAAGCAGAGAATCTCAGGGGAACCATCTTCATTGTTCTGGGACGCTCACACACAAAGATCATGGTTTCATGTCTTATTATAGTCACATGATCTCCAGGGAATAGTCTGAGAGACGACGTCATACAGAAAATATATGCAAATCACCCGGTTATATAGAAGATCTCTGAGCACGGTCGGGGATTTCATCTTATTTGCATTTAGATATTATACTAATGTATTATGGCGGTTTTATAACTAATAATCACATATGCTACAGCTGACAGGGGATTGTGCGGATACTGACAGGCACTGATAACGATAGTTTGTACAGAAGGTGAAAATACTCCTGTTCTGTAAAAAGTTATTCCAAATGTATCTTGATCTTTGTTCTTTTACATTTTGTATATAATTGGACCATTGCGCAATATTTTATTCTTTCTTTGACTATAATTACTGTTCTTATAAAAAATAAGAAAACATTTATGTCTCAAAAGTTGTTCAAAGCATTGAAAACATAAATAAAATAAACCAAAAAAAAACACTCAGGTACTTGCGAGACCAGATACAGAGGTAGCACAGGTTTACAGGACCAGCTTACCCGTTAATCAGCGAGATGCCGGTATGTAAGCGAGTAGAGGAAAATAGGGTTCATTCCACGACAACATAGGCTATATTAACATTGCCATTGGGGAGGGATTCTATACAGCCACCATATAACATGGTGCACTATAGGGCCGGCAATGGGCGTTACGGAGCGGATGGAGATGGCCGTTTCGTACCGGGAAAATATAGGACATGTCCTATCTCTCCCCATATTACGGTTGACACTCGCCATGCATCTTATGGAAGAGGAGGGCCAAGTGCAAAGCAGCGCTAAACCCTTCTCTCTCCCCGTGTGCCGACGTTTCCCATCGTGGTGACAGCACAGTGGCACACGTTCATCTGAATGTAGCCTAAACCATATTTTACTGTGCAGAGATGTAAAGCAGCAACCAGTCTCTTACATCGCACATGTAGTGGTATTAAATCCCAGAAAAAGCCAAGAAAAAACTAAAAAACTAACTACACCAAAAACAGGCTGGGTGTGGGTGATTGAGTGCATGTAATGGACCACATTAAAAGAGCCCCGCACCAGTTTTTTTCGGACTTTGAAGTCCTTTCTGTTCAAACTGGCTTGCCACAGATATTGATAAAGTGTCCGCCAACCACTAGATTCGCACATAAAGGCCCGCATCCGGTGCCTCACAGTCAGACATGCGACTTCAAATTTAATCATTGAAGAGCCTGACAGGAAGTGTGTCGTCATGTAAAGGTGAAACCAAAGAAAGAGGTTGCACTAGGGTGGGCAAGTGCAGGATGGCGTTGATATCAGAACGGGCCATCCAGAAAATTCTGAATCCAAAGACCACCTGCAACACCAGGACACTGCACATAGTTACACTGCCGGATTTTGATACAATGGGGTCAATGTGTGGTATATCTGGCAGTACCTGTTAGTAGATGATGTGCTTACTCAAAGGTGGATGTTGAAACCCAAACACACATTAGGGGAAGACGGAGTCCCGAAAATTAATCAGCACCTTTAGCCGAACAACACGATGTGTTTATAGTCTGAAGTCTGTACGGTCAGATAGCTGTATGAGATGAGACTTGTAGTCCAAATTCATACTTGTTTTGGAAAGGGTACGTTGTTGTTGTTTTGTCAGCATGGTAAACATGCTACCCAAATAAATGCCTAACCTGTTTTATTTTCAGCCCACTGATGTGTATTCAGATGCGATTGTGTGCATGAAATCTAAGAGTGTGAAAGCTTCAGTTTGGACTATTCTACAGTGGGGTCTTATGCTACTTGGGTACCATGGGACGCACCTTTAGTCGGGTGTTCCGACATTTTTGGGGATTATGCCCGCTGGACAGGTATTTTAGTTTAATCCAGGGTTTTGGCCAACGCGATATAGTTTGCACGCAGAGCCCGCATTACATGAAGAAGAAACGGCAGACTGGCCGATCAGAGCGAGTCCGAATGATTCGGACTGAGTGCGGGGATTTAACTTGTCGCGAAATTGTGTAACAAGATCAAACACTACATGCCACCGGGAAGGAATAAGAAGAAGAAGAATGGGTGACTCTGTTGGGACCTGAGAGGAAAGCGGCCATATGCAGGATACGAGGCAAATCTTTGTGAATCGCGCAGAGTGCATATCGTCGGGCAATTGCACTTTCGGAACATGAGGGATGGTAAGTAATGCACCCATTTAACTAACTGTTGTGGAATACTTTATTTTAAGCATTAACACTAATTTTAGCAAATATTAGCAAATTATAATAAAACACCCAAGCATGATCGTGGTTGTAACCATTTAAATGCTGGAAAAACCATTGTGGGCATTTAAATACTGTATGGGTGGGGTGCCGCCATCTTGGGCCAGAAATCCGTTATGTCATCTACAAAGAGCAACAATATTATCATTCACCCTGGAGGATAAAGGGCTATGAATTTGATGTTCTAAACAAATCCAATATCCCCTCCCCCTGCTCCCAAGAGCAACTTTCCTCCTACCTCTGCCCGATGTAATCTCCCACAGTGGGAGGGTAGAGTGCTTCTACATGCAAATAAACATTTTGAATCTATAGCAAATAGAGGCTAATGGTACGCCCCCAAAGCTCTGGATCCGTAGGCATACTAGTCGATGGCGAGGAGGCCACTAATAAGTCAGTGTCCCTGAAATTATTAGTGATGAATTTTGATGCGCTCGAATTTCATTAAGATGCTGTATTTTAATTGTTTTTCTGTTGTAATATATGAGATTTCATTTCAGAAGAATATAATACAAGAAATGGAAAATTATTAATTTAAAAAGGAAAAGAAAATTGTTGTCAAGGCTGGGGGTAGTGAACCCCTGGACCCCGCGGACAAGGAAACAAACCGAAACAAAATGAGACCGAATCTAAGTGGCTACCGGTTTATTAGAGCCAGTCGCAAAAGCGGTTGGTCTGGAGCGGCATAGTACCACAAGTAGTCGTTCCACAGGCGCGATTTGTCCGTGGTGGCAGCCAAGGTCGAGGTACAGAGAATCGGAAGCAGGCCAATCTCGTGGTCGGGGACAGGCCAATAAGTCAAATGTAGGTGGAAGAGGTTAAAGGTCAGCGAGAAGCAAGGAGCGGTCAGGGCAGGCAACGAAGGAGCGTAATCAGACAAACAGTTGGAGTCACAACAGGAGGTCAATACACAGAAAAACTTGCAGGGAACGGCATCATGAGTACCAACGATCTGGCAGGGACCACAGGAAGGGGCAGAATTTATCTGGGCAGCCCGCCAGCCAGCGCAATTATCGTCGAGCTGGCCTTAAACTTTAAAAGTTGGCGAAGGCGCACTAGTCGACGGAGGAGGAACGCGCCGGACCGCGGGGAGCAAGAAGGCTGCTGATGGGAGCCGGGAGAGGTATGTTAGCAGGCAGGCTCTGGGGGGCACAAGGAAGGCCTGCAATATGGGTCGAAGCAGGCACCAGTGGCCATCGGAAAATCGTCTTTTACGTATGTGTGTGAGGGACAGCCTGATCACTCACAAAAAGAGGTAGAATTCATTTGTTTCAGATGAAAGCTGCAGCAAGTGGGTTACATAAGAATACATTCCCTGCTGAATCTATATATTCTTTTTGCTTTTGAAAACCACAAAGATTTTAGGCGAATACTGTCTCATATGCCTACTCACCATATTCTGAGCATTCTACACCACAGCAATAAAGATAAGATGATTGAGAAGCCAAGGAAGGTCAGGTACAATAGAGATTGTGTTCTATTTAATGTCTTCTGTATCTGGAAATAAAAAGAGGAAGGAACTGCATTTGTACGGCAGAAATCAATCTTCTGTTTGTGTTTTTATGAAATTTGGCACAACCTACTTTGTATGTATCCTAATGGAGATGAGTTTTGTACGCTCTATATCACTGTGAGAAGCCGGGGTACTTGAAAATACTCAAACAGAAATATTCTGCTTCATCGTCTTGTTTGACTCTTTGAATGCTTAGCGTGTAATTTAAATCCAGACACACGATGCCCTGAAACGCGTCTGGACGTCCTCCAGCCTTTCGTGCAGGAATACATAAGCTTCGGTTTGTCCAAACTTTTGCTGAAACCAATTTAATTCATAGTTTAGAGATATTCCACTATAGAGAGGGACTGTGCTTGGCGTCACATGACAATCTTTCACTGCACCGTCTAGGAGGGGACACTGATTATTTGGGGTCTGGGTCAGAGTGATATGTCGCATGGCCACCTGGTAAAAAGAAGATATAGAAACACAAAAATAAATTCTTTACTAATAACATTGTCAAAGATGATTAACAATTTTCAAGTAACTCCAACATTTATCTCAAATATTTTACCTGTAATGTAAAGAAAGCATGGTTTTGTAAAGAGTAAAAAGATAGAAGGAGGTCTCCGCAATCTTTTTGGTATCGTCACAGATGGTAAAACTATCTATTCACTGTTTTATGCACTAGCCACGGAAAAACACTTAGAATTTGTTTTATGTAAAGTAGGAAAAGAGTACTGAAACCTTGACAATTGAGTTCTATTTTGGTCAAGGGTTTCTTTCCACAACAAAGATAGGCTCTATACACGGGCTAGGACCTTAATGTGCCGTCAGGGGTTGCCAGTGATGAGAATCATACCACAGATCACAAACGTTGGGTCCGTGTGCTCTATTAGTTGACGGTAGTGACGAGGGGTCCGAGGAGGTATTGTGACCCCATCGGACCACCTCATTTTTGTGCATCTGTGGTGGGTCTCCAGCACTGAGGCCCCACACTAATCAACAAGTTAGGCTCTATCTCTAGAAATAATATTAATTATTTATTATCTATATTTAGCTATTTAGAGCATTATTAATTCCATGGTCGCTGTATAGTTTAAATTCAATACATTGACATTTAAATAGTAATGATTTGATCATCTTGATATCATTTTAGCACTTAAACAGTCTCAACATTCCTGGATCTTGTGTATCATAATCTCAGTGCAGAGAGCAGGAGGTTTAGGGATTGGGAACCATTAAGACAAATGAAAATTCATGTAGAGGCTTGTAACATCCCCATAACTTCCGACGGCTATGCTACAACAAGTGCATAGTGACGATAGACATCCTGCTGCGTTGCCTCTTTGGCTTCATTTTAAACTTACATGTTATGCATTTAACATGCAACAGAATGGCATATGAGATCCAGTATGTTCAATATTACAAGTTTTCCAAGTGAAATTTTGATGAATTTTTCTATGGATAGGTGAATCATGAGATAGGGGAGGGTACAACATCCCAATCAAAGAACTCAGTTATCTGCGAGCTACAACACAGTGTGCATGCAGCTGTTGGGCTGAAGTTGTCTCTATGATTACAGATGCTGAGAAACAGAAAGTGTTAAAAAAAAATATAAATTGCCCTAAACCAGGTACCATCAGCAGCCTTTCGTGGCACATAGGTCTTTCAAATCACCTTTACATATGACAAACGAGGACGCAATCTTAACCTGTGTCCATGCACACTTAGTGAGATGATGCTCTCAGTGCTATTTTAAACCGACACTTCATGGCTGTTGGAATGGGGGAAAAGGAGCTATGTTGACAGAACTGCGCATCTTTGGAGGTCATTCCTGCTTGGACCCACCAATCTTCCACACAGAGAGACCCTCTTTCTTTTCAACTGGATTGGCCTCAGGGGCTGATACGCTTGAATTGAAGATGTGGAAGAACACGTTAGTAATACGTACTGCTTAAAATGCCACGTTGCACTTCACAGGTAAATAAGTGTGATTTTGGTCGAAGTTTGGGCACGCGCGGTCTCTAAAAGGTTCGCCAATCACCCCTAAACAAACCACAACAATTGTTCTTTCAAAATAACTTACATTGGCAACGAGAATGTGCCAATTGAGTAGACGATGTTGACATCTAGTGGTTTTCTGCTGGCCGGTATTATGCTTCATCTAAGAAATTTTAATTAAAGGGTATAGAACTAGCAAAATTTCAATTTTCTTAACTGCAATTTACCAATATTTCAGGCTACACACGGGGTCAGAACTCGCTGCAGCTTTCTAGACGAGATTCAGGGTTTCAGCTTCTGTGCCGCCGTTGATTGAGAGCTGCCTTTAAAGAATTTCCTTCCGGAAAGATGAGGTGTGAGTTGAAGTTCATTTTTTTTAGCTGTGCTTGAGTGAAGGAGGACTGCTGACCAGTCAGTGCTGGAGCCGCTGTCAATACTCTCTTCAGAAATATTCTGTCAGTTCAATAACAAGGCTGGAAAATTTCTTGCTAGCTTATTGGCCATGCTACTGTTACGCTGCTTCCATATTCTGCGTTTCCCAAGTTTGGCTTTTGGCTTGAACTACTTCATGATATCTGAAATTTTGTCCTCATTTGTTATCTCTTTTGTAAAAACGGATTGCTGACATTCCTTTGGTTTTTTTTTTCTGTTCCAATGTTTTGTGTCCACACCTGCTAATGTTTGGAACATTTGTGTAGTGTCCTGCATCACCTAGGCAATGGAGGCGAACTTAGAGACAGAGCGCCCAAACTATAAACCAAAATCCACTTAACCTTAAGGACGCAGGGTTGTTTTTCGGCGATTTCTCGCTTCTACCCAACTTCAAAAAATCATTAACTTTTTCATTTTTACGTGTACAGACTGTGTGAGGGCTTATTTGTGCGTAACATAATTTTTACTTTCCCGTGATGTTATTTATTTTAAATGGCGTTGTCTGCGTAGCTGAAAAAACATTCCAATGTGGAAAAAAATTGAAAAAAAAACGTCAGTGCGTCACTTTTTGTGGCGATAGTTTTTACGGACTTTCACTCTTCGCTCCAAATAATCAGTTTGCCTACTTTATTGTTGGTTCGGTGGTTTGAGATCGCGGTGATACCAAATTTATATAGGTTTATTGTGTTTGTTACATTCAAAAATTATTAAACGAATGTGTACAAAAAAGAAAAAAAAATTTTTGCCATTCTTCTGACGCGATAAACTTTTTCAGTACTTGGCCGCACACGGAGATGTGTGAGGTCATTTTTTGCGAAATGAGGCGACGTTTTAATTGCTTCCATTTGAGGTTCTGTGCGATATTTGATGCATTTTATTTCATTTTTTATGTACTGTAAAAAGGTGTAAAGTCGCATTTCGGACATTTGGGATTCCCACGCGCCATTTCCCGCCTCGGAGCACCGCGGCCGTAACCGTTTTATATTTGATAGATCGGGCATTTTGGGACGCGGTGATTAACCTAATATGTTGTGATTTGTACTGTTTATTATGTTTATATCCGTTCTAGGGAAAGGGGGGTGATTGAAAATTTTAATTTTTATTAATTTTTTATTTTTTAAACTGTTTTTTTTCTTTTTTTTTTAACTAGCTTTTAGGCCCATCTAGGGCTTAAATTAACCTAGATGGTCAGATCGCTGCTACCAATATGCGAATTACTCTGTATAGCCAATATAGGCATTTAGTGCAGGCACATCGTTACAATGAGCCACTGGCTCATTGTAACGGAATCTTGCAGCTGGCCAGATAGGCCTCGTGTCAAAAGAAGACCATGGCAACCGATCGCCGCCCACGGAATGACGTTCGGGGGCGTCTTGGCGATACGAAAAAAAAGATGGCTGGCGGCGCGCGCCGCCGTCTTTAATGCCGACGGCGACTTTTTGGCTGGCGGCAAAGGGGGGTTAATAGACGCGATCGGTGACTAGAACCGACCACGCGGGTATAAGCGGTGGGGGTTTTATGCATTTTGCAAAACCCCCACCTTTGTATGAAGAGGACTCGAGCCAGTGAGCCCTTCTTCATAAATCCCCTTTACCTCTGCGCCGGAGAGCTACGCGGCAGCGCGTTTAAGGGGTTAATACCAGCAAGTGCCAACATTGCCTTTTAAGCAGTACTTATTGACTCCTTGTATTCAAAACATCTGTCAATCGTATTGGCCACCAGGACCAACAAATATAGTTGAAAGAACGGAGGCAATTCAGACAATCATGGGAGCTTCTCTCTGGTCTCCTGTATAGGAAGAAGGTTGTGGGTCTAGCAGGATGACCATACAAAGATTCATGTAGTTCATCACACTCTCACTTTTCCCGCAGTTCCCAGCCAATGAAGTGTCACTTTAAATAGCTCTGAGAGAGCATCTCTAAAGTGGCTGGGACTGAAGGAAGTTTGAGTTAATTTGGTTCATGTTTGGTGAGGTCGGTTCTGGGGTCAATGGCCTGGAGGGCCCACAGAAGGGCTCTGAGGCCCACCAGACTCTTAAATTGGATGGGAACTACAGAGTTTTGGTTAATTTGGTCCTGTCCTGGTGGGTCTGTCGTTCCGGGGGTCAATGGCCTGAGGCCTACAGAAAGGGCTCTCTAGTGCCAAACCTGTGGCACCGTGCCATAGGTTCGCCACCACTGACCTAGGATATGTGAGTGGGCAAAATGCAGAAACAATGAAAAATATAAAATTTGCAGTTTATGTGGATTTTAGGTAAGTAATTATATTCAAAATTACAATTTAATTATAAAAAAAAATCTGGTTAGCGTGACTCTAAAAATGTAGAACCCTCCTACTGTACATACAGTTCATAACAATTGTGTCTACATTGACATATGAGAGATCAACGATCGGTATTGCAGTCCCCTCCTACAACAAAATATCTAAAAAGGTAATTGTTGAAAATATTAAAATAAAGGGGACCTACCACCACGATTTCTATCCTATAAAGGTAGAATGGGGGGAGGTGGATGAATACGGGACGTAAGGATACGCACATTGTGTGGGCAATTCCTTAGTCACAGGCTATCCTTTTGTAAACTTAATCTGGTGCTATGCTAATTAATTAAGAGGGGATGATCTCTAATATGTCAATGTAGGACACAATTGTTATGACTGTAATACAGTATGAGGGTTCTACATTTTTATGAGTCAGCTGCTAAAGATTTTTTTTTAATTAAAATTGTAATTTTAAATAATTACTTACCTAAATCCACACATAAATGCAAAATTTATATTTTTCATTGTTTCTGCAATTTTTGCCTCAACATATCCTAGGTCAGTGGTGGCGAACCTGTGGCACAGGTGCCACAGGTGGCACTCAGAGCCCTTTCTGTAGGCACTCAGGCCATTGACCCCAAGACAGACCTCACCAAACAGGACCAAATTAACCAAAACTTCCTGTAGTCCCAGCCAATTTAAGAGATGCTGGTGGGCACTCAGAGCCCTTTCTGTGGGCACTCAGGCCATTGACCCAAGACAGACCTCACCAAACAGGACCAAATTAACCAAAACTTCCTGCAGTCCCAGCCAATTTAAGAGATGCTGCTCTCAGAGCTATTTAAAGTGACACTTCATTGGCTGGAACTGCGGGAAAAGTGAGAAGGTGTTGATAGAACTACATGATCTTTGTAGGTCATCCTGCTAGACCCACCATTCTTCCTATACAGAGAGACCATGGAGAGAAGCTACAATGATAATCTGAATTTTCCTTCCTTCTTTCAACTATATCTGTGGCCTCTGGCGGCCAATACAATTGAGAGATGTTGAAGAACAAGGAGCAATAAGTTACTGCTTAAAATGCAATGTTGGCACTTTGCGGTAAATAAGTGGATTTTGGTTATAGTTTGGGCACTCTGTCTCTAAAAGTTTCGCCATCAGTCTCCTAGGTGATGCAGGACAACTACACAAATGGTCCAACATTAGGCCAAAGTGTGGACACAAAACAATTGGAACAAAAAAACACCAAGGGAAGGTCAGCAATCCGTTTTACAAAAGAGATAACAAATGAGGAACATTTTCAATTTTTCCACATTTGGAATTTTTTTTCAGCTACGCAGTACACGGCATGTTAAAATAAATAACATCACGGGAAAGTAAAATTTGTTACGCACAAAATAAGCCCTCACACAGGTCTGTACACGTAAAAATGAAAAAGTTATGGATTTTTGAAGTTGGAGAGCGAGAAATCGGCCGAAAAACCCTGCGTCCTTAAGGGGTTAAGTGGATTTTGGTTATAGTTTGGGCACTCTGTCTCTAAAAGGTTCGCCATCACTGTCCTAGGTGATGCAGGACAACTACACAAATGTTCCAACATTAGGCCAAAGTGTGGACACAAAACAATTGGAACAAAAAAAAAACCAAAGGAAGGTCAGCAATCCGTTTTACAAAAGAGATAACAAATGAGGAACAATTCCTTTGCGTTTTTTTTTTCTGTTCCCAATGTTTTGTGTCCACACTCTGGCCTAATGTTTGGAACATTATGGTAGTGTCCTTGCATCACCTAGGCAATGTGGGCGAACCCTCTTTAGAGACAGAGGCCCAAACCTACTAAACCAAAATCCACTTAACCTTAAGGACGCTAGGGTGTTTCAGGCGATTTCAGCTTCTACAACTTCAAAAAATCATATAACTTTTTCATTTTTACGTGTACAGACTGTGTGAGGGCTTATTTGTGCGTAACAACTTTTTACTTTCCCCGTGATGTTATTTATTTTAAATGCGTTTGATCTGCGTGAGCTGAAAAAACATTCAAATGTGGAAAAATTGAAAAAAAAACGTCACGTGCGTCACTTTTTGTGGGCGATAGTTTTACGGACTTTCACTCTTCCGCCCAAATAAAGTGCCTACTTTATTTTGGTTCGGTGCAGTTGAGATCTGCGGTGATACCAATTTATATAGGTTTATTGTGTTTATACATTTCAAAAATTATTAAACGAAGTGTGTACAAAAAAGCAAAAAAAAAAATTTTTGCCATCTTCTGACGCGATAATAACTTTTTCATACTTGGACGCACACGGAGAGTGTGTGAGGGTATTTTTTGCGAATGAGGCGCGACGTTTTAATTGCTTCCATTTGAGGTTCTGTGCGCATATTTGATGCATTTTTTTTCATTTTTTTGTACTGTAAAAAAGGTTGTAAAAGTCGCATTGGACGTATGGGATTCACGGCCATTTCCCGCATCGGAGCACCGCGAGCCGTAAAACGTTTTATATTTGATAGATCGGGCATGTTTGGGACGCGGTGATTACCTAATATGTTGTGATTTGTACTGTTTATTATGTTTAATATCCGGTCTAGGGAAAGGGGGGTGAGAAAATTTTAATTTTTAATTAATTTTTTTTATTTTTTAAACTTTTTTTTTCTTTTTTTTTTAACTATCTTTTAGGCCCATCTTAGGGCTTAATTACACCTAGATGGTTCAGATACGCTGCTACCAATACTGCGAATACTCTGTATAGCAATTTTATTAGGCATTTTGCAGCACATTAGTTACAATGAGCCCACTGGCTCATTGTTAACGATCTTGCAGCTGGCCAGATAGGCCTCGTGTCAAAAGAAGATCCATGGCAACCGTCGCCGCCCCGAATGACGTTCGGGGGCGTCTTGGCGATACGAAAAAAAAAGATGGCGGCGGCGCGCGCCGCCGTCTTTTAAATGCCGCCGGCGACTTTTTGCTGGCGGCAAACGGGGGGTTAATAGCGACGATCGGTTGCTAGCCACCGACACGCGGTGTATAGCGGTGGGGGTTTTATGCATTTTGCAAAAACCCCCACCTTTGTATGAAGCGGACTCAGCCGTGAGCCCTTCTTCATAATCCCTTTACCTCTGCGCCGGAGAGCTACGCGGCAGCGCGTTTAAGGGGTTAATACCAGCAAGTGCCAACATTGCCTTTTAAGCAGTACTTATTGACTCCTTGTATTTCAAACATCTGTCAATGCGTATTGGCAGCCAGGACCAACAATATAGTTGAAAAGAACGGAGGTGACATTCAGACTAATCATGGGAGCTTCTCTCATGCCTCTCTGTATAAAGACATTGGGGGTCTGCAGATGACCTACAAATATTAATGGTAGTTCTATCACACTCTCACTTTCCCGCAGTTCCAGCCAATGAAGTGTCACTTTAAATAGCTCTGAGAGCACATCCTCTTAAGCTGGCTGACTTGAAGGAAGTTTTGAGTTAATTTGGTCCTGTTTGGTGAGTCGTTCTGGGGTCAATGGCCTGAGTGCCCACAGAAGAGGCTCTGAGGTCCCACCAGCATCTCTTAAATTGGACTGGGAACTACGAGAGTTTTGGTTTAATTTGGTCCTGTTTGGTGGGTCTGTCTTCCGGGGTCATGCCTGGGCCTACACGAAAGGGCCTCTAGTGCCAACCTGTGGCACCGTGCCATACAGGTCGCCACCCACTGACCGAGGAGTATGTTGGGCAAAATGCAGAAACAATGAAAAATATAAAATTTTGCATTTATGTGGATTTTAGGTAAGTAAATCATTAATAATTACAATTAATTATAAATAAAAATCTGATTAGCGCTACTCTAAAAATGTAGAACCACTCATACTGTATTTACAGTTCATAACAATTGTGTCCTACATTGAATATGAGAGATCAACGATCGGTATTTGAGTCCCCTTACAACACAATATCTAAAAAGGTAATTGTTTGAAATATTAAAATAAAGGGGACCTACCACCACGATTTCTATCCTATAAAGGTAGAATGGGGGGAGGTGGATGAATACGGGACGTAAGGATACGCACATTGTGTGGGCAATTCCTTAGTCACAGGCTATCCTTTTGTAAACTTAATCTGGTGCTATGCTAATTAATTAAGAGGGGACTACTGGGTGGTGGAGTAGCCGGACATGAGGATACTAGTGCGGCTACTACACACAGCCCCAGAGCCTTTGTTCTCCGCCTACCGGGTATGTATTCGGAGCGCAGCTCATCGTAGCTGCGCGCCCTCGTGCGCATATACTGCGTTCGGACGCATGCGCAGGACGCAGCCTACGGCTGTGCGCGCGGCGTAGCTCAAGGCGGCGCTTACTGCGCATGCGCAGACGGCGGGGTGCTCGGACGGAGCGGCGCGCCGCTACGAGGAGCTGCGCCCAACGCCGCGTACCGGTAGGGGAGAGATAACAGTCAGAGTAGTAGGGACCAAGGACTACTGGGGCATGGAGTGTCGCCTGTGGAGACGACGTAGCCTCATGTCCGGCTATCCACGCCCCAGTAGCCGCTTAATTAAAATTAGCAAATCAGACTGATTAAACGTTTACAAAATGGATAGCGGACGTAAGGATCGCCAAGACAGGGCTATCCTTTACGTGCACCATTCAATGACCTACCCCCGTTCTACCGTTAGAGTTAGAATCGTGGGGTGGTAGGTCCCCTATTAAGCACCACTTCAGAAGTACATGCTCAGCCGGGGGAAAGAAAGACAAGACTGTAAAAGGTATTACCTTGGTCTAGTTCCTCAATCATTTGCTTTGTGGAAACTGCAGCCAGAAGGGTCACAATGGACAAGGATGGGCAAACAGTGACGGTCAATGTGACGGGTTGACACTTCCCGCAAAGGTGCCTGGGGCAATGGAGTATGGTAAATACCCTTACACCTCGTTGACGCTTAGGTGTGTCACGTCTTACATAAAAACCTGTTTAATTGGTATTTGGGTTCAAAAAGGAGTGCATTTCACTATCAATTTATGGTTAAAGTTTGTTGAGTTTCTAGTTCTATTAGCATTTTTTGAACACGTTTGTCATTTAATAGATTTATGTAGTCCACAAAATTACAATCACCCATGCAGAATGAAAGTGGAAAATGTTTCCCCCCCGTGGTGGATGTAACCGGTGTTTGGCTGAGAAAAGTAAGAAGCGCCGGTGAATGGAGGAGGCAGATTTTGAGGGACATGTTTTTTTTTCGGTACAAGATATTGAGTTACCACGACAGTGGAAGATTCAAAATAAATTACAGCCATTTTGTACATATATCCCTTAAAGAATTGATCAAGATGAAACAATAAAACCATATATTATGGATATCTTCGAGTATGCCAAGCGGAGGGAAAATGCCAGGCGATTGGACCTGAACGCCACAATTTGAATCAGAATAATTAATGGGGCAGATTTTTACTTACCCGGTCCTGTTGCGATCCAGCGGGTTGCGGTTGGCCGATTGAGGATTCGGGTCTTGCCCGCGTTCATCAGGTTGTGCCGTCCCAATTTCCTGCAATGGTCGCTCTGTGCCGATGTTCCGCCGGCGACTCCACCTTCTTCTTCCACGGTTGCTTTGTAAGCGCGTGTCTTGCGAGACAACCCCCTTCTCATGTATAGCTGCGCTGTTGTGGAAGGTCAGCAATCCGTTTTACAAAAGAGATAACAAATGAGGAACAAAATTGCAGATATAAGGAATAGTCAAGCACAAAAGCCAAAACTTGGAAACCAGAAGTATGGAAGCAGCGTAACAGTAGCATGGACAATAGAGCTAGCAAAGAAAATTTTTCCAGCACTTGTGATTGAACTTGACAGAATATGAAGAGAGTAATGGACACGGCCTCCAGCACTGACTGGTTCAGTCCTCCTTCACTCAAGCCACAGCTACAAACAAACTGACTTCAAACTCACACTCAGCTTTCCGGAAGGAAAAATTCTTTAAAGGCAGCTGTCAATCAAAGGCAGCACAGAAGCCTGAAACCTGATCTCGTCTAGAAAACTGCAGCGAGTTCTGACCCCTTTGTAGCCTGAAAATTTTGGTAAATTGCAGTTAGAATTGAAAATTTTGCTAGTTCTATAACCTTATAATTAAAATTTCTTAGATGAAGCATAATACCGGCCAGCACCACTAGATGTCAGACATCGTCTACCAATTGCACATTCTCGTTGCCATATTGTAAAGTTATTTTGAAAGAACAATATTGTTGTGGTTTGTTTAGGGCAGTGATGGCGAACCTTTTAGAGACCGAGTGCCCAAACTACGACCAAAATCCACTTATTTACTGTGAAGTGCCAACGTGGCATTTTAAGCAGTAACTTATTACTACGTGTTCTTCCACATCTTTCAATCGTATCAGCCCCTGAGGGCCAATACAGTTGAAAGAAAGAGGGTCTCTCTGTAGTGGAAGATTGGTGGGTCCAGCAGGATGACCTCCAAAGATGACGCAGTTCTGTCAACATAGCTCACTTTTCCTCCCATTCCAAACAGCCAATGAAGTGTCGGTTTAAAATAGCACTGAGAGCATCATCTCATAAGTTGCCTGGGACAGCAGGAAGATTGGGTCCTGTTTGGTGAACTCTGTCCTAGGGTGATGGCCTGAGTGCCCACAGAAAGGACTCTGAGTGCCACCTCTGGTTTAGGGCAATTCATACCTTTTTTTTTTTAAACACTTTTTCTGTTTCTCAGCAATCTGTAACATTAGAGAAAATTCAGCCCAAATAGCTGCTGCACACTGTGTTGTAGGCTCTGCAGATAACTGAGTTCTTTGATTCGTGGATGTTGTACACTCACCTATCTCATGTATTTCACCTATTCCATAGAAAATTCGTCAAAATATTCATCTTGGAAAACTTTAATTTGACATACTGGATCATCACTACGTGCCATTCTGTTGACATGTTAAATGATTAACATGTAAGTTTAAAATGAAGCCAAAGAGGCAACACAGGAGATGTCTATCGTCTATGCACTTGTGTAGCCATAGCCGTCGTAATGTTATGGGGATGTTACAAGCCTCTACCATGAATCTTTCATTTGCTTTAATGTGTTTCACAATCCCTAACCTCCTGCTCTCTGCACTGAGATTTATGATACACAAGATGCCAGGAAATGTTGAGCTGTTAAGTGCTAAAATGATATTCATAGATCAAATCATTTAAATGTAATGTATGTGAACCTCTTAAATATACAGCACCATGGAATTAATAATGCTCTATAGATAAATATAGATAATAATAATTAATATTATTCTATGAGATAGAGCCTAACTTGCTGATTAGTGGGGGCCTCAGTGCTGAGACCCACACAGATCACAAAAATGAGTGGTCCGATGGGGTCCCACATACCTCCGTCGGACCCCTCGTCACTCCGTCAGACTAATAGAGCACACGGACCCCAACGTTTTTGTGATCTGTGGAGATCTCATCACTGAACGGCACGTTAGGTCCTATCCCGTGTATAGAGCCTATCTTTTGTTAGTGGGAAAACCCCTTTGACCAAAATAGAACTCAAGTCAAGGTTTCAGTACTCTTTCCTACTTTACATAAACAAATTCTAAGGTTTTTTCCGTGTGCATAAAACAGTGACATAGATAGTTTTACCATCTGTGACAGATACCAAACAGATTGGAGACATGCCTTCTCTTCTCTTTTTACTCTTTACCTGCTTTCTTTACATTAAAGGTAAAATATTTGTAAAATGTTGGATAACTTGTAATAATTTTATAATCATCTTTGACAAATTTTATTATAAGACATTTATTTTTGTGTTTTATAATCTTCTTTTTTACCAGGTGGCCATGGACAGATCACTCTGACCCAGACCCCAAATATTATCAGTGTCCCCCTAGACGGTGCAGTGAAGATTGTATGTGAGTCCAGCACCAGTCTCTTCTATAGTGGAATATCTAAACATGAATTAAATTGGTTTCAGCAAAAAGTTGGACAGAAACCGAAGCTTATTATTTCCTATGCAACTGAAAGGCTGGAGGACGTCCCGACGCGTTTCAGTGGATCGGTGTCTGGATTAAATTACACTCTAAGCATTCAAAGAGTCCAACAAGAAGATGAAGCAGAATATTTCTGTTTGCAGTATTTCAAGTACCCGGCTCTCACAGTGATATAGAGCTGTACAAAAACTCATCTCACATCTAGGATACATAAATTAGGTTGTGCCAAATTTCATAAAAACAAACAGAAGATTTTGTATTTCATGCCGTACAAATGCAGTATCACTTCCTTTTTTATGTTCAGATACAGAAGACATTAGAACACAATTCTCTATTGTCTGACTTCCTTGGCTTCTAATATACTTGATCTTGTTGCTGTAGGTAGCTGGACTTCAGAATTAGTAGTAGGATATGATCAGTATCTCAGCCTAAAATTTGTGGTTTTCAATTCAAAGGAAACATATAGATTCAGCAGGGATGTATTCTATATGTAACCACTTGACTGCAGCTTTCATCTGAAAACAAATGAAATTCTACCTCTGTTGTGGTGATCAGGCTGCCTCATACACAGACCAGTAAAAGACGATTCACATAGAGAACATGGCACACACCACATTTTTGGCGCTGCGACACATTTTTTTTTTTGGCGCATCGATGTACCTCGCTAAACAGCTAACTAAAGCATCATATTGCCATGACTACCCTCTACCTCACTTCCGATCATGCGCCCCTCCATCCGCCTGTCACGCCAATACTATTTAAAGCCGGGATCCGGCGCAGCTCACTTGCAGCCTCACCACTCTCCTACCTACTACTGCAGACATTGTAAGTATCATCCACTATACCTCATCATGCTAGTTCCCATTACTTTGTCTGCATTCCTATTCTCTTACATCGCATAGTACCCTCTTTATTCTTCTACATGCTACATTGGGATTTTTTCTATGATATTTCCAGCAGGTTCTTGGTTATATACTTTACATCATTATGTCAGTGCATACCTTTCATATAATCTGATTTTCTATATTAGCTCTTATCTTCTACCATCTTAACCTATGGCAATCAGTTTTTTAGATACTTTGTAAATACTGTATATATTACTATTGTTCACTGTATAAGTGATTCAGCCCCAACCTAACCGATATCCTTCTATTTCAGGCCAGATCATGCTTGACAAAGGTCGTGATGACCGAAACGTCGTATATTACCTCTGATCTGTATATAATTATATAACTTTTGATCAATTTCTACGGTGAAGGCTTCCCTGTGTGAATTATACGTTGAAAACGCTAAAAATAAAAAAATTTAAGAAAACCAGTTTGGTGTGTGCCATGTTCTCTATGTGGATTATGGATGGACTGAGAATCCTACATTGAGCACCACCCATACATGGTGTGTGGTCACTACTGTTTCTACGTGTCCAGTAAAAGACGATTGTCATGGCCACCGGTTCCGCTTCGACCCATATCCCAGGTTGCAGGCCTTACTTTGCCCCCAGAGCCTGCCTGCTAATGTACCTCTCCCGGCTCCATCAGCAGCCTTCTTGCTCCCCGCGGTCCGGCACGTTCGTCTCCGTCTACTACTTTTTAAGGTTTAAAGGGCCAGCTCGCCGATAATTGCCGCTGGCTGGCGGGCTGCCAAGATAAATTCCTGCCCCTTCCTGTGTTCCCTGCCAGATCTTTGTACTCATGCCGTTCCCTGCAAGTTATTTCTGTGTATTGACCTCCTGTTGTGACCTCAGACCTGTTTCTGATTACGCTCCTTCGTTGCCTGCCCTGACCTCTTGCTTCTTCGCTGACCTTTAACCTCTTCCACCTACATTGACTTATTGCCTGTCCCCGACCACGAGATTGCCTGCCGATTCTGTACCTCGACCTTGGCTGCCACCACGGACAAGTCGCGCCTGTGGAACGACCTGGTGGCACCATGCCGCACCAAGACCAACCTGCTTTGCGACGGCCTCTGATGAAGACCGGGAGCCACTTAGATTCCGGTCTCATGTGTTGGTTTCTGTCATTGTCCGCGGTGGTTGACAACAATTTTCTTTTCCTTTTTAAATTAATAATTTTGTGTATTATATTATCTTATGAAATTAAATCTCATATATTCAAAAGAAAAACAATTAAAAATACAGTCATCTTAATGGTAATCTACCATCAAAATTCATCATAATAATTCAGGGACACTGACTCATAGATCCAGGCACCGTGACTGGTAATCTGCTTATATTTCTTATTAGTGGCCTCCTCCCATCTAATATTATGCTAAGGAACCAGAAGGGCTTTGGGGGCATTACCTTAGCCTCTATTTGCTATAGATTCATAAATTTTTATTGCATGTAGAAGCACATCCCCCTCCCACTGTGGGAGATTACATCGGGCAGAGGGAGGAGGAAAGTGCTTTGGGAGCAGGGGTGAGGGGGATAGTTGGATTTGTTTAGAACATCAAATTCACCCCTTTATCTCCAGGGTGAATGATAATATTGTTGCTCTTTGTAATGACATAACGGATCTGGCCCAAGATGGCGGCACCCACACGCCAGCAGTATTTAAATGCCCACAATGGTTTTCCAGGGGCATTTAAATGGTTAACAACCACGATCAGTGCTGGGTGTTATTTATATTTGCTAAATATTTGCTAAATATTAGTATTAATGCTAAAATAAAGTATTCACAACAGTGAAGTTAATGGGGCACATTTACTTACCCAGTCCCTCAGAGTTCCCGAAAGTGCATTGTCTGACGATAATGCACTCTGCCGCGATTCATTAAGATCGTGCCCTCGATATCCTGCATATGCGCTATCCTGCTCAGGTCCAACAGAGGTCACATTCTTCTTCCTGGTGCCTGCCGATTTCTGCATGAAAGGCGTGGCGGCTGCGCCAAAATATGATCGCGTGTGCCAAAATCCCTGGTTAAATACCTGTCCCAGCGGCATAATCCCCGAAAATGTCGGAAAACCCGTCCCCAGACCCTAAGTAGATAAGCCCCACTGTAGAATAGTCAAAATGAAGCTTTCACACTTTAGATTTCATGCACACAATCTGTCTGATACACATCAGTGGGCGAAAAAAAACAGGTAGCAGTTTTGGGTGCAATGTTTCCTGATGAACAAAACAAAATCCCTTCCAAAACAAGTAGGAAGTTTGGACTACAAGTCTCACCATAGCTTCTGACCCTACAGAACTTTCAGACTATAACTGGAGCTATAGCCACCAATCGGGTTGGTTCGGGCTAAAGGTTCTGATTAATTTCCGACTCCTTCTTGTGTGTTTGGTTTCAACATCCACCTTCCAGATAACCCACAGCAGCTACTATCAGGTACTGCCAGATATACACACACATTGACCCACATTTATCAAAAACAGTGCAGTGTGTGCTATGTGCAGTGTCCTGTGTAGTGTGCAGGGGGCTTCTGGATTTCAGAATTTTTGGTGCCCGTTCTTGATAAATCTACCGCCTCCTGCACTGCCCCAACAGAGTGCACAACTCTTTTTTGGTGCACCTTTAACACACTTCTGTCAGGCTCTTCATGATAAATTTGAAGCAGGGTCCGACTGAGCACCGGACGCCCCTTTATGTGCAGAATTTAGTGTTGCGGACACTTTATAAATATCTGTGCAAGCAGTTTGAGCAGAAAGGAACTTGCAAAGTCCGAAAAAAACTGGTGCGGGGGCTCGAATAAATGTGGGTCATTACATGCACTCGTTCACACCACCCACAGAGCTGTGTTGGTGTATTTTAAGTTTTTTAGTCTTTCTTGGCTTTTTGCTGTAGATTTAATCCCAGTACATGTGCTATGTAGAGACTGGTTGCTGCTTTACATCTCTGCACAGTATATGGTTTAGGCTACATTAAGACGAACGTGTGCCCACTGTGCTGTACCACAATGGGAACACGTCGGCACACGGGGGAGAGGAGAAGGGGTTGAGCGCTGCTTGCACTTGGCCCTCTCCATAGAGATGCATGGCGGATGTCACCGTAATACGAGGAGAGATAGGACATGTCCTATATTTTCCCCGGGTACGAAACGGCCATCTCC
The DNA here is from genome assembly GCA_019512145.1 of Engystomops pustulosus. Classification (NCBI taxonomy): domain Eukaryota; kingdom Metazoa; phylum Chordata; class Amphibia; order Anura; family Leptodactylidae; genus Engystomops; species Engystomops pustulosus. The sequence goes on from CM033641.1 coordinate 12,498,483, forward strand.
ATACGGCTCCGTACGCCCATTGCCGGCCTATAGGGCACCATGTATATATGGTGGCTGTATATAAGCCTCCCCAATGGCAATGTGAATATAGCCTTATGTTATACGTGGAATAACCTCTATTTTCCCTCTACTCGCTTACATAACGGCATCTCGGCTGATTAACGGGTTAAGCCGGTCCTGTAAACCTGTGCTACATCTGTATCTGGTCTCACAAGTTACTGCAGGTGTTTTTCTTGTTCATTTTAATTTTATGTTTTAATGCATTGAACAACTTTTGAGACATAAATGTTTTCTTAGTTTTTATAAAGAACAGTAAATGAATAGTCAAAGAAAGAATAAAATATTGCGCAATGGTCCAATTATATACAAAATGTAAAAAAGAACAAAAGATCCAAGTACATTTGGAATAAACTTTTTACAGAACAGGAAGTATTTTCAACTTCTGTACAAACTATCTGTTATCAGTGCCTGTCAGATATCCCACAATCCCCAGGAATATTACTTAGTTTATTATTATTACCTGCAATATTCATTTAAGCAATTTTGTTAAAAGTTTAGTTAAACTAACAAGAAAGCTGTAGAATATGTGTCTGGTGCTGATATTTAAGATCCCTAGAGAAATACTGAGCATTTAGTAAATATTCTGATGTCTTCTATACGCTATTATAGATAGTCCCCGGGTTACGTACAAGATAGATTCCTTGGGTTTGTACTTAAGTTGAATTTGTATGTAAGTCAGAACTGTATATTTTATAATTGTAGCTCCAGACATTTTCTAAATCTTTTGCTGTAATGGGACCAAGGATTATCAATAAAGCTTCATTACAGACACCTTACAGCTGATCATTGCAGCCTGGGACTATAGTAAAGTAACCAGAAAGCTCCGTCTGTAACTAGGGGTTGTCTGTAATTTGGGTGTCCTTAAGTAAGGGACCGCCTGTATGTTACATATGTAACATTTTCCTGAAACTAAGAATATTTTCTTGATTTTCACCTATATCGTCTATATCACCTCCATAGATGCAGGAAAATATATAGAGGGAGATTTATCTTATCTATTTCTAGTTTTCCTCTCAGTCTAGTTCCTTTTTGTCTTGTTTCTTAGTTTTATTTGTCTTAGGTGGATTTTCCTTGTGTACAATTACACCTGAGCCTGATAGTCTAACAATACTCCCTGGTTTGGGGGATGGATTTAAAAAGTTGCTTAATTTTGCACAAAAAAAATTCTCACAGTGGGCTGTCCGATAAATCTCCCCCTTTCTTCATATACCGTATATACTCGTGTATAAGCCGAGTTTTTCAGCACATACACGGCTTATACACGAGTTAATTAAAAAAAATACACGAGTTAATAAAAAAAAAAATTAATACTCACCCTCCGGCTCCCGGTCCTCGGCGGCAAACTCCTGGTCCTCGGCGGCAGCTCCCAGTTCCTCTGCGGCGGGCTTCTCCTTCTATCTTCAGTGCCGGCAGTCGCGTCTATGCTACTGCCGGCGGGCGCACAATAGATGTGTGTAGCTGGTCGCCGCTGATGACGTATCAGCGCGGCCACCGGCATCGCCACGTGCGCCCGCTGGCAAGTCGCATGGACTCGACTGACGGACACGTGAAGATTAGCAGAGTAGTAGCCGCCGCCGAGGCCAGGAGAAGCCGCTGCGAGGACCGGGACCCGCCGCCGAAGACCAGGAGCTCGCGCGCACGAGGACCGGGAGCCGCACAAGACTCAAAGGAATATCGTTCGGAGGGTGAGTATTAAGTTATTTTTTATTATTCGCTAGGCATACTGAGGGCAGGCTGTATACTTTTTGGGGCAGGCTGTATACTTTTGGAGGATGTATACTCATGGGGTCAGGCTGTATACTTCATGGGGGCAGGCTGATTGGTATACTACTTGGGAAGGTGTATACTACAGGGCTGGCTAGTTGTATACTACAGGGGGCTAGCTGGCTGTTACTAACCCTCGGCTTATACTGAGTCAATAGGTTTTCCCATTTTTTTTGGTAAAATTAGGGTCTCGGTTATACTCGGGTCGGCTTATAATCGAGTATATACGGTTTAATACTTTTGATTATTTTTGTTTCAAATATAAAAATATCTTAAAAATAAAGAATTACAACCAGGAGTTTTGTCCATTTGTCAAACTTTGCACAACTTTTGTTGTTTTGAAATAAAGGGTTTTAGATCCCAAATGTTTTTTTTTTTGTACAGCATTTTTACATTGCTTTCTAAAATGAACTTAACATTTTTTTTTAACCTGAAATTTGTTTCAAGGTGGTAAAGTTAGACAGGTCATCATTTGTGACTTTTTTGGTGACTACGGCATGTGATGTAGTATTACAGTTCGTGTTGGGATGGGGTTACAGCAGTAAAGATATCAGTGTAGATTTGAGCAAAAGATTAACCATGAACATATTACAAAATATTGCAAAGCAAATATCATTTGTAATAAGTTCATTGAGTTAATAAGTTTATTGTACAGTTAAAGCTATTAATTGATTGAAAAAATGGGAATGGGAATGGTTAATGGGAATGGGAATGGTTAATTCAAAAATTTTCACCTTATAAGGCGCGAAAAAAACGGTATTTGATAAAGAGCCAAAATGACAAAGACAAATGAGGTGCAAAAATAGACTTACAACAAGCGCAAAAAGCGCTCAGGGAAGGGAGAAATAAGGTAAATGACCCCTAAGCCATTAGTTGGCTTACTTTACGCTAGAAAGTTAGAACACAATTCTGTCGGATTAGCAGTATTTCTGGCACACCCCCTTTTTATAGGCACAATGTGCCAAGATAAAGATTAGCCATTTTATACCTCCACTTGTTAAAGAGATTGGGGGAGATTTATTAATCTTCTGCAACTGAAATCCACTAAAACACTGTCTGCACCACATCTCTAAAGGGTTTTAGACGTTTTCTGTCTCTCCTACACAGCTTGACAAAGAGGCGTGGCCATTAAAAAGACGGGGTGTGCCAGAAATACTCTAATTCCGACAGAATGTGTTCTAACTTTCTGCTAGTGTTAACAGTAAGCCAACTAATGGCTAGGGGTCATTTACCTTATTGTCTCCCTCCTGAGCGCTTTTTGCGCTTGTTGTAGTTGTACATTATTTTGCCACCTCATTTGTCTTTGTCATTTTGGCTCTTTATCAAATACCGTTTTTTTCGCGCCCTTATAAGGTGAAAATTTGTTGAAATTAACCATTTACGTCATTCCCTATTAACCATTCCCATTCCCATTTTTTCAATCAATTAATAGCTTTAACTGTACAATAAACTAAACTCAATGAACTTATTACAAATGATATTGCTTTGCAATATTTGTAATATGGTCATGGGAATCTTTGCTCAAATATACACTGATATCTTTAAGCTTGTAACCCCACCCAACACGAACTGTAATACTAAGATCACATGCCGTAGTCAACCAAAAAGTCACAAATGATGACCTGTCTAACTTACCACCTGAAACAAATTTCAGGTAAAAAAAAATGTTATCATGTTAGAAAGCAATGAAATAATGCTGTACAAAAAAAAAACCATTTGGGATCTAAAACCCTTATTTCAAAAACAACAAAAGTGTGTGCAAAGTGACAAATGGACAAAACTCCTGTTGTAATTCTTTATTTTTAAGATATTTTTAATTTGAACAAAAATAATCAAAAGTATTACCGTATATACTCGATTTGCGAGTAAAGCGACCCGAGATTAGCCGAGACCCTAATTTTACCAAAAAAAATGGGGGAAAACCATTGACGAGTATAAGCCGAGGGTGTAGTAACAGCCAGCTAGCCCCCTGGTAGTAACAACTAGCCAGCCCCTGTAGTATACAGCCTTTCCCAAGTAGTATACCAATCAGCCTGCCCCCATGAAGTGATACAGCCGACCCCAACTAGTATACCTGCCCCAAAAGTATACAGCCTGCCCCAAAAAGTATACAGCCTGCCATCAGTATGCCTAGCGAATAATAAAAAATAAACTTAATACTCACCCTCCGAACGATATTAACTTTGATGCTAGTGGCGGCTCCCGGTCCTCGTGCGCGGGATCCTGGTCTTCGGCGGCGGGTCCCGGTCCTGGCAGCGGCTTCCTGGTCCTCGGCGGCAGGCTTATCTATTTCTATCTTCACGTGCCGGCAGTCGAGTCCATGCGACTTGCCAGCGGGCGCACAGTGCGATGCGCGGTGCCGCCGCTGAGACGTCATCAGCGGACGACACCTAGCTACACATCATATTGTGCGCCCGCCGGCAAGTAGCATAGACGCGACTGCCGGCGTGAAGATAGAAGAGAGAAGCGCCGCCGCAGAGGATCGGGAGCTGCCGCCGAGGACCAGGAGTTGCCGCCGAGGACCGGTAGCGGAGGGTGAGTATTAATTTTTTTTATAACTCGTGTATTTTTTTTCATTAACTCGTGTAAAGCCGTGTATGTGCTGAAAAACTCGGCTTATACACGAGGATACGTATATGAAGAAGGGGGAGATTTATCGGACAGCCCACTGTGAGAATTTTTTGTGTCAAAATTAAAAGCAATTTTTAAATCTCCCCCAAACCAGGGGTATTGTTAGACTATCAGGCTAAAGGTGTAATTGTACACAAGGAAAATCCACCCTAAGACAATAAAACTAAGAACAAGACAAAAAGGAACTAGATGCGAGGAAAACTAGAAATAGATAAGATAAATCTCCCTCATATATTTTCCTGCATCTATGGAGTGATATAGATGATATAGGTGAAAATCGAGAAAAATTCTTAGTTTCAGGAAAATGTTACATATGAAAACTACAGGCGGCCTTACTTAAGGACACCCCAAATTACAGACAACCCCTAGTTACAGACGGAGCTTTCGGTTACTTTAACTATAGTCCCAGGCTGCAAAGATAAGCTGTAAGGTGTCTGTAATGAAGCTTATTGATAATCCTTGGTCCCATTACAGCAAAAGATTTAGAAAATGTCTGGAGCTACAATTATATAAAATATACAGTTTCTGACTTACATACAAATTCAACTAAGTACAAACCCCAAGGAATTCTCTTGTAGTAACCCGGGACTATCTATTAATAGAAGAGGGTCTTTCTTTGGGGGTCATAATGAAGAATGAAGGAATATCGCTTGTAGGACCATGATATCACGCCCATATTCCGTCCCTCCCCAAGGTTCATAAGAAAACCTTTCTTCCTCTTATGCGCCCCCCCATTTGTGGCGGGCATAGGAAAGTTTGAGAGAGCGCCTTGGGGAGTTGTGGATGGATGCGTTTTCTACACCCATTAGCCAGCATACCCAAGTTGTCTCAGGGATTACTAACAACCTATTGCAAATCATACAAAAAGTGGAAGGAATGGAAATGGAAGGTTATGTTTAGCCGACTAGTGATGTCCTATAGGCATTGTACACCTCATACGCAGACCTGGGAATCAATTCTTGGAACGACACTTGAATCTAAACAGTACATACACCCCGGTTTTTTAATTAAGGTGGACCTACCACCACGAGTCTACCTAGTGAAAGGCAGATCGGGTGTAGGTGGATGAATGGCTATCCTCCCGTCCCGGCTCTCCTTTAGTAAACTTTAATGCTGGTATATTGCACATTTTTTTTAAAAATTTGCATATACAAGCATTAATTAAAAAAAAATTGCCAATACAAGCATTAAACTGTACTAAAGAATACGAAGGACGTGAGGATTAGCCCCAAAAAACAAAAAAAAAAAGGCCATCCTACGTCCCACGTTCAATCCACCTTACCACTGCTTACTTATAGGTATAATCGTGGTGGTAGGTGCCTTTAAAGAATACATAGTAACATGCACTCTATGAAGTGCATGTTAATGTAAATTTGAAAAAACTCAATAAGAAGTAAGTTATACAAAAAAAAAAAAAGGAACAGAATACATAGGGGCCCCCAGGATACCTGGGGCCCATTCGCGATCCAGCGGAAAGTGGCGCGTTTCTCGGAACAGGATTCGGGTCCGGACGGGATTTATGAGGCAGTTCCTCCGCGTGAACACCAGGTGGCGCTGCTGCAATGAAATGCACGATCGCGCCGGAGTACACCGAGCCGGACCAGGTTGAAGTAAAGCGCTCCCAAGCGACATATTTTTCGGTATTATTAAATGACGGCGGTTTTTCCGAATACGTCGGACGTTTTCTTGCCACGCCCGATTTCCGTCGCGTGCATGACAGCGCGATGCTGCCACAAACAGATCCGTGCGCCAAAATCCCGGGGAAGGCAATTAGGTACAATCGGTACAATGCTGAATTTATTTGAAGTGAGCTGGGGGCCCCTATGGGTGCTGTTGAAATTTTCCCCTCACTTGCGAATATCTATATGACACATGAGGAGGAATCTTTGTTTTTCCACTCTCCAACCTTTAGAGAACATATTAAAATGGATGGGAGACTTTATTGACGAATTAATGTGGATTGGGATAACCACAGATAAGATTTTGGCAATGATAGTTATTATCAAAACAATGATATGATCTTGTTACTGCTATTTTGGTGGTAAGCGGGTGGTGTTCCTGGACGTCAGACTATCGGGGAGAATTAACATCAGATTAAGTTCATACCCTAAAGAAAGAAGTGCGGCAATTCTATTCTTTAGCGACGTTAACCCACCCTAAACACGTTCTTAATATAAATACCATATGGTGAAAGGTGATGGGGCTCTTAAAAGAAATAGCTTAGGAAAGAAGACTAGATAATGAAATGAATAATCAAAGGTAGACTATCCAGAGGGGCTATAAAAACAAGTCCGGACTGCAGCGGAAAAGAAAATTAACAATATAAAACAAGAAATAAATTTATACAGGACAAAAGAATAAATTTGAGGTTTTGGCACCAAAAATAAAAAGTAAACCCCCAATTCCTTGTTACAGCTTTTAGCGAGAAACAATATAATGAAATGTAAATGCATCATCAGAAGGAATTTACCGATTCTGATGCGAGCTCGGGATGTTACGGAGGGAGGTCATGGGGATAGATTTGTTCTAGGAGGGGCACCCCTTAGTTCTATAGTGTCCCCTAGCCTGTTTTCCAATAAGGAGACAAAACGAGGGGAAAAACAGCACTTAATTTTAAAGGCTGTGTCATGGCTGTGAACCAGCAAGATAATGATAAATGTCAAATTGTGAAATATGTACAGAAAACAGACCAGGAATTCACATCCTATCAACGCAAAAACAATATAAAATTAATACGTACATTAATCTAAATACATCCAATGTGTTACATGGTATTCATGTAGGAATGATATAGTACGTACGTGGCTGCACAACCGGTCCATCAAGAAAAGAATCTGTAGACAATGTCTGACGCCACTAATGAGGAGTTCTCAAACATATAGGCATTGTCTAAACACTTTAAAAATGTTCATGGATGGGGGTATTTTTTAAAAAAGTTTTTCTTGGAGGGATAGAAAAGTACCCATAAAAAAAAAAGACAGCGGAGGGGAGGAGACTAAGAAAAAATTATTAAACCGAGAAGATCCTACTGGCTGGTCTTGTTAAATACTAGACATCCCAGTCGGAATTATTAAACGTAAGACAGGCTTTATCCCTCTGCTACTGTACTGTCAAGTGTTTCCAAACAAAAATATTTTAGAACCTAGTTATGGGTAAAATTCCACAGACCTATGTCCAAATGGGAAGTGTTTCCCATTAATGAATATACATGAGTATACATACACCCACGTGACATCAAGGGAAGGGTGGTGCTTACGGGTTTTAAATGGCATATTAGAGTTGTTTGGAGAGCATGACTAGCCGTTAGGCAGAAACGATTTGATTATAATGCTTGTTGTAAACTTAGGGATTCGTGTTTGTATGCCCCATATCATTTTTATTCTACTCTAATAAAGGATTGCTAATATCTTACAATGTGCCCCAACCGGAACCATGTGCGGGAAGTACCAGTTTTTTTCCTTTTGGTATGAAGTACGGAGTCTCGGGGATCGTCCGTGATCGGCAGGTGGAGGACCAGCCGGGAGTGGTGAGGGAATTAATAATTTTTTTTTCGCCCGACTGCCGCAAATTGTTTGTGGGCGGCCTCCCAAGAATGATATCCGGTCCCATGTGCGGTAAGTTACATGAGGCCCTGCTCGGGATCTTAGATAATGAAGCAGCAGGCGTTTCCTTTTTTTGGATTCGTTTTTCACAACTTGCAGTCATGTTGTGTGCGCCGGGGGGACTGGTCCTTACACGGGTCCTCACGAGGTTGTTCACCTCAGGGAAGGGCAAGGACAAGTGTACAAATGATTAAATGTTTTTGTTTCTGCACAGTCCCCTAAAATGCCTGTTACATGATGTTAAAAGTTCTCGATTGTTCTATGATTGTTAAATTGCTACATTTGATACAGATAACTATACCTTTATGGTGTAACTGATTTTGATTTCCAAAAATACGTTCACTAGGGTTGACACCAGAAGGTACTCAGAGTAATATATAAAAAGTTATCCTTTATTGCCGTCAGCCAGAATGCAGAATACAGGGGATACAAGAGACTTAGGTGATCAGTCACGGGTCCATGTCAGTCAATCTTTGCTTTGGGGAGAATATGTTATCGGTAAATGGCCAGAGTGTTCCATCTTCGCCAGGAATCTTATATATCTTTATCCAACTGTGGTGTTGTTTGGTGTCTTCCTATATGTCTATGTAGTTAGACGTCCGATGACATGAGAGCACAAGATGTTCCAGCGTGGGAGAGTCCAGCTGTCCTAGCTGTGTATATAGTGGTCACAGCCTCTCCGTCACAGCCTTCTTATACGGCTCTCAATTAACAGCGCCATGACAATGTCTGTCTGTCATACATAGTAAAAGTGAGGTGTGTCTTGTAGTGTTGGAATGTCTGTGTCATCCTATATTATGGTCTATATATTCATATATATATGTATATAATATATATATATATATATATAGATATATATATTTAGGGTGATGTAATGTACAGTAGTAGTCATCCCTTATGCCGATTAGATTGTGATTATGTGCAACACCGGTGTTGGCCTATTACTTTAACTCTAATGGTCTCTATCTATTTGACACGATATTTATAGTTGATATATAATATTAACATGCCCGCACCAGGGAGACCACTATGGGCAGACCTTTGTGGCTCAGTCCTGGGCAGGGTGGGTGGTTATGGTGGGGTTACAAGCTTTTTTGTGGTTATTAAATCGGCTGATGCACCGTTCTGCCCTTCTGCATTCTTCTGCTGGCTGCCTAGGATTTGTGACATTTGCCTCGGTATGTATGTGGCACAAACTTGGTTTCTGTGACAGCAAGAATGGGGCGGGCGATTTACTATTGTCCACCCCATTCTATATTCATGCAATGACTGGAAAGCTCTAAAAAAATCCAAATATAGTATAAACAAACATTTGAAAAAAATCCAGCAAGAGCCAGCACCCACAGAAATTAGCAAAATAACTTGTGGGTGCAACCTCAATATCCGGACTTGACACACAGACGAATTATATCCAAGAAAAAATGAGACATGCACTCAAGAGTAAATGTGAAAAAACAACAGGATGGGAGCTTTTATTGCCCAGTGCAATGTTTCACACCCTGTTCACGGATCCTGGCCTTGAAAAAGGATCCCTAAACAGGGTCAGAAGAAACATTGCACTTGGGCTAACTAAAGCTTCCCATGCCGGTTTTATTGATTTTTTTTTATTCACAATTACCTTGGCCGGCCCAGTGCAGTTCTTTTTCATTTTTCCATTCCAAATGAAAACCACTAACGCGCATTATTTTTGAGGAGATACCTTAATCACACCAGGACGTTGTTGCAATATTTATTATACTATTATATATATAGCTATAATTGTTTTTAAATTTAGACCTCCACACAAAAGCTGATCACACTGTCCCTCATATGTACGCCCACACATCAATTCATAGCGCTTTACACCGACTGTGATGGGAAAACATACCTGATTACCTTCTGACATCATAGTCATTTGCGGATTTGTTCCATCGGATGGCAACCTGACCACCATGCTCACCATTGGCGTCAGCATTGCTACATAGCCATGGCTAGTTTGGACGAGGTTCCGGGTGAGGAGTACCCCTATTTTCACTGTTACACTAGCTTGCAATAGCTCCTTTGTTGCAGATAAGGAGGCTAAATAGTTGTGCTAAAATATTAAAAGTGTTCTCCATGTTTTGTCGTATTGTTATTTGGTCAAAATAATTTAAAGGAACATACCATTTGATTCAGCATTATGAAGGGCAAACATACCTTGAGAATGCTGTAGCCTCCACTGATGCAGGATCATATTTGGCTACTAATCTCTGAGTGAGTGGTTTTGGAAAAAAAAATTATAAACATTCAAGGAGATAGCAGCCTTGGGAAAAGCTGGGGACAAGGCATGGCTGCTACATAAACACAATAGAACCGAGGGGGAGCTTGGAAACTTAAAAGGGTGAAAGCATGTATAAAGACGTTGATGGTCAAGCACTAATCAGAACTGAGATGCATGTCAGCTCATACACGTCTCAGCGGGGGATTGGGTGTGCTCTTTGCAGCGAGGGTTGGATCTATTCTGTATGGCAGGACAGAGAATAACGAAAGTGAGTTTGCAGCACCCCATCTGCTGCCAGAGGAAACTGGGAAAAACTCTCCTGGTCCCTACAGGAAGCCCTGGGAAGCAAGGCATAATATAATGTTATATCTGTTTATCAGCAAAACGCTCAGCACAGGGACATTACACCAAGATTATTTGACCAGGCATCAGTGTACTAGTAGCAACACAGCCATCATCTCAAGGTATGTTTGCCTGATCATTGCATCACAATCGCGAAAATGGAGTAGCGTTGCAGTCTTTAAATTCGGCAACATGTTATCACATTGAATATATCCACTGGCAACTTTGCGCGGCCATCGCCAGGTCGTGAGGAGGGTACAATGATGGTGCGAGTGGCTGTGGCAACCTCACCGGTTCGCGCATCACGCAGGACTCAGTTTACTCGATGCTTCTCTGTCTAATCAATGTCGCAGATGTTTTGAGTGGGTGTATCATGACTCAAGAAAACCTATAACCAATTATGTTGTAGTGGTAGGTAAAACAAGTAGTCAAGATTAAACTTCTGGGTCTACCAAAGTTATGGCAACATTGCCGGGAAATAGGACTCTACACATGTATATACACCTCTCATGGCCAATAATGTAGTTATGATTGTTCTATACGAGATGGTTTTCTATAATGACATTATAAGAATTGAAACTTCACAAAAGTCCTAGTCAAGTTGTGGGGGGGAGAGTCCCCCAAAAAAGATTAATGATTAATTTCATCTGGGCATTTGCATTTATTATAAATTCAATGACTAGAAAGTACAAGTCAGACCCGAGTAGGCTCCAGGTTTCAGTAGGCCTCTGGGGGACAGAAGCCTCAGGATAGGCCCCTTGCTGTGAACTCAATGTGGGGGACATAAAACCTAGAACTTAAGAACTCTTCCGTGTTCCAGGCGTTTCGCCTAGTTGTTAGCGTTATCAGACATCCTGTTACCCATATGGAGTGCGAGGTTTATACGAAGCACCTACCCAATGGAAACCTTAGTAAATCCTTGTGTGGCCCCAGTAGCCCTGAGCAGCGGCAATTTGCCCAGGTAGGCCAGTGTGCGTACTGGGTCCTGTGCAAATAGTGATACTGGATTATCCACATGCTTTCCAGAAAAGCTAAGAACTATTACCGGGCTTATACCAAAGTGTTAGTTAAAAAACCTACAAAAAAAAACCCTTGCACAGCTTGTACGGCCGGTCTTTGCAGATGGGTTCTTACTGATGAACTTCAATGCTCGGAGCCAAAATGCCTGGCTTGGAGCAGCTGTTTAAAGACTTGTATGGGGATAGGGAAAAGATCGGTTCCCGCACCAAAAAAAAAATACTTAATATGTTTTTTGTTAGTACCATCGTAAGAAGGACAGACAAAGGGTTTGATGATTTTAAGGGTATCCGAATAATTTTTTTTAAGCCAGATAATGTCAACTGTTAGTCAGCCCGCTTGGGTGGCGCAGTTAGGGAGTACCCATTGGGGGATCAATTTACAAGGGCCAGATTCGGCATTTTCCCGATGGTTGTTGAGGTGTTATTACCCGAATATTGGGCCGATTCTGCACAATTTTCCCTGTAATTGCCAGGATTTTGAAGCATGTGATCGGATTGGTGCCTGCATCGGGCCGGCTGGCACGCGATGGAATCGGGGGGCGTGGTGGGTGGGCGTGAATTCACACGACATAAAAAAAAGAACCCAGGACGGATTCGGAAAAAACGCTGCATCTTCGTACAGAAGTAGTATGGGTCATGTTGGACCTGCACAACTATGATGCTCAAACCCTAAGTCTATATGTAGATGAGGTCTCACCCTGTGACCCTCTAAAAATATTATTAGCAGCTCTGCACCAGGCATGACTTCAAAGAGGTTTTGGTTAAATTAGGAAAACTTGTACAGGTCGCTATAAGATAAGAGAGTTAGATGATGCCCCCCCCCCACCCTTTATATCTGAGGACGCCAGTTGTGGTCTGATGCTGCTCTAAGTCTTGTGGACAGAGATACAAGCACGATAGAGTTGTACGATGAATAATATCCACGAGAGGGAAGTGATGTCATTTTTAATATGGAAACATAAGATATTGAGGGTTTGTAGGTGAAAGGAACCAGGTATTAAAAGTGAGAAGAAAAATCTGAATGATTCCGACACCACTGATGTCCTGGCTCCCCGATGTCTATGTCCTGGCTCCCCGATGTCTCTGTCCTGGCTCCCCGATGTCTATGTCCTGGCTCCCCGATGTCTATGTTCTGGATCAACGATGTCTATGTCCTGGATCAACGATGTCTACGTCCTGGCTCCCCGATGTCTACGTCCTGGCTCCCCGATGTCTACGTCCTGGCTCCCCGGTGTCTATGTCCTGGCTCCCCGGTGTCTATGTTCTGGCTCCCCGGAATCTATGTCCTGGCTTCCCGGTGTCTCTGTCCTGCTCACCGTGTTCTTCAATGTGTTCTTCACACATATATATTGTTCTTCACATGCTATTTTGTTCACACCAGTAGTTGTTCGCACAGAACCGTTTTGTCGCGTATCTGCCGCAATAAAGCATATGTGCGACAATCTGCAATCTATTCTTCAACTCTTTTTCACTACATATTTCACTGTGTTTTCACTTAAATGATCCTGTTTTCACTGTGTTCACACTGTTTTTAGCTATTCTCATTGTTTCTTCACTGTGTTTTTTAAAATAAATGCTCGATCTCAGAGCAGGGGACATACTCGTTCGACGCAACGAGCCGTTTCGAGTACCTTAATAACTCGAACTAAGCGTCAAGCTCTACAGGGTAACGACACTCGCTCGATCTCTCTGTAATAACATCCATGTGTTTACCTGGGTTCCTGTACGGAATTTCTAGTACGTACGTAGGCCTTGCACCACTCGTTCCACGCCAGAAAAGACTCTGTAGACATATGTCCTGAAGTCCACTACTGAGAGTCTCAACACATTCGGCATTGTCCTCCAACCTTTAAAAAAAATGTGTCATGAGGTAATTTTTAAAAAGTTTTTGTTGTCAGGGAAATAGAAACAGTCCACGAGATCAGCGAGGGGAGGTGCACTTCATAAAATATTAACCGCGAGATGTTCTTGTTAAATACTGACCTCCAGCCAGATTAAATTTAAGACAGGATTTAATCCTCTGCTACTGATACTTGTCAATTTTTCCAAACCAAAATATTTTATGCAGCCTAATTAGTGGGTAAATTCCACAGACCTTGGCCAATTCGGAGTGTTTCCCAACCTTATAGATCACACGACAGAGGTGTGAACATTCCGCTAACTTAGGTGTGCCAGTGAATCTGCCCGGCACTCATAATGGTTTTTTTGCTTTAAGCCGACAAGAGTATACACCCCGTGACATCATAGGAAAGGGTGGTGCTTACCCGGTTTTAAAAAATGTAATCTTAGAGTTTTGGTTTGGCCGATCATGACTAAGGCCGACTAAGCGAAACACGTTGATCATGTGCTGTAACTTATGGATTTTTTTGTATGCCCTAATACAATTTTTTTATTCTACTCTAATAAAGAAGATAGCCAAGATATGATCGCATCAGTGTAGCTACGCATCTCAAGGTATGTTTGCGTCATAACTGCAATCAAATCACATGGTAAGGTTGCCTTAAACATTTGTGATATGCAACTAGATGGGGAATTTGTAGCCCTTCCAAAGTTTTTGAAACTGATACTGAGTTGACTTGGCTTCTGCCATTAAGCGCATGATATTTCTAATTTAATTACTCATTGTTTTTACTCATAGCCATACACGTACTATCCTAGGCTTAACTCATAGCATAGCCTATTAGCAGGAACCCGCCAAATTTTGGGTTTTGAACATTAGCTTGAAAAATCTGTTCGGGACCTGAACTCAACCCTGCAGTAAACCTTTGATTGTGCAATGTGGTTTTCTTTGGCAGTCAAAACATTTATAAATCAATGTGGATTGTGCATGCCAGCACTGGGATGGGAGGGGGGCGCGGAGCCTCGCCGTTTTGGGGAAAATCGGTCCTCCACATTACGTCATTGGAATCGCTAATTCTCCATAAAATTTCTGGCAACACATGTATCACAAATTGGATTTATATCACTTGCCACTAACTTTGCTGGCCCATCGTGGTGTTAACTGTGGAGGGGTAACGCTCACCTTTCCTCGCCATCATAACCGACTCATTTTACCTCCTGATTCTCTCATCAGATTTTTTGTGGGGATCACTACAAAAAACTATAAACAGTATTTGAGTAAAACAAATAGTAAGTTTACACTTTCTGTGGTCTATATACCAGAGTTATTGCAAACCCCCGGCCAGCAGGACTTTACACATGTATAATATACACCTCTCATGCCAATAATTGAGTTATGATTAGTTCTAATAGAGTAGGTTTTCTTTTAGACAATATAAGTATGTTTAACTCCACCAAAGTTTCCTAGACATTGTTGGGGAGAGTCCAAAAAGATTACTGGGTTTTATTCTCATCTGGGGCATTTTGCTTTTATTAAATTCACAAGACTGAAATATCACGTCACGATGAACCCGCGTCGGCTCCAGGATTCAGTAGGCCCCCTGGGTGAACATAGCCTCCAGTAGGTTCCCTTTGCAGTTAACCTCATGTGGGCAAAATAAAAAATTTCGAAACTAAAACTCCTCCTGTCTCTGTTTCCCAATAGTTTTTAATATCGGATCCAACATTCCCATTGTTGGTCCCCTAACACCCTAATGGATTCATTATCTACCGCAACCCTCACCCCCCTATGGATTTCTATGTACATGCCCTTATGTGGCCCCCCAGTAGCCCTGAGCCTGTCCTTTGCCCATGTAGCCCCGTTCTGGTACTGTCGCGGTGTCAAATGTGTATATGGATTATCCCTCTTTCCAGAAAAGCCAACCATTACACATGCTTGTATACCAAAGTGGTAAAACCCTACAAAAAACTTGCACAGCTTTTCGTCAGTTTTTTTTTGCCAGATGGGTTCTTACGTGATGACTTCCCAAGGCTCGGAGCCGAATGCTGCCTGGATTGCAGCTTGTAACACTCTTGTATGGGGACGGGAAAAAAAGACGTTCCAACACCCAAAAAAAATTATATTTTTTTTTTAGTCACATCGTAAAGTGAAATACAAGGTGCTTAATCATTAGGGTATCCGATAATTTATTTGCCCTAAACAGCAGTCAAGCCGCCTTGGGGTGGCATACTCCATTGTCTGTCATTTTAAGATGTATCTAATAAAGGATATAATAATTTTTTTAAATTTTTTTTGTTGTTGCTGGAACATTTTTTTTTTCCCTATCCCATACAGGCTGTATACTCATAATATCTTCTTGAACTGTTTTTTCATTCCTATAAAAGACCAGATGTTTCACCATACAAGGCAGTCCCCCGGGTTGTCCACTTAAACAATTGGTTTCTGTAAGGTGTTTTTCTTACTTGGTATTTGCATGTAAGTCTGGGTTCTCAACCAATGAGGGGAGACCTCCAACCATAGGGGAATCCAGCACTGGACAGCCCCAATGGTTGGGTATTGGATATCGACAATGGCCCACTTTAATTCATGTGTTTGTGACAGTATTCTGGAGAGTTTGCTCATCCATACACGTAGTTTTCATTTATGAAGTCTTTTGCCCAGAATTTGTGCCACGTCTGCCCCGTGTCCTCTGTAACCAATACTGTGCCATAAAGGGACATTTCGGTGCCCATATAGATCAAAGCAAATCTGAGAACACCGGGTGCACTTATTTTAATGTTTTTTTTTGGGGGCGTGCATGGTGCACCATATTATGAGACTCTGCGGGCTTCAATAACGCTGATTCAACTCTGTATGTACAACAATTCACGCCATTACAACAGAAAATAACTCATTTCGTAATATAGAGGGGACATGTACAATGTATGGTCTTGTGAAAAAAGAAAGTATATATTGGGGCGCATTTTCATACATTGGCACTACGTGATGCATATAATGATGTCCCCACACCGGCAACCAATGGTCTATAGAAGTCCGACCTGCCTGTGCTCGTAACTTGGCTGTACATCGTTACCTGAACCCCCTCACCGGCCCACTGAACCCCCCCCCCCCCACCCTACACCCCCATGAAGCCCACTTGGATTGGGTTTTGGTTATGGGGGGTAATAGTCCACATTTCTGCCCATATGGCAGAAATAACCCCTATTTCATGGTTTGTCAAGCCTAAAACTGAGCACAAGTCCTGATAATGTCCCCCCATTGTACACGGCGCCATTCCTCTATCTGCTATTAATACGGAGATATAGGGTGAGTTCCCATATTACTATCCACACACATATACATAATTAATTCTGATGCTCACCCATATTTTTCCTGCCCTTTTTTTTTGGAAAAAGTGGTTGTGGGTTCTGGGCATCCAGATATGCCAGAGATTGCAGCACAACAACAGACTGAGCAGCACAAGACTTGCTCGTAGGAACTGAGTGCTCCCTACTATAGAGACTGGTGATGTTTAAAATCTGTGCTTTGTCTTGTTCTGTAAGAATAATAGATGGAAAAAGGTAGAAGAGAAACCTTTTCTAAAAGCTCTTTTCCTAATTTTTTGATCTGAAATCTCTGCATTTTTCATTAGACTAATACTATGGAAGGAAAGTACCGACATGGGCGATTTCAATGTGGAAGTAATTTTTCTAATCCTTCACGCCTCCTTCACCTTGCAGTGTTATGTTCATTAATGTTTGCGCTTCAAATCTCACCTTCTTCATCATTTTTCCGTGTACGTTATTTTCTACGTAACAATTGTTACTTCCAGTGGCGCTATTATTTATTTCCATGCCGTGTACTGGGAAATTGGAAAATTTGGTAATTGGCAAAGAAGCATGGGCGTCACTTTCCATAGAGGCTCATTTTTTTACGACTTCACAGGACTCCAAATGATACTCTATGTATTATTTTGGTTCGGTTAGCGATTTGTTGATACCCAATTTATATAGGTTTATTGTGTTTTAATACATTTTATCAAATGTAAAATAATGCTCGAGGAAAAATAAACTTTTCCTACTTCGGTCCTACACAGAATTTTTTTATGTAATGTACAATGGCTGAAAGTGCGTTTCTAACTAACAATTAGGCGCTATTTTTCCGTTAATACAGTTTTTTTAAATATTTTCTGACCTGAGGCCTATTCATGGCAACCAATCGAAGCTTATGCCGGGTGCTTAATTAATGACGGGCGATCGAAACAGCACTGCCAGATTGGCAGTGTGGTTGGGTGTTTGCTGTTCAATATGCTGCAAACGCTAAAGGTTCTATATGATGAGGTCTTCACCCCCGTGACCTCGAAATAGTTATTAGCAGCTCTGCAACGCAGCTCAAGAGTTACAAGTAAAAACTTCTAATTGTGTTTTAAGAGAGATTTAGATGATGCCTTTATAGATCTGAAGGAAGTCCATTTGTGGTCTGATTGCTTCCATCTTGTGGCTGGATGAGATACAACCCTAGCCTGTTTTCCAATAAGGAGACAAAAAGAGGGAACAGCACTTAAATTTTAAAGGCAGTCATGGCTGTGAACACAAGATATGTAAATCGTGTAAATATGTACAGATAAAAAGACCAGGAATTCACATCCTATTCAACGAAAAACAAATATAAAATTAATACTTACATTAATTCTAATACATCCAATGTGGTTTACCTGGGTTCCTGTACGGAATGTCTAGTACAGTACGTAGGCTGCACAACCGGTCCACTCAAGAAAAGAATCTGTAGACATATGTCTGAAGCCACTAATGAGAGTCTCAACATATCGGCATTGTCTAAACACTTTAAAAATGTTCATGGAGGTAATTTAAAAAGTTTTTGTTGGCAGGGAATAGAAAAAGTCACGAGATCAGCGAGGGGAGGTGACTTAAGAAAAAAATTATTAAACCGAGAGATGTTCTTGTTAAATACTAGACATCCAGCCAGATTAAATTTAAGACAGGATTTAATCCTCTGCTACTGATACTTGTCAAGTTGTTCCAAACAAAAATATTTATGCAGCCTAAGTATGGGTAAATTCCACAGACCTATGTCCAATTCGTGAGTGTTTCCACCTTATAGATCACAAGACAGAGGTGTGAACATTCCGCTACTTAAGGTGTGCACAGTGAATCTAGTCCGGCATCATAAGGGTTTTGCTTGAAGCCGACAATGAGTATACACCCACGTGACATCATAGGAAAGGGTGGTGCTTACCGGGTTTTAAATGGAATCTTAGAGTTTGTTTGGCAGATCATGACTAAGGCCGACTAAGGCAGAAACACGTTGATCATATGCTTGTAACTTAGGGATTTGTGTTTGTATGCCCTATACAATTTTTTATTCTACTCTAATAAAGATATAACCAAGATATGATCCTGCATCAGTGTAGCTACAGCATTCTCAAGGTATGTTTGCTTCATACTGCATCAAATCACATGGTAGGTTTCCTTTAAACATTTGTGGATATGCAAACTAGATGGGGGAATTGTAGCCCTTCAAAGTTTTTGCAAACATGATACTGAGTTGAATTGGCTTCTGCCATTAAGCTGCATGAATATTCTAATTTTACCAGTGTTTTTACTCATAAGCCATAACGTTACTATCCTAGGCTTACTCATAGCATAGCCTGATTAGCAGACCCGCCAAAATTTGGGTTTGAACCTGAGCTTGAAAAATCTGTTCGGACCTGAAACTCAAACCCTGCAGTAAAACCTGTGATTGGTGCAATGTGGTTCTGCAGTCAACATTTAAATCAATGTGGAGTGTGCATGCCAGCACTGGGATGGGAGGGGCGCTGAGCCTCGCCGTTTTGGGGAAAATCGGTCCTCCACATGACGTCATTGGAAGCGCTAATGCTCCATAAAATTCTGGCACACATGTATCACATTGATTTATATACAACTGGCAACTTTGCTGGCACCAATCGTGGGTGTTAACTGTGGAGGGGGTAACCTCAACCTGTCCGCGCATCACTGCAGACTCAGTTTTACCTCCTGATGCTCTCATCAGATTTTTGTGGGGATCACTATAAAAAACTATAACCAGTATTTTGAGTAAAACAAATAGTCAAGTTTAAACTTCTGGGTCTACCAAAGTTATTGCACCATCCCGGAATAGGACTCTACACATGTATATACACCTCTCATGGCCAATAATTGTAGTTATGATTAGTTCTATAGAGAGGTTTTCTTATAATGACATATAAGAATTTTAAACTTCACAAAAGCTTCCTAGACATTGTGGGGGAGAGTCCAAAAAGATTAATGATTAATTTTCATCTGGGCATTTGCATTTTATTAAATTCAAGACTAGAAATATCAAGTCAGACCCGAGTAGGCTCCAGGTTTCAGTAGGCCTCTGGGTGACAGAGCCTCAGTAGGCCCCTTTGCTGTGAACTCATGTGGGGACATAAAACATTTAGAAACTAAAACTCTTCCTGTCTCCTGTTCCCTAGTTTATCGTATCAAACATCCTCTACCCTATGGATTCATTATATACAGCACCCTTACCCCATGGATTCCTTATGTACATCCTTGTGTGGCCCCCCAGTAGCCCTGAGCCTCGGCATTTGCCCAGGTATGCCCAGTGCTGGTACTGGTCCTGTGTCAAATAGTGTATATGGATTATCCCTCTTTCCAGAAAAGCTAGACCTATTACACGGGCTGTATACCAAAGTGTAAAAAACCTACAAAAAAACCCTTGCACAGCTTGTCGGCCGGTCTTTGCCAGATGGGTTCTTACTGATGAACTTCCAATGCTCGGAGCCAATGCTGCCTGGATTGCAGCTGTAAAGACTTGTATGGGGATAGGGAAAAGACGGTTCCAGCACCAAAAAAAAAATTACTAATTTTTTTATTAGTTACATCGTAAAATGACAGACAAACGGTGTTATGATTAAGGGTATCCGATAATTTCTTTGCCCGAAACGTGTCAGCCGCTTGGGGTGGCAGTACCCATTGGGGGTCATTTACTAAGGGCCCGATTCGCATTTTGCTTCATAATGCATCAAATCAAATGGTAGGTTTCCTTTAAATTCTGGCACACATGTATCACATTGATTTATATACCACTGGCAACTTTGCTGCCACCAATCGTGGGTGTTAACTGTGGAGGGGGTAACCTCAACCGGTTCGCGCATCACTGCAGACTCAGTTTTACCTCCTGATGCTCTCATCAGATTTTTGTGGGGATCACTATAAAAAACTATAACCAATATTTTGAGTAAAACAAATAGTCAAGTTAAACTTCTGGGTCTACCAAAGTTATTGCACCATCCCGGAATAGGACTCTACACATGTATATACACCTCTCATGGCCAATAATTGTAGTTATGATTAGTTCTATAGAGAGGTTTTCTTTTTATGACATATAAGATTTTTAAACTCCACAAAAGTTTCCTAGACATTGTGGGGGAGAGTCCAAAAAGATTAATGGGTTATTCTCATCTGGGCATTTGCATTTTATTAAATTCAAGACTAGAAATATCAAGTCACACCCGAGTAGGCTCCAGGATTCAGTAGGCCCCTGGGTGACAGAGCCTCAGTAGGTCCCTTTGCAGTGAACTCATGTGGGCAAATAAAAAATTTAGAAACTAAAACTCCTCCTGTCTCCTGTTCCCTAGTTTATCGTATCAAACATCCCCATTTTGGTCCCCTCACACCCTATGGATTCATTATATACAGCACCCTCACCCCCATGGATTTCTTATGTACAGCCTTATGTGGCCCCCCAGTAGCCCTGAGCCTCGGCATTTGCCCAGGTATGCCCAGTGCTGGTACTGGTCCGGTGTCAAATAGTGTATATGGATTATCCCTCTTTCCAGAAAAGCCAGACCTATTACACAGGCTGTATACCAAAGTGTAAAAAACCTACAAAAAAACCTTGCACAGCTTGTCGGCCAGTTTTTGCCAGATGGGTTCTTACTGATGAACTTCCAATGCTCGGAGCCAATGCTGCCTGGATTGCAGCTGTAAACACTTGTATGGGGACAGGGAAAAGACGGTTCCAACACCCAAAAAAAAAATTAATAATTTTTTTATTAGTCACATCGTAAAATGAAATACAAAGGGTGCTATCATTAAGGGTATCCGATAATTTATTTGCCCGAAACGCGTCAGCCGCTTGGGGTGGCAGTACCCATTGTCTGTCATTTTAAGATGTATCTAATAAAGGATATAATAATTTTAAATTTTTTTGTTGCTGGAACAGTTTTTTCCCTATCCTCATACAAGGCTGTATACTATAATATCTTCTGCACTGTTTCATATAAAAGACCAGTGTTCACACATACAGGCAGTCCCCGGGTCACGTACAAGTTGGTTTCTGTAGGTTTGTTCTTAATTTGTATTTGCATGTAAGTCGGGTTCTCAAACCAATGGAGGGGAAGACCTCCAACCATAGGGATCCAGCACTGGACAGCTCCAATGGTTGGGTATTTGGATAATAGACAATGGCCCACATTTATTAATGTGTTTGTGACAGTATTCTGGAGTAGTTTGCTCATAAATACACGTAGTTCATTTATGAAGTCTTTGCGCCAGATTTGTGCCACGTCTGCCCCGTGTCCTCTGTAACACAATACTGTGCACATAAAGGGACATTTCGGTGCACATATATATCAGCAAATCTGAGAACACCGGGTGCACTTATTTTATGTTTGTTTTGGGGGCGTGCAGGGTGCACCATATTAATGAAGACTCTGCGCTGGTCTTCAATAACCTGATTCACTCTGTATGTACAACAAGTTCACCCATTACCACAGAAATAACTCATTTCTGTAATATAGAGGGGACATGTACAATGTATGGTCTTGTGAAAAAAGAAAAGTATATATTGGGGCGCATTTATCATACATTGGCACTAAGTGAGCATATAATGATGTCCCCAACACCCGGCAACCAATGGATCTATAAGGAAGCTCCGACCTGCATGTGCTCTACATTGCTGTACACAGTATACAGGAACACCCCTCACCGGCCCACTGAACCCCCCCCCCCTTAACACCCCATGAAGCCCACTTGGATTGGGGTTTGGTATATGGGGGGTAATAGGCACAATTTCTGCCCATATGGCAGAAATAACCCCTATTTCAGGTATTGCAAGCCATAAAACTGAAGCACAAGTCCTGATAAATGTCCCCCATTGTACACGGCGCCAGTCTCTATAATAAGGAGCATATATGGGAGTCCATATGAACCAGTCCAACACATATACATAAGTAATTCTGATGCTTCACCCATATTTTCTGCCCTTTTTTTTGGAAAAAGTGGTTGTGGGTTCTGGGCATCCAGATAATTCACAGGAGGATTGCAGCACAACACAGACTGAGCAGCACAAGGACTGGCTCGTAGGGACTGAGTGCTCCCTACTATAGAGACTGGTGATGTGTACAATATGTGCTTTGTCTTGTCTGTAAGATAAATAGATGGAAAAGGTAGAAGAGAAAACCTTTTCATAAAGCTCTTTTCCTAATTTTGAATCTGAAATCTCTGCCAAGTTTCATTAGACTAAATCTATGGAGAGGAAAGTAACGACATGGAGATTTCAATGTGGAGTATTTGTTCTCATCCTTAACGCCTTCACCTTGCAGTGTTATTTTCATTAATTTTTTGCCTTCAAAAATCTACAACTTCATTTTTCCGTGTACGGTTTATTTTCTACGTAACAAATTTTACTTCTCAGTGGCGCTATTTATTATTCCATGCCGTGTACTGGGAAATGGGAAAATGTGGTGAAATTGGCAAAGAACGCATTGGCGTCACTTTCATAGAGGCTCAGTTTTTACGACTTTCACTAGGAGCTCCAAATGATACATCTACTGTATTATTTGGTTCGGTACGATTTGATACCCAATTTATATAGGTTTTATTGTGTTTTAATACATTTTAAAAATGTAAAATAATGCATAGAGGAAAAATAACTTTTTCATACTTCGGTCTACAAAGAAATTTTTTATGTAATGTAACATGGCATGAAAGTGGCGTTTCTAACAATTAGGCGCTATTTTCCGTTAAAATAACAGTTTTTTAATATTTAGACCTGAGGTATCCATGCGCAACCAATCGAAGCTGCCCGGTGACTTTATAAGGACCGGCGATCGCAAACAGGCACTGCCAGATTTTGGCAGTGTGTTGGGTGTTTGCTGCAATATGCTGCAAACGCTAAGTCTATATGATGAGGTCTCACCCCGTGAACCCTCTAAATAGATTATTAGCAGCTCTGCACCAGCTCAAAGAGGTTAAAAGTAAAAACTTCTAATGTGTTATAAGAGAGAGTTAGATGATGCCTTTATAGATCTGAGGAAGCCATTTGTGGTCTGATGCTTCCATCTTGTGGCTGGATGAGATACAAGCACGCGTTACATGTATAATATCACAGAGAGGGAAGTGATGTCATGTTTTAATATGGAAACATAAGATATGAGGTTTGTAGGTGAAAGGAACCAGATATTAACAGTGAAAAGAAATTTGATGGATGTCCATACTCTCAAATCAGAAAGTGTCCAGAGACGTGACATCAGGAAGCTGTCCATGATACATGGCAGAAGTGTTTGTTCACTGCGTCGCTGATCTGTCAATGACCACCTGATGAAGTGATGGCTTGGCTGGATTCTAGGGATCAGCGTTCTACACATTATACAGATCTGTAGCAGCTGGTGGCATTGGCTCTACCACATAATAGGTCAGTGAGAGACATACAAACATTTTTTAATGAAACCTACCAGAGATTACTTTGTCAAGATACTTTCCTAACATATGTGGCTCAACAAAATAGTCCTGGATATCAGAGGCTGACAACAATAATCTGCCGCATCGTCTTCTATCAACTTGAAGTCACTTCCAGATCCAGATCCAGATAACCGGGACTCCTGTATATCAGGTGGTTCCATAATAGATAAGACGCTGTGGTCGTTGACCCGGTTTCTGTTGGTACCAGGCTATAGCGTTCCCTGTACTAGTACTGGGGCTGTACATGAGATGGTGACTGTCTCCCCCGGGGACACAGAGATATTATCTGGAGATTGGGTCAGAACAATCTCTCCACAGGATCCTGCGGATAAATAAGAGGAGACATGGATGTATTTCTATCATAGCTGTAATATATGGCTACACTGTGTCAGTAAGTCTCACCATAAATAGAGATGAGGAGGACACACAGCAGAAGCCCCTAAGAAGCCATCTCTATGTCTCTGGAGTGACAGCACAGACTATAGAGATGTCTCCTATATAACAGCTGGCATCACTTGAAGCCAAGATATGGCCCTGTAACATTAACATGTGCTATATACACTCACCGGCCACTTTATTAGGTACACCATGCTAGTAACGGGTTGGACCCCCTTTTGCCTTCAGAACTGCCTCAATTCTTCGTGGCATAGATTCAACAAGGTGCTGGAAGCATTCCTCAGAGATTTTGGTCCATATTGACATGATGGCATCACACAGTTTGTTGGCTGCACATCCATGATGCGAATCTCCCGTTCCACCACATCCCAAAGATGCTCTATTGGATTGAGATCGGGTGACTGTGGGTGCATTTAGGCATGTAGACATGGTCAAGACAATCTCCTGCAGTTCAAACCGAGCATCAGTATGGGGAAGAAAGGTGATTTGAGTGCCTTTGAACGTGGCATGGTTGTTGGTGCCAGAAGGGCTGGTCTGAGTATTTCAGAAACTGCTGATCTACTGGGATTTTCACGCACAACCATCTCTAGGGTTTACAGAGAATGGTCCGAAAAAGAAAAAACATCCAGTGAGCGGCAGTTCTGTGGGCGGAAATGCCTTGTTGATGCCAGAGGTCAGAGGAGAATGGGCAGACTGGTTCGAGCTGATAGAAAGGCAACAGTGACTCAAATCGCCACCCGTTACAACCAAGGTAGGCAGAAGAGCATCTCTGAACGCACAGTACGTCGAACTTTGAGGCAGATGGGCTACAGCAGCAGAAGACCACACCGGGTGCCACTCCTTTCAGCTAAGAACAGGAAACTGAGGCTACAATTTGCACAAGCTCATCGAAATTGGACAGTAGAAGATTGGAAAAACGTTGCCTGGTCTGATGAGTCTCGATTTCTGCTGCGACATTCGGATGGTAGGGTCAGAATTTGGCGTCAACAACATGAAAGCATGGATCCATCCTGCCTTGTATCAACGGTTCAGGCTGGTGGTGGTGGTGTCATGGTGTGGGGAATATTTTCTTGGCACTCTTTGGGCCCCTTGGTACCAATTGAGCATCGTTGCAACGCCACAGCCTACCTGAGTATTGTTGCTGACCATGTCCATCCCTTTATGACCACAATGTACCCAACATCTGATGGCTACTTTCAGCAGGATAATGCGCCATGTCATAAAGCTGGAATCATCTCAGACTGGTTTCTTGAACATGACAATGAGTTCACTGTACTCAAATGGCCTCCACAGTCACCAGATCTCAATCCAATAGAGCATCTTTGGGATGTGGTGGAACGGGAGATTCGCATCATGGATGTGCAGCCGACAAATCTGCGGCAACTGTGTGATGCCATCATGTCAATATGGATCAAAATCTCTGAGGAATGCTTCCAGCACCTTGTTGAATCTATGCCACGAAGAATTGAGGCAGTTCTGAAGGCAAAAGGGGGTCCAACCCGTTACTAGCATGGTGTACCTAATAAAGTGGCCGGTGAGTGTATGTGTTCATGTATAGGAGGTAATAGTGTGCAGCCACAGTGCTACCTGTATACTGTCTGTGAGTCTGAAATGCATTGGTGGGGGCTAAACAGGGAGGTTAAATTTACACAAGACAAGTCTTAAGGGACATGAGGGACAGTAGGTTGCTAGAAGAAGGGACAGAAGCAATGCATTATGGGAGCTACATTCATAGTTTTATTGCTCAACAAAACAATGTTTCAGCTCTATGATGCTTGTTGAAGCAATACATTTTGTGTATTGTTGTATATTTTACGTGGATTTTCCACAGGTTTCTGATCATATTAAAATGTGACACAGACACACATTTAACATGCACAGTCTGTTGCGCAATGTATGTTAAAGATGCACCACAAAAAAATATGGTGAACTATGTCGGACCTGGGTGGGGAGGCGACACATTCATGATTTCTGGTGCACAATTTCAGAGCACTTTTACCACAGTTTTAGAGGTTCTTTGTAAGGGTGCTTTCACATGGTACGTTGCGTTTTTTGATGCGTTACATTGCATTCCCACTTGTCCTGCTAGAACGCATTCCTCTGCATGTGATCAAGGCTGAAGCCTTTGGATTCCATCAAAAACGCATCAAAATAAGCAACGCATCGTGTGAATGCGTCCCTGAATGTGCCTCAGGGAGTTTCATCCATCAGTGTGTAATGAAAACCCTTCCTCTCAGCTGCATAGCACATAGCAGGCTCCAGCCTCCTGATATTTCCACGGACGGCGGCACTGGCGTTCTGCCTGGCTTTGCACTATAGTCCGCACCTGAATGGGCTCAGGCTTATGGCTGAGCTTGGTCAAAATAGCAAAATAGTGCAGGAGTTAGCAGACCAAAGCTACAACTGTGAAACAGAACAGACATGCTAAGTTCAGTATGGTGTTTTTAGGTTCAGTTTGGTTAGGGTGATGCCACACATGGCGTTTTGAACCCGTTTTCGGTCCGTTATTAAGCAGTGCGTTTTCAAATAAAACGGAAAAAATGCTTATAAACGGGTTCAAAACACTTTGGGGCAGATTTACCATCCGGTCCATTCGCGATCCAGCGGCACGTTCTCTGTGGTGGATCCGGGTCCGGCCGGGATTCACTAAGGCAGTTCCTCCGACGTCCACCAGGTGTCGCTGCTGCGCTGAAGAGCATCGGAATGCACTGAAGTTCACCGAGCCATCGTGGGTGAAGGTAAGCGCATGTCGAGCGACACTTTTTTTTTTAAAATGCGGCGGTTTTTCCGAATCCGACAGGTTTTTTTTTTACGGCCACGCCCCCTGATTTACGTCACGTGCATGCCAGCGCCGATGCGCCACAATCAGACCGCGTGCGCCAAAATCCCGGGGCAATACAGGGAAAATCGGCGCAAAACGGAAAAATTCGGTTAACCCGTCGCAAAAATGCAAATCGGGCCATTACCAAATGACCCCCCATGTGTCTGCTTTTATACCCATCTATCTTGGAAATCACATTCCCTTAACTTTCTCTCATACTGTAAATACTCGCGTATAAGCCGGGGTTCCTACTCTTACCAATAAAAAAAAAGGTGGCGAGGCTTGCAGCCGCTACTCTAGTAATATGTCCAGCAGAAGCTGCACCTCATTAATGAAATGTCCACAGCAGAGGGCAGATCTTCATATAGGGCCCCGGTTTGGGCGGGCGCTGGCACCTCTGAAGCCAAAGGACCCGGCACCTGCCCAAACCACCCATATGAAGATCCTCCATTGTTGCTTCCATCATACTATCCGGGTCTTCTCCACCTGATGAGACTCTTTATAGCTGAGATGTTTTGTGCTTCCCTCTCTCAGTCCCGGGAGGATTCGCCCTCATTCTCTTTTCTTATAGTAGATGTATTTTTATCCTCCTGTACAGACACCTGTTCTCTGCTCTGATGATATGAAGGAGGTTTTTGTACGGCTCTGTATCACTGTGTGAGAGGATAATGTGCAACCTGCTGACAATAATAATCTGCTGCATCTTCTGCCTTCAGGTCAGTAATTGTCAGAGTAAAATCCAGTCCTGATCCTGATCCACTGAACCTCTCTGGGATCCCGGACTGGCGAGTAGTCGCCCAATAGACGAGAAGCTTCGGAGGTTCTCCTGGTTTCTGTTGATACCAGCTGATATAAGTGTAGGATCCAATGGTCACACTAGAACTGGGTTTACATTGGACCTTGATGGTGTCTCCTGGAGAAGCCGCCAAATATCCTGGAGTCTGGGTCATCACAATCTCTCCATAGGAACCTAAGAAGAGAGAGAAAGGACAGAAATATCTCTGACTCCTCCACAACAACAGCGATGCATTAGCCTGGCTACAGCAGAAACCAGGACAACCTCCAAAACATATCATGTATAAAGTCAGTGAACGACCATCAGGAATCCCAGAAAGATTTCAAGGATCTGGTTCCGGGACGGACTTCACCCTGACAATCAAAGGATGTAGAGAAGAGGATGAAGCAGAATATTACTGCATGCAATATAGAACAATCGAACCCCACAGAGATACAGAGCCGTACAAAAACCTCCTTCCTCTTTTCTTCATGTAGTTACCTTTTTTTTTTTTCAATCGAGAGAAAACCTCAATAAGAACCAATGTGACTGATGTGAACTGATGTGACATCGTGTACCGCATGTGACTGATTGTGACGATGTGTGACACTGAACAGCAGGTGTTACCATGAGTTATGCAGTAAATGAGGGTGTGAAATATTTTATAGTTTAAACAAATGTGTAAGAGAAAATATCTTATCTTCAATGAAACAATATATAAAGATGATCAAACTGACTGAAAAACAGTGATAAATAACTATAAATTGTGAGGAGAGAACGTCACCCTCTAATATCTAATGCTCTGATATCTACTAAGATTTCTTTCTTAAATGGTCATTCCCACCACAGCTATGAAAGTGTAAGGTTGAGTAGAGACCAGCGCTGTCGTCTACATGATGGAGCGGCCGGAGAGATGGAAACAACTGTTTTACATTTTATTCATAAATCACAGAGACAAAGATACTATGTATAGCATATAGGGAGACTATTATATAGTATTGGGGAACTCACCAAACACCCACAACAGCACCAAAACATAGTGAGTGACAGTACACAAGGAGAACATAAAAGATACAACTCTTAACACATCTCAGAAAACATTAGAAACAATAGTATCGAAAACAATAACAAAAGACCACCGGGCACTGCCCTCTGCATCGCCAGGCAACGGGAATCCATCCAGGACATCATAAGGTATGAACAATCAGCTGACGGGGTGCATGCTAAGCAGTAGAACATGCAAATCCAAATGTAGAGAAGACGGCACTCACAGATGAAGTGGATAGTATCTTTATTGAAAGGGAGCAGAACATGCAGGGGAGATGACACAGCGGCTAGGCAACAGGGCGTTTCGCGCAACCAGCTCTTTCTCAAGCGCTTGTTGTGCAAAATGGCCTGTCGCCTACATTTGACATAGAGAACTAGACAAGAGAAATCCTCCAAAGGGAAATCTACCCCAGTCATGAATACTCCTTACAAAAAACAACATGGAAAGTGCAGTGTAAATCTAGTAGGTGCCCAGAGCAGGGGTTCACTGCCCTATAACTTCATCAGTAAGATGGTAGAAATGTAGGGGATAAGATGCCTGAGGCTTCGCCACACAATATCTGGTCAAATGAACATTTTACAACTTTACATTGGGTCTCATATTACTACATATTCAGGAACTTTCTGAAAAAAGGTACAAAGAGAAGTCCAGCTCACCTCCCATGGAAGTCGGTACTGACAACAGTCGTTCTGGAGCAGTGATCAATGATACCAGCAACCTGATTGTCCAGCCAGGTCAGTAACTATCCAAGATAAAGGACATCTAAGACTAGAGATACTTTCCTTATTTCAACTTTGGACTAAACAGGAGAAGCCCGGAGAGGCTCTAGTATAACCCCCCAGAGCCCCTGGACTCATTAGCATAATCATAAAAGTTGAAGAAAGAAGGTGGCCATGGATAACAAATATCAGAAGATTACCAAAGTCACGGTGCCTGGATCTATGAGTATGGATCTATGTCCCTGGTTTATCATGATCGATTTTCATGGTAGATTTCCTTTAAGGTTTTCTGTACTATTTTCTCTGATGCTGTTTGCTTCATCATGAATCACAAAGTCCTGTAAGTCTTATTATTAGATGCAATACAGCAAAATATGGGGGCGCTTTAAAGTTCTGCTGTGCTTGAAATCACTAGATACTGTACTTCCAATGTAAAACCTTCCATGTTCATCCCATACTTTACATGGCAGCTCCAGTGTATAATTCCAGCCAGTGGAGCTGTCCAGTGCAGAATCCAAACCATTGTAGATGTCCAGTGCAGAATCCCAACCAGTGGAGCTGCCTAGTGCTGAATCCCAACCAGTGGAGCTGTCCAGTGCTGAATCCCAACCAGTGGAGCTGCCCCGTGCTGAATCCCAACCAGTGGAGCTGCCTAGTGCTGAATCCCAACCAGTGGAGCTGTCCAGTGCTGAATCCCAACCAGTGGAGCTATCCAGTGCAGAATCCCAACCAGTGGAGCTGCCTAGTGCTGAATCCCAACCAGGGGAGCTATCCAGTGCTGAATCCCAACCAGTGGAGCTGTCCAGTACTGTATCCCAACCAGTGGAGCTGTCCAGTGCTGAAACCCAACCAGTGGAGCTGTCCAGTGCTGAATCCCGACCAGTGGAGCTGTCCAGTGCTAAATCACTACCAGTAGAGCTGTCCAGTGCTGAACCCCAGGTCATAGAAATATAAAATCATTGTGGGATATCAATAGCCGGCATCTTGAAACGTCTATCTTTGTTACTCCATTGGCCATTATATTTATTAATGTGACTTTTTATCACTTTAATAATTCTGGAAGCAGTGTTCTTCTATGCTGTATTATTTGATGATTACATTAATATCACATATGCCAGATAATGGCTGGGAAATCTTTGCAACATTTTGTGCGACTTTTAGTGCACGGTCTTGCACTAGACCACAAAATTTGTGGATTATTGGTTATATGTTTTATTTGTGTGAAATGTTCCTTGCAACTTATTAGCATCCAAAAGCCACAAAAACCCTGATGATTTTTCATATGACTTATCTAAACTCCCAAAAAGTTGCCAAAATTTAATAATAACCCCCCCGCACTTTAACCCCTGTGATGTGATTTTGCTATGTATGTGATTATATTGAGCTATAAAATGGTGTTGAATATCTTTTTGCTACTGTTACACAATAAATATGCCAAACTATGGCACTGGAAGAGCTAATATAATTTGTATAAGAAAACAATTACTAGTTTGCATCAACTTTATTAAATTTGCGATGTTTCCACATCAAGAATGATAAGTATTGGTTCCTTCCAATTCCAAGATTTACCTATTATATATCTATAGCTACATACATGACACACATCAGTGATCTAACCATGATATCACATATGACATCCTCATATATGTACAGACACAATGTACAGGTTCTGTATCTCATCCAGCCACAAGATGGAAGCATCAGACCACACACGGCTTCCTCAAATCTGTATATCGTCACCATGGCCGAGAGAAAAAGTAAAGAGAAAATATTAAAAACTAAAGCCATAACTCTATGGAAATTTCTTCACTCTTAATTAACTGAACATCTCTGTATCATAACATACAGATGGTAACAAGTCAGACAAGTGTTAGCCACATGATGTAGATAAGGTGGAGGAAACAATATGTAACAATGAGGAGACATATAACACTTATTAGGGCACATTTACATACAAGGTCATTCGAGTTCACTGAAAAGTCATTGTCCGTGTATAATGCTGCGTGTGGTGATTCACTAAGATGGTGCGCCAGAAATCGTGAATGTGTCGCTTCCCCGCTCAGATCCAATAGAGTTCACCAACTTTTTTGTGGTGCATGTAAGTGCTTGGGCTTGTGACACAATTTAAAAGTTAAATTTCGCGCTCAGTCTGAATCAGTTGGACAGTCTGACGGCACGCCCCCTAATTTTGGCCTCATGGAAGCAGCGCAACTGCACTACAAAATGGTCACATGTGCAACAGGGGTACAACAAATAACAGTCACAATCATTTTCATAACTTTATACATGAAATAGTTAAATAACCAGTTGGAGAATAGTGATAGAACTGGGCGTGGGGGAGGAGGGAAATGTTTCTTTCTGTTTCTTCTAGAGAGAGAAAGAGAAAAAGAAATACAGGACAGGAAGTGACATCTACTCCTGAGCCCCTCCCCTCTTACATTACTACACTATACACCACCTGCTCTGTCCTCTCACATTACTACACTATACACCACACACTCTGTCCTCACATTACTACACTATACACCACATACTCTGTCCTCTCATATTACTACACTATACACTACACACTCTGTCCTCACATTACTACACTATACACCACATACTCTGTCCTCTCATATTACTACACTATACACCACACACTCTGTCCTCACATTACTACACTATACACCACATACTCTGTCCTCTCATATTACTACACTATACACCACACACTCTGTCCTCACAGTATACACTATACACCACACACTCTGTCCTCACAGTATACACTATACACCACACACTCTGTCCTCAAAGTACTACACTATACACCACCTACTCTGTACTCACAATACTACACTATACACCACACACTCTCTCCTAACAGTACTACACCATACAGCACACACTCTGTCCTCACAGTACTACACTATACACCACACACTCTGTCCTCACAGTACTACACTACAAACCACACACTCTGTCCTCACAGTACTATACTATACACCACACACTCTGTCCTCACAGTACTACACTATACACCACACACTCTGTCCTCACATTACTACACTATACACCACACATTCTGTCCTCACATTACTACACTATACACCACACACTCTGTCCTCACAATAATCGTGTAGTACGTGAGGACAGATGTGTGGGTGTCAGTGTAGAACGTGTGAGAGGACAGAATGTTGTGTATAGTGTATATATGAGACCAACACAGTTTGTGGTGTATAGGTGTAGTACTGTGAGGACCAGTGTGTAGGTGTAATAGTGTAGTACTGTGAGGACAGATTGTGTGGTGTGTAGTGTAGTACTGTGATTACACAGTGCGTGGTGGTGTTTATGTATCAGTAATGTGAGGACAGAGTGGTTGTGGATAAAGTGTCAGTACTGTGGACACCAGAGTCGGTGTGGTGTATAGTGACGTACTTGTGTGTGGGTGTATAGTGTAGTACTGTGAGGACAGAGTAATGTTGTTGTAAGTGGTATAATGTGAGGACAGAGTGTGCGGTGTAAGTGTATGACTGTGAGACAGAGTGTGTGGGTGTATAGCGTAAGTAATGGAGGACAATTGTGTGTTACAGTGTGTATGTGGAGACAGAGTGTGTGGTGTATAGTGAGTCCGTGAGGACAGATTGTGTAGTGTATAGTGTAGTAATGTGAGGACAGAGTGTGTGGTGTATGTGTAGTAACTTGAGGACAATTGTGTAGTGTATAGTGTAGTAATGTGAGGACAGAGCCATGTATGTGTATAGTGTATTAACTGTAGAACAGAGTGTGTGGTGTAATAGTGTAGTAAATGTTGAGAGGACAGATGTGTGGTGTATAAGTGTATAATATGAGGACACAGTTTGGGGTTATAAGTGTCGTACTGTGAGGACCCAGTGTGTGGTGTATAGTGTCTTACTGTAGGAGAGAGTGGGTGTGTATAGTGTATGTACTGTGAGACGAGAGTGTGTGGTGTATCGTGGATTCATGTGAGGACAGAGTGGTGTAGTGTATAGCTTAGTAATGTGAGGACATGGGTGTGGTGTATAGTGTAGTAATGTGAGGACAGAGTTTGTGGTCGGTATAGTGTAGTACTGTGAGGACAGAGTGGTGGTAGCATAGCTTAGTCATGTAGGGACAGAGTGGTGTGGGTGTATGATTGTAGTAATGTGAGGAAGAGTGTGTGGGGTATATGTGTAGTACCTGTTAGGACAATTTGTGATTGTGTAGTGTCGTACTGTGAGGACATAGTGTTGGTGTACTAGTCGTAGTACTGTAAGGACCGAGTGTTGAGTGTATAGTGATAGTACTGTGAGGACAAGAGTATTGGTGTAAGTGTAGTAATGTGGGACGAGTGTGTGGTGTTAGTTGTATTAATGTGAGGACACAGTGTGTGGTGTTAGTGTAGTAAACTGGTGAGGACCACAGTGTGTGGGTGTTTAGTGGTCATCCATGTGGAGGACAGAGTGTGTGGAGTATCGTGTACTTATCCTAGTATTACCGAGTGTGTGTTGTCCGTGTAGTACTGTCATTACAGAGTGTGTGGTGTATAGTGGTAGTAACTGTGCAGGACAGAGTTATGGGTAGTATAGTGTAGTCTGTAGGAGGCAAGTGTTGGGTGTATAGTCTTAGTAGAATGAGGACAACGAGTGTGATAGTGTAGTACTAGGCGATTTAGTAAGGGCTGAGGACAGATTGTGTAGTGTAGTGTATAAGTTTAGTAATGGTGAGGACAGAGTGTTGGTGTATAGTGTAGACTGTGAGGACAGAGTGGTGTTGTGTTAGTACAGTGTGTGAGCGTGACAGATAGTGTGTGTGTATAGTGTAGTAAGTCGTGGAGGACACCGATGTGGTGGTGGTGTTAGTTAGTATTAAGTACTGTAGAGGACACTTGCTGTGGTTGCTATAGTGTGACTGTGAGGACAGAGTGTGCTGTGTGCTAGTGTAGTACTCGTGAGCGACGCGTGTGTGGGTGTGTAGTGTAGATACGTGTGGGACCCCGTGTGTGGTGTATAGTGTAAGTACTGTGGAGGTACAGAGTGTGTGGGATGTATAGTTGACGTAACTGTGAGTGAACAGAGTGTGGGGTTATAGTGTCGTACTGTAGAGGCGAGTTGGTGTGGTTGTGGTAAAGTGAGGACAGATGACGTCGTATCTTCTGTGAGGACACGGTGTGGGTGGTATAGTGTAGAGTTGTGAGGACAGAGTGTGTTGGAGTATAGTGTATACTGTGGAGACAGACTGTTTTGGTGTATAGTGTAGTACGGTGAGGACAGCATTGTGTGGGGTATAAGTATAGTACTGTGAGGACAGAGTGTGTGGTGTTATAGGTGTAGAGTACTGTGTCGGAGAGAGTGATGTGGTGATGTGTTAGTGTCAGTACTTGTGAGGGACAGAGTGTTGTGGTGTATAGTTGTAGTACTGCAGGACAGAGTGTGTGGTGTATAGTGTATACTGTGTTAGGACAGAGTATGTGGTGTATATTAGTTACTTGTGAGGACAAGTGTGTGGTGTATAGCTTAGTATGTGAGGCAGTAGTGTGTGTATAGTTACGTAATGTGAGGACAGAGTGTGTGGTGTATAGTGTAGTAATGTGAGGACAGACGTGTGTGTGTATAGGTGTAGTACGTGAGGACAGAGTGTTGTGGTGTATAGCTGTAGTAATGTTGAGACAGAGTGTGTTGTGGTGTATGGATTGTGAGTACTATGTGAGGGACAGAGTGTTGGTGGTGTATAGTGTATTATGTGAGGACAGTGGTGGTTGTAGTGTATATAGTACTGTGGAGGACAGAGTGTGTGGTGTATAGTGTAGTACTGTGAGGACCAGAGTGTGTGGGTGTGTAGTGTTAGTCTGTTAGGACAGCGAGTTGTGGTGGAGTATAGTGTAGTACTGTGAGGACAGAGTGTTGTGGTATAGTGGTATACTGTGAGGACAGAGATGTGGTGTATAGTGTAGTATACTGTGAGGACAGAGTGTGTGGTGTATAGTGTATTAAGTGAGGACATAGTGTGTGGTGTATAGCTTAGTATGTGAGGACAGAGTGTTGGTGTTGAAGTGTAGTATATGGTGAGACAGAGTATTGTGGTGTATAGTGTAGTAACGTGATGGACAGGCTGGTTGGGTATAGAGGGCTGGCGTAAGAGTAGTGCTGGTGTATGTTCGTACTGTTAGGGAGAGTAGTGTGTGGTTATAGTGGTAGTACTGTGAGAACAGATGTGTGTGGTGTGTATAGAGAGTGCAGAGTATGGAGGACAGGAGGTGTGGTTTTATTAGTGTAGTATGTGAGACGACGAGGTTGGTGTTGGTATAGTGTATACTGTGAAGGACAGAGTGTTTTGGTGTATAGTTTATAATGTAATGAGGGGAGGGGCTAGGATAGATGTCACTTCTGTCCTGTATTTCTTTTTCTCCTGTTCTCTCTCTAGAAGAAACAGAAAAAAACTTTCCCTCCTCCCCCAACGCCCAGTTCTATCACTATGACTCAACTGGTATTTATACCTATTTCAGTGTATAAAGTTATCGAAAATGATTGTGACTGTTACTTTTGTGTACCCCCTGTGCATTATTGATCAATTTGTATTTTATGAAGAAAATCTACTTTCGAGGCGCATAAGGACGTGTGCATCCAATCGTGGATTTAAGGATCTTTACAATGTAATTCATTACCAAGCATCTGCTCTTTGTTTGTACTATGTCATTTCACTATAGAATTATCAGTTGCAATTATTGTTGAAAACTAGAGATGAGCGAGCACTAAAATGCTCGGTACTCGTTATTCGAGACAAAACTTTTCCTCGATGCTCGAGGTGCCTCTGTCCCCTCGAATAACGAGCCCCATTCTCAGTCAATGGGAGACTCGAGCATTTTTTCAAGTGGACCAAGCCTGCACAGGGAAGCTTGGCCAAACACCTGGGAAACCTCAGAAAAGATGGAACACCAAACGGAAATGGACAGGACCCAGCAGGGGCAGCATGATGGATGCCTCTGAGGCGCGTTAATCGCACCATTGCCAAAATTATTGGCAACAGCATGGCCATGACAGAGTGACTGAATGATGCTAGATAGATCTCAAACAGCTAATAATTTGACCCTGACACATAGTGGGACGGCATTGCAGATGCCAGCGGCAGCATCGGCAGTCCTGAGAGTCCTCATGGCGACCTAACCCTATTGACCAGGTTTCACAAAGGAGGTGAAAAATGATTTCCTATGTGAACAAAAGGTTGAAGGTATATTTAGTCTATAACACATCATGGTGCGACTAGTGGACCAATTTCCAATACGCGTTCTGGTGAAACACCCGAAAATGAAATCCTGACACAGCTCTTTTGAAAGGGACCGACAGTTTTTAGGCAGCCCTTGATAACCACTTTCCATAATTAGAGCGACAGTATGGTGCTGCATATTGCGCTGGCTATGATTGGCAACTTCCATTCTCCTCAGGGCGGGCGCCAGATGGCGGCGTTCCACTATGTATCTGGGAACCACCTGAAAATTCTGCCGACACAGCTCGTTTGAAAGGGGACGTCGTATGGAGGCAGTTGAACTAGTAGCTAGATTTAAGTGCTGCAGTTAAAACTATGTTAGTTGATCTTGAGATGGAGCTGGCGCTCCGCTGCCAGGCCGAGCTTTTTGCCAATCCATCCCCTGATCGTCTAGGCTACTCCCGCAAACAGCCCTCTAAAACCTTTTTGTAAATAAGAATCAAGTGAGGAGCGTTCTTATAAGGTTTAGGATATGGCTGGTGAGGGAAGTACAGATGCGCACGCAGCCTGAAATAATTTGCGTAAATGATAAAAGTTTTGCCAGAATTTTGTGTATACACAGCAGGGTGGCGACAAAGTTACAAGTTTGAATGTGGAAGCCATGAAAACAACCCAAACTTCTGTATTCTTCTGCCGCACACTCTTTGATAAGGGGACGATGTATTTAGGCATGTGAACTCTAGTAGTCGATAAGTCTTGCAGTTAACTATGTAGTTGGATCTTGAGATGAAAGCTTGCGCTCCGCAGCAGCGATCTTTTCGCCAATCAAGCCCCTGTCTCTAAGGCTACTCCCCACACCGCACTTCTAAAACCTTTTTGTATAAGATCAAAGTGTAGTAGAGTTCTTATAAGGTTGGGATATGGCGGGTGAGGGGAATGTAAACAATGCGCAAGAGCGCTGAAATAATATCGGTAACATGTAGTTTTGCCAGTACTATTTTTGTGGATTAACACCAGCAGGTGGCGACAAAGTTAACAAGTTTGATGTGAAGGCCCTGTATGCTCTGGAGCGTGTGCTTTTATCGCCTATGCTCCCGCGTTTGAGTCACCCGCCTGCTGTCGCTTAGCGACGGCACTGCTGCGGTGGCCTAGAGCTAAACTTGACTGATGCGCCATGCCCACGGATGGTAATTCGCAGGAGAGATGGTCTGAGGGGTGGGAGTAGAGAGGAAGGTATAGTACGGCCTTTGAGACCTGGACCGGAGGTAGGCCCCCGCAATCCTCCGGCTCGGCAGTATATGGACCACCCCAGGTTCAGACCGGTCCCACGCCTCCACCAATTTCCGTGTAGTAGCGTTCTTATGTTGGGGATATGCGGGTGAGGGCATGTAAACCATAAATGCGGCAAGAAGGCGCTGCATGAAATATATCCGTAATGGTAAAAAGTTTGGCAGATATTTTTGTGGATTACAAAGCGTGTAATCACGCTGGCGCAAGAAGCGCTGAAATAATAATCGGTAAATGATAAAAGTTTCCAGTATATTTTTGTGGATAACAAGGCAGGGTGGCGACAAAGTTTAACATCTTTGATGTGGAATCCATGAAAACAACCCCAAAAAAAA
This sequence comes from Engystomops pustulosus, assembly GCA_019512145.1. Classification (NCBI taxonomy): domain Eukaryota; kingdom Metazoa; phylum Chordata; class Amphibia; order Anura; family Leptodactylidae; genus Engystomops; species Engystomops pustulosus. The sequence goes on from CM033641.1 coordinate 12,537,291, forward strand.
AAAATTCTGCCATGACACAAACCTCGTTTTTGATACGGGGACTATTATTGATGCAAGCTATAAATGGACGACTTTTGGGAAGTAGCAATGGAGACAAACGTGTGGGGCTTGCTATGGAGGAAATTTAATTTGGGATCATTGCCTTAGGTGGAAGCCAAAAAGTTTCAAAACCTGAGGAGCAGGTAGGTGGACCCTCCAGGAAAATGAAATAGATTGAGTGCCTGTAGGTGTGGGTCAGTCCAAAACATTTTTCAAACCAGAGGAGCAGGTAGGTGGTCGCCCTCCAGAAAATGAATAGATGAGGTTCCTGTAATGTGGCAGTCCAAAATAGTTTTTCAAACCCGCAGGACATGTAGGTGGCCCTTCCAGAAAACTTGATAGAGTAGAGTGCCTTATGTGGCAGTCCCAAAAATGTTTAAAACATAGGACCGGGTAGGTGGCCCTCCGAAAAATAATGCATAAGTACTATAGGCTAGAGCCAGTGGGCCATGGTCAAAAAAATAAGCCAGTTATGAAGACACATGCAGATGTTTCCATACATCTGCAACTATCAGAAGACAATTTGCATTGACTCGAGCAGATCTCAAGCAGGCAAAATACTCATCCGAGCAACGAGCCGTTTCGAGTACACTAATACTCGAACAAGCAACCAAATTATGAGCCTCATAACATTCTAGTAAAATACGTGAAATCTTAAAAACCATGCCAACATAAAGCAGACATTTGGAAAATGAAAGTAATTAATTAACGGCGGCGGTCGTGTCGCGATGTATGGAGAGGGCTCACGGGCTGAGCCCTCTCCATAGCCGGTAAGTCTTTGCATATTGCAGCAAAGGCTTACCGGTAACACCCGCGAGTTACCCGCGGGTGTTATCACAGCGAGGGCTGCCGGCAAAGCTGCTGGCAGCCTCAAGAAGAGGCTCAAGCCTCAAGAAGACAGCGGATCGCTGCTCCCCGTGACGTCATCGGGGAGTGGCGATCCGTCTCCATGGTAGCCTCGGGTCTTCCGAAGACCCGAGGCTATTTAGTTTTAACCCCTTCATTACAATGTGCTGAAAGCACATTGTAATGAATGAGGAGGAAAATCCCCATATACTGCCATACTGTGTATGGCGTATATGGTAGGATCGATCAGACAACCTAGGTAAAGTACCCTGGGAGTATGAAAAATAGTAAAAATAAAAATAAAAAAAGTTACAAAAAAAAATTATAATAAAAAAACCTAAAATTTCAAATCACCCCCTTTACCTAGACTGACATAAATTAAATAAACAGTCTAAAAATCATAACACACTTAGGTATCGACTGGTCCGAAACTGCCCGATCTATCAAAATAGATAAAACGGTTTTCAATACAATTAACCCCATACCGGAAAATAGCGCCCAAAGATCAAAAATGGCACGTTTTTTCATTTGAACAAAATATTAAAAACATCTCTATAAAAAAGTGATCAAAAAAGGTCGTACAGTTCCCCAACAATTATACCATTGAAAACTAAAGTCACATTTCGCAAAAAAAGACACCACCCACAGATCCGTACACGACAGTATAAAAAAGTTGTAGTGCCAAGAATTTGGCAAAATAAAAAAAATCATTTTGTACAGGAGGTTTTAATTTTTGATATGTATAAAGAAAACATTAAAAACTATACAAATGTGGTTATCCCATTAACGTACCGACCACAGAATAAAGACAGTTCATTTGGGGCACTCAGTGAAGAGCGTAATATCCAAGCCACAAGCAAATGCGCAATGCCATTTCATGATTTGGAATTTTTTTGTCCCACTTCTTAGTACATGGCATGGAATATTTAATACCATCACTTGAAGTGCCCAATTTGTACAAGACAGAAAAAAGCCGTCACACAGGCTTCTTACGTGTAAAAATAAAAAAGTTATAGATTTTGAGGTGGGGACGTGAAAAATGGACAGTGAAAAAACAGGAAAGGGCCCGGTCGTTAACCGGTAATTTGAGCGTCTATGACTATAGCTTCAAAAGTAGAGAATTTAGAACTTTGAAAACTGAGGGAGAGAATTAAATTTGAAGCTCAATTTGTAGTACACAAGGTTATGTACTAAGGGGTCCCGCTTTGACCATAAAATATCCCCCGCTTCATAACTAAACTCATTGGGCCCATGTCGCGCCGGTCATTAGGTGAGTGCCATGCGCGCCAGATGGTGGATCGGTCGCAGGTGTGAGCCCGGGGTGTTAGCTGCATAATAGCTGAAGGAGTATGTGGGACCAAAGCTTCTTATCTAGATGGAACACTGTATACAGGAGTCCCATTACGCGGCACTGGATCTGGGTGCTGAAACAGATTTCAGTTGATAGAAGACGATGCGGCAGATTTTATTGTCAGCCTCTGATATCAGGACTATTTTGTTGAGCACATATGTAGAAAGTATCTTGACAAAGTAATTCTGGGTAGGTTACATTAAAAAAATGTTGTATGTCTCTCACGGACTATTATGTGGTAGAGACAATTACCTCCAACATTGTGAAAAGGAACAGGGATCAAAATGGCGATCCCCCTAAGCACACCCCAATCAATCCTCCGGAAGCCCCAAATTTAGCCATATTATAAAGTAATAAAAATACTCTCAATAAAAAAAAAAATTATCCTCAATTGGGATTGAAACCGAGACCTGCAGTTGTCCAATGTACAATAATGACACAGTGCCTCAGCCCACCTGAGCTATAACCTCTGTGATTAACAAGGTGGAGAATTTTGGTAAACTAAGAACGATGACTATATACTGCCTTGTTAATAGGGAGGGATCTTCTCAGATTTTGTAATTATTGAGACTATTCATTATTATATGGAGATGATTATTATTAGATATTATATTATTTTATTATTTATTATGTTTATTATTATTATGTATTTATTAGTTGAGATGAATTATTAATTTTTACCATGATTAATATCATTTTTTTTTTCTCCATAATAATAAAAATAATACAAATTTATAAATAATAATAATATACATAATATATAATAGAATAATAGTCTGAATAATTACATCACAAGAATAAATAAGAGCAGAATACCTAAAATATGATACAACGATGAGACTAAAATTAATGGTAATAATAAGGGCTTTGGTATTAACCAGTTCGCGACCGCCCGTCGTGTATTCATGGCGGCGGTCGGGTCGCGCTGCATGAGCCCTGCTGAGCCCTCTCCATAGCCGGTAAGTCTTTGCTGCATATTGCAAGCACCGATCGCGGGTGTTATCACAGCGATGGCTGCCGGCAGCCTCAAAAAGATAGCAGCGCATAGGCGATCCGTCTCCATGGTAGCCTCGGGTCTTCCGAAGACCCGAGGCTATTTAGTTTTAACCCCTTGGAGGAAAATGAATGAGTGAGGAAAATGAGGAGGAAAATCCCCATACTGTAGTATGGCAGTATATGATAGGATCGATCAGGCAACCTAGGGTTAAAGTACTCTAGGGAGTCTGAAAAATAGTAAAAAATAAAAAAAAGTTATAATAAAAAACCTAAAATTTCAAATCACCCCCCTTTCCCTAGAACTGACATAAATATAAATAAACAGTAAAAATCATAAACACATTAGGTATCGACGCATCCAAAAATGCCTGATCTATCAAAATACTTTGCCATAATATAACCAAGATATTGGAGATTTGTTTCAGTGTCAGAAGAGCTCCACTAATGTAGAATGTAAATAATTACAGCTTCAACCTAATCCACAACACTCAGGGTTTGATAATTTAACCGCTTCACGACCGCCCGCCGTGTATTCACGGCGGCGGTCGGGTCGCGCTGCATGGAGTGGGCTCATGGGCTGAACCCTCTCCATAGCCAGTAAGTCTTTGCTGCATATTGCAGCAAAGGCTTACCTGTAACACCCGCAATCGGTGCTAGCACCAATCGCGGGTGTTATCACAGCGATGGTTGCCGGCAAAGCTGCCGGCATCCTCAAAATGATAGCTCCGTCTCCATGGTAGCCTCGGGTCTTCCGAAGACCCGAGGCTATTTAGTTTTAACCCCTTCATTACAATGTGCTAACCCTCAGCTATACAGAACTCCAAAACACCACCTCAGGCACTACAGAAACCTCATAATACACCCTCAGCTACTACAGGAACCTCAACATCACACCGCACTACAGAACTCAAACACCTCAGCGAGAACCTCAAATACACACCTAGCTACTACAGAACTCTATAACTCAGCACACGCCTAAAGACACCTAGCTAAAACAGACCTCATATACACGCCTCAGCTACTAAAGAACATCATAATACACACCTCAGCTCTACAGAACATCTAATACACGCTCAGCTACTACAGAACCATCATTAATCACACCTCAGCTACTACAGAACCTCATATACTACACACCTCAGCTACTACCAGAACATCATAATACACGCCTCAGTCTACTACAGAACATATCAACACACCACCCTCACTAACTGCAGAACCTCGTATACACACCTCAGTACTACAGAACATATAAATACAGCCTCAGACTCTACAGAACCTCATATACACACTCAGTAACTGCAGAAGCATCATAAGACACGCTCAGCTACTACAGAGAACCTCATTAACTACACACCTCACTATACAAACATATAATACACACCTCGCTACTGCCAGAACTCATAATACACACCTCAGCTACTACAGACCTCATAATACACACCTCAGCTACCTACAGACACTCGATAACACCTTCGTCAGTCTACTACCGAACATCATAATACCACTACACTATGCAGAAATCATAAACACACCTCAGCTACTACAGAGCATCATAACACATACAGTGGTGGCCAAACGTATTGGCACCCCTGCAATTCTATCAGATAATACTCGTTTTCTTCCTGAAAATGACTGCGATCACAAATTCTTTGGTTTTATAATATCGTCATTTATTTTGCTGTCAATGAAAAAACAACAAGAGAGAAATGAAAAAAAAGCACTCATGTAATCATTTTTACACAACAAAAGTATCTGGCACACTAAGTCGAGTACTTGGTAGCACAACTTAAGACAAATAACTGAGAGGAAAAACCTCTTCAGTGTAACATCAATGGGGTCATTTATAGGGCCCGATCGCCGTTTTTACGGCTGGTACCACCAACTTTGTTTGATTTTGCACGATTTCCCTGAATTGCCCCGGGTATTTTGGCACACGCGATCGGATTGGGACAGCATTGGCGCCTGAAGCACGTGACGTAAATCGGGGGTGTGGCCGTATGAAAACGCAGGGATTCGGAAAAGAAACCGCCGATTAAAAAACATGTGGACTGGTGGACGTCAGTAGGAACTGCCTTAGTAATGCGCCGGAAGCCCGAATCCACCGCGAGAACGCACCGACTGGATCGCGTCGGACCCCAATGGTAAACCCAATGATTTTCTTAAATTGCTCTGGCTTGGAATTTAGGACCATTCCTGTTGGCAAACTGCTCCAGGTTTCCTGAGATGTGAAGGTGTCTTCTCCAAACTACCATTCTGAGATCTTCCACAGTGGTTCTAGGGCATGTCAGGTCTGACTCATTGTCTGGTTCATCTACAAGTCTCCAGCCGCTTCTCTCAACCATTTTCTTAGTGCTTTTGAAGTTTATTTTGGGTCATTGTCCTGCTGGAAGACCATGACCTCTGAGGGAGAACACTCTTCTCACACTGGGATCACATTTATGCTGGCAAATATGTTGGTAGTACTTCAGACTCCTAATGCCATGCACAAGACCAAGCAGTCCAGGCAGAGGCACAAAGCAACCCAAAACATCAGTGAACTCTGCCAGTGTGACTGTAGGGACCGTGTGTCTTTTCTTGAAGGCCTGTAACACTCTATGTTGCCAGCTTCTTTTCCCAAAAGCTCTATTTTGTCTCATCTGACCAAGAGGACATTCTCCCAAAACGTTTTAGGCTGTCTCAGGTGTAGTTTGGGCAAGAACCGCCTGGCTTTTTTATTTTTTCTGAGTAAAGAAGTACGGGTCTTCCGATATCCTACCATATCAGTCCCTTTCATTAAGACGCCTAGGGATAGTAAGGGGGTGCACTGTTGCACCTGTGGACTGAGGCACTTGAACTTGTTTGGAGTTTAGTCGAGTTTTCTTAGTGCCAGGGGCTTTACACTTCTTCATCTAGGGAGGTGCCACAGTGCCAGGGGCTTTACACTTCTTCATCTAGGGAGGTGCCACAGTGCCAGGGGCTTTACACTTCTTCATCTAGGGAGGTGCCACAGTGTCAGGGGCTTTACACTTCTTAATGACACTTCTGATGACATGACTTAGGAACATTCAGGTCTTTGGAGATGGACTTGTAGCCTTGAGATTTGCTCAGGCTTCCTCACAATTTTGATTCTCAAGTCCTCAGACTGTTCGTTGGTCTTCTTTCTTTTCTCCATGCTCAATGCGGTCCACACAAGGACACAGGACAGAGGTTGAGTCAACTTCAATCCATTTCAACTGGTTGCAAGTCTGATTTAGTTATTGCCACCACCTGGTAGGTGCCACAGGTAAGTTACAAGTGCTGTTAATTACACAAATTAGAGAAGCATCAGATGAATTTTTAAACAGTGCCAATACTCACGTCCACCCCCTTTTTATGTTTGCTGTGGAATTATATCCAATTTGGCTTTTTGACAATTCTTTTTGTGGTTTTCCATTGAAGACAAATTAAATGAAGATAATAATACCAAAGAGTTTCTGATTGCAATCATTTTTTGGGAAAAACCGAGTATTATCTGACAGAATTGCAGGGGTGCCAATACTTTTGGCCACCACTGTAGCTCAGCTGCTAGAGAGGATCATAATACACATCTCAGTTGCTGCAGAACCACATAATAATACATGCCTTAGCTGCTGCAGAACCTCATAATATGCACCTCAGTTGCTGCAGAAGCATTAGTGGAGTACAGCAGCAGCTACTCCACAGCCTTACTGATCGCACAGTTGGCCCCTTCTCCACTGGCGTGTTTTCACGCGCGATTTCTCTGCGTGCATTTGATCGCGCAGAACTTGATTGCACTCTGTCCCATTGTATTCAAATGTGGTCTTTTCTTCATGAGCGTTGTTTTGCACGCGCGTGCTTGCGTGCGTTTGCATCGCGCGTCAAAAATCACAGCATGGCTCTATTTTTGCGACTTCACTCGCATGTTTTTTCACGCCCCCATTCAATCTATGGGGACGTCATCAAAACGCGCATTGCCTCGCAAACATTGACAGTGCAATGCGAGTGCCATGCGTTTTAAACGTAAGGTTGCTAGGTGCCACCAGTATAACGTATTTCCCTGCTCGCGAAACAAACGATCATTTAATTAAAAAAACACACAATGAAGAACAGTGAAGAAAGAATAATAAAAACAGTGAACACAGTGACACACAGGATCATTAAGATAAAAACACAGTGCAGAACACAGTGCAGACATAGATTACAATGTTCGGCACACTGCTTATCACTGTCGGGAGATAAGCGGGAGCGGTGCAAACAAAATAGCATGGAACAAAAACGCATAATCCAGATGGTGAGAACACAGTGCAGATGTTATGAACATCTGCAATGTGTTCTTCACCATATATATTGTCTTCCATGCTATTTTGTTCGCAACCGCTCCGCGGTATCTCCCGACAATAAGCAGATGTGCCGAACATCGTAATCTATTCTGCACGTGTTCGCACTGTGTTTTTATCTTAAATGATCCTGTGGTTCCTGTGTTACTGTGTTCACTGTTTTTATTCTATTCTTCACTGTTCTCTAAAAACACATTCTCGCTAAATGTCGGAGATAAATAGCGCGGGAACAGTGGAGAATAGATCCAGATGTTTGCACACTTATCAGAAGACTTATAGCAGTTCAATTAATGTAAACATTTTTATTTCCCGAAACCATTGGTCCCTTTGGCAAAAAGTCCATTGATCTTAAAAAAACGCGCGGGAAAAACGAACCGAAAACGCAAAAAAAAAAAAAACGCGAAACAAAAAAGGAAACAAAAAACGCAGCAAAAAGTCAGTTTTCACGCATTGCACCCTGACGTGAAAACGCAACGCTAGTGGCAGAGGCTTAGAATCAATTTTGTCCTGCATAGATTCTCTCTCACCTGCAAGATTTTTACCATAAAAATGCATCAGAAACCAGCTCATTATTCTGATGCCTTGATGAGTCTTCCGCCACTGGGTGTATATGGGGGATTTGGATACATATTAAAATTACACTGATAAAGAATTTCCACTCAAAGGCCGAGTTTAGTGTAAAATGTGTGTGGGTGTCCTCCAAAAATCTGAAAAATCTTTGCAGCTCGTGGGGGAATTTGTACAGTATAATGTGCATGGCAGCAGCTGATGGTATTTATTATAATCTATAGAGCTATTGTGTGTTTGAGAAGTGCTGCAGCAAGAGGTGCATATTATGAGGTTCAGACAGCAGGCTAAGGCATTGTATTATTATGTTGTTCTGCAAACTGAGATGTGTATTAGGATCCTCTCTACAGCGAGCTACAGTGGTGGCCAAAATTATTGGCACCCCTGCATTCTGTCAGAGAATACTCGGGTTTTCCCAAAAAAATGCTTGACAATCAGAAACTCTTGGTTTATTATATCTTCATTAATTGTCTCAATGGAAAACCAACAGAAAAAGAATTGCAAAAAGCCAAATTGGATGTATAAATTCCACAGCCAAACATTAAAAACGGGGGTGGACGTGGAGTATTGGCCATGTTTAAAAATTGCATCTGATGCTTCTCTAATTTGTGTAATAACCGCACTTGTACTTACTGTGGCACCTACCATGGTGGGTGGCAATAACTAAAATCAGACTTGCAACCAGTTGAATGGATTGAAGTTGATCAACTCTGTCTGTGTCCTTGGTGGACCGCATTGAGCATGGAGAAAAGAAAGAAGACCATACGAACAGTGCTGAGGACTGAGAAGAAAAATGTGGGAAGCCTGAGCCAAATGCTCAAGGCTAAAGTCAATTCTCCAAAGACCTGAATGTCCTAAGTCATGTCATCAGAGTGTCATTAAGAAGTGTAAAGCCTCCTGACACTGTGGCACATCCCTAGATGAAGAAGTGTTGTTAAAAGCCCCTGGCACGGTGGCACCTCCCAAATGAAGAAGTGTTAAAGCCCCTGGAACTGTGGCACTCCTAGATGAGAAGTGTTTAAAGCCCCTAGACACTGTGGGCACTTCCCTAGATTTGAAGAAGTGTAAAGCCCCGTTGGCACTGTGGCACCTCCCTAAGATAAGAAGGGTAAACCCCTGGCACTGTGCACCTCCCTAGAGAAGAAGTGTTTAAGTCCCTGCACTGGGGCAATCTCCTAGAGAAGAAGAGTAAAGCCATGGCGCGGTGGCACCTCCACTAGATGAAGAAGTGGTAAAGCCCCGCCACTGTGGCACCTCTATGAGAGAAGAATAAGTGTAAAGCCCCTGGCACTGTGGCACCTCCCTAGATGAAGAAGTGTTTGTAAAGCCCTTGCACGTGGCACCTCCCTAGATGAAAGAAGTGTAAAGCCCCTGGCACTTGTGGCACCTCCCTAGATGAAGAAGTGTAAAGCCCATGGGCACGAGCATCCTCCCTAGATGAAGAAGGTATATAAGCCCCCTGGCACTGTGGCACCTCCCTAGATGAAGAAGTGTAAAGCCCATGGCACCGTGCACCTCCACTAGATGAAAGAAGTGTAATAGCCCCTGGCACTGTGCCACCTCCCTAGAGAAGAAGTGTAAAGCCCCTGGCCCATGGCACCTCCTAGATGAAGAAAGTGTAAAGCCCCGGTGCTTGTGCATTCTCCTAGATGAAAGAAGTGTAAGCCCCTGGCACTGTGCACCTCCCTAGTTAAAGAAGGTGTAAATTCCCCTGGCACTTTGGCAAACCTCCTAGTGAAGAAGTGTAAAGCCCCTGGGCACTGTGGCAACTCCTATGATGAAGAAATTGGTAAAGCCACTGGCACTGTGGCACCTCCTAGAGGGAAGATAGTGTAAAGCCACGGGCACTGTGGCAACTCCCTAGATGAGAAGTTGTTAAAGCCCTGCCACGTTGTCACCTCCTAGATGAAGACGTGTAAAGCCCCTGCACTGTGTTGGCAAACTCTCCCTAGATGAACGAAGGGTTGTTAAAGCCCCTGCAACGTGGCACCTCCTAGATGAGAAGTGTAAAGCACCTGGGCACTGTGGCTACCTCCTAGATGAAGAAAGGGTTAAAGACCGTGGCACATGTGGACCACTCCTAGATGAAGAAGTGCTTAAAGCCCATGGGCGCTGGTGTGCTATCCATCCCTAGATGTGGACGGAAAAGAAAAATTGATGAGATGAGTTCAACGCAAGATGTTGCGGATGTGGATAAAGAAACTCGACTAACATCCAAACAACGTTTCAAGCTCCCTGCGAGTCCAAGGGTATGCAACAAATTGTGTCCCCTCGTACTACCCTAGGCGTCTTAATGAAAAGGGACTGTATGGTAGGAATCCAGGAAGACCCTACTCTTACACAGAAAAAATAAAAAAGCCAGGATGGCTGTGCCCAAACTCACTGAGAAAGCATTAAAACGTGTTTGGGATGAATTGTCCTCTGTTCGAGATGAGACAAAAGTAGAAGCTTTTTGGGAAAGAAAAGGCATCAACATAGAGTTACAGGCCTTCCAAAGAAAAAAAGCACACGGTCCCTACACGTCACACCTGGCAGAGGTTCCCTGATTGTTTCGGGGTTTGCTTTGCTGCCTCTGCAACGGGAATGATTGGTCGTGGCATGGCATAGGAAGTTTGAAGACTACCAACCATTTTTGCCAGCATAATGTAGGGATCCAGTGTTGAGAAAGCGGTGTCTCCCTCAGAGGTCATGGGTCTTCCCGCAGGACAATGACCCACAAATAAACTTCAAAGCACTAGAAAATGGTTTTGAGGGAGAAAGCGGGAGACTTGTAGAGTGACAGAAATGAGTCCAGGACCTGAACCCATAGAAACACCTGTGGAGAGATCTCACAATGGTAGGTTGGAGGAATCAAGGAGACACCTTTCACATCTCAGGAACATGGGAGAAGCAGTTTGCCAAAGAAGAATGTCTAAAATTCCCGCCAGAGCAATAAGATTTAAGAAACTCATTGGGGTTTACATTGGGTCCTGAGAGATCCAGCGGTGCGTCTCTGCGGTGGATTCGGGGTCTTCCGGCGATTCACTAAGGCAGTTAATCGACGTCCACCAGGTCCACTGTTTTTTTTTAAATGCGGCGGTTTTTACGAATCCGCGCGTTTTCATCGGCCACGCCCCCGATTACGTCACGTGCATGCCGGCGCCAATGTGCGTCCCAATCGATGCGTGTGCCCAAATCCGGGGCCAATTCAGGGAAAAATCGTTGCAACACAAAAAAATTTGGGTAACCAGCCGTAAAAACCGAATGGGCCCTTAGTAAATGACCCTTGAGGTTACCGGAAGGGTTTTCCCCAGTTTTTTGTCCTTAAGGTTGTGATACCTACCAAGTACTAGGGATGAGGGTGCCCATACTTTTGTTTTGTGTAAAATGATTAATGAATTGACTTTTTTTCATTCTCTTTTGGTGTTTTTCATTGAAAGCAAAATAAATGACACGACATTCCATACCAAAAAAGAAGTTGGGATCGCATCATTTTCAGGAAGAAAGAGAAACCGAGTATTATCGGAAGAATGCAGGGGTGCTCAATACGTTTGGCCACCCACTGTATGTGTTATGATGCTTGTAGTAGCTGAGGGTGATTATGAGTTCTGCAGTAGCTGAGGTGTGTATTATGATGTTTTTGTAGTGCTGAGAGGTGTATATGATGTTCTGGCAGTAGCTGAGGTGTGATGAGGATGGTTCTGTAGTATGTGAGGTGTGGATTATGATGGGTGCTGCAGTTAGCTGAGGGTTTATTATGAGTTCTTGTAGTAGCCATGGGTGTGTATTATGAGGTTCTGTAGTAGATGAGGCGTGTAGGATGATGTCGGCCAGGTAGCTGAGGTGTGTATATGAGGTTCTGTAGTAGCTGAGGTTGTATTATGATGTTCGTAGTGCTGAGGTGTGCTTATTATCGAGTTCGGCAGTAGCTGAGGTGTGTGTGTTTACACTGTCTGTAAGTAGCTGAGGAGTGTTGTGCTATTATGAGTTCTGTAGTAGCTGAGTGTGTATTATGAGGTATGTAGTAGCTGAGGTGTGTATTATGATGTTCTGTAGTAGCCTGAGGCGTGTATTATAGTTTTGTAGTGCTGACAGGGTGTATTATGATGTCTGTAGTAGCTGAGCGGTTGTATTATGGAGGTTGTAGAGACTGAGGTTGTGTCTTATGAGTTCTGTAGTAGCTTGAGGTGTGTATTTGAGGTTCTGTAGTAGCTGAGGGGTGTAGTATGAGGTTCGGTGTAGCAGCTTGAGGTGTGTATATGAGGTTTCTGTAGTAGCTGAGGTGTGGTATTATGAGGTTCTGTATGTAGCTGATGGTGTGTGTTATGCAGGTTCTGTAGTAGGAGGTGGCATAGGAGGGTTCTTGTAGTAGTGAGCGTGGGTATCATGATGTTCGTGTCACGGGGAACAACTAGTACGAATTTGTATTTTATACAGGAACAAGCCTCCATGCAGGCCTCAGTGTAAAACTATTTTGAAGGTTAAAAAATAAAAGATGGAAAGCACAATAAACATGCAGGGAGATTACACCTCTAAATACTACGAAATCCAATGTTGATTGTGGCAGAAGGAAAAGAGATGAGGGGGAGAAGGTGTTTCGCTCTAGTTACCTCTTGCCCTCCATGCAGTGTGATCAGGGAGACAAGGGTTTCCTATGTTCAGACCTGATCAATGCCTTCCAAAAACTGCCAGAGCCTAGGACAAGGTCCAAGTCTGAGTCTAAAATGCAAACTTGATAGCATGTAATACTTTGCAGTAGGTTTGTGATTACATGTAGCGCTCAAAGTTGGATATTTTTTGTAAGTCCCAAAAAAACAATTAACTTTCCACACATAACGTAATCTTATAAATTGAGATAATAAAATAATTAAAAAAAAGAGCCCTTTACAAAAGGGGATATTGCCCACATCCTAAAAACAATGATTGGCGCTAAGCAGATATGGGGCAGATTTATCATAAGCTGTCTCAAAAGTCAGAATTTATTTTAGCTTTCATGGACAACCCAATCACAGCTCAGCTCTTTTTGCACAGTGCTCATATATATTTAAAGGGGAGAGCTGTCGATTGGTTGCTAATGTGCCTCCAGCTAAGAATATTTGACTTTAAAGGACAGTTAAAAATCGGGCCCCGTTATGCTCTCGCATAACCGTTCTGTAAAGAGGCATTAAAAAAACAATAATAAAAATATTATAATTAGTTTTAGGCTCCTACTTATGCCCAGCTGTGATATCAGAGCATCATTCATGTGGTAAAGTCAATGGTGGAGATTTATCATGTTGCGCATAGATATAAGCCATGACCCCCCACCTCCCGGGGTTGTAGCGGTAACGGCGGGTAATATCAAGGGACCTTGGGCGTTCGGATGTATCCATTCAGAGACAAGCACGCCCAGCCAAAAAAGATGTCGAGGCATGGTTGTAGTTTTGCGCAAAAACGCACTAAAGAAAGTGAACAGGTTTTTGAAAAGTAAGCAGACATGGAGCAGGAACTCCGATCGTGGCCCCGATAATCATGCCATATCCAAGCCTTATATGTCTCTCCGCCCTTATGCCGCTCCTGCCCCTCTAGCCGCCTCCAAGACCTTAGGTCGTCTCAAGCCCTCGACGATGAGCCAAGCCCTCTATACTGTCTTCCAGGCCCCTATCCTGTATCCAAGCCCTCTATGTCTCTCCCAAGCCATCTATACGCTCCAAAGCCGTCTATGTTGATCTCCAAGCCCTCTATGCGTCTCCAAGCCTCTTATGCCGACCTCCAAAGCCCTTTACCAAGTCCTCAAGCCCTCTATGTTGTCTCCGCAAAGCCCTCTATATGTCTCCAAGCCATCGATGTCGTATCGCAAGCTCCTCTTATGTAAGTCCTCCAAGCCCATCTATATGTCCATACAAGTATGCACACGCTAGAAGAACACGAATAGATGGCGGGGCAAACAAGGCCACTATGGTTGTCTCCAAGCCTCTAGGCCGCCTCCAAGCCCTCTATAATGTCTCCAAGCCCTCTTGTCGTCTCAAAGACATCACACTGTCGCCAAGGCATCTATGCTGCCTCCAAGCACTCGTACTGTCGCCAAGCCCTCTATGTAATCTTCCAAGCCCTCCTATGCCGCCTCAAAGCAAAAGTACTGTCTCGAAGCCTCTATGTTGTCTAAGGACCTGTCTGGCCGTTATCCCCAAGCCCTCTATGCCATCTCTAAGCTATCTGCAGTCTTCTCTCAGGCCTCTATTCCATCTGTAAGCCCGCTAGGCGGTCTCCAAACCCTCTTATGTGTCCTTAAGGCGCCAGGCCCATTATTGGTGGTATTTGTGATTTCTACTGCCAGTTTAAAATATGTGTATTATCACTGCCTGGATTCAGAATCTCCCCACTCTGCAAAAAGAGTACAAACCGCACGGGTACATTAATTGTCGTAAAAGAAATGCAAAGTAATACAAAAAACTTTACTAACTTAAGTTATAATGGTTTCATACTTTACCTGCTTACCACTGATCCTGCTGATAGTTTAGCCTAATATTTGAACTAAAATTATTTTCTAATAAGTACTGAGAAGGTAAAAAAATCATTCATCTATGCAGAATCTAGGAAATAGCAGAGAATGAGGAAGGAGGTTTTTGTACGGCTCTGTAGCACGGTGAGAGGAGGCCAAAGCTACCTGCTGACGAAGTAATAATCTGCTGCATCGTTTCAGTCATTTAATTTGTCAACTTGAATTCAGTTCAGATCCTGATCCAGGAGAACCGGTCTGGGACTACCTTGTGTATCTGGTGTTGCAACATATAAAAATAGTATAAGAAGCTTTGGAGGTGCTCCGAGGTTTCGCTGGTTACCAGGCCAGGAGATTCTTTGAGTTCCCACTAAAATAGAAACTGTGATCATGGCGTACATGAGATGTTGACGGTATCTCCGGTGCGGAACACGGACACATATTCTGGGTGTCTAGGTCATGCACAATCTCTCCACAGGAAACTTGGAGGAGACACCGAGAAGAGGATGAATGTGACAATGATAGAAATGTGAGCGCTTCCTCTTACTAAAGTATACAGGAGATGTACCATATGTCTTCTCATCTATCAAAAATAGTATAAACTCCCTATAAATTACCTTGTATGTTAAAGATACAAGCATAGAGCAGAGATCTCAGGCGAGGAACACCATCTTCAGATGTGCTGGAACGCTAAGCCCACACACGGATCAAGTGGTTCATGTCTTATTTAATCACATGAAATCTCCAGGGAAATAGTCTAGAGAAGGGACCACATTCATGACAGGAAAAATATGTAAAATCTATGCAATCATACAGATGATTATAGGTGGCATTACAGCAGTGTACTATATACAGGGTACATAGGCTAGCAATGTATATATACAGGTACATACGCAATTAATATATACTAACAACAGCAATGTCTGTAATATATAGCAGGATAATACAGCAAAGTAATATAACAGGTAAATAAGCGTATTGTTGTAATATACTACCGGTCATATAAAAGCAGTGTATAATATACAGTTACTACAGCAGGGTAATATACAGGACATATAGCCAATGTAATATATACAGGTACATACAGCAGTGTAATATATACAGGTAACATAAGAAATGGAAAGATTAGAAACGGATAAATCAAAGCCCCCCGAGTAAGTAATATAGACAGGTAGATAAAGCCAGTATAATTAGATAAGTAATACAAGTCAAATGTAAATATATACAGGTAATACAGCAATGTACTTATACATGGTACATTTAATAGCAGTGTAATTATACTAGTTAGAATTACAGCAGTTGAATCAGAAAGTGACAGTATAGCAATGTAATATATACAGGTACCATACGAAGAAAGAGAAAGAATAAGACAACGTAGATAGCGGTCAGTATAAAGCAATGTAATATATACAGGTACATTTAAAGCAGAATATATAAAGTACACATAGCATGTGTAATACCGGGGCTACGACGGTGGTGTGTACCACCAATAATATGACATTTTTTGTTTTGTAACGATTTTCAGCGGCACAGCGATGACTGAATCCTCAGTGATGGAAGTATAGCGCCATAACCAAAACCCAAACGAGAGGTTCGTCTCAGGGCCCAGTCGACCTACATAACTGTGGGTAGTTAAAAGATGTTTAAATACATGTGTATATTTACTTGCCCACATTAAGTTGTAACTGGGACCGTGCGCCAAGTGGTATGGCAAAGCAGCCCCCGAGTTTAAATCCACTCCAAATGTGGTGGGAGGATAGCCGCAGAGAAGTGAGTGGCAGGGGGAGGGTAAGTAGTGTGCCGGCCCATTACCAAGAAGCGTATGGAAAACGCCACAATTTAATGTCAAAGTAGGATGGGGCTTGGGTGGAAGGATGGTAAAACATTCCCTTTTTTTGCATGTGTGGGGGACCCACA
The DNA here is from genome assembly GCA_019512145.1 of Engystomops pustulosus. NCBI lineage: Eukaryota > Metazoa > Chordata > Amphibia > Anura > Leptodactylidae > Engystomops > Engystomops pustulosus. The sequence goes on from CM033641.1 coordinate 12,553,783, forward strand.
AGAATCCTCTGGAAGTGGTGGTGGACAGATTGGTGAGGTTGGTGGGGTGGGTCCCATCTTTTCTAGGGAACAGGTGCCTTGCTGGGAACAAGGCCAAACGAGTAATCTGGGGTACCTGTTCTGGGAAAATTTAAATGCCGCATTCTTGTTCGGGCAAAACAGGAGAATAGAGATGAGAGCATTGGTGGGATTAAAACCATGAGAAATATGCAGAGTAAAACCAATGATCCGAGGGCTCGTATAAGACATACTCAATCTTTATTCGGATTGATTTCCCAGAAGAGTATAGTAGAAGTTTCTCTGATATGTTTGTGATAGTAAAAGTAGGGTCACAGCCAATGATTAATTGTTTATAGGTAGTCTGAGTCATTAAAAATCTCGCATTAAGTTTATGTATAACTTGCATCCATGATAACTAAGGTGGCCCCTGTCCGCTGGGCGAACATAATGTCTTTTGATTGTCTAATTTCTTTAATGCTATTCTTTCCTTAGACATCAAGTTATCGAGCCCTTATGTCTGTCTATTCGTAATTTTAATTTGAGGTATCTTGGCGACCATATCCCGGAATTCATCCAGGCAAAGGCGTGCCGCCTTACTGGATAAATCACGGATTTCTTACATACGGAAGTATATATTTTTTGTCATTATATTACTCAGATTCTATAGACAAGGATTTCAATGTAAAAAATTAACTTGATCTGTAAAAATTGTATGCATCCTATACTGGAGGAGCCATATTATTTGTCGGCACTTGGTCTAAAAACTAGTACCCTCAGATGGAGCGTTCAGTCCGGAAGGTTTTTTGATGGTGATATTCCAAGCAAAGTTATTTACATCAAGGATAGTGTTAAAAAAGATGAAAATTATCACTTGGTACAAGCCTCAACCTTTTATCCAAAATATGGACTATGTGTCTCCGTGAAGTATAACTCAATTCACCCAACGTCCAAAACTACATTCCAACCCAACGCATATTCTATTACTTGCTCCTCTCTTTCCCTCGTCCCTCCCCCCTCTTCCCCACGCTCCCCCTGCCCTGCACCTCAACACGCTCCCACCCTCTTCCCCCCCACCAAGATTTCTATCGACCTGCCGCTTTCATTCGTCTTCTTCCCACCATGCTCTTACTTTATCATGCTTTCCTCTTCTCCCTGTTTGCTATTCACCCCACCTCCCCAAGACAAGTTAATGATGGACTTAATTGTTCTTCTGGTTCTTTGGGCGCATCGCATTTTTTGACGGTGCTTCCGTCCTGCCCGCGTCTCTCATTTTTACCTTTTGGAGGACTCTGTTTGTCCCTGTGCCAAGCGGAGGCGTTTTGTCTTGCTACTGTGCTTTGTTGGGGAAGAGGTTGAATGTGCAATCAACACCGATAAGTCTTCTGTGTCCAAAGAGATGGTGCTACCCTTCTTTTCTGAGAAACTAACATGAGGATTACCCATATTTTTACCTTTGTTGTTCCTCAGACGGATCTCGGTCGTGGTCTTCCCATCGACGATCCCCACTTCTCTCCAACGTAAACCTGGTTCATGTATTAATCTGCTAGATCTCGTTAAATTCTTTTTGTTAATTTCCATTACTGAATTCAGATCTTCTATTGTTTGGTTTTTTTCTACACTTTCAATTGCTTCCAGTTCCCTAGTTCTTGCGTTTATAACTAGTTGATCAGTTTTATGGAGCGTCTGACAGGATATTATTCCATTCTTGAGGAATATCATCGAATAAATAGTTGTAGGAAAAATTTCTTTATACGGAGCCCCGGGTCATTTAGTTTCTCTGAATAGTTCTCATGGTTTTAGCATCCCACAAGTTCTCATCTCTTTCTCAGGTGTTTCTAAGCAAGTGAATGCTGGCATTTAATCCCAGACAGGGGACCCAAATTCCTAGTGTGGCATTGTTCCAGTGACAATGGTCACCTGTGTCCTGAGAAGAGAGATGGGGACACCCCCACCACCAACCATCACCAATCCCTTGTCCACCACCCATCCAGCGAAGGATTCTGGCCCCAAAAACAATGGAGAAAAAGGGAATGTTTGTACAATCTTCAACACAAGACCCATTCCTGACGGACAGTTGCAAAATTTTGGTTTTCAGGACCGCTTATGGTAATGGCAGCCAACATGAGTAACTCCCAGCTGCCACTACTTTCTGGGCTGGCTATCCTCGCCCAGCACCCAACAGTGGTGGATGAAACAAGGTGTGCAATGTGCAATGCCATAGGAGCAAGGTCCACATTACAACTGATGTGGGCAAGTAAGGTATAGACATGGATGTAACATCTTTTTTATACCCAAAGGTGTAATGTAGCGGTGACTGGGCCCTAGAGAGACGTCGCTGGCGCATTACTTCCACCACTGCGGATTCAGCATCGCTGCCGCTGAAACATCTTTACAAAACAAAAATGTAATATCTATATATCCAAACACACAGCTGTATGCACCGTATATAACACGCTATATGTATGTATATATTTACATGCGTATGTACTGTTATATGACAGTGCTTTATGGACGTATATATACATTGTGTATGTACTGTCTATATGTACACTGCTGTATTTAAGTCATATCTTACATTGCTATATGTACTGTTATATTACCACTGCTGGAGTAAATGTATATATTACACTGCTGTATGGTACATGTATATATGTTTTTTACATTGATGTATGTACTGTATATATTACCTTGCTGTATGGTACGGTATATATGTTACATGCTGTATGACTGTTATATTACAGTGCTTTATGTACCTGTATATATACATTGCTGTATGACCTGTTATATTACATGCTGTATGTACCTGAATATTACATTTGCTCTATGTACTGTAGATACGTACACTGCTGTATGTAACTGTATATCTTACAAGCTTATGGACTGTATATACATTTGCTGTATGTGACCTTTATATATTACATGCTGTATGTACCTGTATATATTACATTTGCTGTATGTACGGTATATATGACATTGCGGATGTACCTGTATATAGAATTGCTGTATGTACTGTATATTTACACTGCTGTAGAACTAGAACATCGTAAGATTTGCATATGATTGCATATTTCCTGTATGATGTGGTCTTCTAGCTATTTCCCTGGCGATGTCATGTGATATAAATAAGACATGAAACCAATGATCGTGTGCTGGGAGCGTCCAGAACAATGAGATGGTTTCCCTGAGAATCTCTGCTCTGTGCGCTGTATCTACAACAAGGTAATATCAAGGGAGGTTTTACTATGTGGATGAGGGGAAGACATAGGACTCCTGTAGACATGTAGTAGAGGAGAGGGCTCACATTATATCATTGTCACCATTATCAGTGCCTGTCAGATATCCCACAATCCCCTGTCAGATGTAGCATTATGTGATAGTATTTATAACCTGCCAATAACACATTATTATAATATCTATGCAAATAAGATGAAATCCCGACCCGTGCACAGAGAATCTTCTGTATAACCGGGGTGATTTGCATATTTCCTGTATGATGTGGTCTCTCAGACTATTTCCCTGGAGATTTCATGTGATATAAATAATCTCAGACTATTTCCCTGGAGATTTCATGTGATATAAATAAGACATGTAACCAATGATCTGTGTGTGTGAGCGTCCAGAACAATGAAGATGGTTCCCCTGAGATCTCTGCTCTGTGCGCCCTGAGATCTCTGCTCTGTGCGCTGTATCTTTACATACAAGGTAATGTCCAGGGTATAGTTTATGCTTGGAGTCCTCTTTCATGCTGCTTGAGACAACAAAGTCAATTTGGGGCCCCCTTCCCCATTAAAAGTCATAAGGATAGTAGCCGATATTGGGGCACATTACTATAAATAGCGCCAATTGCCTGGTAGTGTGCACAGATTTTACAGATTCTAAATATTGAACCCCTTTAACATGAGGTGAGTGACACTCTTCTTGGTGGAGATGGACTTCTTAAAGACCTGTGCAAGAGTTAGCACATAAAAAAATGTTGGCAAGTCCGACAGAAAAAACTGGTACAAGGTTCCTTGTATGTGTGCCCGTACGAATATTCATTAATTACTCGTTAAGGGTGTTTTTGCTATGAAAGAAAGTTCTCAATTGTAATCCCCCTAGTGATGTGTTACTCTCCGATCTATGCACCTCACTCAGTAAAGACATCTGTTAATCTGAGCTTGTAGATTTCGTTTCCTCACACTGCTTTTGGCGACAGGAAAGTCCCATGTGCCTCGTTGCAGTCCGCTTACCCCTTCTTGTAATGCAGGCGGTGCCGGGGTCTCCTGTTTACTTGCAGCTGACACACGAGTCAGCGTGCAGATTAGTGCTAGAAGTCTATTTATGTGTGTTCAACTGTGACTCTGTCATGCAGGACCCTAAATCAGAAATTTCCATGGTCGGAACCCCAGGCATCTGAAAGTGTACACCATGGAATAACAGAGTCAGCGCCTAGAATCTATATCTGTGCAATCCGTTTTGCTTAATAACAGGACATACGAGAATGTGTTATGTTGTATCCTGAGTATATTTAAGATCTTGTACTTCCTGGGAGGAAACCCGTTAAGTATATAAATAATTGCTATATAAAGAGATCAGAATTGGATTATACTCCATGTAATAAAAATTGCACCGCTGTACATGTTTCTCTTTCATTGTGTCTGTCGAAGTTTATCTAATGATGGCAATGTTAATTATATGTTTACCACTGGACAGAAAAATGATGAGCTAGTTAGAGCTGACACTCCAGGAGGTTCTCACTGTACCACAGATTAGGAGGAAGCGTTTTCTGCCAGCAAGGTAAGTATTCACACTCTGCTAGCTCATCTCTGGGGAAGGAGAGGAGATCAAAGGAATAGTAGACTGTGTGGTACTTTCCCTCCAAAACCAACAAAGAAATATCATAGATGTCCATAACTGGGACAAAATTCAAATTATGAGTCCCTGGGTACAGGGAGAGTTGTAAGAGTCGAGATTACCTCAGGGACTAGGTATCAAAAGCCTAGCGACATGGGAACCCAGCAATTGCAGGAAATCCCTAAGTTGCCTAGTATACCTGCAAATTTGGTAGGGGTAAAAGGTAGCAGTATCTGGTGATTGGAAGCAGTGGCATGGATTGTGCCATCATCCAATCAAAAGTTTGGGGTTTTTTTAATAAAGGCCCCAGACTCCGCAAGATCCTCTCTGAAAAGAGGTTAAAAGATGCAGATCTCCCCCTCACAGTGACATCACAGCCAGGAGTGGGGTTCAAAAGCCCACTGGTTTAAATAGTAAAACCTGAAACAGTTTGGACTCTATTCATTAGAAGGGATGGCCCGAAGTCTAGGGGTGTCCTCCAGCCAGCGTGCTTTCTCTATCACATAGTAAGGGTTGTGTTTCCTTTTTACATACTGTTTTTGTTCTATAGTATGTATGTCTTTTTAACACTTTTTCTTTTATTTAACTGACAAGTTTATGTGTTGAGTGTATTGTATTTTTTATTAAAGGTTAATTTAATAAGCCTTTGCTTTAGCCTTAAGAATCGAAGTTTTGAAGGAGTATGTTTACCAGGTTATTTAACACAGTGGGCAGATTTATCAAGAGTCTGAAAGTCAAGAATATTTCAGTTGCCCATGGCAACCAATAAGGCTCAGCTTTCATTTACCAGGCTAATGAATATTTAAAGGTGGGCTGTGATGGTGCCTGGGCAATTGGAAATATTCTGACTTTCAGACTGCTTGATAAAATATGCCCCGTGTACGTAGCGTTGCATGGTCTGTGTGAATCATTAGTGTGCATTGTCTGAGTGGTTGAGGTGACTAAGGCCTTATTAGTATAAGTAACTTGTTGGTGGGGCAGTGAAGTGATTGCGTGGCCGAGTGAGGGTGAGTGGAGTAAATTGTTGCCAAGGCTGCCATTTTGTGGAGCGGCGGACCTAAAGGGTTTAAATTCTGGGTTTGGTAGAGTAGGTGCACTCCGGTTTCGTCTCTGGTGTGTGGGTTTGCCAAACTCCACATATCCAATATATAGTCCATGAACTATTCTACATTTTGTGCCATTTCAGGGTCAAACATAAAGATATAAAATTGTAATCAAGTGTGACATAGGAGTGTGATGAAGTGGAACGAAATTATTAGAAAGTTAAACTTTTGTAAAAATACTGAAGAAAAAAAAAACCTGAAAAGTGAGACGTAAGGTTGAGGGTCAGCATATGAGAGACACCCCCGCAGGTCCGTTGTTTTGTTGGGAGAAGTTTAAAGCGGATTTGGAACAAAACTTTACACATATCAAGGAGCTATGCAAGCATCATTTGTAAGGAGGAGCATCAGACCCAGTGCAATCAACAAGACCGGCGTCCCTCTAAACTTTCATCTCAAGCAAGGAGGACTGATCAGAGATCAGCCAAGAGGCCCATGATCCTATGATGAATCTACCGAGTCTGCAGCTGAGGTGGAAAGTCTTTCTATTTGGGCAACTATCCGTCGTACACCACAAAAATCTGCCCTTTATGGAAGAGGGGCAAAAATGAAGAAGCATTCTCACGATAAAAGTCTTGTTAAAGTTTACTACAAGCCACCATGGAGAGCCAAACATGTGAACAAGGTGCTCTGGTCGATGAAACCAAAATCAAACCTTTTGGCACAAGCCAAACGATTATGTTTGGGAAAAGACAACACAACTCATAACAATGAACCCCCATCCCCACGTCACCACTAGGGGGTTGGCAGCATCAGGGTTTGGGATTTTCTTCAGCAGGACAGGGAAGGTGGGTGTAAATCGAAGGCAAGATGGATGGATCAAAATAAAGGAACATTATGAAGAAAAATATGCAGTCGGAAAAAAAATAAGAGATAGAAAAATGATTAGGCCCGCCCCACTTTTCAGTTATCCACTAAAATTGTCCACTTCATAACTGTGTTGTCCCACTTGTTGTGATTCTTCACCAAAAAAATGGAAAATTTTATCTTTATGTTCGAAGCCTTAAATGTGGCAAAAAAATAAAACATCAAGGCGGGACCCATACTGTTCTGCAAGACACTGATATACCACTGCTGGTATGTACGTATTAACACTGCTCTAGCCCTGTATATTTAGTACATGCTGTATGTTACCTGGTATATATACAATGCGATATGCACCTGTGAACATCTGGATGATTTGCATATGATTTGAATATTTACGTATTGACGTCGGTACAGTCACCATCTCATGTACAGCCAGTCAAAGTGTCTATTATAGTGGAAACTCACAGAATCTCCTGGCCTGGTACCAGCAGAAACCCGGGCAGCCTCCAAAGCTTCTTATATATTATGCAACCACCAGATACACAGGAGTCCCAGACCGGTTCTCTGGATCTGGATCTGGAACCGACTTTAAGTTGATGATCAAAGTGACAGAAGACGATGCAGCAGATTATTACTGTCAGCAGACAGGATGGGCTCCTCTCACACAGTGATACAGAGCCGTACAAAAACCTCCTTCCCCATTTACTGGTAGAGAAGAATATTATTTTTTATATGTTCCACTCATCAACCAGATGTGATAACTTGGTCGAAGGCTCACATTTCTATCATTGTCACCATTATCTCTTCTCTTTCTCACCCAAGTTTCCTGTGGAGAGATTGTGATGACCCAGGACCCAGAATATGTGTCCGTGTCCCCCGGAGATACAGTCACCATCTCATGTACATCCAGTGAGAGTCTATTCCACCCTAGTGTGAATTATCATACATTAAACTGGTACCAACAGAAACCAGGAAAACCTCCAAAACTAATTATACGTAAGGTCAGTGAACGACCATCAGGAATCCCAGAAAAATTTCAAGGATCTGGAGCCACAACTAAATTCACGCTGACAATTAAAGGATTTACAGAGGAAGATGCAGCAGATTATTACTGTCAGCAGTGGAGGAGCCGGCCTCTCACACAGTGATACAGAGCCGTACAAATACCTCCTTCCCCATTCACTTACCTTCTAAACATTAACAACATCTTCTGTAGATGTTGCAGCCTTTGACCCAAACCATGGATCGTCTGGAAGTGCAGTATGAAAAATGGAAAAAAAAATTATTTTAAACAAAGGCAAGTTAAAAATTTCTGCAACAAATCTATTTCCTCCACTGTTATGATCAGTTATATCGTTAGTAAACCAAATCCAAAGGTAGAGACCCAACATGTCTTACGTCTTTTGGCTGTAAGCCTTAGTCATTGCCTGCAATTCTTTATAACTAACAGGTAAATCACATGAAGAAATGTTCCTGGTGAAATTAAAAACCTAGAAAGAAAAGTACAAAAAAATACAAAACTCGTGCTGTTACTGAAAAACACATTGTACCATAGATTACAGATGTGTAAACATATGGTATCAGAGGTGACAAGTATAATAGTACAGGATCACAAAAAAGGAACGTGTAGAACTGTCAGAATTTGGGATCAGTGTATCCAGAGATGCAAGGTCAAGTCCAATGCGGGGTCAGCAACGGGCGGTCAGGCAGATGGGAACGGGAACACAGGAGCGCACAGGAATAGACAGGAACAGGAACACAGGAACCAGGAACACACAGGAGCATGAGAACTGGAACGCAGGAACACGGGAACACACAGGAGCATGGGAACAGGAACACAGAAACTCAGGAGCAGGAACACACAGGAACGCAGGAATATTGCAGGAGAGCTTTCTCTAAGGTGTAGGCACATAGATTCGGCAGGGAGTGTAGGAAGAGGCAGGCTTAAATAATTTTCTGAAAATGGCCAGCACCAATTAACGGCGCGATGGCCCTTTAAACTTACTGAAGGCAGCGCACGCCCACCCTAGGAGGCGGGGCCGCACACGGCACGCTACTGGAGATGGCGCTGGATCGTGGCAATGTGAGTTTATGAACATGTTGTGAGGCTAAATGCAGTATAAATGGCAACTATAGACCTTGGGGCACATTTACTTACATGCCGATGGAGTTTAACCTAAGTGCATTGTCCGACCTCAATGTACTGTGTCGTTCGATTTCCTACTTCTGTCACTTCCCCGCTCAGGTCCGCCGGAGTTCACCTTCTTCTTGCCGTTGTATGTCATTGGTTGCAACACAATGTTAAATCCCGCGCTCAGTCCGAATCAGTCGGATCGCCCGCCCCCCGAATTCTGTTGCATGAAAAGCCAGAGCAATTGCTCCACAATTCGATCGCTTGCGACACAATCCCCAGTTAAATACCCGTCACAGTGGTGCAAATCCCGAAGATTTCTAAAATCCAACGAAAGTGCGATCCGCGGACCCTTAGTAAATAAGCCCCCATATGTTGTAGCTCCTATAGGGGTTGCCCAAGGGTATAAACAATCCTTGGGTGGCCGGGACAGGGTGGGTTTAAAAATAAGCAAACATGTACCTCCGCGGTTCCTCTCGGCCTTCAGCGATGTGATTTCTCCGGTCTGTGCCCCATGTAAACAAACAGGAGCTGCGCTCAGCTTCCAGCCGGTAGGGTGGGCCGGCCGTAAGCTGAACACAGCGCGGCTTTCGTGTCCATTTGTTTAAATTGGGCACGGATCGGAGAGATTGCAGCGCTTAATGCCTGGAGGGTGCCGTGAAATAAGTACATGTTTATTTTTTTTTAACCCACCCTATCCCGGCCACCCATCGCACAACCCCTTTTATGTCCTGACTTAATGATGCAAAAGGTATATGACTAGAATATAGACTGACAAGTTGTCTACTTTAAGGGAATCTGTCATAAAGAGGGTAATTTTTACATGATGACAGTTTTCAATAGGCTCTGGCATTTTGATTTCGAAAATGCCTTTGTCGTGATTTGTCCACTGCCTTTTAGTAGTTTCTTTAACATTGCCTGCTCCCTTGGGGTGATATTTCAAATGGCACGAGTCTTCTATTCCTCAATCCCTCTTCTCGTCCGTGTAGCTTTTCGGTTGGCAGGCAGGACGTCTTTACATAATATTTCTAAATAGTGCAGGGACTCCTGTCCATTGCACTTTGTGGGATCGGGCCACCACATGGCCTATTGGCAGAGCGCTCACTCCTGTAAGATTTATTAGTGTCACACAAAGGAAAGTTTTGTCTTTTTTCTGCCAGGCTTTACAGACATTACAGGCAGTTTCATCGTGCACTCATTTTTATTTTCAACAAGTTAAAATTATGGGGGGAAGTTTTTCTGGGGAAAATTCTAAAGCCAGTATCCAAAATATCTGATTACTCTTTGTCCTGGTGCAAAATCGCAAGATTATTGCATATAATGTTACTCACCTGTGTCAGGCCCAGAAGTTGTGGATCCTCTGAACCACTGCAGACGATGACACAAGCCAGTACCTGGGACCGGAGTCTAAATGGCACCCGGATTTCACCAGAGCCCACCGCAAAGCAACAGGTCAGGGCAGGCGGCAAAGGAGCAAAGTCAGAAACAGAACCAAGGTCACAACGGAAATTCTCAGAAACAGAGCAAGGCATCAAAACAGCTTTCTCCAAGGCTCAAGGCACAAAGATCCAGCAAAGCAGGAAGGAAGGTGCTGGATTTTTAAAGGCGCTGGCCCTTTAAATTTCCTGAAGATGCCGCGCACACCCTAGGTGACGGGAATGCACGTGTGTGGAGCTCGGCCGTAGAGCCGGAATGGGGAGAGATGAGTTGCGCTGGCGCCGCGCCTGCGAGCCCTGAGAGACAATGGTGAGCCTGTGACCCCGCGGGACCACCCGTGACAACCTGGTTAAATTATTTACTATTGGTGGCTATAAGTGTGACCCCTTTCTGTTTACTTTCGGTAGACCAATTGTTATCTTGAAGATCAGATTACTGAATAGTTTTACATCAAAGTTAAATAGAGATTCAGTATATTCTTGTATCAAGTTGCACTGCTGTTTGGGATTTTGTCTGAACTCTGTCCACTCTGGCTGCCTTCATTGAATTCCATTAGACCTATCTGTCTCCTGCTGACTTTGTTCTGGGCAGCAGATGATTAACCTTGCTGTGATGGACACATGCTTTCACCCCTCACATTCCTCCTCTTCCAGTTTAGTTTTCCTATGTCAGGCTTCTGGGGTAGTAAACCCCCTGGACCACCTTGGATGATGACACAAGCCGACACCTGGGACCGGAGTCTAAGTGGTACCTGGTCTTCACCAGCAGGTTGGTCTTACTGCGGCATGGTGCCACCAGGTCGTTCCACAGGCGAGACTTGTCTGGGTGGCAGCCAAGGTCGAGGTACAGAATCACTAGGCAGTCTCGTGGTGGGGGACAGGCAGATAGGCAGCTAAGGAGCAAAGTCAAGGTCAGGTCTGGAGTCCCAACGGAAGGTCATAACAGAGGAAACGATAATAGAGTGAAGTTCAAAGATCCAGCGGGGAATGCTGGGAGAAGCCAGCTTTTCAAGAATCCTGGAACTGGCCAGCACGAATCAGTGTTGCGCTGGCCCTTTAAATCTGTGAGTGCCGGCGTGCGGGTGCCCTAGAGAGCGGGTATGCGCGCGCTGGGCAGCCGGGTCGGGAACAGGAACGTGCAGAGGTAAGAGATGCCTGGGCCGGGATGCCGCCACGGATCGCAGGGGCACCCGTGATACCTTGGATGTAAGGGGACCAATTGTAGATCAATTTTATGATATATCTTAAGATTATTGGTTGTCCACTTTCCAGAGCTTGTTAAAAATATTTGTTAGAGGTTGGTAGAATTTTCCATATTTCTATATTCTGGATCATCTGATCATTACCTGTTTTTTGACCGTCCACTTTCCAGAGCTTGTTAAAAATCTTTGTTAGAGGTTGGTAGAATTTTCTAAACTTCTATATTCTGGATCATCTGACTATTACCTGTTTTTTGACCATCCATTTGTCTCTTAATTCTGTACTGCATTGTTCTTTTTGTTTTGACCTATATTCTTTTGTGTTAGTTTGTCCTGTTTTTGTCTCAGTATTTTCATTTTGGCACAAGAAGGGAACGGAAGTCCTGATAAAATTCCCCCAATGAGCTGTCCCAAGTCCTTGATAACAATGTAACATTTGTATCTCATAAAACACCTACTACTGGAATAAAACTTTCCACTAGTTTGTTTAGTAGTGATGCTAGTCACATAGAAGAACTGTTATCCACAGTAAGATTCTATCTCCATAGTATCTGAAAGCCCTATTGTCTATTTGTCCTCTCCATGAAAATATCACATCTAACATCACAAGCCATAGACACAAACAGGTTGTCAGCAGGATATTCAGGATTACATAACAAGTTTATTGATTTGAAGCTAAAGTGGATATTTAACCCCTTAAATAAAAGGCTCATCATATGTTTGCCGACATAGAAACTTTCTACTTTTGAATTACTGGGGGGAGATTTATTATGCCTCCCGCCTGCATGCCACTTTTGGCGTGTCAGGACAGGAAGGGGCCGGGCAGAGGTTTAAATTCCGCAGTCTGCGATGGCTTCTTGGAGATAGAGACCCGTTCCGTCAGAGACTGCAAGTAGGTATTCAGTACGGAGCCAGAGTTAGCCCTCGCTGGAAACGGTGGGAGGCCGATGGCCAGCACGATGAACATTTCAAAGGCCTTAAGGAATTAAGTTGCTTCTCCCAGGGGGAGCAGTCGTGGTCTCGCCATGATGCAAGCTTCCTAGTCTCTCCACGTGGCACGGTGGATCTTCTCTCCTATGTCGAGGTAGAGCAGAAAGTCCTCCCACCAGGGGGTGGAGCTTGGGTACTCTCCGCCAGGAGCTGTGGCGGGCTCAATTTTCTCTTGCGCCACAGAGTCCTTGTGCAGGATTTGCACCATTTGGGCAGGGGACGGAGCTTAGCCAGCAGCCTGGATTTCCCGTCAGTGAGGATTTTGGCGGGCTGTAATTCCTTGCTGCGCCCCACAGTCTTCCAGAAGTTAACACTTTGGGCGCTGCAGTGCCGGATGTAGCAGTGCTGGCACAGTTCTTTTGCAGGGATTAACCTCGTGGGTGGTGGAGCAGCATGTGGCGATAAAATAACACAGTCTATCTTGTAGACCACAATCACTGGTCTATTTGTGCTGCCACTTGCGTCACAATATCCTATTTGTGACGCCACTTGCAACATTCCCCACTGGGGCTTAGCCTTTTCTTGGGGCCTGGAGGCAGCCGGGGCCCAGATACCAGAGTGGAAGACTAGTGCAGCCTAGGGCACGCTGTGGTCATGGTGCTTGGTATGGAGACCGGGTGGTATTTGCAAGAAAAATGGAGGGAGGGGCTGATGTACTGGTTCTCCCTGGGGCAACCTCTGAATGTCTGTAGAATTAATCCCTGGGTAATGTATGGGGAAGCCCGTGGTGGTAGACAGCCATATCCAGGGATAAGACAGAGGCAACGTTGTGCAAATCAGCTTACAGTTCTTTATTGAACAGAAGATAGCAGGCAACAGGCCAAAACGACCAAACAGCAGATTTGGATTCTGGTACTGGAGCTGTCATGGAGAGTGGTCCTCAGAAATAGTATGCCAGCCTGATAGTAGATGCAGGCTGGGAGAGTTGAGGTGTAGCTGTGTCCAAACTGTGGATGCTGCAGCTCTTGATTAGAGTCTCCTGACTGGGATTGGTATCTGTGACAACACTGAAGGTGTGCTCCACACTGTATTCTCACTCTGAGATTAGACCAGCTAAGACCAGCGGTTTTATACTCCCCCTGGTCAGGCGGTAGCAGCTCTCCAATCACACTCCAGTTTACAATACAGCCACATAATTGGATAACCACTTACACCTATTTAACTGTTCTTCTGGCATTATCCTCTGGGTGAGTTGCGCAGGCTCACCGGATGGATCCTGACAGAGAGAGGGCGCTGTTCGCAACTACCACCTTGCCTATACATCGGCAGGGGTGTTGCATGTTGTTTAAGTGTTTTCTTTTTTGAGCAGTGTATATATTCAGGTTATCATGTCAAGCTAAATTATATCCTTTTCTCCATGTGCTCCATCACAAGATTTGGAATACCTTCATCCATGCCTTAGAAGGAAGAACACAGGGAGGAGAGAGCAGGTTGAAGCCAAAACAAAGGAGGAGCTCAGCTTAAAAAAAAAGAATGTAAAACAAAGAAACGTCTTCTAACATGTGACCAGACGCTGGCAGACTGCAAAGACGTTCTCATTAAGGTAAACTGTTTTTATAGAATTATCTCATCCATCTATAACTTCTGCAAAGTCGTTTGGCCTCACTAACAGTTCTCCACACAAGAAGAATGGACTTTTATGTTATTTCTCTTTGATGTGATCTAATTTAACAAATACTGATGTACCAAAGGGTTTTTTCTCATAGCAGTTGACAGTAGACGTGGTGTTTGCTCTGGTTACATCATACAGCAAAAGATTACAGTCCCTGCTGTGGTCCTTAGCTTCTCCTGTGTTCTCGGCCCACTCCTCACGCAGTCCATGGACTGTCCGGCTCCATCTGGTCTCTTCCTCCTCTTTATCCCATGACAGCTCTCAGCCTCTCTTATGGTTCTCTGACTATAACACTGCTCTGTCCTCTGCATCAGCGTCACTAGGTCAGTCAATCTTTTGCCCTAAGCCCGGAATCTCTCCTGACAGGGCGACACTGGTCATGTTGTAGGGCATCTTTCCCACTCTCATCCCTATTTTTACGGACACATATCGTGATGATGAATGTAGTGCAGCACAGAGGCGAAAGCTCCACTACATAGACCAGGCTCATGTGTACAGCGCGGCCATGAGCTGCAGGATATGACTTCCCCACATGACGTCTCCTGCTTCAGGATCCTCCCTACAGCAGCCTGGAGCAGGAGGTGCAATGTGGTGAGATCAAACCAAGTCCTGCAGACGGAGGAGAAGAGCAGAATCGGGGGGAGAGAGGTGAGTATGTGTGTTTGTTTTATTAATTATTCAGTGTGTGTATAGGGGTCTGGGGGCATTCCTAATGTGATTTTTGAGTATAAGGGAAGGGCCTATTACTAAGTCTGGGGGCTATTACTGTGTGTGGGGCTATTACTAAGCATTAGGGGAGGGGCCTTTTACTAAGTGTGTGGGCTTTTACTAAGTGTGGGAGGCTATTACAAATTGTGAGGGGAGGGGCATATAATTAAGTGTGTGGGGGCTATTACTAAATGTGTGGTGGCTATTACTAGGTATGTGGGGGGCTAATACTAAATTTGTGGGGTCTTTTACTTACTATGTGTGGGCTGTTACTGTGCGGAGCCTATAACTGTGTGGTAGCTATCACTAAATGTGTGGGGGGTATCACTAAGTGTGTAAGGGCTATTACTGTTTGTGGGGTCCATTACTGAGCGTTTAGGGGCGATTATTGAGTGTATGGTGGGCTATTACCAAATGTGTGGTGGGCTATCACTAAGTGTGTTGGGGCTGTTACTAAGTCAGTAATAACACTATTACTGTGTTGGGGGCTATTACTAAGTGTGCAGGGGCTATTATTGAGTATATGGTGTGAGGGCTATTATTGAGTATATGGTGTTAGGGCTATTATTGAATATATGGTGTGAGGGCTATTATTGAGTATATGGTGGGCTATTACTAACTGTGTGGGGCTATAACTAAATGCATGGGGGGGAGGGGTATTACTAAGAGTGTGTGGCACAATGTGGGGACATTATTAAATGTGAGAGTCACAAGTGAGGGATTTAAATTGCAAATTTATGAGCCAAACCCCTCAAAAAACAACAAATACAACAACAACATACATAGACTCACTTGTTGAATTCCAAAACTCCAATGGAATTAAACATAGACGACCAAGTCAAAGACATATTGTAATGATAAATTGTTTTTTTGTAAATAATGTTTCATCCTTCACCTCATTTCCTTACATGATACACACATCGTAGCTTCAATTGTATCATAAAAGATGAAGAATAAAGTATGAAAATACTTTCAACATGGTGCTGGATGAACCTTTATTTCCCCAAAAAACCTTTGTGGATACCCTGGAGTCTGGCCAGGACATTACCCAGGAGACACTGCTGTGGAATCAGGAGGGGGGTAAGCTCCTATGGATTTACAACTAACTTGTAATAATAAATTGCCCCCAGCGAGTTCATGGCCACTGGTGGGACGGCCATGGTTTTGGAAAGATAAGCTCTGCTGATAGATGATATTAGGGGCAGATTCATACTGAGATCCACTGGTTTCATAAATGGAGCCTTGTTGATGTATACGCATGAGATTGGTGTCATATAAACCTATAGATTATGGATTGCTTGTCTGCAGAACTATGTGTAACTTTGTTATTGCCATAGGAAGACTCGGATACTTTAAGGAATCCATGTACCAAGATAAGATGAAACTTTTGCTGCTCCTCTGCTTCCTATGTTCGGAAGGTAAGAATCATTTTATGTATGTCCAACATTACAAATATTACCACTACCTACCTAATGTTGTGTATAACTTCCTTATGTTACTTAAATAGCTCTGACTAAGCTCTACCAAGAGATAACCCCACCAAAAGGCAGTGTGGTGCCTCAGTGGTTAGCACTACAGTCTTGCAGTGCTGGGATCCTGGGTTCAAGTCCCATCCAGGTCAACATCTGCAAAGAGTATATATGTTCTCTCCATGTTTCCATGGGTTTCCTCCAAAACATACTGGTAGGTTGATTAGATTGTGAGCCCCATTGGGGACAGGGACTGATTTCGCTAGTGCTGTGTAATCTGTGTGCGCTATATAAATAAAGGAATTATTTTTATTATAAGCTCTGAAAATTCAGAGATAAAAGTCCCTGATTGGTAGATATACCGTATATACTCGTTTATAAGCCAAGTTTTTCAGCACAAAAAATGTGCTTAGTAGCCCTACCTCTGCTTATACACTTCCATACTGACACTCCACTCCTCTTCCTTCTTATCTTCCCTCATAGCAGAGCCGCCAGGAGATGTGTCCATGCGCGCTGGTGGGAAGAGCATATGGACGCGTATCTGCCCACTCTGGTACGAGGAAAGAGAAAAAGGAAGTGGAGCCGCGGGGAGAGTTAGAAGATCAGCATGGAAGTCCATCTCATGTACAGCCAGTCAAAGTGTCTATTATAGTGGGAACTCACAGAATCTCCTGGCCTGGTACCAAGTGTCTATTATAGTGGAAACTCAAAGAATCTCCTGGCCTGGTACCAACAGAAACCCAGGCAGCCTCCAAAGCTTCTTATATATTATGCAACCACCAGATACACAGGAGTCCCAGACCGGTTCTCTGGATCAGGATCTGGAACTGAATTCAAGTTGACAATTAAAGTGACAGAAGACGATGCAGCAGATTATTACTGTCAGCAGGGTTATACTCCTCTCACACAGTGATACAGAGCCGTACAAAAACCTCCTTCCCCATTTTCTTGCAGATCTTGAAGATTAATTTCCAACAACAGAGTAGAAGATAAAGTAAATGAAACTTTTTGAAATGAAATATTTGGAGAACTTAATTATCACATCTGTAAGAAAAAATTGCTTCAATGTTTTAGTTATATTATGTCAAAATACTGTGAACATTTTGTGCCTTGGGTGATCAACTCAACTTCATATAAATCAAGACAACAGTTACAATGTAATGAATCTCTAGACCGCACTCTCAACCTGTTGGACAAACCCCTAGTGGGAAGTGTGCTCTGGTTCTACCGAGTGCCCCTTGGTATATATAAAAAACTAGATAAAATTATAATGTGTACCATACTTACTGGCACAAGCAAAAACATGTAGCGGATCCAGCTTCACACACCCATCCAGGGTCAGTAAAAACGTAGCAATTTATTTCATATTCTCTAAAAATTCACAGAGGTAGATGAACATATAGGAGAACACAGACATACACCGCGTTTTACGCCAAAAACAATTGTTCCGCATATCATAAAATTGAACTTAAAATCATATTATTATATGTAATAACATTGTCTAACCCCTTTTTAAATAGCTTATATACAATTTATAGGCTGTGTAAATAAATATATACTTCTGAAATGCTTCTAAGCAACATTTTGATTTCCGACATCTAAAAACGGGACTTGGCTAATTGATTTTCAGTTCACTCAAAATATCGATCCCCATGATCCAGAATGGTAAGAGATCATTGAAATTTCCAAGACTGCATTTACACACCCCGAAATGCGACTAGCTACTAATACAGACACATCTTACCTATCGTTCTTCTATCTACCGGTGGATGCAGAAAATCAAATGAGAGACAATTATAACAAAAGGAAGCGGCTTCCATCACACCAGACACCAGCACTAGGACCCGGAGGAATTCAGCTATATGCTCCAGCACACGCAGTCTATCAGAACGCGGGAATAGGAAGGAGAGCCTGGGTACACCGGGTCTGCAGGGGTGCCGTAGCACAGTGGAGGCATCGTGACATTGAAGAAACGATGCAGGAAATACATAACCTATAAGGATATTACCCAACTGGAATAACCACAAGTGACAAGAGACAAATGCTAAGCTGGGTGAAACAATCTATTGGAGATAGCAAATATATTGTCTTCCGACGATCGGAAGTTCTGTAGTAACATGTCCTATATCCTCGTCTGGATTCAAGTTGTTCAGTGACTATTTTTTGTTTTTAGGTTTTGTGCATGCACAGTTTTACCTATTTTGTTTTATTTGATGACACCAACTGTTTATGTACTGCGCTATCTAGTGTTCACACACTATGATATATAGCCCTAGTAGCGGTGGAGGTTGCAACCAGGCACTTTGTTAAAAGGTACCATTTGACCCCAATACTATACAAATACAAAGTAATATCTTATACCACTTACCTAATGTGACCTATGGTGATGTCCCAATGTTATTACATATAATAATATGATTTTATGTTCAATTTTATGATATGCAATAAACACATGTTGAGAAAAAACAGTAAGTAGTGCATGGTACACAATGTGATATAAAACCATACAAAATTAGTTTATTTAAGTTTAATTAAAGGTTAAGTCTAGTGATGAACTTTATTAGAAGTTTGATTGTGGGCCCCAAACCCCTGCACCTTTAATGCACTGGATCATGATGTCACCAGGAGCAATCAACCTCTTCAAAATGGAGGGCACGGGACAGTAGTAATTTCAATTTTCCTGAAGTCTTTACGAGCAGCATTTAAATGGTTACCACCCGTGGTTTGTTGCTTCCGAGGAGAAATCTATCAAATGTGGGAGAAATCAAGTGCCGCACATGGTATAAACTCTGCCCTCCCAACGCGCCAGATATATCTAGATGCCAAGGAAGGAGACCATGCATTATTTGTTTCTCTCTAGATGTATCAAGAGATGTCATGAATTGTGGAATTGTAAGGACTTTCCAATCCTGCACACAGGATTCCCCTGGTCACTTAGTTTGAAGCAGAGTTTTTCTTTTATCACACATGAAACCTTGTTTACCAGACAGCAGACAACTTGACCTGTAGAATGACAGGTGGTGTCTGGAAACTTGTTTACACGTTAAAACCTTAGACTATTTTGGGTAAATCTATAGGAAATTACCCTGAAATTTTGTTCATGCAAAATGTAACCACTCTTACCCAGGTATAAAGTATATAAGGAGTCCCAGTCCTTAGTGTCTGTATTTAGGGAACAGAGCTTGAAGAAGAAGATTGCCAGTCTACCTGAACAACCAGAAGAAGAAGCTGAGATGAGGATACTCTGCCATCGACCTTGGGCTCCTAGCCTTTGACCAGGGTACCAGAAATTCTGAAAAAGCGAGTCGGGGCCTTTCCTCAGCATTAACCCTTCTTCTGCCAAGGAGGAGATTGGAGAAGTCAACCGTTGATTTGCTTGTATTGTTTTTCACCTGAAGAAGGAAACTGTTCACTGCAGACCCCGACTCTCTGGACTTTTTTTCCCATTCGGGTACACCAAGTCTTACCATCCCTTCCAGAGAGCAGCAACACGTTGTGACACCTTGCTGGTACTTGGTGGACCCAGCATAGTGTTGGGGCCACCATTAACCTGGGCACTGGACCGGTTAGTTCGATATCCCCTGTCTACTCTGCAGTCTTGGCCCACTCTGCCTCCCGTCCTTCCCTCTGCTTGCCACAATAAGTATTGGAGGAGGCTTAATTTATTTTTGTTTTTGCCTGTAGATGCAGGCTCTTGTACCTTACCTTATGGGATTTTATTTCCTATGTGTTTTTTCCTATATGTCTGCTGCTCAAGGGAGAAACTCTCTATAACAATGTCAGCTGTAGCCAAACTCATTCATTCTAGCTTTGTCATCAGTATTAGGTAAAGGACTTATATGGCTTCATGTGTCCTCTCATGTCACCTGTCATGTGTTTTTAGCCTGCGAGGGGCAGTCCCAGGATATCATAGTAAATAAAAAAAAGTCGTTTTTATGCACTCTGGGGATGAGATGGAGGACCTTTATGTAAACAACTATAAATACTTATAATTCTCCAAACTCTAAATTTCAGGCTGAATTTTTTATGAGTGTTCAGGGAAACAGGGTATATACCACCACACTGTATGTACTTTAAATAACAGTATATACCACTGCTGTATGTACTGTATACACCACTGCTGTATTTTCCCTTTATATACCACTACTGTATGTACTGTATATAACACTGCTCTATGCACCTGTGAACATCTGGGTGATTTGCATATTTCCTGTATGACGTTGTTGGTAGTCTTCAGACTTCATAATGCCATGCACACGGTCAAGCAGTCCAGTGCCAGAGGCAGCAAAGCAACCCCGAAACATCAGGGAACCTCTGCCATGTGTGACTGTAGGGACCGTGTTCTTTTCTTTGAAGGCCTCTTTTTTTCCCTGTAAACTCTATGTTGATGCCTTTTCCCAAAAAGCTCTACTTTGGTCTCATCTGACCAGAGGACATTCTCCCAAAACGTTTTAGGCTTTCTCAGGTAAGTTTTGGCAAAGTCCAGCCTGGCTTTTTTTATATGTTTCTCTGTAAGAAGTGGGGTCTTCCTGGTCATCCTACCATACAGTCCCTTTTCATTCAGATGCCTACGGATAGTACGGGTTGACACTGTTGCACCCTTGGACTGCAGGGCAGCTTGAACTTGTTTGGATGTTAGTCGAGGTTCTTTATCCACCACCCGTACAATCTTGCGTTGAAATCTCTTGTCAATTTTCCTTTTCCATCCACATCTAGGGAGGATAGCCACAGCGCCATGGGCTTTACACTTCTTCATCTAGGGAGGTGCCACAGTGCCAGGGGCTTTATACGTATTCATCTTGGGAGGTGCCGCAGTGCCAGGGGCTTTACACTTCTTCATCTAGGGAGGTGCTACAGTGCCAGGGGCTTTACACTTCTTCATCTAGGGAGGTGCCGCAGTGCCATGGGCTTTACACTTCTTCATCTAGGGAGGTGCCACGGTGCCAGGAGCTTTATACGTATTAATCTGGAGGGGGCGCGAGTGCCAGGGGCTTTACTCTTCTTATCTAGAGGAGGTGCTACAGTGCCAGGGGTTTACACTCACATCTAGGGAGGTGCCACATTGCCAGGGCTTTACACCTATTCATCTTAGGGAGGTGCCACAGTACCAGGAGCTTTACACTTCTTATCTAGGGAGGTGACACCGTGCCAGGAGCTTTACACTTTTCATCTAGGGATGGTGCCACAGTGCAGGGGCTCTTTACACTTCTTCATCTAGGGAGGTGCCACAGTGCTTGGGCTTTACACTTCTTCATCTAGGGAGGTGCCATAGTGCAAGGGGCTTTACACTTCTGGATGACACTGCACACGGTAGACAGGACCATTCAGGTCTTTGGAGATGAACGTTAGTAATTGAGATTTGCTCAGATTCCCCACAATTTTGATTCTCAAAGTCCTCAGACAGTTCGTTGGTTTCTCTTCTTTCTCCATCCAGACTCAATGTGCTACACACAAAGGACACACCTGTCAGGTTGCCACAGATAAGTTTACAGGTGCTGGTAATTACACAAATTAGAGAAGCATCACATGAATTTTTAAACAGTGCACATAGTCATGTCCACCCCCTTTTTATGTTTGATGTGGAATTATCCATTTGCGCTTGTTGACACAATCTTTTGTGGTTTTTTCCATTGAAGACAAATTAAATGAAGATAATAATACCAAAGAATTTCTGATTGCAATAATTTTTTGGGAAAAACCGAGTATTATCTGACAGAATTGCAGGGGTGCCAATACATTTGGCCACCACTGTAGCTCAGCTGCTAGAGAGGATCATAATACATATCTGCTGCTGCTGCAGAACCTCATAATAATACATACCTTAGCTGCTGCAGAACCTCATAATATGCACCTCAGTTGCTGCAGAACTTCATCATACACACTATAGCTGCTATAGATTATAATAAATACCTCAGCTGCTGCAGCACATTACTGTACAAAATTCCCCCACGGAGCTGCGACACAGTGTTGATTTTTGGACACCCACACACATTTTACACTCGGCCTTTTGAGTGGAAAATACTTTATCAGTGTAATGTATAATATGTATCCAAATCCCATATACACATTGCGGAAGACTCAGCAGGCATCAGAATAATTAGCTGGTTTCTGATACATTGTTATGGTAAAATCTTGCTGCCATTTATGATATTATGGCCGGGGAGTAGTTGCTGTACCTCCACTGATGCTGCGTCCACATGATGCGCTTTGGATGTGTTTTCATTGCATTTTGGATGCATTTTCATTGAAGTTTCATTTTGTTTTTATTTTTTCATCAAAACACAACGAAAATGCATCCAAAACTCATCGGGGGTCATTTACCTTAAAAATTTATCTTTTTGCCTCTTATTTATGCTACTTTTTTTTTAGTACATTTGATAATTTTGTTCCTAAATCAGTGAATCACTTGCCTCGAAATTTGGCTGCACCATAATGTTTTAAGTGTTGCGCCTGATATATCTTTAAAATCTAGATGTGAACCGATGAAAAGACATAATTTTGGGGCAAATTGTTGTAAAAAAAGTTGCAAATAAACTGCAGTTTTTATCAGACGTGCAAGAAACTTTAGAAGTGTTTGAGACCTTTGTGAGACTTTTGTGTGACTTTATTAAAAACTTGCAAAGACTCAGCTGCCCAAAATATCAACCTCTAAGGTAAATCAAACAAGTCTAAAACCGGAACAAAAGAAGAAAAGACAGAAACAAATGTCCTGACTAGAGATAAATGACCCCCATTGTGTGAATGCGGGTGCAGGCAGCCTTACACCTCTGCGGATGCTGCCTCCTTCTTGATTTTGTATTTATGGATTTTGGTGGTCAAGCCGGAGTGGAGAACCCAGTTAGATCACAACCGGCAAGTAAAATACACGACTTCCATCTCTACATCCAACAACATACAAACCTATGTAAAATAACGCAAGTCCCATTCTTTAGCCCCCTCCGAAATACTATTATGTATAAAAGGATGGCTGTCTGTGACCCAGTCCGGGGTTAAAGAAAAAAAGATAACAAAAAATTTGCAGCAAATTTGTATTTCATAACGTCTTTTCTTTGACATGTTCAGAGATGGAAAGGAATTCTATCACAAAAATGGTACTTTATAAATCACCGTCGTGTTCCTCTGAGCTCCCGATTTGGCTTATATTCCTCTTTTATTGGCTCCTTTCTGCAAATATCTTATAGAAATATGCTAATGAGCCTCAAGTGCTCAGAGGGTGTCACCAGAGCACTTGCAGCACTACCGATCTGAATCTAGCTGAAGCAACATACAGACTGTGCAGGTGCAAGATTAAAGAGTCAAGTGGTGACGTTAGCAGCATGAGGTTTAGTTTTTAAAAGAGTTTTTGGCAAAAGAAGCCCATAGAAAGGAATATACAAGCAGTCCCCATTTTTGTACAAGATGGGTTCTTTAGGTTGGTACTTAAGCTGAATTTGCATGTAAAACGGAACTGGTATATTTCATAAAGGTAACTGCAGACAAATGTTTTTTTATGGTCTAAATGTCTATATTTGTATTTATGGAATTTATTGGAAAAACTATAAAAAGATTTAAACAAAATAAAAATATATTTTTTTATGTTCCTTGTCACAACTCCATTTTCACAATAATATGATGTCAGGGGAACAAGGATTATAAAAAAAAGCTTCATTACAGACACCTAACAGGTGATCATTGCAGCCTGGGACTAAAGTAACATCCAAAGAGGTCACCAGAGGTCATAAGGGGGCGGAGAGGTTGGTGTCAAATCAGTGACCATTTGTAAGTCCACATCAGGAGCCCGGAATAACTAGTAAGATTTTGGCTTTTTTATGGTAGATTTGCTTTTAGCCTCGCAGTAGATGTTTTTCTCTTGCTATTTTTTTATCATAATGTGATTTTGCTATTTTTTCCAATCCCCTTTTTCATTTCCTACTAAATTAAAGTACATTACAGAAAAAAAACAAATCTTTAACCTCGTACTTCTGTGTGCACAATCCCGGCACTATGGAGGAGGGGGGGGGGGGGGGGGGGGCAACGTTCCCATGGCGTCATGAACATTCTCTGCTAAATGCTGCCGGCTTTGCTGTTTTAGCACCTATCTCTCCCTCGGCTGCTCAGTGAAAAATCCCAGGGTGTGGGTGGGGCCTCTCTAAGCAGAAACATTATGACCCATCTAGTTTTTTTGTGGTGTAACAATGTGGTTAAATGATCAGGGTACAGGTTTATATACACTTTCATCTGGCTTCTGACATTGTACTAGCACACTGACACATAGAAAGATATGAGACAGATAAGATATGCATGAGATGATTAAACAGAGGCTGATAGACGATTACACACTTACACTTTTAGCTCTGCTACATCTCACAGATATGTGCCTGCCTCCCCTTTCCCCCCGGATCACTTATCTCTTTGTAGCTTGTAGTTTGCAGCCTCTCTCTCTGTGCTGGCAGGATGTGATCAGTGAGTGTCTCTGAGCTTTGTGCAGGGGGCGGGGCTACAGGCTCAGTGCAGAGACAAACAGAAATCTCATCTGTACAATCTCATCCAAGATGGCAGCCACCCGACCCTAAGTCAAAAGCTACAGGGTCGTGTCTAGGGGCAACTGAAATTGTGTACAGCAGGACTGATAGACAGGTTGGACTTATATCTGTGAAATGCTGCATTTGTGTTAATGACAATTAGAAAATGTGTTATTTTGTTACCCTGAGTAAATATAAGAAACTTCTTCATGGGAATATCCCTTTAATGCCACCAAGATGTGATGTATCTTTTACTATCTATGAGTAGAAAATCCAGTTGATGAGCTGACATAGAATTACACTATAGATTAGTGATGGTGAACCTTTTAGATACAGAGTGCCCAAACTACAACCAAAACCCACTTTTACGTCGCAAAGTGCCAACATGACAGTTTAGTGTAACCTGTTAATCTCTGCTGCATCACAGGTTTCAATCATATTGGCGTCCTGAGGATACCAATACAATAGAAAGCAGGAGACATTTGGATTGTAGTTATCTCCAGGCTCCCCATAACAGGAAAAATCAGGGGACCCAAAGCAGGAGCTCCAAAGATAATCCATCTCTGCAGAGCCGTACAAAAACCTCCTTCATATCATCAGAGCAGAGAACAGGCGTCTGTACAGGAGGATAAAAATACATCTACTATAAGAAAAGAGAATGATTGGACACCCACAAGATATGAGGTGTCATAAGGTAGAAAGACATTCTTGAAATGACTGCTCCTGGTACAAAGTACAAAGGAGAAGCAGCAGCATCCATGAGGTCAGAATATCTTTATTAACTTCAATGTTACAGCTGCTCCAGATATCGGCTTTTTCATGCCTTCAGAAGTCTACACGGCGAGCTAAAATGTTTCTGTTCTACAATGGGGCAAAAATATAATATGGATGGAATGGACATTGTTTACAATTACTGGATTATTTACATGTATAAATATGTGCCCTACATCAGACTCTAATTATTGTGCCCTTCATAAACTTACAGTGTGTTTTACGGTGACCTTTTCATAGTCATACAGTGATCAACACTACTCTAAATGTCTTTCAATTATTGTGCATTTCTGTGAAGGTTAATCATTGTTTCAAAAAATTTTTGTTAATGAAAGTCTTTTGATCTTATCAACAGATGATGCCTCTATACCCTGTAATAAACTCTTTCCTGCCTTCTAAACTGCTTAGAACTGACTTTAGCAACACATTTTAGTATATACTGTATGTCCATGGCAGAGAGACACACACTGGGAACATTGGGGAACAATTAGAGTTGAACAGAATTTCTGGGAGTTGAGCAGTGTCATGTCTGCAGGGTTTAGCAGTACTGAGCAGTATACAGTGGGTGTCTTCAATTTTGCAAAATTGTCACCGATACGGCCATTTAGGTGCACAGATTTGTGTTGCGGAGGACATGGTGCAGATGTGAAACAAAACTGGTGTACACACTTCATAAATATATGTGCAAAGTTCTCCAGAAAACTTGCACAGTCAGTTCGATAATTCTGGGTCAATGTCCTTATGCTTCTCACTCTTCACTGAAGACAGATCTGAGCA
Organism: Engystomops pustulosus; assembly: GCA_019512145.1. Taxonomy (NCBI): domain Eukaryota; kingdom Metazoa; phylum Chordata; class Amphibia; order Anura; family Leptodactylidae; genus Engystomops; species Engystomops pustulosus. Next base: position 12,580,117 of record CM033641.1, read on the forward strand.
GTACACCCAGCAGTTTAGCAGGCGGGAATTAAGCTGAAAACAGGAGGCAAAGGCATATTCATCTAATAAAATATATAAAAACAAAGTTTCTCATATTCACCTGAACTTTCAATTTCCAAAAAGAAATGTTAACTTTCAAAATTACATGAATTTACTTTTCTGTTACATTTTTTACACCAGAGAGTTACATAAAAAATGCCACATGTAAACATATTCTAAGAAATTCAGAACTGGCTGTATTCTTCAGGATTTTTATCAGAGATTGCATATAGAGGACCCACTGAACCCCCGCGAGTGATGACGTAAGCCAACACCTGGGAGCGTAGTCTAAGTGGTACTCGGTTTTTACCAGAGGCCACTGCTAAATGGGTTGGACTTGCTGTGGCAGGATACCTGCAGGTCACTCCACAGGCGCGACTTTGCCCGCGGTGGTGGCCAAGGCGTGGTACAGAATCGTAAGGCTGAGACAGAGTCATGGACAGGCTGGAGATCACAACTGGAAATCACTATAAATGCACAGGGTACCAGGAGACAAGCTTTCACAAAGACACAAGGCATAGAGATCCGACACAGGAAGGGGACGGCAATTTAACAGGAAAGGCGGACGGCCAATGCCAATCACCGGCTGGCCCTTTAAATCTTAGAGAGGCGACCAGCACGTGTCCCCGCCCCCGGAGTGTGGGGACTGCTGCTGGAGCAAGGAAAGGTAAGTGAGGCAAATATGTGAGGTTTATTGTTATTATTGCCCCAATCATATACAACCTTTTTTATTCATGGACATAACCATTTGAAGTGATTCAATGATCTTATTTACCTGTCGGTCATGATATGTGTCTTTCTGTAGTCCCCCAGTAGGGTTATGTGCTTTTAATTTATTATTTAGCTGTACTACTGTTACATATAGGGGCTGCAATGTGTGATATTTTTATGGATTTATTGAATTTTTCATAATGTTTTCTATATTCATATAAAAATTTGTATAACATTCCAAGCTTTAAAATAAAAATATGTGAAAGAAATCCAAATACTTTTTACAAGCAGTGAATTTTGAATAGTTAAGTTCATAAAATAGTCATACGTTGAATTCTACCATCTTTCTCTCAAAGGGGTTTAGCCATGAAATAAAGTTCTCAAATTGTAAACCCCTAGTGATGTTTACACTATAAGCATCATTTTTAACCCCTTATTTTACAATTTTACTCAGTGTTATTGCTGGTTTAGCTCCTATCACTCAGTGATGGTCAGTGTAAGATTCCAGAGTGTGGACGGGGACTCTCTAAGCAGACTTTTCATGATCCCTCTAGTGCTGTGAGATGCTGTGTGCTGACAATGTGCTTACATTATCAGGGTACAGGTTTATCTACACTTTTATTTACCTTCTCAACATTTACTCCTATTTCATAATTTATGCCAGGATGAAGCAACAGAAAATGCCGGAAATGGCTACAGGAAATTTGTCATGGCTTCCACAACCTCCTGGTCTTGGAACTTCAATAAATGGAGCCAAAAATCTAAAAAATTTTTGTCCATTTTGATTGTATAATATCACACGACCAGTAAATGCAATTACTGTATTTTTCCTCTATAGTCTGTGCTGTCACTCCAGAGACATAGCGATGGCTTCTCAGGGGCTTCTGCTGTGTGTCCTCCTCATCTCTATTCATGGTGAGACTTACTGACACAGTGTAACCATATATTAAAGCTATGATAGAAATACATCCATGTCTCCTCTTATTTATCCTCAGGATCCTGTGGAGAGATTGTTCTGACCCAGACTCCAGGTTATATCTCTGTGTCCCCGGGGGAGACAGTCACCATCTCATGTACAGCCAGTGCTGGTATAAGCAACTACTTACACTGGTATCAACAGAAACCAGGAGAACGGCCACAGCTTCTTATTAGATATGCAACAACCCGACACACAGGAGTCCCAGACCGATTCACTGGATCTGGAACTAATTTCAAGTTGACAATCAAAGTGACAGAAGATGATGCAGCAGATTATTACTGTCAGCAGAGTAGATATTATCCTCTCACACAGTGATACAGAGCCGTACAAAAACCTCCTTTCTCATTTATGCGCAGAGAAGTATTAAAGGTATATTCCCACAAAAATAACAAAATAACACATTCTCTTATTCACTTATTCTCTTATACATTATTTCACAGATATAATTCCAACCTGTCTCTATCAGTTCTGGTGTACACAATTATAGTTGCCCCTAGACACGACCCTGTAACTTCTGACTTTAGGGTCGGGGAAACCATCTTGCCTGAGGCTACTCGGAGCTTATCTCTCTTGTCTCTGCTCCTTGCACTCTAGCCACTCCCCCTGCACTCCATCCCCGCCCCCTGCAGTCCATGACAGAGATCACTCACTAATGTACATTGAGACACAGAATCTACAAGCTTCAAACTACACAAAGATAAGTTATTTATCTGGGGAGGCGTATAGCAGTCCTAGTGTGTTTTGGAATAGCAGAGATTTAGGAGAGCTGACTGTGTCATTGTGTGTAATAGGCATCTAATGGATCTCATCATCTCTGATCAGTCTCATCTCTCTCTCTATGTGTCAGATACTAGTACAATGTCCAGAAGCTAAATGAAAATGTATATAAACCACATTGTCAGCTCACAGAAGTAGATGGGTCATAATGGGGCATATTTACTTACAGGGTCACCGGAGTTCACAGAAAGTGCATTGTCCGTCTATAATGCAATGTGCCACGATTCACTAAGATCGTGTACGCCACAATCCCAGCGCACACACTTATTTAATACTTGTTAAAGCCGTTTTAGCCACTCAAGCGGTGCACAATCTCACAAAAGTGTGCAGGGTGACTCTTAGTAAATAAACCCCATTGGGTCTGCTTAGAGAGTCCCCGTCCTCACCCTGGAATTATGCAATGACCAGCCTAGGGAGTTATTGGATCTAAAAAAGCAATAAAAGTTAGTAAAATTGTAAAGAAAGGGGTTAAATTGATCTTTTTTGTGTTAACATCACTAGGGGATTGAGAGTGAGAATTTTTCATGTAAAAAACCCCTAAATCTTACGTTACAGAAAAGAAGCTCAACTGTGATGTCTTCTCTGGTTCAGCCTCTTCTCTGCACATCTGTAACTTCTGATACAAAATATTTATGTATGAATCAGTTTATGTAGAAAGTTGTAAACTTTTCCTATTCTTGACATTTCTTTTCTGTCTATAAAAATAACTGTATATAGAAAAATCAAATAACATTTTTTATCGAGTTACAGTTCTGGTATATGAGACATGAAAAAGGTCCATGATGCCTCAAGTGCAAGAACTGCCGTCGAGTGGGTTTTTGCTCTCAACAGGTGAGTATAATTACCAGATATGACAAAATGCGCGTGTCTGAGGAAGTTGGCGTGACCTCCGATACCTTTGCTACCCACCCTACAGCTTGTGCACAGTCTCCATTGCCACAAGTCAGAGAAAGGCTCGGGAATTGTTTGATTAATACACTATACACCATACACTCTGTCCTCACATTACTACACTATACACTACACAATCTGTCCTCACAGTACTACACTATACACCACGCACTCTGTCCTCACATTAATACACTATACACTACACAATCTGTCCTCACAGTACTACACTATACACCACACGCTCTGTCCTCACATTACTACACTATACACTACACAATCTGTCCTCACATCACTACACTATACACCACACACTCTGTCCTTACAGTACTACACTATACACCACATACTCTGTCCTCACATTACTACACTATACACCACACACAGTGTCCTCACATTACTATACTATACACCACACACTGTGGGGGTCCTTTACTAAGGGCCCGATTCGCGTTTTCCCGACGTGTTACCCGAATATTACCGAATTGCGCCGATTGTACCTGAATTGCCCCGGGATTTTGGCGCACGCGATCGGATTGCGGCGCATCGGCGCCGGCATGCGCGCAACGGAAATTGGGGGACGTGGCCGAACGAAAACCCAACGTATTCGGAAAAACCGCCGCATTTAAAAACCGAAAATGTGTCGCTTGGGAAGCGCTTACCTTCACCTGGTCCAGCTGGGTGTATTTCGGCGCGTTCAGATGATTTTCAGCGCAGCAGCGCCACCTGGTGGACGGCAGAGGAACTACCTTCATAAATCCTGGCCGGACCGAATCCTGTGCAGAGAACGCGCCGCTGGATCGCGAATGGGCCAGGTAAGTAAATCTGCCCCTGTGTCCTCACAGTACTACACTATACACCACACGCTCTGTCCTCACAGTACTACACTATTCACCACACACTCTGTCCTCACATTACTACACTATACACCACACACTCTGTCCTCACAGTACTACAATATACACCACACACTTCCTTCTTTTAACAAGGACCACCATCTTACATCAATACTAGTAGATAAAATTCAGGTGTTATAGGTCCCCCCTTTCGACCGTCATGTTCCATGTTCCATGTTCCCTTTCGCCAATAGTTCCAGAGTTGTCATTCTGACTGTGTCCCTCAGCCCTTCATTTAAAGAGACGTCTACTGACAGAGTGCAAAGTTAAGCAGCAGAATCCAAGCAACCACAATATATTTATACACCCGTCCTACAGCACACATGATACAGCAGCTCAGACATCGGCTTTTTCATGTAGGCTAATGTGACCCTACATAAACATAATGGGGCACATTTACTTACCCGGTCCAGTCGCGATCCAGCGGCGCGTTCTCTGCTCTGGATTCGGGTCCGGCCGGGATTTATGAATGTTGTTCTTCCGCCGTCCACCAGGTGGCGCTGCTGCGCTGAAAGTCATCTCATCACGCCGGAATGCACCACCTCGGACCAGGTGAAGGTAAGCGCTCCCCAAGCGACACTTTTTCGGTTTTTAAATGCGGCGGTTTTTCCGAATACGTCGGGTTTTCGTTCGGCCACGCCCCCCGATTTCCGTCGCGCGCATGCCGGCGCCGATGCGCCACAATCCGATCGCGTGCGCAACAATCCCGGGGCAATTCAGGTACAATCGGCGCAAATCGGAAATATTCGGGTAACACGTCGGGAAAACGCGAATCGGGCCCTTAGTAAATGACCCCCAATGTGTGATAATCATCCTTTTATACTATGCAGTGGCCAAACATATCCCTCTAGTTCTATAAATTATCTATAATATTTCCGTAGGGTGTATCAAGACTGAGCAGTATAGAAGAGAATAAACCACAGAAAATCCAATAGATGATCTGCCATAGAAATACCCTGCAGATTGCCCTCATATATCAGTATAATGAGCAGGAGACATCCCCAAAATCCTGAGTAACTGTCCTGTAGTTGGTCATTGCATCACCTCTAGATTTCTCCTCTATGTTATGTAGATCACTATGGAGAAAAGTCACCCGTCCGCTAGAGAGCACAGTATAGTGAATATTCATAGAAAACAGAAGGTTTAGTGTTCTCCATCCTCCCGGGACTGAGAGAGGGAAGCACAAAACATCTCAGCTATAAGAGTCTCATCAGGTGGAGAAGACCCGGATAGTATGAGGGAAGCAACAATGGAGGATCTTCATATAGGTGGTTGGGTTTGGGGCGAAAGGCTGCGGAGCATCCACCTAATCACTGGTATTATTCCAGGGTATTTTAATGGTACAATTCCATGTTGTTATTAATGTTTGGAGGGATTTTATTATTTAGTATAATGAGTATGGATAGAGATGTCTTCCATGTATCAAGACACGATAATCAATGTAATTAATGTTACAAATGTTTTCTCTTATATTTGTGACTTTTTTGGCACAGTTGCATATTTGCGCCACACAAGACTTTTTCAGTGTTTCACCTAATATATCTTTAAAACCCAGATGTGGACGTATTAAAAAATTGCAGTTTTGGTGTAAATGTACCAAGAGCAGATGTAGACAAAAGTTTAGAATGTAGGTGCAAAAGAATTTCAGACATTTTTGCGACTTCTTAAAAAGAAGGATAGACCAGAGCTCTCCTTATGGAAACTTTGCCAATTAAGGCCGCCATTCAGACGTGTGGAGAATTACAATTGACGCTCCTACCAGAGAATTCTGGGAAATATGTGAGTAGGTTTTTCAGGATGGGATAAGGAAAACATTTCTTCTTTTGGTTACCTTGTAAGGAATCCTTCTTAATATCAATCATGACTTTCAAGAAGCCTAATGACATAAGGAAATACGGACTTTTCTCTGTCCTGTCTGCAGCTCCCACACACTTCTCTTCTATCCTGCTACACGGGGGACACTTCTCTGTAGTATCTTAAAAATCCTACAAACTTCTCCTCTCTCCTGCTCTGAGCTGAGGCTATTTGTAAATAGAAGGTCATGAAGTGTAAACAGAGGCTGCATGTAGTGGCTGTAGTGGCTGCTGAGCTCTGCTGCTGGGGATGAGCTGCTCTGCACAAGAGCTCATTGTTGCTTCTCAGTTTACGCCAACTTCGGGCTGGAGTGTTTTTGCGCCTAAATTGCACCTAAATGAACAAGTTGCTAATAATGAATGATTATTAGGCGAAGGTAGGATAAAAGAGGAAAACATGATTATTTTTGCTGCATGACAAGTTTGGTGTTTAGTTGCAAAACTGGCGCAAAAACACTGTGACAACATGAACCTTCATCTATCCTATAGCCGGTCTGTACTGAAAAATTGCCCTCATCCAAGATGGCCGCTGCTTCCCTCTTGTTACTACGGCACATGCGCGCTAGGTAGACATCGGAAGTACTCTCACTGTGACACTACAGGGGAGCTGACAATGAGCTTACACCACACACTTTCGCTGTTTCTTCGAATATCCCGAGACAGGTGCTTTAATTACAGGTGTGTACCATTTCTATGAATGGAGAAGGAGACGTGGGCTGGTCATTTGCCGATAGGTGGGACTTCCTGTTTTTTAATGTGGGACACTATTGCACTTTACAGCCACTGAAATATGAATTTTCACTGTTAATGCATATACCATATAGGAATTGTAATATGTCATTATAACTGTTCACTTACAATGTTATTTTTGTACATGTTTACCTATATGCACCTTACCACTATCTGACCAATGGGAGACACTATGCACCTTTAAATAGCTGGTATGTAACGATTGTTGTTATGCTTGATAAAGGTGGATTAAACCACCGAAACGTTGCTATGGAATAAAGTTTCACCCTCGTTTTTTTGGACTACAACCTTGGAGTGCTGCCCATTTTTTGGTGATATCTATCTCCTATCTATCTATTATATAGATATTACACCCGGCTTTGTAGGTTGTGGATCTCCTTTCTTTCTTTCTTTCTTTCTTTCTTTCTTTCTTTCTTTCTTTCTTTCTTTCTTTCTTTCTTTCTTTCTTTCTAGAACAGGTGTCTGTACAGGAGGATAAAAATACATCTACTATAAGAAGAGAGAATGAGGGCGAATCCTCCCGGGACTGAGAGAGGGAAGAAGAAGAGAGAATGAGGGCGAATCCTCCCGGGACTGAGAGAGGGAAGTACAAAACATCTCAGCTATAAAGAGTCTCATCAGGTGGAGAAGACCCGCATAGTATGAGGGAAGTCCAAAGAAAGTCCAAAGAAAAAAACACCAAACACAAAAATTCCCTTTTTGCATTTTTATTTTTTTATTCGCCACCTTCAAAAATCCATAACTTTTTTATTTTTCCATGTACTATGGAGTTCCAAAACTGTGTGGGGGCTTTTTTCTGCATAACAAATTGCACTTCATAGTGATGGTATTTAATATTCCTTGCCGTGTACTGGGAAGTGGGAAAAAGCCCTCTCTATAGCCTGTAAGTCTCTGCTGCATATTGCAGCAAACAATTAATTACTGTTTTCAAGGCGTTTAACCCCCAAATGGAAAATAGCGCCCAAAATCGAAAATGGTCCTTTTTTTCTATTTTGAAAAACATAAAAAAATTCTATAAAAAACAATCACTCCTATATATAGAAGCATTAAAAACGGCATCAAATAAAAATAAAAAAATTACACCCCCACAGCTCCGTACACTAAAGTATGAAAAAGTTATTAGAAGAAGGCAAAATAAAAAAAATAATAAAATTGTACCGGAGGTTTTAATTTTTGTATATGTATGATAACATTATAAAACCTATATAAATTTGGTATCCCCTATGATTGTACCAACCCAAAGAATAAAGTAGACATGTCATTTGTGGCGCACAGTGAAAGCTGTAATATCCAAGCCCACAAGAAAACTGAGCAAATGCGTTTTTTTCACCAGTTTCCCTGCATTTGGAATTTTTTTCCTGCTTCCCAGTACGCGGCATGGTATATTAAATACCATTACTATGAAATGCAATTTGTTACACAAGCCATCACAGAGCTCTTTCCGTGTAAAAATAAAAAAAGTTATAGATTTTTGAGGGTGGGGAGTGAAAAATGAAAATGAAAAAACAAAAAAGGCCCAAGTCGTTAAGGGGTTAAAACAGGGGGTTTCAATAACCTGACACAAGGATCTTCCTCTAAGACAATCTGCAATTCTCCAAAACCGCCTAAAGCTGCCATGACACAGCCTCAAAAATATGATAACACAATCTGAGTCCAAGGAGGAAAGGTTTGTACAAATGCCACTCACAGGAGACGATGAGCCGGTTGAGCTGCACCAACAACTAATGCACAGGTAGAGATAATGGGGGTTATTGTGGGGGTTATTGGTCATTAGGCGGCTCCTTTGGACAGTTCTATGTCTATTTTTAGTGCTCCGTTGCCCATCAGATCCATTAAAGTAGTTTTGGCCCTTATAGTCTAATTTCTCTCTGGGATTTTTTTTTTTTAAAGTCACAAAAATGTCTCAAAATGCATAAAAAGTCCCAGCACATACACCAGCAGGTGACCGGAGTAAATATGAGATTTTTTATGAGATTTTTTTCAAAAGTCACAAATCATGAATTAAAAACTATGTTTTTGCATGTAGCATGTTGTTGCCCGGTGTTACAGTAACATAACCTGCTACCTTTTGGCAAAATTGGAGAGGGACCCAAGTACAACAGGAGACTTTCTAAGCAGGTTTCAAACGGCACAAATAATACACACTACATAGGTGATACCCACTCTAGGGTAAAATTTAAAGGGTTACATTTTCCACAAGCTTCTTCATTAACATCACTGCTGATGGACCTTGGTTGATGAGGCCTAAAGCAGCTTCCATTATCTTCAGGGTCGGACCCACTCCAAGTACTTACTGCAGCCTGCAGGCAAATGCTGCAGCAGGAACGTGTTGTGGATGTGACGTCACCTCTAAGCCTGTGCATGTAACCAGATATGGGAGGTGTAGTGCTAGTCTAAAAAGTAAATACCCCATTTTAACTGATTCTTTATTTTGATATAGTTCCTCCCAAAGTATGAATTCAATCACCTACTATACTATACATATAGCTAAATGATTACATATCGGCCCCTCTAATAGTTACATTACACATAACTCCCCTCCCCAAACAATTACATTACAAATTACCTCCCTCCCCCAAATCATTACATTACACATAACCCCCCCCCCCCAAATCATTACATTACACATAACCCCCCAACCCAAAATCATTACATTACACATAGATCCCCAAAAATCATTACATAACATTTAGGCACCCAAATGATTGCATTAAATTAAGGTCCCCTCAGTTTTTTTTTTTATATAAATCTTTTTATTGTTTTTAGTCAAGTAAATACATTACATATATTCAAGCTGTTTGTAACGTTAACAGGTAAAACCCGAACATTGATGTTGAGTCCACATATATTGCTATAGAGCAGCGATGGCAAACCTTTTAGACACCGAGTGCCCAAACTGCAACTGAAACCCACATATTTTTCGCAAAGTGCCAATGCGACAATCTAAGCAGTAACTTATTACTCCGCAACAGATTTTGTGTTTTAAATGCGTCGGTTTTTCCGAATCCGTCAGGTTTTCGTTCGGCCACACCCCCCAGATTTCAGTCGCGTGCATGCCAGCGCCGATGCGCCACAATCCGATCACCTCCGCCAAAATCCCGGGGCAATTCAGGGGAAATCGCAACAAATCGGAAATATTCGGGTAACACGCCGGGAAAACGCGAATCGGGCCCTTAGTAAATGACCCCCAATGTGTTTTTAGAGTTAAATGTGTTGTATCTTTTAGGATCTACTGCTCTCAAAAATCGATAGTATCTGCCCTGTCCAGTAACATGTGACCATAATTACTACATGGCTCCTGGCTTTATTCTCCACATACAGCAGATCACTATGGAGAAAAATCTACCACCTGCACAAATTACCACAAATATACCACAAATTACTGAATAGAGATGAGCGAGTATACTCGTCCGAGCTTGATGCTCGTTCGAGTATTAGCATACTCGAAACGGCTCGTTGCTCGGACGAGTATCTCACCGGCTCGAGATCTAGCATTTACTTAACAAAACACAGTGAAGAACAATGAAGAATACAATGAAAACAGTGAACACAGGATCATTTAAGTGAAGAACACAGTGAAGAACACATTGCAGATGTTCCGTACATCTGCTAACTTATCTGAAGACACGCGTGCCGAACGGTGTTCCTCACAATAGTATGTGAAGAACAATATGTGTGAAGAACACATTGCAGATGTTTCCATACATCTGCAATGTGTTCTTCACTGTTCTTTCAATGTGTTCTTTCAGTGAAAAATGCTCGAGTCTCCCATTGACTTCAATGGGGTTCGTTATTCGATACGAGCACTCGAGCATCGGGAAAAGTTCGACCCGAGTTACGAGCACTCAAGCATTTTAGTGCTCACTCATCTCTATTACTGAATATTCATAGAAAAAAGAAGGTTTAGTGTTCTCCTCTCCTGTAGAGGACCTCGTCTTCCTCTTTTGCATACACAACCTCAGGTGACGTCTCTCTGGAGGGGACACAGTATAAATGTCCGGGCTCTGTGATCTGTGATCAGACAATCCTCAGAGGAGAAGATGTTGTCTCTGACTTCTCTCATCTGTGTCCTGTATCTTTACATCAGAGGTAAAGTACAAGTGACGCCTCATATAATATCACACACATTAACCCCTTAGCTGGAATGAGGGGCTGTTGTTGTGGAGGAGTCAGAGATATTTCTGTCCTTTCTCTCTCTTCTTAGGTTCCTATGGAGAGATTGTGATGACCCAGACTCCAGGATATTTGGCGGCTTCTCCCGGAGACACCATCAAGATCCAATGTAAACCCAGTTCTAGTGTGACCGGTAACTACGCTTATATCAACTGGTATCAACAGAAACCAGGAGAAGCTCCGAAGCTTCTCATCTATAGGGCGACTACTCGCCAGTCCGGGATCCCAGAGAGGTTCAGTGGATCAGGATCAGGACTGGATTTTACTCTGACAATTACTGACCTGAAGGCAGAAGATGCAGCAGATTATTACTGTCAGCAGGTTAGATATCACCCTCTCACACAGTGATACAGAGCCGTACAAAAACCTCCTTCATATCATCAGAGCAGAGAACAGGTGTCTGTACAGGAGGATAAAAATACATCTACTATAAGAAGAGAGAATGAGGGCGAATCCTCCCGGGACTGAGAGAGGGAAGCACAAAACATCTCAGCTACAAAGAGTCTCATCAGGTGGAGAAGACTCGGATAGTATGAGGGAAGTACAGTGATGGGGAAGGCAGGAGCAGACTGTCCTGAACCCTGATCCTCTGATCACATGGTGGGATCTCCTGTGGTGATGAGGTCTATATTTCAGGAATTCGCTAGTCAAACAAGTCTTAAAATTGTTATAAAAATAAATGAAGCTCATTTCACACTACCGTTACTTCCCTCCTATAAAAAAGTGCGGAGGTTTAACGTATTAATTAAAATTCCCTTTGACAACAATGTAAATTTCATGACATCCGTTATTTCCCGTTTAGCCAGGGATCCGTTATCCAGGCGTTTTTTGGACAGAAAAAAATGACGAAAGCTGCAGAACTTCTCCATTTGAAAGAAAATGCATGAATAGCCGGTCCTGTCAATAGGATTTTTAATTGATATGTTAAACCTCCATTCTTTACTCATATTAATGGAGATAAGGAACGGAGGTTAGGAATGGTAGTGTGAACTTAGCTTAACATATTTGTTGTTTTTGTACATTTTTTAACAATAAATAAGTAGTACAGTGTATTACATAAGAGATCAAATGATCTCATGTTAGTCTCCCCCTGTTGGAGAAAGTGATATGAAAAAAAATAAGAAAAATATAAAATATAAAAAATTGCAAAAAAACACCAACAAACAAATATTACCATCCCTTAAAAAAATGATAAATTAATAATATAAGCCTAAAATGACAATTCCCATTCAAACACATACAAAAGAAATCCCAAAATACACAAAAAAACTACATATTTGGTAAAGGTGGGTCCATAACAATCTGTAAAAGCAGAATAATCATTGGAAAAAAAGATATTTTTACCTTAACATATGCTCTAAAAAGTGATACAAAAAAATTATGTGCTCCAAGATATGACAGCTAAATAGAACAACTCTTAAAATAACCCCTAACCAGATTTGTCAGCCGAAAAAATTAAAAAGTTATGCCTCCGAAAATATGGTGATGCTAAAATTAACAAGATTTTCTACAATTTAGTTTTTATGCAGTAAAATTGTGTGGGGCATTAAAAATCCATATAAATGAGGCATTTTCATAATCGTTGCATCCCATAGAATAAAAATAACATATTATTTTTATGGTACAGTGAACGGTCAAAATAAAAATAAAAAAACATTTGCCCCACCAATAAATAGTTAATAAAATCTCAACATTTAGCTATCTATGACCCAATATTAGGTAGCAGAAAACTGCATCCCATATGGAAAAATAATTAGCCCCTATAATCAACATTAAAAAAAAGAAAAAAATTATAGCCTGTACAATTTGACAAAACAAATCTGCTCTGGATGTCGCCTCATTCGATTATATTTATGGCATGCACTCTAAGGCTACATTCACACGATCATAGGGGGTTGTATATACGCCCCCCATAGGCCAGGCAATGGGCGCACACGTGTGGCACTGTATCGCTCCGTACAAGGGGAAAAGATAGGATGTCCTATGTCCTATCTTTCCTCGCGTTACATGCCGTACGCCATGCATCGCTATGGAGAGGTAAGGGGTAACCACTCCTCCTCTCCATTGCAATGAACGTATATGTCCGCCGGGCCGCATGCGTTCGTGTGAATGTAGCCTTAATTGGAGACCTGTACTTGCGAGTACTGAGACACGTTTGAACGTGTTTAGCTTGTATCATATGATCATATTCTTCACTAGAGATGAGCGAGCATAAAATGCTCGAGTGATCGTTATTCGAGACAAATTTTTGCCGATGCTCGAGTGCTCGTTTTGAATAACGAGCCCCATTGAAGTCATTTTTCAATGTGTAATTTTATTGAGAAATAATGTCTTCTGATAAGTTAGCGGATGTATGGAAACATCTGCAATGTGTTCTTCACACATATTGTTCTTCACATACTATTATGAAGAACACCGTTCGGCGCTCGTGTCTTCGGATAAGTTAGCAGATGTATGGAAACATCTGCAATGTGTTCTTCACTGTGTTCTTCACTTAAATGATCCTGTGTTCACTGAACAAAATACTGGAATAGAAAATGGGGTCCTCAAGGCTTATCTATTGGGATGCCCCGAACAAATCACTTAAGGCTGTCATAGAAAAAATACAACTAGTGATTGAAGCTTGTGAAAAACCTATTTATTATTTACAAATATTTACAGGTGGTGGATAAGTGTCTTTGTTGGCATATTCGGTACCTCGGCACTGGTAACCAGTCTAGAGAGAAGAACTTGTCGAAGGTGTCCCCTTAAGGTTAATGAAGCGTATATGTAAAGGACTCACCTCCGAAGTGTATGAATACGTCTCAAGAATCACAGATGGGTCATCTATGTAGCTCCTTAGATTAGGTGCCCGGAGTGGTACACCCTAATGTATTTGTCTGGCTGACAAGTCAGTATGGGTGACCAGAGGAGAAGGTACATAGAGTGTCAGACACAGGGAGGAATGATAGATGTCCGTATGGGCTCGGGTCTTATTGACTCAGTGGTCGCAGGAAAACCCTATAGTAACCCTGATTCAGGACAATCCTATTACACCCTGTATGCCTAGCCTCGGAACTGTGGTCCTATTTAACCACGGTTCCGACTGGAACCTGACCCTGCAATAACTGGCCCTATTAAAGACCTATGTTTGCAGGTGTCGTCAGGTAATTTTTTGCTTGCAACAGATAATGTCAAAGGCAAACAATAGTACCATCCACTTAAAAAAATGATAAAATAATTGATATAAGCCTCAAAATGACATCCATTCCAAACAATACCAAAAGAAATCCCAAAATACACAAAAAAACTACATTGTAAAGGGAGGGATCCATAACAATCGTGTAAAAGCCAGAATAATCATTGGAAAAAAGATATTTACCTTAACATATGCTCTAAAAGTGATACAAAAAAATTATGTCGTCCAAGATTAGACAGCTAAATAGAACAACTCATTAATAAAACCCTAACCAGATTGCAGCCGACAAAATAAAAAGTTATTGCCTCCGAAAATGGTGATGATCTAAAAATTAACAAGATTCTACAATTTAGTTTTTAGCAGGAAAATTGGTGTGGGCCATTAAATCCATTGAAATGAGGCATTTCATATGTTGTGCATCCCTAGAATAAAAATGCCTCAACTTCTACTATTATTTTTATGGTACAGGAACGGTCAAAATAAAAATAAAAAAACATTTGACACCAAGCAATAGATATTAATAAATTCAACATTAGACTATCTAGACCCAATATTAGGTAGCATGAAAACTGCATCACATATGGAAAAAATATAGCCCCTATAATCAACATTAAAAAAAAGAAAAAAATTTAGCCTGTACAATTGACAAAACAAATCTGTCTGGATGTCGCTCATTCGATTATATTTATGGCATGCACTCTAAGGCTACATTACACGAATCATAGGGGTGTATATACGCCCCCCCACATAGGCCAGGCAATGGGCGCCCACGTGGGTGGCACTGTATCGCTCCCGTACAGGGGAAAAGATAGGAGTTCCTAGGTCCTTATCGTTGTCGCGCGTTACATCCGTACGCCATGAATCGCTATGGAGAGGTAAGGGTGGACCACCACTCCTCTCCATTGCAATGAAGTATATGTCCGCCGGGCCGCATGCGTTCGTGGTGAATGTGCTAATTGGAGACCGTACTTGCGAGTACTGAGACACGTTGAACGTGTTTAGCTGTATCATATGATTACTGCGTCACTAGAGATGGAGCAGAGCATCAAAATGCTCGAGTGATCGTTTTCGAGACCAAATTTTTGCCGAGCTCGAGTGCTCGTTTTTGAAATAACGAGCCCCATTGTAAGTCATTTTTCAATGTGTGTAAATTTTATTGAGAAATAATGTCTTCTGATAAGTTCGATGTTATGGAGGATATGGAAAACATCTGCAATCCCTTCACGATGTTCTTCACACAACTTGTTCTTCCAATAATATTATGAAGAACACCGTTCGGCGTCGTGTCTTCGGATAAGTTAGAGATGTATGAACAAATGCAATGTGTCTCTCCTGTTCTTCATTTTAAATGATCCTGTGGTTCACTAACAAAATACTGGAATAGAAAATGGGGTCTCAAGGCTTAATCTATTGGATGCACCCGAACAAATCAACTTAGGCTGTCATAGAAAAAAATACAACTAGTGATGAAGCTGTGAAAACCTATTTATTATTACAAATATTTACAGGTGGTGGATAAGTGTCTTTGTTGGCTCGGTACCTCGGCACTGTTAAACCAGTCTAGAGAGAAGAAACTTGATCGCAAGGTGTCCCACTTAAGGTAATGAGCGTATATGGTAAAGGACTCACCTCCGAAGTGTATTGGAATTACGTCTCAACGAATCACCAGATGGGTATCTATGTAGCTCCTTGAGATTCGGTGCCCGAGTGGTACACCCTAATGTTATTTGTCTGGCTGACAAGTCAAGTATGGGGACCAGAGGAGCAGTACATAGAGTGTTCAGAGCACAGGGAGGAATATTAGATGTCCGTATGGGCTCGGAGTCTTAGGGACTCAATGGTCGCAGCCACCACCCACACCCACGATCACACACACACCCTATAGACACCTGATTCAGGCAAATACTATACACCCTGAGCTAGCCTCGGCAAATGTGGTCCGATTAACCACGGGTTCGACTGGAACGACCCTGCATAACTGGCCTATTAAAGACATGAAGAACATTGCAGATGGTTTCCATACATCTGTCAACTTATCAGAAGACTAATTTGCATGACTCGACGCAGATTCAAGCAGGCAAAATACTCATACCGAGCAAGAGCCGTTTCGATCACATATACTGAACAGCAAAAAACTTAGCGCTCATACATTCTAGTAAAAATACGTGAATCTTAAAAACCATGCCAACTAAAGCAGACAGTTTGGAAAATGGAAAGTAATTAAGTAACGGCGGCGGTCGTGTCGCGATGCTATGAGAGGCTCAGGGCAGCCTCATCTCATAGCCGGTTAAGTCTCTGTGCATATGCAGCAAAGGCTACCGGTAAACACCCGCGAGTTATCCGGGGTGTTATCACAGCGAGGCTGCCGGCAAAGCTGCTGGCAGCCTCAAGAAGAGGCTCAAGCTCAGAGACAGCGATCGCTGCTCCCGTGACGTCATGCGGGAGTGGCGATCCGTCTCCATGGTAGCCTCGGGTCTTCCGAAGACCCGAGGGCTATTTAGTTTTACCCCTTCATACAATGTGCTGAAAGCACATTGTAATGAATGGGAGGAAAATCCCCATATACTGCCATACTGTGTATGGCGTATATGGTAGGGACGATCGACAACCTGGGTTAAAGTCCCTGGGAGTATGAAAAATCAGTAAAATAAAAAAAAAAAAGTTACAAAAAAAAATTATAATAAAAAAACCTAAAATTTCAAATCACCCCCCTTTCCCTAGAACTGACATAAATATAAATAAACAGTAAAAATCATAAACACATTAGGTATCGACGCGTCCGAAAATGCCCGATCTATCAAAATATGATAACGGTTTTTCAATACAATTAACCCCATACCGGAAAATAGCGCCCAAAGTCGAAAATGGCACTTTTTTACCATTTTGAAAAATATTAAAAAATCTATAAAAAGTGATCAAAAGGTCGTACAGTCCCAACAATTATACCATTGAAAATAATATCAAATTTCGCAAAAAAATGACACCACCCACAGATCCGTACACGAAAGTATAAAAAAGTTATTAGTGCCAGAATTTGGCAAAATAAAAAAAATCATTTTTGTACAGGAGGTTTTAATTTTTGTAAATGTATGAAAACATTATAAAACCTATACAAATTTGGTATCCCCTTAATCGTACCGACCCAAAGAATAAAGACATGTCATTTGGGGCACTCAGTGAAAGACGTAATATCCAAGCCCACAAGCAAATGGCGCAAATGCCATTTTCACTGCATTTGGAATTTTTTTCCCACTTCTTAGTACATGGCATGGAATATTTAATACCATCACTATGAAGTGCAATTTGTTACGCAGAAAACAAGCCGTCACACAGCTCTTTACGTGTAAAAATAAAAAAGTTATAGATTTTTGAAGGTGGGGAGTGAAAAATGGACATGAAAAAACAGGAAAGGGCCCGGTCGTTAACCGGTTAATTTGAGCGCTATGACTATCTGCTTCAAAAGTAGAGAATTTAGAACTTTGAAAATGGAGAATCTAAATTTTGAAGCTAATTTGTAGTACAACAAGGCTTATTTACTAAGGGTCCCGTCTTTGACCATAAAAATATCCCCCGCTTCATAAACTTAACTCATTGCCCATGCTGCCCGGTCATTTAGGTGATGCCATCGCGCCAGATGGTGGCTCGGGGTCGCAGGTGTGAGCCGGGGGTGTTAGCTGCATAATAGCTGAAGGAGTATGTGGGACCAAAGCTTCTTATCTATGATGGAACCACCTGATATACAGGAGTCCCATTCCGGGTCACTGGATCTGGGTCTGGAACAGATTTCAAGTTGATAGAAGACGATGCGGCAGATTATTATTGTCAGCCTCTGATATCCAGGACTATTTTGTTGAGCCACATATGTTAGGAAAGTATCTTGACAAAGTAATCTCTGGTAGGTTTAATTAAAAAATGTTTGTATGTCTCTCACTGACCTATTATGTGGTAGAGACCATACCTCCCAACATTTGTGAAAAGGAAAGAGGGACAAAATGGCGATCCCCCTAAGCCACACCCCCAATCACTCCCTGGCCACGCCCCAAATTTTAGCCATATTAAAATAATAAAAATCATCTCAATAAAAAAAAAAAATTATCCTCATTGGGATTTGAACCCAGAACCTGCAGTGTCCATGTACAATAATGACACAGTGCCTCAGCCCACCTGAGCTATAACCTCTGTGATTAACAAGGTGGAGAATTTTGGTAACTAAGAACTATGACTATATACTGCCTTGGTATATAGGGAGGGATCTTCTCAGATTATTGTAATTATTGAGACTATTATTATTATTATGGAGATGATTATTATTATTATTATTATTATTATTATTATTATTATTATTATTATTATTATTATTATTATTGAGATGATTATTATTATTTTTACCATTATAATAATCATCTCCCATAATAATAAATAATACAATTTATAATATAATAATAATCTAAAATAATAATAATATAGCTGAATAATTACAATAATATCTCTATTCGAAGAAGATCCCTCTCTATATCTCAGTGCTAGTCTGTGTCACAGTGTTACATGGCAGATAAACACTTCTAGTTACAGAAATCCTCAGCTCTGTATCACTGGGTTTTATAGACCAGTTAGGTTAAGCTCTGTCTATGGTGGAGAGGTCCCGGGTTCTTCAGCCTCGCCCAACTTTATGTAATTTAATTATATAAGAGCTTGTTCTGGGAAGCCCTGGAGACCATATATGGAAGTAATGACTCTGAAGCTTGTATGAACCCCGCTGATTCTCTGCTCTCTCCTGATCGTAAGCCCGACACTTCTCTGAAAAGGTTCCTACCGCTAGTCTGTTAGAACGCCTTTGGTACTGTGGGTTCAGCACTTTCAAAGTATTTACTATGGGACACAGCGCCGGGACCTGGGGGGAGAATCCGTGACAATCTCATAGCTGCCCGTGACGCGGGGCAGAGGTACGAAAAACGGGAAAGTCCCGTCAAAATCGGGACGGTTGGGAGCTATGGTAGAGACAATGCCACCAGCTGCTACAGATCTGTATAATGTGTAGAACGCTGATCCCTCGAATCCAGCCAAGCCATCACTTCATCAGGTGGAAACTCCTGGAGGTCATTGACAGATCAGCGACTCAGTGAACAAACACTTCTGCCATGTATCATGGACAGCTTCCTGATGTCACGTCTCTGGACACTTTCTGATTTTATTGTGTCTGGAGATCAATCAGATTTCTTCTCACTTTTAATACCTGGTTCCTTTCACCTACAAACCTCATATCTTATGTTTCCATATTAAAACATGACATCACTTCCCTCTCTGTGATATTATACATGTAACACGTGCTTGTATCTCATCCACAAGATGGAAGCATCAGACCACAAATGGCTTCCTCAGATATAAAGGCATCATCTAACTCTCTTTCTTATAGCGCATTAAAAGTTTTTAATTTTAACCTCTTTGAGCTGGTGCAGAGCTGCTAATAATATTTTTAGAGGGTTCACAGGGTGAGACCTCATCATATAGACTTAGGGTTTGCGCACTATAAACACTATAACCAATATTTTGAGTAAACAATAGTAAGGTTAACACTTCTGGGGTCACCAAAGTTATTGCACCATCCCGGAATAGGACCTACACATGTATATACACCTCTCATGGCAATAATGGTATTAGATTAGTTCTAGAGAGTTTTCTTATAGACATAAGAATTTAAACTTCACAAAAGCTTCCTAGACCTTGTGGGGGAGAGTCACAAAAAGATTAATATTAATTTTCATCTGGGCATTTGCATTTTATTAAATTCAAGACTAGAAATATCAAGTCAGACCCGAGTAGGCTCCAGGTTTCAGTAGGGCCTCTGGGTGACAGAGCCTCAGTAAGGCCCCTTTGCTGTGAATCATGTGGGGACATAAAACATTTAGAAACTAAACTCTTCCTGCTTCCTGTTCCTAGTTATGTTCAAATAAAAAAAAAACCCAATCCCCCCCCCTTCCCTAACCCATGATTCATTATTACCAGCCACCCTTACACCCCATGGCTTCCTTATGTTACTCCTGGTGTGGCCCCCCAGTAGCCTGGCCTCGCATGGTGCCAGGTATGCCCAGTGCTTGGTACTGGTCTTGTGTCAAATAGTGGTTATTGGATTACCCTCTTTCCAGAAAAGCT
This sequence comes from Engystomops pustulosus, assembly GCA_019512145.1. Lineage (NCBI taxonomy): Eukaryota > Metazoa > Chordata > Amphibia > Anura > Leptodactylidae > Engystomops > Engystomops pustulosus. The sequence continues at coordinate 12,600,511 of CM033641.1, forward strand.
AAGACTATTTACACGGGCTGTATACCAAAATGTAAAAAACCTACAAAAAACCCTTGCACAGCTGTGTCGGCCGGTTTTTTGCCAATGGTTCTTACTGAATGAACTTCCAATGGCTCGGAGCCAATGCTGCCTGGATTGCGAGCTTTAAAGACTTGTATGGGATGGAAAAGACGGTTTCCAAGCACCAAAAAAAAATTACTAATTTTTTTTATTAGTTCATCGTAAAATTGACAGACACCAACGGTGTTATGATTAAGGTATCGCATAAGTTCTTTAGCCCGACGTGTCAGCCTGCTTGGGTGGACAGTACCCAGTGGGGTCTTTACTAAGGGCCCGATTCGCATTTCCGATGTTTGTACCCGAATATTTCCGTTTGCGACAATTTTCCCCTGTATTCCCCCGATTTGGCGCAGTGATCGATTGTGCTGCATCGGCGCCGGCATGCACGCGAGGAAATCGGGGGGCGTGGCCGAATGAAAACCCGACGGAATTCGGAAAAAAACGCTTCATTTGTTGGGGTTGGGTGTTCTGCAATTGCTGCAAACCCTAAGTCTATATGGAGGAGGTTCTCACCCTGTGAACCCTCTAAAATTATTATTAGCAGCTACTGCACCAGACTCAAGAGGTTAAAATTAAAACTTTTATATGCGCTCATAAGAAGAGAGTTAGAGATTGTCCTTTATATCTGAGGGGAAGCCATTTGTGGTCCTGCATGCTTCCATCTTGGTGATAGATACAAGCACGGTGTTACATTATAATATCACAGAAGGGAAGTGATGTCAGTTTTAAATGGAAACATAAATATGAGTGTTTGTTAGGTGAAAGGAACCAGGTATTAAAAGTGAAAGAAACGTCATATTGATCGGTCCAGCACAACTAAAATCAGCAAGTGTGTCCAGAGACGGTGAAATCAGGCAGCGAAGCTGTCCATGATACATGGCAGAAGTGGTTTTTCACTGAGTTTCGCTGATCTTTCAATACCCCAGGAGTTCCACCTGATTGAAGGATGGCTGCTGGTTCGAGGATCAGCGTTCTACACATTATACAAGATCTGTAGCACTGTGGCATGTCTCTACCATAGCTCCCAACCGTCCCGTCCTTGACGGACTTCACGTTTTTTCGACCTCTGCCCCTGCGTCACGGGCACTATGAGATTGCACGGGATTCTCCCCCCAGGTCCCGGCGCTGTTGTCCCATAGTAAATACTTTGAAAGTGCTGAACCCACAGTACAAAGGCGCGTTCTAACAGACAGCGGTAGGAATCCTTTTCAGAGAAGTGTCGGCTTAGCGGAGTCAGGAGAGAGCAGAGCATCAGCGGGTTTCATCAAGCTCAGAGTCATATACTTCCATAATGGTCTCCAGGGCTTCCCAGAACAAGTCTCTTATTATTAAATTACATAAAGTTTGGGCGAGGGCTGAGAAACCCGGGACCTCTGCACCATAGACAGAGCTTAACTAACTGGCTATAAAAACCCAGTGATTACAGAGCTGAGATTTCTGTAACTAAGAAGTGTTTATCTGCCATGTAAACACTGTGACACAGACTAATGGCACCTGAGATATAGAGAGGGATCTTCTCAATAGAGATATTATTGTATTATTCAGGCTATACTATTATTATTCTTAGATTATATTATTATTATAAATTGTATTATTTTATTATTATGGAGGAAAAAAAAAAAATGATATTAATAATGGTAAAAATAATAATATCATCTCAACTAATAATAATAATAATAATAATAATAATAATAAATATAAATAATAATAATATACATAATAATCATTCCATATAATAATCAATAGTTAATCATTACCAAAATTGAGAAGATCCCTACCCTATATACCAGGCAGTATATAGTATCGTTCTTAGTTTACCAACAGTTCTCCACCTTGTTAATCACAGAGGTTATAGCTCAGGGGGGCGAGGCACGTGTGTAATTATGTACATTGGACACTGCAGGTTCTCGGTTTCAAATCCCCAATGAGGATAATTTTTTTTTGTTATTGAGATGATTTTTATTATTATAATATGGCTAAAATTTTGGGGCTTCCAGGGTGGTTGGGGTGTCGCTATAGGGGGATCGCATTTGTCCCTCTTCCTTTGTCACAGAATGTTGGGAGGTATGTGTCTCTACACATAATAGGTCACGTGAAGACATACAAACATTTTTTTAATTAAACCTACCAGAGATTACTTTGTTCAAGATACTTTCCTAACATATGTTGCTCAACAAAATAGTCCTTGGATATCAAGGCTGACATAATAATCTGCGCCATCGTACTGTATATCAACTGAAATCTGTTTCCAGACCTCCAGATCCAGTGACCCCGAATGGGACTCCTGGTATCAGAGTGGTTCATCATAGATAAGAACTTTGGTCCCACATACTCCCTTCAGTATTATGCAGCTAACACCCCGGGCTCAACACCTGCGACCTCGAGCCACCATCTGGCTCGATGGCTCATCACCTAAATGGACACGGCAGACATGGGCCAATGAGTTAGTTATGAAACGGGGGATATTTTTATGGTCAAAGACGGGAACCATTAGTAAATAACCTGTTGTACTACAAATAGCTATCAAATTAATTCTCCTCCATTTCAAAGTTTACATTCTCACTTTTGAAGCATAGTCAGGAGACGCTACAAATTAACCGGTTAACGGACCCGGAGCCCTTTCTGTTTTTTCATGTACATTTTTCACCCCCTTCAAAAATCTATAACTTTTTTATTTTACACGTAAAAGGCTGGTGCCGGCTTGTTTCTGATTCGTAACAAAATGAGGACTTTCAAGTCAGGTATAAATATCCAGCCATGTACTAAGAAGTGGGAACAAAAATTCACAAATCAGTGAAAATGGCCTTTTGCGCATTCTGGGCTTGGATAGATACGCGTCTTTCACTGAGGCCCCAAATGACTGTCTTATATTTGGGTATGGTACGTTAAGGGATAACCAACATTTGTATAGGTTTAGTTTTCTAAATTTAACAAAATTAAAACCTCCTGTACAAAAATGATTTTTTATTGCCAAATCTTCTGGCACTAGAACTTTTTGTTACTGTCGTGTACGATCTGTGGTGGTGGTCATTTGTTTGCGAAATTTTGATCTTAGTGTTCAATGGTATAGCATTGTTTGGGGAACTGACGACTCTTTTTGATCACTTTTATATAAGATTTTTTAATATTTTTCAAATGGTAAAAAACGTGCCATTTTGACTTTGGGCGATATTTCGTAGGGTAATTGTATTGAAAACACGTTATACTATGTTTGATAGAGCGGGTCATTTTCGGACAGCTCGATACCTAATGCGTTCGGATGATTTACGTTGTTTATTATATTTGTCCGTTTAGGAAAGGGGGTGATTTGGTGATTTGTAGGTTTGGTTTTTTATATAATTTTTTTGTGGAACGTTTGGTTTTTTTTATTTACTGATTTTCATACTCCCTAGGTACTTTACCAGGTTGTGACGGTCTACCATATACTGCCACCTACAGAGGAGTATTGGGATATTCTCCTCATTTTTACAATGGCTTCAGCCATGGACTGACAGGGTTAAAATAAAATAGCGGGTTTCGGAAGACCGAGGCTACCATGGAGCGGAGCGCCACTCCCGATGACGTCACGGGAGCAGCGATCCGCTGCCTAATGATTGAGCCTTCTTGAGTGCCAGAGCTGTGCCGGCGACCGCGTGAGAAACCGCGGGAAACGCGGGTGTGACCGGTAGCCTTGCGCATATGCAAGAATTACGGCACTATTGAGCGGGCACGCTCCCCACAAAAATCTGATGAGAGCATCAGGAGGTAAAACTGAGTCTGCAGTGATGCGCGAACCGGTTGAGGTTACCCCCTCCACAGTTAACACCCACGATTGGTGGCAGCAAAGTTGCCAGTGGTATATAAATCAATGTGATACATGTGTGCCAGAATTTAAAGGAAACCTACCATTTGATTTGATGCATTATGAAGCAAACATACCTTGAGAATGCTGTAGCTACACTGATGCAGGATCATATCTTGGTTAATCCCTGTGCTGAGCGGTTTTGCTGATAAAACAGATATAACATTATGATTATGCTTGCTTCCATGCTTCTTGTAGCAGGAGAGTTTTTCTCTGCAGCAGATGATGATGCAATCACTTTCTTTCTTCCTGCCAGACAGAATAATCAATCGCTGCACCATCCCCCAGCTGCTGTGTATGAGTGATGCAGCTCAGTTTGATTAGTGCTTGACCAGTCACGCTTAGACATGCTTCACCATTTGTAATTCCAAGCTCCCGTGTCTATTGTGTTTATGTAGGCAGCCATGCTGTCCCAGCTTTCCCAAGGTCTTGAATGTTATATTTTTTTTTTCAGCAAAACCACTCAGCTCAGAGATTAGCCAAGATATGATCCTGCATCAGTGTAGCTACAGCATTCTCAAGGTATGTTTGCTTCATAATGCATGAAATCAAATGGTAGATTTCCTTTAATTATTTTGACAAATAACAATAAACAAAACATTGAGAACAATTATAATATTTAGCAAAACTATTTATCTCCTTATCTGCAAACAGAGGAGTGAAAAAAAAAAGAAATAATCTCCAGAACCTCCAAACAGCCTCTATGTAGCACTGAGCCAATGTATGCATGTAGTCAGCATCCTATGGAACAATCCAAATGACTGATTCATAAGGTAATAGGTATTTTTTTCCCATAACCTGTAAAGCGCTATGAATTATGTTGGCGCTATATAAACAAAGGTGATAACTTTTTTTTTAAGTTCTAAATTTAAAAACAATGTATATCTATATATAATAATAGTATAATAAATTTTCACAACCTCTGTGATTAAATCCCCCAAAAAAGTGGTAGGTGTCATTTGGATGGAAAAATGAAAAAAAATGAGAACTGCACTCCAAGGTAATGTGAAAAAAACGGATGGGAGCTTTATTATCCCAAGTGCATGTTTCAGACCCTGTTGAGGATCCTTTTTCAAGCCAGGATCCTGAACAGGTGTGAAACATTGCACTTGGGCTAATAAAGCTCCCATCCGTTTTTTTCACATTTACCTTGGAGTGCAGTCTCATTTTTTTCTTGGATATAATCGTCTGGTGTGTCAAGTCCAGGATATTGAGGGTTGCACCCACAAAGTTATTTTGCAATTTGGTGCTGCTGGATTTTTCAAATGTTGTTTATACTATATTTGGATTTTTTAGAGCTTTCCAGTACATTGCATGGAATATTGAATGGTGACAATAGGAAATACATTTTGCTTCACAGAAAACCAGTTTGCACACATACATACCGAGGCGATGGTCACAAAGCCCTAGGCAGCCAGCAGAAGATGCAGAAGGGCAGAAAGGTGCATCAGCCGATTTATAGCCACAAAAAAGCTTGTAACCGCCCACCCTGCCCAGGACTGAGCACACAAAGGTCTGCCCATAGGGTCTCCCTGGTGCGGCATTGTTAAATATTATATATCAACAATATTCATTAGTATTAGACCATGAGGAGTTAAAGTAATAGCCAAACACGCGCTGTTGACATACACAATCTATATCGGCATAAGGGATGAGCTACTGTACATTACATCAGCCTAAATATATATATATAACTATATTATATATATATATATATATATATATATAATATATATATAGACCATATATAGGGAACAGAACATCCAACACTACAAGACACCTCTCTACTTTTACTATGTATGACAGACAGACAGTGTCATGGCGGCTGGTATGGAGAGGCTGGTATAGAGAGGCTGTGACGGAGAGGCTGTGACAACGATGATACGACAGCTAGGACAGCTGGACGTCTCTCACTGCTGGAACTCTTGTGCTCTCATGTCTCGGACGTCTCTCATAGACATTAGGAAGACACACACACACAACAGGTGGATAAAGATATATGAAGAGTTCCTGGAGAAGATGGAAACCTCCTGGCCATTACCAGAACATATTCTCAAAGAAAGATTGACTGACATGGACCCGTGACTGATAACCTAAGTATCTTGTATCCTGTATTCTGCATTCTGGATGACGGCAATAAAGGAGACTTTTTATGAATATTACTCTGAGTCCTTCTGGTGTCACCCGAGTGACGTATTTTTGGGAATAATCAGTTTGACACCATAAAGTATAGTTATCTGTATCAAATTACATTTAACAATACATAGAACAATAGAGACTTTTAACATCATGTAACAGGCATTTTTAGGGTAATGTGCAGAAGACAAAACATTTATCATTTGTACACTATGCTGCCCGTCCCTGAGGTGAACAACAATCTGAGGACCACGTGTAGGACCAGTCCCCCGGCGAACACAACATGAGCTGCAGTGGATGACAAAACGAATCCAGAAAAAAGGAAACGCCTGCTGCTTCAGTTATCTAAGACTCCCGAGCAGGGCTGCAGGTAACTTACTGCGCACATGGGACCGGATATCATCTCTTGGGAGGGCCCACACAATTTGCCAGTCGGGAAAAAAAAAGATTAATTCAGCTCACCACTCCCGGCTTGTCCTCCACCTGCCGAGCACGGACGATCCCGAGACTCCGGACTTCATACCAAAAAGGAAAAAACTGTAGTCCAGCACAGGTTCCGGTTGGTTAAAATATTAGCAATCCTTTATTAGAGTAGAATAAAAAATTATATTGGGCATACAAACACGAATCCCTAAGTTACAAGCATATAATCAACGCGTTTCTGCCTAAACGGCCTTAGTCATGATCTGCCAAACAAACTCTAAGATTCCATTTAAAACCCGGTAAGCACCACCCTTCCCTATGATGTCACGTGGGTGTATGTATACTCATTGTATATTCATAAGGTGGAAACACTCCCGAATTGGACATAGGTCTGTGGAATTTACCCATACTTAGGTTGCATAAATATTTTTGTTTGGAACAACTTGACAAGTATCAGTAGCAGAGGGATAAATCCTGTCTTAAGTTTAATCCGACTGGATGTCTAGTATTTAACAAGAACATCCAGTAGGATTCTCGGTTTAATAATTTTTTTCTTAAGTCTCCTCCCCTCGCTGATCTTGTGACTTTTTCTATTCCCTGCCAAGAAAAACTTTTTAAATTACCTCCATGAACATTTTTAAAGTGTTTAGACAATGCCGATATGTTGAGACTCTCATTAGTGGCGTCAGACATATGTCTACAGATTCTTTTCTTGAGTGGACCGGTTGTGCAGCCTACGTACTGTACTAGACATTCCGTACAGGAACCCAGGTAAACCACATTGGATGTATTAGAATTAATGTAAGTATTAATTTTATATTTGTTTTTCGTTGAATAGGATGTGAATTCCTGGTCTTTTTATCTGTACATATTTACACGATTTACATATCTTGTGTTCACAGCCATGACTGCCTTTAAAATTTAAGTGCTGTTCCCTCTTTTTGTCTCCTTATTGGAAAACAGGCTAGGGGACACTATAGAACCTAAGGAGGTGCCCCTCCTAGAGACAAATCTAACCCCCGTCGACACAACCCCATTTTTCTGATGATGCATTTAATTTCATTGTATTGTTTGCTGAAAGCTGTAACAAAGGTAATGGGGGTTTACTTTTATTTTTGGTGCCAGAAACCTCAAATTATTCTTTGTCCTGTAATAAATTATTTCTTGTTTTATTGTTAATTTTCTTTTCCGCTGCAGTCAGGACTTGGTTTTTATAGCCCCTTCTGGATAGTCTACCTTTGATTATTTGAATTTCATTATCTAGGTCTTCTTTCCTAGAGCTATTTCTTTTAGCCCTCACCATTTCACCATATGGTATTTTATTAATAACGTGTTTAGGGTGGTTGAACGTCGCTAAAAGAATAGAATTGCCCGCAACTTCTTTCCTATAGGGTATTGAAATTATCTGATTTACATCTCCCCGTAGTCTGACGTCCAGGAACACCACCTGCTTACCACCAAAATTCTAAGTAAAGCAAAGATTCATATCATTGTTGTTATAATGAGACATCATTTCTTCAAAATCCTTTTCGGTGCTTTCCCAAATCCACATTAAATCGTCAATAAATCTCCCCATCCATTTTATATGTTCTCTAAAAGGGTTTGAGAAGGAGAAAACAAAGAGTTCCTCCCATTGTGTCATATAGATATTCGCAAGTGAGGGGGAAAATTTCACACCCATAGGGGCCCCCCTCACTTGCAAATAAAATTCAGCATTGTACCGATTGTACCTGAATTGCCCCGGGATTTTGGCGCACGCGATCGGATTGTGGCGCATCGGCGCTGGCATGCACGCGACGGAAATCGGGGGCGTGGCCGAATGAAAACCCGACGTATTCGGAAAAACCGCCGCATTTAATAACCGAAAATATGTCGCTTGGGAAGCGCTTACCTTCACCTGGTCCGGCTCGGTGTACTCCGGCGCGATCAGATGCATTTCAGTGCAGCAGCGCCACCTGGTGGACGGCGGAGGAACTGCCATCATAAATCCCGTCCGGACCCGAATCCTGTTCAGAGAACGCGCCGCTGGATCGCGAATGGGCCGGGTAAGTAAATCTGCCCCTATGTATTCTTTTTTTTTTTTTTTTGTATAATACTTTTTATTGAGTTTTTCAAATTTACAGTAACATGCACTTCATATGAAGTGCATGTTACTATGTATTCTTTAAAGGGCACCTACCACCACGATTATACCTATAAAGGTAGATCAGGTGGTAGGTGGATGAATGGGACGTGAGGATAGCCCTTTTTTGGGCTAATCCTCACGTCCCGTCTATTCTTTAGTACAGTTTAATGCTTGTATTTGCAATTTTTTTTAATTTAATGCTTGTATATGCAAATTTTTAAAAAAATGTGCATATACCAGCATTAAAGTTTACTAAAGGATAGCCGGGACGTGAGGATAGCCCATTCATCCACCTACCACCCGATCTACCTTTATAGGTAGAATCGTGGTGGTAGGTCCCCCTTAAGTACCGGGTTGTATGTACTGTTTAGATTCAAGTGTCGTTCCAAGAATTGAATTCCCAGGTCATGCGGTATCGAGGGGTACAATGCTATAACATCACTAGTCGCTAAACTATACCTTCCATTCCATTCCACTTTTTGTATGATTTGCAATAGGTGTTTAGTATCCCTGAGACAACTTGGGGTAATGCTGGCTAATGGTTGTAGAAACGCATCCAGCCACTCCCCAAGGCGCTCTCTCAAACTTCCTATGCCCGCCACAATGGGGCGCATAAGAGGAAGAAAGGTGTTCTTATGAACCTTGGGGAGGGAATGGAATATGGGCGTGATAGCATGGTCTACAAGCAGATATTCCTTCATTCTTTCATTAATGACCCCCAAAGAAAGACCCTCTTGTAGAAGTTTATCTTATTTATGTTTGATAGTAAAAGTAGGGTCACTGATTAATTTTCTATAGGTAGTCTGGTCATTTAAAATCTCCTCATTAAGTTTCTTGTATAACTTTGCATCCATGATAACTAATAGTGGGAACTCAAAGAATCTCCTGGCCTGGTACCAGCAGAAACCCGGGCAGCCTCCAAAGCTTCTTATATATTTTGCAACCACCAGATACACAGGAGTCCCAGACCGGTTCTCTGGATCAGCTTGGAGACAGTATAGAGGGCTTGGAGACGACATAGAGGGCTTGGAGACAGTATAGAGGGCTTGGAGGCGGCATAGAGGGCTTGGAGACAACATAGAGGGCTTGGAGACAGTATAGAGCTTGGAGACAGTGTAGAGGGCTTGGAGACGACATAGAGGGCTTGGAGGCGGCATAGAGGGCATGGAGGCGGCATAGAGGGCATGGAGACGACATAGAGGGCTTGGATATGGCATAGAGTATCGGGGCCACGAGCGGAGTTCCTGCTCCATGTCTGCTTACTTTTCAAAAACCTGTAAACTTTCTTTAGCAGGTTTTTGCGCAAAACTACACCATGCCTGACCTCTTGTTTTGCTGGAGGCTGTGCTGCCTGATGGATACATCGGAAGGCCCAAGTCTCTTGATGTACCCGCCGTTACACGGGAGGGGGGGCATGGCCTTTATATCATATGCCGCACATGATAAATCTCCCCCATTGACTTTGACCACATGATGATGCTCTGATATCACAGGGCAGAAGTAGGGAGCACTAAAAACTAAATATATATATTTTTTATTTATTTTTTTTATACTCTTTACAGAACGGGTATGAGAGCATAAAGGGGCAGATTTATTAAGCTGTCTGAAAGTCAGAATATTCTTAGCTGCACATGGCAACCAATCACAGCTCCCCTTTAAAATATTCATGAGCACTGGTAAAAAGAAAGCTGAGCTGTGATTGGTTGCCATAGAAAGCTAAGAATATTCTGACTTTTAGACAGCTTGATAAATCTGCCCCAATATCTGCTTAGCCAACATTGTTTAGGATGTGGCAATATCCACTTTGAAGGGCTCTTTTTTAATTATTTTATTATTCAATTTATAGTTACTTATGGGTGGAAATTATGTTTTTTTGGGACTTACATATGCCAGACTTTGAGCGCTCATGTAATACACAAACCTACTGCAAAGTATTACATCTATCAGAGTTTGCATTTTAGACTCAGACTTGGACTTGTCCTAATAGGCTCTGGCAGTTTTGGAGGCATTGATCAGGTCTGACATGGAAACCCCTTGGCTCCCTGTGATCACACTGCAGAGGGCCAAGAGGGTAACAGAGGAAACCCTTCTCCCTCATCTCTTTTCTGCCACAATCAACATTGATTTCAGTAGTTTAAGGTGTAATCTCCCTGCATGTTGTTTGTGTTTCCATCTTTTATTTTTTACCTTCAAAATATTTTACTGAGCTGCATGAGGGCTTGTTTCCTGTATAAAAAAAATTGTACTTTCCAGTGACAGAACATCATTATACACACGCCTCAGCTACTACAGAACCTCATAATACACACCTCAGCTACTACAGAACCTCATAATACACGTAGAAGTTTATCTTATTTATGTTTGATAGTAAAAGTAGGGTCACTGCTTAATTTTCTATAGGTAGTCTGGTCATTTAAAATCTCCTCATTAAGTTTCTTGTATAACTTTGCATCCATGATAACTACTGTGCCCCCTTTGTCCGCTGGGCGAACTATAATGTCTTTATTGTTCTTAATTCTTTCCTTAGACATCAAGTTATCAGAGCCCTTATGTCTGTCTATTCGTAATTTTAATTTTGAGGTCTCTTTCTACCATATCCTGGAATTCATCCAGGGCCACCGTGCGTGCCGCTACTGGATAAAATCACGGATTTTTTTACGATACGGGAAGTATCTATTTTTTTGTCATTATATACCTCAGATTCTATAGACAAGGATTTCAATGTTAACAAATTAACTTGATCTGTAAAATTGTATGCATCCATTACTGGAGGAGCCATATTATTTGTCGGCACTTGGTCTAAAAACTCAGTACCCTCAGATGGATCGTTCAGTCCCTGGAAGTGTTTTTTGATGGTGATATTCCAAGCAAATTTATTTACATCAAGGATAGTGTTAAAAAGATGAAAATTATCACTTGGTACAAAGCCTAAACCTTTTATCCAATAAATTGACATGTGTCTCTGTGAAGTTATAACTAGACAAGTTAATGACTGTGGACTCTAATTGTTCTTCTTGTTCTTTTGGCGTGTCGCCATTTTTGGACCGCTGCTTCCGTCCTGCCCGTCTTCTCCTTTTTTCCCGTTTTTTGGAGGACTCTGTTTGTCCCTGTTCAATGCGGCATGCGTTTTGTCCTTGCTACTTTGCTTTTGTTGGGAAGAGGTTGAATTGCAATCAACATCCGATAAGTCTTCTGTGTCCAAAGAGATGGTGCTACCCTCTGTTTCTGAGAAACTAACATGAGGATTATCCCTATTTTTACTTTTGTTGCGTTTCCTCAGAATGGATCTCGGTCGTGGTCTGTTCCCATTGCGATCCCATTCTCTCCAACTGAAACCAAACCTGGTTTCATTTATAATCTGCTAGATCTCGTTTAAATTTCTTTTTTTAAATTTCCATTACTGAAATTTCAAGATCTTCTATTTGTTTGTTTTTTTATATCACTTTCAATTGCTTCCAGTTCACTCAGTTCTTGCGTTATAATTAGTTTGATCAGTTTTATGGAGCAGTCCGACAGGATATTATTCCATTCTTTGAGGAAATCATCCGAATAAATAGTTGTAGGAAATTTCTTTATACGGAGCCCTCGGGATCATTAGTTTCTCTGCATAGTTCTCGATGGTTTTAGCATCCCACCAAGTTCTCATCTCTTTCTCCAGGTGTTTCCTAAGCAAGTGAATGCTGGCATTTAATTCCAGACAGGGGACCCAAAATTCCTAGTGGTGGCCTTGTTCCCGATTGACAAGGTCACCACCACAACCATCACCAATCCTGTCCACACCATCCCAGGGTAGGATTCTGGGCACCCAAACAATGGAGAAAAAGGGAATGTTTGTACCATCTTCCACACAAGCCCCAGTCCTGACTGTGACAGTTGCAAAATTGTTGGTTTTCCAGACAGCTTATGGTAATGGCCGTCCAACACTACGTAACTCCCAGCTGCCACTACTTCTCTGGGCTGGCTATCCTCGCCCAGCACCAACATGTGGTGGATGAAACAAGGTGTGCACTGTGCAATGCCATTAGGAGCAAGGTCCACATTACAACTGATGTGGGCAAGTAAGTATAGACATGGATGTAACATCTTTTTAACTACCCACAGGTTTAATGTAGCGGTGACTGGGCCCTAGAGAGAAGTCGCTTTGGCGCATATACTTCCACCACTGAGGATTCAGTCATCGCTGCCGCTGAAAATATTTACAGAAACAAAAATGTAATATATATATATACACACCACAGCTGTATGCACCTGTATATAACACTGCTATATGTACTGTATATATTACACTGCTGTATGTACCTGTATATATTACACTGCTTTATGTACCTGTATATATTACATTGCTGTATGTACCTGTATATAGTACCTGCTCTGTAATGTACCTGTATTATTCATTTGCTATATGTACTGTATAATATTACACTGCTGTATGAACTGTAATATATTACACAGCTGGGCTGCTTAATGTACCTGTATATATTACACTTGCTGGTGTATGATACCAATGTATCTAGTTATCAACTTGCTGTATGTACTGTATATATACTCTGTCTAACGCTGTATGCTACGCTGTACGAATAGTACAATACATTGCTTTATGTACCTGTATATATTACATTGCTGTATGTACCTGTATATATTACACTGCTGTATGTACTGTATATATTTACCATTGCTATATGTCTGTTATAGTCACTGCTGTATGTAAATGTTATATTACACACTGCTTTCGATGTACTTATATATTACATTGCTGTATGTACCTGTATATATTACATTGCTGTATGTACCTGTATATATTACATTGCTGTATGTACTGTATATATTACATTGCTGTATGTACCTGTATATATTACATTGCTGTATGTACCATGTAGATATTAACAACTGCTGTATGCACCTATGCACGTCTGTATAGATTTGCATATGATTTCATAGTTTCCTCCGTATGATCGATGGGTCTCTCAACTATTTCGCCTGGAGCTTTCCATTTAATAAGCATAAGAACATGAATACCTGATCTGTTGTGTGTGGCGTACCAGAACATAGATGGTTTCCTCTGAGATCATTCTCTGCTTCTGGCGCGCGTATCTTATACCAAGGTATATCCAGGGAGGTTTATACTAATTGTGATAAGGAGAAGATCAGCACTCTCGCCTTATACATATAAGAGTGAGAAGGCTCACATTTCTATCATGTCACTCATTATCTCTTCTCTTTCCCTCCAAGTTTCCTGTGGAGAGATTGTGATGAGCAAAAAAAAAACCCCAGGAACCCAGAATATAGTGTCCGTGTCCCCGGATACAGTCACCACTCATGTGAACAGCCAGTCAAGTTCTATTAAGTGGGAACTCAACAGAATCTCCTGGCCTGTACCAGCAAAACTCCGAGGCAGCCTCGCAAAGCTTCTTATATTATTTGCAACCACGCAGATACGAAACAGGAGTCCCCAACCGTTTCTCTGTCGGATCTGAACGTAATTCAAGTTGACAATAAAGTGACAGAACAGACGATCGCTGCATTATACTGTCTCAGCGGGTTAGTACTGCTCCATCATCACAGTGAATCCAAGCCGTTCAAAACTCGCTTCCTCATTCTCTCTGCTATTATCCTGAGTTCTGCATAGATGAATGATTTTTTTACCTTCTCAGTACTTATTAGAAAATAATTTTAGTTCAAATATTTAGGTAAACATATCAGCAAGGATCAGTGGTCAGGCAGGTAAGTATGGACTATTATAATTAGTTAGTACAAGTTTTTGTGTATTCACTTTGGCATTTCTTTACACAATTAAATGTACTGCTGCGGTATTGTACTCTTGTGTTGCTATGGGGAGGATTCTGAATCCAGGCATGTAATAACACATTTTTTATCTGCGTAGAATCAGCAAAATAACCACAATAATGGCTCCTGGGGCTTGAGCGACCACATGAGAGTGTTGGAGACGCATAAGGCTTCAGACGGAAAGAGGGCCTAGAGACGGCATATAGGGCTTAGAGATGGCTAGAGTGGGCTGGCGGCATACGGGCTTGGAGACAACACTAGAGGTGCTTGGAGACAGTACAGGGTGCTTGGGCGGCATAGAGGTTGAGAGTCTACATATTGGGCTTGGAGACAGTACAGAGGGCTTGGAGGCAGCATAGAGGACTTGCAGACAGTGTAGAGGGCTTGGAGACGACATAGAGGGCTTGGAGACAGTATAGAGGGCTTGACGCTTGGGCTAACAATAGAGGGCTTGGAGACAGTATAGAGGACTGCATTGGTTGCTGAGACTACATAGAGGGCTGGAGACATAAGAGGGCTTGGAGACGAGCAAGAGTGTATGAGCGTAGGCTGTGAGACACACATAGAGGGCTTGGAAGACATTTACTGTAGGGCTTGAGGCGGCCATAGAGGGCCGGCATGACGACATGAGGGCTTGGAGACACATAGAGGGTTTGGAGGCAGTAATGAGGTCTTGGAAACTACATAGAGGGCTTGAGACAGTAAGAGGGCTTGGAGACAGTATAGAGGGGCCTTGAGACAGAGAAGAGGGCTTGGAGACACATAGAGGCTTGGAGTCGGCATAGAGGGGCATGGAAGCGGCATAGAGGCATGGAGACGCATAGATTCTTGGATATGGCATAGAGTATCGGGCCATCGACGGAGTTCCTGCTCCCTGTCTGGCCCCTTTACTTTTCAAAAACCTGTAAACTTCTTTAGCCGGTTTTTGCCAAAACTACACCATGCCTGACCTCTTGTTTTTGCTGGGGTCTGTGCTGCCCTGATGGATACCTCGGAAAGGCCAAGTCTCTGGATGTACCCCCGCCGTTACAACGGAAGGGGGGGGCCATGGCCTTTATAATCATATGCCGCACCATGAATAAATCTCCCCCACTGACTTTGACAAGATGATGCTCTGATATCACAGGGCAGAGTAGGGAGCAACAAAAACTAACTATATATATTTTTTATTTATTTTTTTTATACTCTTTACCAGAACGGGTATGAGAGCATAAGGGGCAGATTTATTGCTGTGCTGAAAGTCAGAATATTTCTTACTGCACATGGCAACCAATCACAGCTCCCTTTAAATATTCATGAGCACTGTAAAAAAGAAGCTGAGCTGTGATTGTAGTTGCCATAGAAGCTAAGAATATTCTGACTTTAGCAGCAGCTTGATAAATCTGCCCCAATATCGCTTAGCCCAACTTGTTTAGGAGTGCAATATCCACTTTGAAGGGTCTTTTTTTAATTATTTTTATTATTCAAATTAATAGTTACTTATGGGTGGAATATGTTTTTTTTTTTGGGACTTACATATGCCAGACTTTGAGCCGCTCATGTAATACAACAACCTAACTGCATAGTATTACATCTATCAAGTTGCATTTTAGACTCAGACTTTTGACTTGTCCTATAGCTCTGGCAGTTTTGGTAGGCATTGATCTGTTCTGACATGGAAAACCCCTTGGCTCTCTGTGATCCACATCCTGCAAGGGCCAATAGGGTAACGAGGAAACCCTTCTCCCTCTCTCTTTTTCTGCCACAATCAACATTGATTCAGTAGTTTAAGTTGTAATCTCCCGCAGTTGTTGTGTTCATTTTTATTTTTTTACCTTCAAATATTTTACTGAGGCTGCATGAGGCTTGTTTTCCTGGTAATACAAAAAAATTGTACTTGCCCGTGACAGACACATCATATACAACACGCCTCACTTACTACAGAACCTCCGAATACCACCTCAGCTACTACACGACCTCATATAACACACATCAGCTACTACAGACCTCAATCATACACCACTCAGCTACTAGTACAGAAACCTCATAAGACACACCTCAGCTCTACAGAACCTCATAATACACACCTCATCTACTACCGACCTCATAACTACACCCCCCTCAGTACTACATACCCTCATATACACACCGCATCTACTACAGAACCTCATAATACACCCTCAGCTACTACAGAACATCCCCATAATCCCACCTCATCGACTAACAGAACATCATAATACACCCTCAGCATCTACCGAACATCATATAACACACCTCACTACTACAGAACCCTCATAATACACACCTCAGCCTACTACAGCACATCCTAATACACGCCTCAGCTACACAGAACATCATACCACAGCCCCTCGCTACGCAGAACCTCGTAATCACACCTCAGCTACTACAGAACATCATAATAACACCCCTCAGCTACTACAGTACCTCATAATACACCCTCAGCACGCCGAACATCTAATCAAACGCTCATCATCTACTACAGACCTCATTACACCCCTCAGCTACTACAGAACATCATAATACACCCCTCAGCTACTGCATAACATCATAATACACACCTCAGCTACTACGGAATCCCATAATACACACCCAGCTACTACAGACATCATAATCACCTCTCACTACTACAGAACTCATAAACCCTAACACACCTCAGCTACTGCAGACATCATAATACACACTCAGCTCTACGAGCATCATAACACATAAGAAAAAAAAAAAAAAAAAAAAAAAAAGTGGTGGCCCCAACGTATTGCACCCCTGCAATTCTTTCAGACTAATACTTACTCACTCGTTTCTCCTTCCTGAAAATTACTGCGATCACAAATTCTGTGGTATGAATATCGTCATTTATTTTGCTTGGCATGAAAAAACACAAAGAGAATGAAAAAAAAAGTCAAATCATTAATCATTTTCCACCAAACAAAATTATTGGCACCCCCTCAGTCTAGTACTTGTTAGCACAACCTTAAGACAAAATACCTGGGGAAAACAACCTCTTCCAGGTAACATCAATGGGGGTCATTTACTAAGGGGGCCCGATTCGCTTTTTTAAAACGGCTGGTTACCACCAATTTTTTTGTTTTGCAACATTTTCCCTAATTGCCCCGGGATTTGGCCACCGATCGGATTGTGCGCATTCGCGCGGCATGCACGGACGAAATCGGGGCGTGGCCGATGAAAACCGACGATTCGGAAACCGCCGCATTTAAAAAAACCATGTGTACCTGGGGACGTCAGAGGAACTGCCTTAGTGAATCGCCGTAAGACCCGAATCCACCGCAGAGAACGCACCGCTGGATCGCGTCAGGACCCCAATGTAAACCCCAATGAGTTTCTTAAATTGCTCTGCTGGAATTTTAGACCATTCTTCTTTGGCAAACTGCTCCAGGTTTCCTGAGATGTAAGGTGAGTCTTCTCCAAACTACCATTGTGAGATCTCTTCCACGGTGTTCTATGGATTCAGGTCTGGACTCATTTCTGTCATTCTACAAGTCTCCACGCGTCTCTTCTCAATCTAGCAACCCTTTTCTAGTGCTTTTTGAATGTTTTATTTTGGGCATTGTCCTGCTGGAAGACCCATGACCTCTGAGGGATGACACCGCTTTCCTCACACGGAGCGCTACATTATGCTGCAAATATGTTGGTAGTCTCAACTTCCTAATTGCGCATGCACACTGACCATGCAGTCCATGCCAGAGGCAGCAACAGCAACCCCGAACATCAGGGAACCTCTTGCCACTGTGTGACTGTAGGGACCGTGTTCTTCTTTGAAGGCCTGTAACCTCTTGTTGATCCTTTTCCCAAAAAGCTCTACTTTTGGTTCTCATCTGACCAGAGGACAATTCCCCCCAAACGACGCATTTTAAGGCTTCTCAGGCTGAGTTTGGCAAAGACCAGCCTGCTTTTTTTATTTTTCTTGTAGAAGTAGGGTCTTCCTGGATATCCTACCTAGCATTCCCTTTTCATAATACTGCCTATGGATAGTACGAGGTGACACTGTTGCACCCTGGACTGCAGGGCAGCTTGAACTTTTTGGATGTTATTCGGGGTCTTTATCCACCATCCGCACATCTTTCGTTGAATCTCTCATCACTTTTTCTTTTCGTCCACTCTAGGGAGGGATAGCCACAGCGCCATGGTCTTTACACTTCTTCATCTAGGGAGGTGCCACAGTTCCAGGGGCTTTAACTTCTTCTCTAGGGAGGTGCCACAGTGCAGTGGCTTTACACTTCTTCATCTAGGGAGGTGCCCAGTGGCAGTGGCTTTACACTTCTTCATCTAGGGAGGTGCCACAGTGCTAGGGCTTTACACTTCTTCATTCTAGGGAGGTGACACAGTGCAGGGCTTTACACTTCTTCATTAGGAGGTGCACAGTGCAAGGGGCTTTATTTACACCTTCTTCCTCTAGGAGGTTGCCAACACAGTGCAGGGGCTTTACATATTCTTCATCTAGGGAGTTGCCACAGTGCTCATGGCTTTACACTGTGCTTCATCTAGGGATGGTTTGCCAAAGTGCAGGGATTTACACTCTTTAACTAGGGAGGTGCCACAGTGCCAGGGCTTTACACTTCTTCATCTAGGAGTGCCTTCGCCATCACTTGGGCTTTACAAAACTTTTCTCAGCTAGGGGATGTTGCCATGGTGCCAGGGCTTTTACACTTCTTCATCTAGGGAGGTGGCACAGTGCCAGGGGCTTTACACTCTTCAATCTAGGGAGGTGCAACAGTGCCATGGGCTTTAACATTACACTTCTTCATCTAGGGAGGTTGCCACAAAGTGGCCAGGGGCTTTTATACTTCTTCATCTATGAGGGTGCTACAGGGCCATGTGCTTTACACTTCTTCATCTAGGGAGGTCCCCAGTGCCCAGGGGCTTTACACTTCTTCATCTATGGAGGTGCCACTAGTGCCAGGGCTTTTACACTTTCTCATCTAGGGAGGTGCCAACAGTGCAGGGGCTTTAACACTTCTTCATCTAGGGAGGTGCCACATGCAGGGGGCTTTCACTCGTCATCTAGGGAGGTGCCACCGCGCCAGTGTCTTTACTCTTCTTCATCTAGGAGGTGCCACGGGCCAGGGACCTTTACAACTTCTTCATCTAGGGAGGTGCCACAGTGCCAGGGGCTTTACACTTCTCATCTAGGGAGGTGCCCCATTGCCAGGGGCTTTACACTTCGCTTTTCATCTATGAAGTGCCACAGTGCTAGGGCTTTACACTTCTTCATCTAGGAGGTGCCACAGTGCCAGGGGCTTTACACTTCTTCATTTAGGGGGTGCAACATTGCCAGGGGCTTTACACTTCTTCATCTAGGGCGTGCCACAGTGTCGGGGCTTACACTTCTTAATGACACTCTGATGACATGACTTAGGAACATTCAGGTCTTTGGAGATGGGACTTGTACCTTGAATTTGCTTCAGCTTCCCCTCAGCCAATTTTGATTCTCAGTCCTCAGACTGTTTCGTTGGTCTTCTTTCTTTCTCCATGCTCAATGGCGGTCCACACAAGGACCCAGGACAGAGGTTGAGTCAACTTCAATCCCTTTCAACTGGTTGCAAGTCGATTTAGTTATTGCCACCACCCTGGTATGTGCCACAGGTAGTTACAAGTGCTAGTTCTTACACAAATTAGAGAAGCATCAGATGAATTTTTAAACCTTGCATACTCAAGTCCACCCCCTTTTATGTTTGCTGTTGGATTATATCCAATTGTTGGCTTTTTGACAATTCTTTTGGTGGTTTTCCATTGAAGACAAATTAAATGAAGATAATATACAAAGAGTTTCTGCATTGCAATCATTTTTGGAACACCGAGTATTTCTGCAGAATTGCAGGGGTTCCAATTACTTTGGCCACCACTGTAGCTCAGCTGACTAGAGAGGATCTATAATACCAATCTCAGTTGCTGCAGAAACGCACATAATATCATGCTTAGCTGCTCAGAACCTCATAATATGCACCTTCAGTTCTGCAGAACTTCATCATACACACCATAGCTGCTATAAGATTATAATAATACCGTTCAAGCTGTCAGCAATTACTGTACATAATTCCCCCACGGGTCCTGCAACGATTTTTGCATTTTTGGACAACCCCACACACATTTTATACACTCGCCTTTTGATGGAAAATACTTTATCATTTATATTTCGTAATAAATATGTATCCAAATCCCATAGACACATTGCGGAAGACTCAGCATGCATCAGAAATTACTGGTTTCCTGATGCATTTTTATGGTAAATCCTTGCATGTTAAAGAGAGGAATCTTGTCCAGGACAAAAATTGATTCTAAGGCCTCTTGCACACTTCCAGCGTTGTACTTTTCACGTCTGTGTCTTTCGCATGCGTGAAACAAACTGACGTTTTTGCTGGCGTTTTTGTTTCATTTTTGTTGCGCGTTTTTTTTTGGCTTTTCGGTGCGTTTTTCCGCGCGTTTTATTTAAGTCATGGGACTTTTTCAAAGGGCCCAAGGTTCGGGATAAAATGTTTTTATTTAATTGAAAACTAAGGTCTTCTGATAAGTTGCAAACATCTGCGAGCTACTCTTCACTGTTCCGCGCCGTATATTATCTCCCCACAAGTTTATGCGGTATTTTGACGACAGTGAAGATTAGAATATAAAACCTGAGAACCAGTGAACCACATCGAGTTAACACAGGTATCATTTAAGATAAAAACTACAGTGCAGAACACAGTGCAAATAGTTACTATGTTCGGTGCACATCTGCTTACTTTGTCGGGATTTGATACGCGCGTTAGCGGTGCGAACAATAGTCCATTTTAAGAACAATGATATGTGTGAAGACACATTGCAGATGTCCATACATCTGCAATGTGTTTGCGTTCACCAACATAGATATTGTGTCTTCACATGCTATTGTTGTTTGCACCGCCGTCCGTGCGCGTTCTCCGACAAGTAAGCAATGTGCCGAACTATCTTTATCTATTCTGCCTGTGTGTCTGCACGGTGTTTTATCTTATGAATCCTGTGTTCTTTGTGTTCACTGTTTGTATTCTATTTCCTTCACTGTTCTTTCATTGTGTTTTTTTTAATTAATGCTCGTGTCGCTGTTCTTTGAGCAGGGGATAATATGTTGTTATAATTATCTGGTTCTACCTAGCATCCCTACTTTAAATCGCATTGCAACTCGCATTGCACTTTGCAATGTTTTGCGAGTGTCAATGCTTTTTGATACGTCCCCATAGACTTGAATGGGGCGGAAAAAAGCAGTGAATCGCAAATAGAGCCTGCTGTGATTTTGGACGCGCGTCTGTCAAACGAACGTAGCTCTTGCGCTGTTTGCTAACAACGCTAATGAAGAAAGACCCATGAACTACATGGGGCAAGAGTGCAATCAAGTTCGTCGCGTCAAACTGCACGGCAGAACTCGGTCGCTTGTGAAAAACGCCAGTGAGAAGTGTTGGTGCCTAACTTTTGCGATCAGTTATGGTGCTGTGAGTAGCTGCTGTACCTCCACTATCATGCTTGCGTCCTCTATGAGTGTGTCGCTTGGATGTGTTTTCACTACAATTGTCATTTGGATGCATTTTCAGTGATGGGTTTTATTGTGTTTTTATTTGTGCATCTAAAACGCTACGAATGCATCCAAATTCATGCGGGGTTTTTTATCTTTCTACATTTTATCTGTTTTTTTTTCTCTTAATTTTGCTCACTTTTTTTAGTAACATTTGTTGTTTGTGCCTAATTAGGGTGAATCTCCACTTCGTCGTAAATTGTTGCTGCACCATAAATGTTTTAAGTTTTTGCGGTCTAATATGTTCTAAAACTAGTGTGATGCCGTGAAAATGACATCAGTGTTGGGCAAATTGTTGTAAAAACGTTGTAAATGACTCCGTTTTTTCCTTACCAACGTAGGCAAAACTTTAGCAAGAAGATTGAGACTTTTGTGAGAACTTTGTTGACTTTTTGTGTGACTTTTCTGGACAATCAAACAAGTCCCAACCCCCCAAAAAAGAAGAAAAGACCATCACAGATGTCAATGGACTAAAGACAATGAACCCCATTTGTAAATAGGTGTCTGCTTCTCCTTCTTTGATTTTGTCGTTTATGGATCTTGGTGGTCAAGCCCGGAGGGAGAACCCAGTTAGATCACAACAGGCAAGTTAAAATACGCTGTCTCCTCCCTACATCCAGCTAACATACATAACCTATGTGATATAATTCATTCCCATTCTTTTAACCCCGCCAAATGAATTATGTTATAAAAATAGATGACTTCTAGATGACCCAGTCCGGGGTTATCGAAACATAAAAAGATAACAAAATTTGTGTTATGAAATTTTGTATTTTCATAACGTCGTTTGTCTTTGACAGGTGTCAGGAGATGTCTGAATCTATCGTCGAAATGTACGTTTAAATGTCACCGGTCGGTGTTCCTCTGAGCTCCCAATTTGGCTATATTCTTCTTTTATAGGCTCTTTTGCAAATCTCTTATAGATATATGCTATGAGCTGCAGTGCTCGAGGGTTGTCACCCGAGCACTTGCGCAACTTACCGATTCTAATGTCTTATTGTATTTATATTTTTATTGGAAAAACGAATAAAGATTTTAACAAAATAAAAATAAAAAATTTTATTTTCCTGTTGACAACTGCCATTTTCACAATATTGATGTCTGGGGACCACGGATTATCCAAAAAGCGTAATTACAGCACCTAACTAGTGATCATTGCAACCTGCTGACTAAAGTAACTCCAAGAGGTCACCAGAGGTCACGGGGGGCGGAGGAGGTCGGTTTTGGCATGAATCGTGAAACCCCCCCCCCAGTTGAAGTCCCATCAGAGTCCGGAAGACTAGTTAAGATGTTGTTGTTTCTTGTAGGTAGATTTGCTTTAGCACATCTGTACAGTAATGCCTTTTTCTCTTGCGTATTCTTTTTTTCATAAAATTATTTCATATTTTCCCATCCCTTTTTATCTCCTACTAAAAATAAAAAAAGTTACAAAATAAAAACAAACCTTTACATTCTCCAAAAGCATAAAATAAATACATTTGTTTCTTTTAGTACAGGCAGATCCCCGGGTTTACGTACAAGATAGGGTCCGAGGTTTTTCTTAGTTGAATTGTTGTCGGTCGAAACTGTATCTTTATAATTGTATATCCAGCAAAAACAATTGACCGCCAGTAACATTGGACATTTTAAACTTTTTTTGCTGTATGAGGACCAAGGATTATCAATAAAGCTTTCATTACAACACCTTACGCTGATCATTGGCAGTCTGGGACTTAGTAACATCCAGAGAAAAACAAAGTAACATCCAAGACGTCTTTTCACACGAGGTCAGATAGGTGTTCTGTCTGTACTATGGTTGTTTCTGGAAATTCGTGTCCCTTAGTAGGACTACTACCGCCGGTAGTACATGACTGTGAGTTTTTATCCTCAGACTTCCGGTGGTGCCACAATCTCCGGCACTAGTGAGGGGGGGGGGGTGCAACGTTTCCCGTCCCCCAAGATGGGGCGCCACTGACCATACTCTGCAATCTAATGCATTTAATATTGTGGGTGTTAGCGAGGATGTTTGGGGGGCTGTGGCCATGCCTTTTGATCCCTCTTCATACATCCTAAAGGGGTCTTCCCACGAAATAGTTCCCCTTTCTATCCCCTAGTGAGTTAAAACACTATGGAACATTTTAACCTTTTACTTTACAATTTTAATCATGTTATTGCTGTTTTAAGTCTCCTAGCTCTCCTTCGTCTGCTCAGTGACAGAATCCCAGGGTGTGGGTGGGCCATCTCTAAGCAGACCACGATGAGTAGATGGTGAGCGAGTATACTCGTCTCGAGTATACTGCTCGGTCGGTATTTATGCAATACTCGGACCGGCTCTTGCTAGGACAAGTCTCGTCGCGGCCGGCTCGAGATCGAGCATTAAATTCATAAAACGTGAAGAACAGTGTTTACAGTGAGAGATAACACTTATAACTGTTTACAGATTGTTTGCAGATTTGTTTTTCCCCTTGTTAAGAACAACATTGAAATAACCTATTCGTCACTTTGCAGTGTGTGCACGTTTCTTCCGCTAAGTTAGGAAGATGTGCATCGAACAGCTACTGAATGTGAAGAATAGTGTTTTTTTCAATTTTTGTTTCTGCACTAATTGTTTCATATATTCATTTTCACTTTGTCAGTGTGCGCTACCCCCCCCCTCCCCCCTATTCACCAACCCCCATCCAATTGCCTCCCCCCCACCCCAATTTGACCACATCCCCTCCAGCACATCTCGAACTTATCGGAAGACCACACGCCACACTGCAATGTGAAGAATAGAATGAATCGTGATCAGTTGCACCACAGGCCCTTAAGTGCAACAGCACATTTTGAAACATCAATGTATCGTCACATTCCAATGTTCGTGCACTCTCCTCAATTGTTTGTCTTGACTGTTCTTTTATTGGTTTTTCAGTGAAAAAATGCTCATCTCGGGTCTCCCATTGATTTTATGGGTTTCGTTATTCGAGCAGCACTCGGCATCGGGAAAGTTTGTATAGAATAACGAGCACTTCCGGCATTTTAGTGCTCGCTCACTCCTCTAATGTTGTGTGACCCATCTCGTTTTTTTATCATTGTGGTGGAGTGATCATGTGGTTAAATTTTTAGGGTACAGTTATAGATACCTCTCATTTGGCTTCTGAAATTGTACTAACACCTGACACTAGAAAGACATAAGAACAGATAAGAGATTATCATGAGATACTATACACAAGGCTGATAGACGATTACAACTCTTAACTCTTTACACTTTTAGCTCCTGCTACCATCTCACGATATGTGCCTGCCTCCCCTTTTCTTCCCCACCGGCTCACTTCATCATCCTTGTAGCTTTAGGTTTGGCAGCCTCTCTCCTGTGCTGCAGGTTTGATCATTGATTGTCTCTGATCTTTAGTGCAAGGGGGCGGGCTACAGCTCATTGTGCAGAGACGCAGAAATCTCAATCTTTAGATCTCAAATCTCATTCCAAGATGGCAGCCACCGACCCTAAGTCAGAAGTTACAGGGTCGTGTCTAAGGGCAAGCTTAAATTTGTACAAGTCATATCGCACTTGACTGCCTGCATTTGTGTTATGGACAATTAAGAAAATAGTGTTTATTTTGTTATCCTTATTAAATATAAGCAACTTCTTCATGGGAATATCCCTTTAATTGCCACCAGAGGTGATGTATCTTTTTACTATCTATGAGTAGAAAATCCGGTGAAGGAGCTGACATAGAATTACAAATCTACACTCATCGGCCACTTTATTAGGACCCCTGTCCACTGCTCGTTTAACACACTTAATTTTCTAATCAGCCTCACACTGGCAGTCAACCATGGCATTTAGGCATGTACATGCCAGACAATCTCCTGCAGGTCAGACACCGAGCATCAGTATGGGGAGAAGTGATTTGACGGCCTTTGAACGTGGCAGTGTTTGTTGTGCCAGAAGGGCGGCTGAGTATTTCAGAAACTGCTGATCTACTGGGATTTTTCCACAATACCAACCACATCTCTAGGGTTTACAGAGACATGGTCCGAAAAAAGGAAAACATCCAGTGAGTGGCAGTTCTGTGGCGGAATTCCTTGTGGATCCAGAGGTCGGAGGTAGAATCCCGGCCAGACTGGTTCGAGCTGATAGAAAGGAACAGTGACATCAATCGCCAACCTGTTACAACCAAGGTGAGGCGCGCAGAACACAGCATCTTCTGAACCACATTACGTCCACTCTTGAGGCGATGGCGCTACAGCAGCGCAAAGACCACAACCGGCGCCACTTCCTTTCAGCTAAGAAAACAGGAAACTGAGGGCGACAATTTGCAAAGCGCATCTAAATTGAACAGTAAACGATTGGAAAACATTTGCATGTCTATGAGTCTCGATTTCTGCTGCGACATTCGTATGGTAGGGTCGAATTGGCTCAACAACATGAAAGGCATGGAGCCATCTGCCTGTATTCAGCGCGGTCAGCTGGTGGTCGGTGGTGTCCATGGTGTGGGGACTAGTTTTCTTGGCACTCTTTGGGCCCCTTGGTACAACTTGAGCATCAGGTTTCTTCAACGCCACCAAGACCTACCTGAGTATTGTTGTCCTGACCTTGTACCATCGCCTGTTTATGACCACAAGACGCCTGTAACACTGGATGGCTACGTATTCAACAGGATAATCTGCGCCTGTCATAACGGAATCCCTCAGACCTGGATTGCTTGAACATAAACAATACGGTCACGGACACAATGGCCTCCCACAGTCACGGCAATCTCAATCCAATACGAGCATCTTTGAGGTGTGAGTGGAACGGGAATTCCATCATTATGTGCGCCGACAAATCTCTGCGGCAACGGTGTGATGCCATCATGTCAATATGGACCCAAATCTCTGAGGAGCTTCCAGCACCTTTTGAATCTATGCAGAAGTATTGAGGCAGTTCTGAAGCAAAAGTGGTTCCACACCCGTTTACCTAGTCATGGTGTACTAAAAGTGGCCTGGGAGTGTAATTGATCACAAATAGTAATGAGAATACATAAACTCCAATCCCACGTAATTGTCCTAGAGTTTCTGTTAGAATCATGCTTTCTCTGGCATTTCATCTCGACATACAACAGCAGATCACTATAGAGAAACGTTACCCGTCCGCTAGAGAGCGACAGTATATTGATAGACAACAGAAGTTTAGTGTTTTTCCTCTCCTGTAGAGGACCTCGTCTTCCCCTTTTGCATACACAACCTCAGGTGACGTCTCCTGGAGGGACCAGTATAAATGTCCGCGCTCTGTGATCTGTGATCAGACAATCCCGAGTAGAAGATGTTGTCTCTGACTTCTCTCATCTGTGTCCTGTATCTTTACATCGAGGTAAAGTCATACCAGTGACCCCTCATATAATTCACACACATTACCCCTTCGCTGGAATGAGGGGCTGTTGTTGTGGGAGGAGTCAGAGATATTTCTGTCCTTCTCTCTCTTCTTAGGTTCCTATGGAGGATTGTGATGAACCAACTCCAGGTATTGCGGCTTCTCCTGGAGACCCCATCAGGTCCAATGTAAACCTTTCCTAGTGTGACCATGGATCCTACGCTTATAATCACTGGTAATCCACAACAGAAACCAGGATAGCTCCGAGCTTCTCGTCTATTTGGCGACTACGGCCAGTCCCGGGATCCCGAGAGTTTCAGTGTGGTCAGATCAGGCACTGGATTTTACTCTGACAATTAACTGTGCTGAAGGCAGAAGATGCAGCGATTCTTTACTGTCATCGGTTATAAGTTCCCTCTCCCACAGTGATACAGAGCCGTAGCAAAAACCTCCTTCATATCATCAGAGCAAGAACAGGTGTCTGTAACCGAGGATAAATCCACTACTATAAGAAAAGAAAGGGGGAATCCCTCCCGGGACTGAGAGAGGGACCATAAAAACATCTCAGCTATAAAGAGTCTCATCATTGGAGAGACCTCCGGATAGTATGAGGGAAGCACACTGGAGGATCCCTTCATTAGATCAGCAACCATGGGATAAATATTAAACCCAATGAATACATATTTACAAAAAAGTTAAATACTCATTTACATGAATAATATATATCTTTATTTTTATTCGTACCAAAGAAACAATTAAAAAACTACACATAAACCACAAGGTGTGCGGTGGTCAAAAAACACAATACTCATACGTACCCTTAAGTATCCGACCCAACATCAGTAAATCCAATTAGTCTGTAACAAGTTCCATTACCCACCAGGGTGTAGTGTGTAGCCTACAATTGTATGAATAGTAAACTCTCACCACCGCCACAGCACCCAAACCTTTTTGACGCGCGTTTCGCCGTCGCTTCTCTAGGGGTGTCTGTGGAATGGTCAGTGTTCCGCATATATATATCCCTCAACCCCAAGAGTGGTAACCTTGCCAATCCAAGTGCGGTGTGCTCGTACCAACCAGATGATCACAGGTGTGGAAGTAGCCATCACCTGGTCTCCATACCCGCGTCATAGGCGGGGCCACACCGGACGACGCACAACGCGCATATCCTTGCGCGTCATCGGGACCGAAGTGCCGGCGCCGTCAATCGAGACCCCCGCGCATGATCGCCCAAGTTATGCGGCATCCCTCCGCCATCTTGGACAGGGCAAAGGTAAGGAAATGCTCTGAAGTTGTACTTATATTAGTTTAAATTAGTGTTACCAGTTTGACGGATCAATAACCCCAATACGGCTATTGGTAAACAACCATTCTTCAACTAACTTGAATAATTAATATGTTATACCTTGATACATGAAAAACAATATTAATACACTGGGTCTTGTTAATGAACAGTGAAAATCGTGTACTGCATTAAATGATGCTTTAATAAATACATAAATAAGGTTAACTTAACAATTAATCAGAGTGATGGTGCTGATACAATGAAAAGTGTAAAGTGGGTGGAATCATGAAAAGAAAAATAAACAGAGTGTGCAAAGATTGCAGGCCAACTCGTACCTGTGGAAGGCTATAAAGTGCATGTGCCTATATGTTATTATAAAGTGCTAGTGCCTGGCGAAGTAGATAGCTATATAATTCAATGAGGTTTAGGAACTATAAATGAAAAAGTGCAAGATATCCACAGACATACATAGATTGACTACATCAATCCCGATACGAAAAAGTGCAAATGTCTGTAAAAAAAGGAGAGTATCGTCCGTGTACTAATTGCAAAGCAAGAAAAATTGATGTGCAATTAGACGTATCTCACCAGATGGTGATTGCTGTCACTGAAAAATATATACAATATTATAACAATGACCCAACGGCATAAAACGATTGTAGTACATAGGAGATAATAGAATTAATAATGACAAACGATATCACTACTGCCTGGTTCAATGTGCTCGTAATATACCGTACGCGTATATTTATCCCTTTAGATTTCGAACTGGTTAACTACCCCAGGTTGTGGCGGATAGAGCTCATCCAATACACGATCTAGAGATGGCTTCCCATATCAAGAAGAGGATTGGAAATAACGAGGGGGGCACCCAAAAAAACCATCCTATGCCCGCACAGCTGTCATTAAATTACACCCACCATCGCAATACAGCCCTAATCCATGATAGCACACTAGGTTCAAACAAAAAAAGCCCCCAAAACCTAAGCTTAAAAGAGGAAGCATAGAGACACCCACCATTACCAAATATATCACAGGTTAAATATAACTCCCAACAATATTAAACAGCTCGAGAATCAGATTCATATGAAATGGGAGAAGAGGACTTTTCATTCAGTCCAGAGGAAGATGTTGTGCCAATTTGCTATCCACTTTAGTTTCTATCCTTTTCCAATTCTTGAAAGTGTTGCCACCTCGACCACCCAAGATGATTTTCTCTTGCCATATACCTGCAGTCCCCCGCCAACGCGTCATGGCATTCCAAGAAATGTTGGTATGGGTTTCAGTTTCATATTTGTTCGTGGTCCGTGGGAATAAGTTTGGCACAGCCGATCTTATATCTTCATGTTTTTTCCTGGCCACGTAATTCTTAGTGTCTCGTGTGGTCATACCCCACGTACTTTAGATCCGCAAGGCAGCACACAACTAGATCCGCCGTGTGCTGCAATTTTTAAGTGTACAATGTTTAAAATTGCGTGTACCCTCGAGTCTTGAAATATCTTAGTTTTAATTTAACCATTTTGGGGCATACACGCGTGATCCCAGGGGTAACGATCCCCAAATCAGGCCTTTTTAGCCGAAATATAATGTTTCGTTTGGGGGGTGCATAGTGGCTTCTCACCAACCCTATTCCCTATAGTGGCTGCACGTTTCGAGACCAACGTTGTGGGTCCCCCCCCCCCCCTCCCCCCCAGAAAGATGTGTTTTTTTTTTGATTCAGGGTCGGACTGTATAAGGCCAAAAATCGTTCAAAATAGAGTTCATTTCCTCCATTGGGAAGTTTAGATGTAATGATCCTTCCCTTACTCTCTTTTGTTTCTTTTGGGCTTTGGTAAGTAAGGATCTTCGATCTGATGTTTTTTGCTTGACGTCGATCTCCCCTCTGTATATATCCGAGTCCGATAGCCTCTCGTTTAAATCGAGCCCTCAAAGTCGTGGATTCTTCTTCAACGTTGGAATGAGTGTCACAACTTCGTCTGGCCTCAAACTGACCATTTAGACATGGAGCGTTCTGTGTGAGCCGGATAAGAAGGAATTGGCCGGAGTAAAGCATTAACCTGATGTCTCTTTGGTCTGTAGACAGTTACTCATTTTGTCCCCCCGTCCCACATCGCAGTTTTGTTATCCCCAAAATTCAAATGTTCCTGACTGTGTTACTAGTCCGCCGATATTAAGGTTATTTGGAATTGGGTCATCCAGGAATTGGCTCCCAAACCATCTTGGTCCTTTCCATATGAACATTTGGGACATCGGTCGATGAAACGCATCCAACTGATGACCTGTCCCCGTGCTCATCTGTCCCATAAGCCTCCTGACCTCATCCTTTCTCCAATATCCCAGGAGAGATTTGCATACGAGGGCCCACAAAGTGCCCCATGGCCGTCCCCTCCCTCGTCTGTCAAGTAAAATCCTTCCTTTACAAGGAATAATTGTGATCCAGGATGGATCTCAATCATGTTAAGACAATTCAACCGATCCTCATCCAGATCAAGAATCCTAAAAGAACTCTACTGCCTTTATAACCCCATCGGGCCAATACGTCTACAATCCCTCCACATCACACGACCCTAGGAACGTGGTCTGGTCCATCAACTACACCTCTTAGGCGCTTCAAACATCCGTAGATTCCCGAATGTATGAGTCAATTCCTCTACCCATTGTCGGTCAATAATAGTCAGTGCACCGAATCGCTCACAGAGACTGCCGCACGCCCGATACTATCGGTCCGGGCCTGGGGGTACCCGAGGGCATTCTTATGACACCTTTCGGAAGAAATCAATAAATTTGGTATAATCGGGACTCATTACCAAATCCAGGCCTTTTCCTATTCGTGGTGGTATAGTCAGATTTGCCAAAGCCCTATCTCAGTATATGTTCATCTCCCTACTGAAGTCTCCGTTGGGTTTTATGGCGTTAGCTGTTGTAACATCCTGTTGTTTTATGTTGTCTAAAAGCCCTCGCCTCATACACTTTCTCTTGGCCAAACACACCACATTACCGCCTTTGTCGGCAGGTTTTTAAAGACCACTTTTCATTTCTCTAGTTCTTGCAGACCTGTCTTTGACCCTAGTCAAATTTGGTCAAAATGCCGTCGTTAGCATATACGTTTCCGTAATTCACGCGCACTCACATCATATCACAAGTGCTTCGCGTCTGGACTACTTGTCCCAGGGGGGAATGGGGTGGATCTTGGGTCTAATCGTCCTGCTGGACAATTTCAGATTTGATCACTTACCCCATCACTTCTGGTTCTTGCTCTTTTGCAGGAGTGATTCTGCTATAATTGATGCCTAATTTCTTTCCACACGTACACTCCGTTGGACTTGTAATAAAGCATGATTCGTCATTATTTTGCAAAATGTTTTTCCACAAACATTTACGTGCGATAGATATACATCCTTAATCGCTGTAAAATCATCAAAAGCCGCACACGCCTAAATTTGTAAGCCCAGAGAGAGCACAGATAAATTTGTTCAGAGTAAAGTCAATTTGGGAAAGAGTGATTACTTTAATTTACCGTTGTTATCTTCCTGCTGACTTGTGTATTACGCTTCAACGGAGTCCTCTCGTATTGCGATTACAGTGCCCATGACCATCGGAGTTACCCTCTGCCCCATAATATGATGAATACGAGGCTGCCTCTCAACCGATTTGGTAGAGTCCGATCTCCTGATGGGAACGTGTTCGGGATTCTGTCGTTGCCAGTCGATAAATCGCGTTGCTTTTGAAATCCAGCATATCCCTTTGGAATTTCTTAGTTTTAATTGTGTGATATCTTTTTTTCCCATTAAGAATATATTCTGGTTCATACTTGTTTCAAAATTACTCAAACTATCTTCAGACGAGGGTTTTGATCTTCTCTCCTGTAGCAGAACCAGAGATTGTTCTATAGTTGCCATTTCTTCTTTTTCATTCCATACAATTTTTCTATAAGTGGCGAAGCATGTGCGGCATGCAATATCACCACTTTTTTTTTTTTTGGGGTGCTGTGGCGTTGGTCATATTACTACTTCATACATCTGTAGCTACACACTACACCACTGGTGGGTAATGGAAACTTGTTACAGCCTAATTGTATTCTATGTTTGGTCGTATACTTAAAGGGTACTTAATGATGTACTGTTTATTTTTGACCACCGCCACCCCTTTGTGGTTTTTTATGTGTATGTTTGTATTGTTTCTTGTGGGACGCGATTAAATAAAATATATATTATATCATTGTAAATTGAGTATTTTAACTTTTTTGTAAATTCATTGTATCATTTGGGTTTCCTATTACTAACTTTTCCATTGGTATTGCTTGTTTTTGTTTAATTAGTAGTCGTACTTGATATTTTGTTATTGGGTTATCTCTTTTTGGTATTCACGCAATCTTCATATGATGTTATGTTTTGGGGTTTGGGGCGAAAAGGCTGCGGAGCATCGCAACCCAATCATGGTAGTAATTCCAGGGTATTTTAAATTGTACAATTCCATGTTGTTATTAAGGTTTGGAGGGATTTTATTATTAGAGTATAATGAGTAATGGATAGAGATGTCTTCCATGTTCAAGACACGATAATCAATGTATTAATGTTACAAATGTTTCTCGTATATTGTGAACTTTTTTTGGCACAGTTGCATATTGCCGCCACACAGACTTTTCATGTTTCACACCTAATCTATCTTTAGAACCCAATGTGGACGTATGTAAAAAGTGCAGTTTTGGTGTAAATGTACCAAAGCAGATGTAGAAAAGTTTAGAATGTAAAGGTGCAAAATCAATTTCAACTTTTGTGCGACTCTTAAAGAAGGATAGACCAGAGCTCTCTTCTGGAAACTTTGCCAATTAATGCAGCCCGCCATTCAGATCGTGTGAGACTTACCAATTGACGCTCCTACCACTAGAATCTGGCCAGAAATAATGTGAGTAGTCTTTTCAATGATGGGATAAGGACCACCCACCCTGTCGTAGATATGAGAATAGGGCGCGGCCGATGTCGAGACAGAGACAGAAGAGAGAATAGGAAGCAAAGACATACGCGACCCGGATAGAAGAAAGAGAAACCAGGCAGAGAAGACCCCATTCTCTCTTTTGGTTACCTGTATGAAGCCTTCTTATTAATCATACGTTCAAGACCTAATGACATAAGGAAATACGACTTTTTCCTCTGTCCTGTCTGCAGCGCTCCCACACTCTCTTCTTCTATCCTGCTACACACGGGGGACACTTCTCTGTAGTATCTTAAAATCCTACAACGTCTCTCTCTCCTGCTCGAGCTGAGGCTTATTTTGACATAGAAATGTCATGAAGTGTAACAGAGTCCGGCATGTATGGCTGTAGTGGCTGCTGAGCTCTGCTGGCTGGGAATAGCTGATCATGAAAAGAGCTAATTGTTGCTTCTCTATAAAAGCAAATTCGGCTGGATTGTTTTTTTTTGCGCCTAATCGCACCTAAATTGAAAAAGTTGTCTAATATGAATGATTATTAGGCGAAAGGTAGGATAAAAACATTATTATTTTTGCTGCATGACAAGTTTGGTGTTTAGGTTGCAAACTGGCGCAAAAACACTGTGACAACATGAACGCTTCATCTAGCCTATAGCCGTTCTGTACTGAAAAATTTCCGCATCCAAGATGGCCGCTGCTTCCCTCTGTTACTACGCACATGCCGCATAGGTAGACGGAAGTACTCTCACTGGACACCACCAGGGGAGCCACAATGAGCTTACACCACACACTTCCGCGTTTCGTTATTCTTCTTTCGAATCTCTGCCGAGACAGGTGCTTTAATTACAGGTGTGTACTAGTTTTATGATGGAGAAGGAGACTGGGCTGGTCATTGGCGGGGATAGGTTGGACTTCCTGTTTTTTAATGTGGGCACTATTGCACTTTACAAGCCACTGAAAGTATTTTTCACTGTTAATGCATGACCTATAGGAAATTGTAATATGTCATTATAAAACTGTTGCACTTACATGTTTTTTGTACATGTTACCTATATGCAACCTTACCACTATGTGACCAATGGGAGACAAGATGGCACAGTTAAATACTGGTATGTAACGATTGTTGTTTATGCTTGATAAAGGGTGGATTAAACCACCGAAAGTGCTATTTGAATAAGTTTCACCTCGTTTTTTTTTTGGACACAACCTTGGAGGGCTGCCCATTTTTTTGGTGAGATCTATCTCCTATCTATCTAGTTATACAGATATTGCAACCCGCTTGTAGGTTGTGGATCTCTGTCTTTCTTTCTTCTTCTTCTTCTTCTTTCGTTCTTTTCTTTCTTTCGTTCTTTCTTTCTCTTTCTTTTCTTATTCTTCTTTCTTTCTTCTCTTCTTTCTTTTCTCTTCCTTTCTTCTTCTTTCTTTCTTTCTTCTTTTCTTTGTTTCTTTTCTTTCTTATCTTCTTTCTTTCTTTCTTTTCTATCTATCTATCTATCTCCTATCTATCTCATATCTCTCTTCTCCTATCTATCTAATCTATCTAACTCTATCTAATCTATCTATCTATCTATCTATCTATCCTATCCGCATCTCCTATTCTATCTTCTATAGCTTATCTATCTCCTCATCTATCTATCTATCTACTATCTAGCCCTCCTTCCTTCTATCTATCTCATATCTATCTATTCTCCTATCTAGCATCTATCTCATCTCTCTATCTATCTATCTATCATCTACTTTTATCGACTATCTCTCTTCCTAATTTATCTTCTCCTATCTCTTTATCTATCTAATCCTCCCATCTCATATCTCTCGTGTAACTAATCTCTATAATATAAATAAAGTTTAAAAAAATAAAAGGCCACTTGCAATTTTTTCTACATACATTTCTTCTTTTCTTCCCTCTTTATATGCCCTAAGACCTGACTGATCTGGTGACAGACATTTTATAAGCTTAAGTTTTTTAATACACAGCTGAAAAAGGAATAATAGAACAGCAAGATGAGCTCAGCAGCTCAGGGATTGTGAACTTGAGTTTCTCAACCTCATCAATCATTATTCGTGTATACACTAAAGTTATAAGATGTTATACAGATGTTTGAAAAAATGGCTGCATCTTATTATTAGATTTGAAACGGATTATATTCTGGAATAGCCAATACAACACTGAAGAATGTATAAGGGCGACTTGTTAATACCGGCCCCTCACGAGTCCGTATTATGAGACACACGACACAAATCCCACAAAACCATAAGCCCTCCGACAACAACGTATGCATAAAGTTCTGTGCCCCACCACCACAATCTTACACTGATCCCACCAGTAAGATAGTACAAGACATCATGCCCATCATAAATCCAGGCACCACCCGTGACGGGGTAATGTTTCTTATATTGGTATTCATGGTGCCTCGTCCTTCTAGCACTCAGAACACTTACCCGTAACCTAATGATAGGACTACTAAATAGGCACAGAAATAACTAGCAGTCGACACCACAGGAGCCATGTGGGTACTTTGGTTGGGGGGTGGAAAAAAAAAGGAACTGGTAGGTCACGACAGAAGAAGAAGGTGCACAATGGTGGACACACAAAAAAAACCGGAGAATACTCCGCACCATAAAGGGGCACAACACCACCGCCGCTCATGTCTCATTTAAGCAAATTGAAATGATTTGGCCTATGAAGTCTCAGACCAGCACAGGAGGGGATCCCTAATACATTGAAAGAGCAAGCAAATAGCCTGCTACACACTGGACACACGTCGAACAAGGGTAAACACGCGACAACACCGCCGCCAGCGGGAACCCACCGGGATCCCCCGACGCACAGAGGAAACATTTCTGTCTTTCTTTCTGCCTGGTCCAGGTGATAAGACCACAACACCACAGCCCCATCCACTATTTATTACACGCAGGACAAAAGAGCCATATCCTGCTCCCGACCCCATAGGTTCCTACCGCTGCCATTAGTGTGTCCTGTTTTCTTTATGTTTGGCTTTGACTTGAAAAAATCGAAACTATTTTTTTTTGATACACATGGCTAAATTGGCGTGTGTATTGTTCAGGTACTTTTCCTTCCCCCTGTGGAATCACAGATATGGTATATTTCCCATCAAGCCAGAAAAACCAACGTCTCCACCTCCAAAGTTAAGGATAACATTAACAAGTTTTTTAAATAAAATCTCAGTGCATTTTCTCCAACGAAGAAGTCGTTTGCAACAAGTGAAAATAAAAGATATAGCAACCCCCTCCCCTCTTACTTACATTACCATGTCGTTAGTGATTGGTATTTATAAATTGTTATTTTTTTATAATTGATGAAACCCCCTGAAAAATGTGTTATGTTACAAATTGCAAAATGATGAATGGCATAATTTAAGTAAAAAATATGCACAGGAAACAAAAAAAAAAAAATCTGTAGCCCGGTTTCCAGGGTAGAAAGGGAGGGAAGATTAAACCAAGAAGCTTTTTTCCTTCCTTTAGTTTGAACAAGTTTTAAACAATAATCACCTTGGCACCACTATTTGATTGTGTTATAAAAAAAAACCATGGTTTTTAAAAAAGTTTAGTTAAGGCCAAAATTGTCTTCATTCTTAAGGGAGAAGTTCAAGATACCCTATCCGCAGGTCAGTATGGTGGTAATGCTGACACCTTAAATGGGTCAACAGGGCCTATAAGTGCAATTTGATAGGCATGAGAGCAGAGGCACGTCTACTGTTGTGCTGACAAGCCCTCGTTCTCGAACGAGGTTCGGCCCATGCAGAAGCCATTCTCTCACATCGAGCTGTGGAGGCGGACAAGAGATCAAAAAGAATCAGGATGAATAGAGAAGAAGGCCAAAGGGTGGGGAAGAGTCCCCCAGGGCAGCAAAAATATGGCTGACGCGGTACTCAGATTCCCCTACGCGCCATCGTAGACAGAATGGACCAGCCATAAGCTGCGCACATTAGATGGGCAGTGTCTACCATACTGTTCCTATGTTAGTCTGGCAGAAAAGAAAGTAAGCGAAACGGAAAAAGAAGGGTGGAATGGGCGGGCAGTTTATAATAAGTGGGTCTGAATAGGGAAAAGAAAGCGTGAGATAGAAGGTAGAAATAAGATACTGACTGGCGCAAAAGAAGACATATTGGTATTAGAGAACAATAGGACTGCTGGGCACATTGATCCGAATAGCTCTAGGGGACACCGGGTGGCCAGGGGGCGGGGGACGTCCGAAACGTTAACGTGGGCATGGGGGGACAGTCATGGGCTGGTCCTGGGGGAAAAAGGCAAACACAACCTAAAGGGAAACAAACGAGCACACAAAGATGTGAAGGTGAGTATTAGGGGGGGGACAAGAGACTGCAGGCAACCACAGAAAGGAGAGGGGATGGAGGGCAAACAAGGGAAAGGGCCCGGAGAGGGCCCAAGCGGTCAAAAGATGGGACTCGGACAGATGGGGCAGCTACCTGAAAGTCCCACAACCCCACACCCCCCCACTTTCCGGCGCGTGCCATGTATGCCCAGCGCCCATGCTCCAATCCCACGAAGACAAGCCAAACACTGGGTAACAACATGCAATGTGTGATGTGTGACATTAAACAACAGACAAATTTGTTCTTTTGTTATATATGGATTTATTCAATGTATCATAATATTATTCAAATTTCATTTTATAAAAGTTATATTAAATTTTGTATGATTTTTTGTATAAATTCCCAGCTTTAAATGTAAAAGAAAAAAAAACAAACAAAAATAAAAAAATATTGTGAAGAAATCCGATCTATATTTACACAGCAGTAATTAAATTTTGAATATTTGATTCATAAATAGTCATGTTGAATAACATGCACAACTCATAGATCTTTCTCTCCAAGGGTTAGCCTGAAATCACACAGACATTAAATTGGTAAAGTAAACCCGAGTGATGTTTGCACTATAAAAAGCAAATCATTTTATAATAAGCACACACTTAAATTACATATAACGAAACACACATTTAGTTTTATTTCTATCAATGTTTTAGTATTATATACTATTACACTCAGTTTAATTGCTGATTTAGGTCTCCTATCACCATCACTCGGTTAAGGTCAGTGTAAGATTTCCCTCCAGAGTGTGGACGGGGACTCTTAAGAAGAAGCTAAGTCTACTCTAAGTACTCTCTACAAATCTGACACTTTCATGATCCCTCTATCTAAGTGCTGTGAATGCTGTGGGCATGACAATATTGGGGCCTTTACTTCACTCAGGTAACAGGTTTATCCTCACCTTTTAGTTACCACCACCTTCTCAGAACATCTACCCTACCGCTACTATCTCCTATTCCATAATTTATTGCAGTATGAATCACAGGAAAATGCCGGAAATGGCTACATGAAATGTTGTCATAAATCACAACCATCGCTCCCCCAACCCTCTCCTCCTCCTGTGGCTTCAATAAATGGGCCAAAATGAGAATTTTTTTCACATTTGCGGTGTGCCCAGTGATTGTCGAGGGGAGAGGAAACACAGGGAAGTGAGGGAGGGGGGAAAGAAAGGGAATGCTGCGTCCACATGATGCGCTTTGGATGTGTTTTCATTGCATTTTGGATGCATTTTCATTGAGGTTTTATTTTGTTTTTATTTTGCATCAAAACGCAACGAAAAAGCATCCAAATCTCATCGGGGGTTATTTATCTTCAAATTTTATCTTTTTTTCTCTTAATTTTGCTACTTTTTTTAGTACATTTGATAATTTTGTTCCTAAGTTAGTGAATTCTCCACTTGCCTCAAAATTTGGCTGCACCATAATGTTTTAAGTTTTGCGCATAATATGTCTCTAAAATCTAGATGTGAACCGGTGAAAAGACATAATTTTGGGGCAAATTGTTGTAAAAAAGTTGTAAATAGACTCCAGTTCTTACCAGACGTAGGCAAAACTTTAGAAGAGATTGAGACTTTTGTGAGACTTTTGTGTGACTTTTGTGTGACTTTTCTGGACTAAATCAAACAAGTCCAAACCCCCCCCAAAAAAGAAGAAAAGACAATCACAGATGTCATGACTAAAGACAAATGACCCCCATTGTGTACATAGGTGCTGCTTCCTTCTTGATTTTGTGTTTATGGATCTTGGTGGTCAAGCCGGAGTGGAGAACCCAGTTAGATCACAACAGGCAAGTAAAATACGCGGCTTCCATCCCTACATCCAGCAACATACAAACCTATGTGAAATAATGCAAATCCCATTCTTTAGCCCCCTCCAAAATATAATTATGTATAAAAAGATGACTGTCTGTGACCCAGTCCGGGGTTAAAGAAAAAAAAAAGATAACAAAATTTGTGCAGAAAATTTGTATTTCATAACGTCTTTTCTTTGACATGTTCAGAGATGGACAGGAAATCTATCACGAAAATGGTACGTTATAAATCACCGTCGTGTTCCTCTGAGCTCCCAATTTGGCTTATATTCTTCTTTTATAGGCTCCTTTTTGCAAATATCTTATAGAAATATGCTAATGAGCTGCAAGTGCTCCGAGGGTGTCACCAGAGCACTTGCAGCACTACCGATCTG
This sequence comes from Engystomops pustulosus, assembly GCA_019512145.1. Lineage (NCBI taxonomy): Eukaryota > Metazoa > Chordata > Amphibia > Anura > Leptodactylidae > Engystomops > Engystomops pustulosus. The sequence continues at coordinate 12,640,474 of CM033641.1, forward strand.
AATGTCTATATTTGTATTTATGGAATTTATTGGAAAAACAATAAAAAGATTTAAACAAAAAAAAAAAAAAAATTTTATTTTCCTTGTGACAACTCCATTTTCACAATAATATGATGTCAGGGGACCAAGGATTATCAAAAAAAGCTTAATTACAGACACCTAACAGGTGATCATTGCAACCTGGGACTAAAGTAACATCCAAAGAGGTCACCAGAGGTCACAGGGGGGCGGAGAGGTCGGTGTCAAATCAGGAACCAGTTGTAAGTCCACATCAGGAGTCCGGAAGAACTAGTAAGATGTTGTTGTTTTTTATGGTAGATTTGCTTTTAGCCTCGCAGTAGATGTTTTTCTCTTGCTATTTTTTTTATCATAATGTGATTTTCATATTTTCCCCAATCCCCTTTTTTATCTCCTACTAAAATAAAAAAAAGTTACAAAAATAAAAACAAACCTTTTACATTCTCCAAAAGCATAAAATAAATACATTTGTTTCTTTAGTACAGGCAGTCCCCGGGTTACGTACAAGATAGGGTCCGGAGGTTTGTTCTTAAGTTGAATTTGTATGTAAGTCGAAACTGTATATTTTATAATTGTAGATCCAGGCAAAAAAAATTTTGACCCCAGTAACAATTGGAGTTTAAACATTTTTTGCTGTAATGGGACCAAGGATTATCAATAAAGCTTCATTACAGACACCTTACAGCTGATCATTGCAGTCTGGGACTATAGTAACATCCAGAGACTTCACCAGAGGTCAGAGAGGTCTGTCTGTAACTATGGGTTGTCTGTAAGTCGGGTCCTTAAGTAGGGGACCGCCTGTATTAGACATATAGGTTTTATCCTCATACTTCTGTGTGCACAATCCCGGCACTATGGAGGGGGGGGGGGGCAACGTTCCCGTCCAAGATGGCGCCATGAACATACTCTGCAATCTAAATGCATTTATTGTGGGTGTTAGCGGAGGATGTTTGCTGCAATATGCCTTTGAGTCCTCTTCATACATCCTTAAAGGGGTCTTCCCACGAAATAAAGTTCTCACATTTCTATCCCCTAGTGATGTTAACACAATAAGGAACATTTTAACCTTTTACTTTACAATTTTAATCAGTGTTATTGCTGTTTTAGCTCCTATCTCTCCCTCGGCTGCTCAGTGAAGAATCCCAGGGTGTGGGTGGGGCCTCTCTAAGCAGACACAGATGAGTAGAGATGAGCGAGTATACTCGTCCGAGTATACTGCTCGGTCGAGTATTAGCATACTCGGACCGGCTCGTTGCTAGGACAAGTATCTCGCCGGCTCGAGATCGAGCATTAAATTAATAAAAGACAGTGAAGAACAGTGTTTACAGTGAAGAATAACACATTATACATGTTTACAGATGTTTGCAGATGTTTTCCTTGTAAGAACACATTGAAATAACACTATTCTTCACTTTGCAGGTGTGTGCACGTGTCTTCCGCTAAGTTAGGAGATGTGCACGAACATCTGGAATGTGAAGAATAGTGTTTTTTCAATGTGTTCTGCACTTAAATGGTTTTTATTCTATTTTTCACTTTGCAGATGTGCGCGCACATCTCTGAACTTATCGGAAGACACACACGCACATCTGCAATGTGAAGAATAGAATGAAAACAGTGAAAACAGTGAACACAGGACCACTTAAGTGCACAGCACTTTGAAAAATCAATATTCTTCACATTCCAGATGTTCGTGCACATCTCCTAATGTGTTGTTCTTGACTGTTCTTTTAATGTGTTTTTTCAGTGAAAAAATGCTCGGGTCTCCCATTGATTTTAATGGGGTTCGTTATTCGAGACGAGCACTCGAGCATCGGGAAAAGTTTGTATAGAATAACGAGCACCCGAGCATTTTAGTGCTCGCTCATCTCTAATTATGACCCATCTCGTTTTTTTGTGGAGTGACAATGTGGTTAAATTTTTAGGGTACAGGTTTATATACACTTTCATCTGGCTTCTGAAATTGTACTAACACACTGACACATAGAAAGACATAAGACAGATAAGAGATGCATGAGATGTTTACACAAAGGCTGATAGACGATTACACTCTTACACTTTTAGCTCTGCTACATCTCACAGATATGTGCCTGCCTCCCCTTTCCCCCCGGATCACTTATCTCCTTGTAGCTTGTAGTTTGCAGCCTCTCTCTCTGTGCTGGCAGGATGTGATCAGTGAGTGTCTCTGAGCTTTGTGCAGGGGGCGGGGCTACAGGCTCAGTGCAGAGACAGACAGAAATCTCATCTGTACAATCTCATCCAAGATGGCAGCCACACGACCCTAAGTCAGAAGTTACAGGGTCGTGTCTAAGGGCAGCTGAAATTTTGTACAGCATATCTGTGAAATGCTGCATTTGTGTTAATGACAATTAGAAAATGTGTTATTTTGTTATCCTGAGTAAATATAAGAAACTTCTTCATGGGAATATCCCTTTAATGCCACCAAGAGGTGATGTATCTTTTACTATCTATGAGTAGAAAATCCGGTTGATGAGCTGACATAGAATTACACTATAGATTAGTGATGGTGAACCTTTTAGATACAGAGTGCCCAAACTACAACCAAAACCCACTTTTACGTCGCAAAGTGCCAACATGACAGTTTAGTGTAACCTGTTAATCTCTGCTGCATCACAGGTTTCAATCATATTGGCGTCCTGAGGATACCAATACAATAGAAAGCAGGAGACATTTGGATTGTAGTTATCTCCAGGCTCCCCATAACAGGAAAAATCAGGGGACCCAAAGCAGGAGCTCCAAAGATAATCCATCTCTGCCAACACCTTTTCGCTCCTCCTGAAGTAGGTGTCACTTTAAAATAGCACTGAGCGTGGCGCGCCCTGGGCTGTGTTGGACTGAAGGAGGAAGCCTTGAGTCCTATCTGGTAAATTCTGTGCTGGGTGCCCACAGAAGGTGCTCCGAGTGACACCTCTGGCACCCGTGCCAAAGGTTGGCCACCACTGCTATAGATTGATCACAAAATAGTTATAGAGAATACAAGAAACTCCCAAAATCCCAAGTAATTGTCCTATAGTTGTCTTGTTAGATCATTGCATTTCCTCTGGATTTCATCTCGACATACAGCAGATCACTATAGAGAAAAGTCACCCGTGCGCTAGAGAACACAGTATAGTGAATATTGATAGAAAACAGAAGGTTTAGTGTTCTCCATATTTGGTATTGCCGCGTCCGTAACAATCTGTATAATAAAACAGGATCGTTACTGGACCCGCACGGTACACGCCGTTACCACAGCAGGTTACCACCACATATAGAGTATCCGTGTACTCGGGAGAAATTGGGTAACAAACTTTGTGGAGCCTTTATTCATTTAAACAATACCAATGGAAGTAAATAGGATACCCAAAAGAATGCATACATTTACAATAAAGTTAAATACTCAATTTACAATGAATAATATATGTCTTTATTAAATCGGTCACCACAAAAAAACAATTAAAAACTACACATAAAAACCACAAAGGTGTGGCGGTGGTCTGAAATAACACAATACATGATAAGTACCCTTTAAGTATCCGACCAACATCAGTAAATACCATTAGGCTGTAACCAGTTCCATTACCCACCAGGGTGTAGTGTATAGCCTCAACAGATTGTATGAGATAGTGACTCTGACCACCGCCACAGCACCCCGACGCGCGTTTCGCCGTCGCTTACTCCATTGTAAATGTTTAATTTTCCACCCAAAATGAGTGTATTGTGAAAAAATATTACAATTTGCAGACTGCACCTCCATTTTGTTTTAACCCCTATAAAACACGTAAGAAATACATCCATGTCTCCTCTTATTTATCCTCAGGATCCTGTGGAGAGATTGTTCTGACCCAATCTCCAGATAATATCTCTGTGTCCCCGGGGGAGACAGTCACCATCTCATGTACAGCCAGTGCTGCTATAGGCTACGGGTTACACTGGTACCAACAGAAAACCGGAGAACGACCAAAACTTCTTATCTATTTTGCAACCAGCAGACACACAGGAGTCCCAGACCGGTTCTCTGGATCTGGATTTGGAACTAATTTCAAGTTGACAATCAAAGTGACAGAAGACGATGCAGCAGATTATTACTGTCAGCAGGGTAATAGCTTCCCTCTCACACAGTGATACAGAGCCGTACAAAAACCTCCTTCCCCATTTATGCGCACAGAAGTATTAAAGGCGTATTCCCAAGAAGACAAGTTTCTTATATGTTCTTAGAATAACAAAATAACACATTCTCTAATTCACTGTTATTAACAAAAATACAGCATTTCACAGATATAATTCCAACCTGTCTCTATCAGTTCTGCTGTACACAATTATAGTTGCCCCTAGACACGACCCTGTAACTTCTGACTTTAGGGTCAGGGAAGCCATCTTGCCTGAGGCTACTCTGAGCTACTCTCAGCTCCCTGCACTCTAGCCCCGCCCCCTGCAGTCCAGGACAGAGATCACTCACTGAAGCACACTGAGACACAGAATCTACAAGCTTCAAATTACACAAAGGTAAATTATTTATCTGGGGAGGCACAGCAGATCTAGTGTGTTTTGGAATAGCAGAGATGTAGGAGAGCTGACTGTGTCATTGTATGTAATAGGCATCTAATGGATCTCATCATCTCTGATCGGTCTCATCTCTCTCTATGTGTCAGATACTAGTACAATGTTCAGAAGCTAAATGAAAGTGTATATAAATCACATTGTCAGCTCACAGAACTAGATGGGTCATAATGGGGCACATTTACATACAGGGTCATCGGAGTTCACAGAAAGTGCATTGTCCGGCGATAAAGCACTGTGCCGTGATTCACTAAGATCGTGCGCCCGATATCCTGCACATGTCGCTTCCCTGCTCAGGTCCGACAGAGTTCACCATCTTTTAAGTGGTGCATCTAAGTGCTTGGGCGTGCAACACAATTTGAAAGTTAAATCCCGCACTCAGTCCGAATCAGTAGGATCGTCCACCAGCACACCCCCTAACTTGTGTCGCATTGAGGCCAGTGCAGCTGCACCACAAAAAGGGTTGTGCACGCTACAATCCCAGCGCACACACTTATTAAATATCTGTCAAAGCCGTTTTAGCCACAAAAACCGGTGCACATTCTGACAAAAGTGCACAGGGCGACTCTTAGTAAATGAGTCCCATTGTGTCTGCTTAGAGAGTCCCCGCCCACACCCTGGAATTTTGCACTGACCAGCCTAGGGAGTTATTGGATCTAAAACAGCAATAAAAGTGAGTAAAAATGTAAAGAAAGGGGTTAAAATAATCTTTATTGTGTTAACATCACTAGGGGATTGAGAGTGAGAATCTTCTCTGCACATCTACATCTTATAAAAATACTTATGTATGAATCAGTTTATGTAGAAAGTTGTGAAACTGAAGCATAAATATCTTTGGTTCCATTATTAAACTTTTCCTATTCTTGACATGTCTTTTCTGTTTATAAAAATACTAAAAACTATACATAGAAAAATCAAATAACCACATTTTTTATTTTAGGTTACAGTTCTGGTTTGTGAGACCTGAAAAAGGTCCATGATGCCTCAAGTGTAGGAACTGCTGTCGAGTGGGTTTTTGCTCTCACCAGGTAAATATAATTACCAGAGATGACAAAATGCACGTGTCTGGAAAAGGAGGCGTGACCTCTGATCCGAGTGCTGTCTCTGTTAGACGCTACACATAGATTTAGCGTTACCCTAGAGCGTGTGAACTTTCTCCATTGCCATAAGTGAGAGAAAACCTCCACCGGGAATTGTTTGATTAACAACACAAGATAAAAAATTAAAAGCACATCACACAAAGCTCTGCATCATCCATACAGTTACACACACAGCTCAGCATCATCCATACAGTTACGCACACAGCTCTGCATCATTCATACAGATACACACACACACAGCTCTGCATCATCCATACAGTTACACACACAGCTCTGCATCATTCAAACAGATACACACACAGCTCTGCAACATTCATGCAGCTACACACACAGCTCAGCATCATTCATACAGATACACACACAGCTCAGCTATACACACAGAAGCCCCCCCACACACACACACACACTTTCCCCCCTCCCCTCTTCCCCTTCTTTTTATCCTGTCCTAGCCCAGCATGTCCCCATTCTCCCAGTATCAGGTCCTACGGTGATGTAAGAAGCATGTGATCAGTCACATGATGCTGACATCATCGCAGGTCCTGTAGGACACCCGGGAGAGGAGAGAGCAGTGCGGAGGCTCCTCTCTGGGAGATCGGGTGCAGCTCTATATCAGGGCATCATTCGATCTCCATTACAGTGGTCAGGAGGGTCTGGCAGTGCTGGATCCTCCTGATCTTTGGTCTATAAGACACAGGCACTTTTTAGAAAGACTTTTTCTTGCTAAAAAGTGCGTCTTATAGTCCAAAAAATACGGTAATTTCTCAATCTCAGTTTTTCCTTGTTTTTTTTCCTTTAAAATATCTTTTTGAGACATTTGGTCCAAACGTCGCAAAAATGTTGCACAAATGTCTCAATTCATTTCTTACCATTTTCTAAGTTTTCCTTAAGTATGATTCCTTCTGGAGTTTTTGGTGCCGAATTTTAAACAATTTGAAAAGATAAATGTCATTTGCGACGTTTAGCACATCTGGAATAGGAGATAAATATGTCTTAATCATGAAAAACACATTTTAATCATTTTGTGACCAGTTTGGTTCAACAGTTGTCTGTCTGTCGATGTTTTGACGAAAACTGCAGCTTCAATCATTGTTTTTGTAGAATAAGTCAATGGGGGGAGATTTAACGCTACCTTTCTTCTAAATGTTAGAACAAAAAAGTCGCAGATTTTTGTGCTGAGACTTTTTTGCACACTTTTTTTGGGACTTCTTCACATTTGCACCACAACTCGTGGTGCTCTGTTTTTCAATGGTTTCATTGTATTTATCTAACAAATCCAGCTGTTTAGATGTATTGGCCAACTTCACCACCTTGAAACAAATTTCAGGTTAAAAAAAAAATAAAAAAAATTCATTTTAGGCAGCAATGTAAACATGTCGTACAAAAAAAAATTGGGGCTCTAAAATGCTTTATTTCAAAACATCAAAAATTGTGCTAATTTTGACAAATGGACAATACTGCTGGTTGTAATTCTTTTTTATAAAGAAAAAGGGTAGATTTATGTATCTTTACATACAAGGTAATGTCCAGAGAGGTTTATACTATGTGGATAGAGGAGAAGACATAGGACATCCCTGTATACATGTAGTAAGAGGAGAAGGCTCACATTTCTATCATTGTCACCATTATCTCTTCTCTTTCTCCTCCAAGTTTCCTGTGGAGAGATTGTGATGACCCAGGACCCAGAATATGTGTCACCATCTCATGTGCATCCAGTTCAGACCTTTATCGCATTTCTAAATATTTGGTACCAGCAGAAATCAGGGCAGTCTCCAAAACTTCTCATCTATAATTCAGAAATCCTACAATCTGGAGTCGCAGACCGGGTCACTGGATCTGGGAAAGGAGCTGATTCCAGGTTAACAAATAAGAGAAGTGACAGAAGACAATGCAGCAGCACAGGGCAAACCTGGGGGGGAAGTGCTGGGGCCAAGAGCTGCTCGGGTGGGGGGTATATTAGGCTCTAGATAAGGAATCCATGGGGCTAAAGGGGTATGTATCTAATAAATCCATAGGGGGCTTTATATACAATTACCATGAGGGGGCTGTTTGGTGTGATAAACTAGGGAACATTTTAGGGAACAGGAGACTGTTTTAGTTTCTGAATTTTTAATGAGTTCACTGCAAAGGGGCCCACTGAGGCTCTGCCACCCAGGGGCCTACTGAAACCTGGAGCTGACCCTGTTCATAACCACTCTATAGCTGCCAGCACCCAGAGGCTGCTGGTATAGATGTCTGGTACTCACACACATGATAGTGCCAAATCCTGAGGACAAGGAACAGGTAGACTGTACAAGGTCCTTTCTAAACTTGAGCTTTATTATTGTAAGGTTTAGGACACAAAACTAAACTAAAAAAAAATCATCTGGATAAGGGAGACCAAAGCTGATTACAAGTTCCTTTTCAAGGCTTAAATTGTGGCCAACGATGATTTTTGTGGAGATTTCTGTAGGAATATAGATAGATGGATAGAGGCTCTGTCTCTCTATGGCAGGTGGAGTGTGGAGGTTGTGGGTTCAAATCCCAGGCTGGGCAAAAATGTAGAGACCTTGGGGGTTGATTTAGCATTAATCCTTTGTAGCTTCTTGGTGTATAATTGTCACAAATTTCTGTAGGAATATGACTGACAATGACAACGACCTCCTGTAGATGACCCAGTGAGGGATCTGTACAGTATCTGCCCCATATCCTGAATGTGTATAAGGGACAGCAGATGTTTCAAAGCAGATCATTCATGTCAGATAATGGGACAGATTTATTTATCCGGTCCATCCGCGATCCTCTGTGGAGGATTCGGGTCTTTCGGCGATTCACTAAGGTAATTCCCCTGTTGTCCACTTGGTGTCGCTGCTGCGCTGAATTCCGTCGGAGTGCACTGAGTGCCTGGCCGGGTGCAGGTAAGCGCGTGTCCAGTGACACATTTTTTTCGACGGCCACGCCCCCCGATTTCCATCGCGTTCAAGTCGGCGCCAATGCGCCAAAATCCAGGGGCAATTCAGGGAAAATTGTCCCAAAACGGTAAATCTTGTGTAACCCGACGTAAAAACGCGATTCGGGCCCTTAGTAAATGACCCCCATTGCCTTTGCTGTGTGAGATATTAACTGTTCCCCCCAGTTATATATGATGTGTGATGTTCAGGGGTCACTCAGTGCTGCAGTAGTGACTAGAAATGTAAGAGACTCAGATATAAGAAAGTTTCTGAACCTGAAATCCCAGAATAACCCAAAGTTCCTCTTTTATATTTACTTCTGCTCCATCACATTGTAACCACAGGATTTCCATGCCCCCAGTATTTCCATACACAGTCTCTGGGGGTCTGCTGTCCCCTCCCCTTTCACCTCCTCTATAATACTCTCATCCTACACATTGTCCTCATCGTATAGTCTGTATCCTTACCCTCCACAAACATCAAGATGGTGTCGTGGCAGTTTCTCTGCTGGCTGTGATCTTCATTTCTAATTTCAGGGTGAGAGATTCGGATCATTCCATGGATTGTTTGGAGAGAATCTATACAGTGTGAATCAATCATCAATCAGAATTTCTAGGAATAGATCCGACATTTATCACTAATGACTCTGTCTCTTCTAATCTCAGGTCCTGTGGAGAATTGGATCCAGACTCGAGGTTATATCCTCTGTGTGTCCCCCAGGGGGATCCAGTCACCATCTCATGTTCATCCCGTGCGGGGGTATAACGGCGTACTATAGCCTGTAACCAACAGAACCAGTATAACGTCCACATCTTCGTTCTTCCTATTAGGCAACCAGCAGAACACTCCAACAGTGAGTCCCATAACCCACGCTGTTCTCCTTCCTGTATCTGATCTGGAACAAAATTTCAAATTGAAAATCAAAGTGACATAAGAACGCTGCAGCAGATTATATACTTTGTCAGCATGGTAAAGTCTTCCCCTCTCACACAGTGGTAACAGAGCCGTACAAAAACCTCCTTCCTCTTCCTCCCCATTGTGTGTCTTTATTACAATGTTGTGTAGAGATGACGGTCAGAAATTAGCAGAGCGTTCACAGGATTTTTATATCTCTCTTCTCTTCTTCTACTACTCTCCTCGGTCACATGACCAGAAAGTCTACATCCTGAGCCTCCAGGATCAGGTCCAGAACTATCCAGGACTGGTCCGGGGCTCCCAGCACAGAAATGAAGAATATTATCAAAACTCTCTGAAAGTTAAACAATGCAAAGAATAGACACAAAATATTTCACACTACCTCTCGAGCATCCCTCTATTTAATTTCTTAAATTTTGGTGCCTGACATTAAGAAACAAAAGTTCTAGTAGAGAGGATTGTATGTGATGTTACAATTGGCGGATGGAACAAATAAAGTCCATGAAAATGGAAAGGGTTGTTCCTATTTAAAGTTTTAATGACATTTTAATTTAACCTTTTAATTACTCCTTATTATAATATAAATGTGTTGAGAAATGACAAAAATATCGTTAGCGATTTCGCATTTGGCTGCTTATATTGCATTACCAAGTTTCACCATCACCTCGGAATATGGCTTTTCTATTTTTTTTTTTGATAGTGGACTTCGTGATGGACAACAGCAACCACCCCCAAGTTACTGTTTATGTTTTTTTATTTACTTTTATTTGTGTTCTATGAAAAGGGGGGTGAGTTGAGTTTTCTTTTTTTTAAAGTCTTTATTTTCTTTTTTTCTTACTGTATTTCTCGGCCCCTTAGGGTATTTGAACCTTAGGGGGTCTGATCATCTACAAAAATACTGGATCTGTAAAATGGCCTAGAGTTTTTAACTGATCTGATGGTTACTGCATAAAACAGTAATATAAGAAAAACTAATTGCAATCACAGAAACTTTAATGTATAACTAAAAAGAAAACAGAGGACGCAAGCACCCTTGAAATGGGTTAAAGATCCACATTTCAGCTGCTCAATGGAGCGCTATTTTCCAACATCCTTGTCCCTTGGATAATACATTTTCATTCACACTTCCTCAGGAAGTTTGTTTTGTTTCGGCTCTAAAGGGGTTTCCCATGAAAGAAATCTCAAATTGTAATTCCCCTGTGATGTTTGCAACACAAAAAGCCATTTTCCATTTTATTAAAAAAAAGAACCCGCTTACTTTTATACATTTTTTTTTTTTTTTTTCAGCTTTTTTTTTGCTGTTTGTATTGACTCCCATCACTCATTGATTGGTCAGTGTAAAACTCTCTTAAGCAAGCACTTCATTTTCCCCTAGTGCTGTGTGGCTTGACAATTTGTTTGATATTAGTGTCCATGTTATTATACCATTCATTTCAGCTTCGAATTGTACTAAGTATTTACACTCTAGAAAGAGAGATAGACAGATCAAGTATGAATAATGATGATATCCATGTTATCATATACACATACATGTCTCATACCCTGGCTATCTCACAGCCATAAACTATAGCATTCTATTGCCCTCTTCCTCCCTCATATGATGCCTCCCTCTCCCCCTTCCTTCAAATCCCCCTCTCCCCCTCCCTGATCAAAGACCTTTTTTGTCTGCTACTTTTACTCTTCCTTGTGCGAGAATGTTTTGCTGTTGTTGCTTGGGCATGATGTCTGTGTGTGTGTTAGCTCAGTCTTGTGAATTCAAGGGTGGTGGCTGCAGGCGAGAGAGTCATCTCCGTAGAATCAGACAGGAGTAACCAAATGTCTACTCCTACCCCGACTCTAAAGTCAGAAGATTAAGTCTCAAACGCATTGCGCAAACCGAAAATTGTGTGCATCCCAGCACTGGGAGAGGTCAGGTTGGAAATTAATCTGGTGAAATCTGTTTGTTGATAATACAAATTGAATTATTGAAGAAGTGTTAATTTTGTATCTCTGAGTATATTTAAAAACTTTTTTTCGTGAGATACTACCCTTTAAATGTCAACTAAACATAGGCTCATGGCGACAGTCCCACCAAATTCTACAGTACCCACAGACACAAACCAGGTGATGACCATGCGCAGAATAACAGTAGTCTCCAGCCAACCCACCCAATTTTCTCGCCACCCAATATTACTAACCAGATACCTTACCAGAACAAGTGATGACTACATAGGATATGTTACCCCAGAACCCAACATTACTACATAAATACCAACATCACCGAACCAATCCTTACACATAGATTCAGTACCAGAACAAATGATTCTTACAAGATATTGTAATGCAGTGTCTGGGTACAGACTATGGACACAACACGTGGACCCTAAATCTGCCCCACAAAAACAGTCAGGCTACCTACTTAATATATACCATCATAAATGATGCCGTAAACTGGGCACCTCCCTCCCTAGTATGTATGTAACCAGAACCAAGGTTCTAAATATATATTTTTCATAGACGTAAAACCAACTGCTTTAGCCGAGGAGGATAAAACCCCTTCACTTCAGCTTGATGTTGTGAAATAACTGGTTCACATAATCAGAGCCAGGAGAGAAGAGAAGGATACACTGTACAGCGTAGACAGAGAATTTGCCATATTACAATGACGCAACCTAGAAGGACATTGTATTGCTTTAACATTTTTGATGTGTCTTCCTTTCATTTCACTTCTGATTTCTTGTTGTCTCCACCTCCAACGCATCTTACTCAGTAACGTTACTTTAACCTTTCTTTCACACTCTCAGATCTCCACTCTCAGATTTATATTTGAACTACTCAGACAATGACCTCGCTGTTCTTGACCTTATGTCACATATATATCCCCTGGTGTATATTAGACACATGTACAGGTCCTGTATCTCGCTCAGCCACAAGATGGAGCTTCAGACCACCATGCTCCTTAGCTTTCCCTCTTTCCTCCAGTACCAGAACGCATGCCAAGACTACTACAAGAAAATGACATATCACCTAAATGTAAAACATATAAAGAGAAAGACATAACTAAATGAATGTGATTAGTCCCTAAGTGAAAGAAAAAACATGCCCACAACCATAAAAATCAAGCAACTTTATTTCCATATCCTATACATTGAATAGAGAAGCACAATCAACCAATTCCATCCGAGACATATTTCAATCCCTGGACATTCGAACAAAACAATAAAAAGCTTATACTCAGACAAGTATTGTCCCTCTTGATATAAGGAACAGTTAGGATGATTTAGCAAAAATATAAACAACAAAATCCAACAAATCAAAAATCAAGATATAGAACAAGAGACCGGTGACATTCATTGTAGAAGGTCCGATCCACCCATCTATCAGAACAAAAAGTGCAGATTTTTCAGAACTGACCACCAAACTTCTCTTGGTAACAATTTAATATTTCCTGCTGATGCTGGTAACCACCTGTGTAGCGAATATTTTATAATATATTCAGTTTCTGTATACATTGATCTACACCATAGAAGCTGTTCTACTTAATCAACACTTGTTAATATGCTGTTAAACAGGGAGGTACAATGTGGTCAATGTATATAGGAACATGGAGGGGATGTGGTGTCTCCTGGAGGGATGTGGTGTCTCCTGGAGGGGATGGTTGGCAGTACCTTTTAGACGCTGGATTAGTGCATCTCCTGGAGGGATGAATGGCCATCTCATGGAGTGAGATGATGAGCTGAGGTGGCATCTCCCTAGGGTATGAGGTGGCAATCTCCGAGTGGGCCTCTAGGAGGTATGTTTGTGCATCTCCTAGGGGGAAGTGGTGTCTTCCTGGAGGGGATGGGATCAATGTGGTGGCACCTTCTAGATGGGATGAACTGGGGCATTCCTGGAAGGGGATAGATGCATCTCTTGGAGGTGATGAGTGAGCATCTTCTGGATGGACGGGAGGTGGCATCTCCTGGATGGGAGGAGTGCATCTCCTGGAGGGGAGGAGGTTTGGATCTCCTGTGAGGTATTAAGGTGGGCATCTCCTGGAGGTGGGAGGTGATGGAGGTGCAGGAGGTCTCTCCTGAGAGAGGAAGGTGGCAAATCTCTGTGAGTGTATGAGGTGCACGGAGTGTAGGGGCATCTCCTGAAGGGGATTGGTGGCATCTACTGTAGGGATAGGTGGTATGCTTTCTGGAGTGTCTGAGGGAGTGCATCTCCTGAGATGGGGATGGAGTGGCACTCTCTGTAGGGATGAGGTGGCATATTCTACTGAAGGTGAGAGGGTGGCTTCTTCTGGAGGTGATGATGTGGCTCATTCCTAAGGGGGTTAGGTGGCATCTCCTAGTAGGGATGGAAGTGTCCTGGTTGATTCTAAACCATTTTATTTTAAGGGAAGTGCCCTTCTATGGTGGCCAATTTATGTTATATGCTTCCCTCCCAGGTTGAGATTCCATTTCGCTGAACTGCAGTTTGTGTTCACGGTGGGTCAATGTGTACAGACAGTTTAGTAAGAGAAGACTGTGTAATGGGTTGTAGTACGCAAAGGAACCAACAGGTGAACACTTAAATGCCTCTGGATCCCGGTGATCACCACAGGTAGGTTTATTCATACTCATATAATTAAATGAGCCTGACCTCTATGCCACTTTTGAAACAACTTTTTCTTTTTAAAATTGAGGGCAATAAGAAGCTACATGAAGAGCGACTCCGCCAAGAGGGGCACACACCGGTATGTCAGTGTGCTGGTTTTACAGTACTTCATGCCGGTGGTAGATGTCCTTTAAAATAAACTTTTAAGGAGGATTTATTATTTTACTACACAAATACCCTTCCAAACACTTGAAAAAAGAAACGATCCCCTTGAATGACAGTACATTAGTACTTCTATCAACTCGGCTAGGACTGGAGAGGCTCACAAGGCTGAGCTCTCTCCATATAAGGTGGGTGTTTGCTGCATAATGACGATGTGGTGGCAGCTAGGTAAACGCCAATGGAAGTGGGCCGCCATCCATATTTGGCTATAAGATGTCACTCCCCCATCCTACAATCGTCACTCCCCCGTATGACGCCATTGTGTGGACGTGCCGATCTTCTCCATAACAACCTCAGGTCTTTGGAAGACCCGATCTGTATGTTTCTGGCCAGTGGCACACATTGTGTAATGATCAGTAAATCCCCCATACACAGCAACTGTATTATGGCGTACTGCAACTGCTACATTAAATCGACAACCGCTGAGCTTGAAGTACTCTAGGGGTTCTTAAGTAGTAATAATTTAATAGAAGTTCAACAAAATTATCTTTAGAATTGTCTAAAATAACTCAAACAGTAAAAAAAATATACAACTGTTAGTATCGCCGCATCCGCAAATGTCCATCTTAAAGATATAAAATGATAATGTACACAAGGTCTAACCCTTGTAACAGAAAACTAGCATCAAACACACCCTTTTTTATTACCATTTTGCAACATTTAAAAAATTTACCAAAAGGATCAAAAGGGGCCGTACAGTCCTCAAAATGGTAAGCAATGAAACAACGTCCGACTTCTTTCTCTAAACATATAAGCTGACTCCTTCTCTACAATCATCAATCACTGAATAAGGGAACAACATCCCCTGAGTGTGGAAACTCTATGTTATGTCTTAAATTAATTAACTAAACTGGGGGATACAAAAAAGAAAGACTTTTAAGATATATTTTTAATATATATATACACTCCCGTCGCCACTTTAATTGGTACACCTTCCACTTGCTCGTTCACACATTATTTCTAATCAGCCAATCAACATGGCGGCAACTCAGTTGCCTTTAGGCATGTAGATACATGCAGGCGAATACAACTCTCCCTCATGCAAAACCGAGGCATCAGTATTGGGAAGAAAGATTTGAGTTGCCTTTGACTTGGCACTGGTTGTTTGGTTCCAAAGGGCTGGCTGGAGTATTTCAGAAACTGCGGATCTACTGGATTTTCACACGCACCCTCTCTAGGGTTTTAACAGAGAATGTGTTGAAAAAGAAAAAACATCAGTGAGAGCCAGTTTTCGTCGGAAGACAAATGCCTTGTTATGCCAGAGGTTCGGAGAGAATGGCAGACTGTTCGAGCTGATATAAAGGCACAGTGACCAACTCGCCACCTGTAGGCGATGAAGAGCATCTCTGACGCACAGTCCATAAGTCGAAACTTTGATGAGGCAGATGGCTAACAGCAGCAGAAGACCACAACCGTTGCGCACCCCTTTCAGCTCAGAGACCGTAAACTGAGGCTTACCATTTGCACCAAGCTCATGAATTGGACATAGAAAACTTATGGAAAAAACTTGCTGGTCTGATGATTCTCATTTCTGTTTCTTCGCTGCGATCTTTCGTTGCACTTCGGATGCAGGGTCAGACTTTGGCGGCACAACATTAAAGCGATGAGATCCATCCTGCCTTTATCACAACGTTTCAGGCTGGTGGTGGTGGTTTCATGTGTGGGGAATATTTTCTCTTTCTGGCTTGGCACTCTTTGGGCCCCTTGGTTACCATTTTTGAGCAATACGTTTGCAAACGAAGCTCACACACGCCTACCTGATATTTTGTGACCATGTCTCCCTTTATTGGCACAAATGTACCCCACATCTAATGGCACTTCAGGAGGATAACGCGCCATGTCAAAAGCTGGAATCATCTCAGACTACAGACCTTTCTTGAACATGACAATGAGTTCAACTACAGGCTCACTAACTCAGGATCCCTGCCCACAGTCACCAAATCTACAATCCAATAGAGTCATCTTTGGGATTGGTGTGAAGCGGGAATGTTCTTAGATCAGGGATGTGCAAGCCAAACAATCTGTATCGACATCGCGCAAACTGTGTGGCTGCCATCCGTTTTATGGACCAAAATAAATCCTGAGGAAGAATTTGAGAGCGAGTTCTGAGGCCAAAAGGGTGTCCACTTCGTTACTAACATGGTGTACCTATAAAGTAAGGGAGTGCCGGTTCGTTTATATATTTATCTTCGTTTTCTAATACTAATTTTATTATACATCCTATTCGAAGCAACATGACAAGATCCATATATGGATAGATGATGCAAAGAAGAATCATCATCTTGTCTCGGGTTATGTTGAAACACTCAAACGCAAAAAAACCGTAAAGGTCATGGGGAAGGTATCAGTATTAAATGCATGTGATATTTGTGTCTCTCAGGAGGTTCTCCACCCCTGGTTCCAAGCTGTTATATATGAGACAGGTCTCTATAGTCCCTTGCTGTCCGACTCCATGCAGACATAGGAGATGGGCTTCTCAGGGGTGTCTGCCTCGTGCTGGTCCTGCCTCACTCTTCTATTCATGGGGTGGACTTACTGACACCATAAGTTAGCCATAATATTACACTATGAGCATATTATCAAAACATCCATGTCTCGCTCTTATTTATATACCTCGAGATCCGTTTGGAGAGATGTTCTGACCACTCTCCAATATATCGCTGTTCCCCGGTGTGGAACAGTCACCAATCATCACAGTGTAAGACATAACCAGTAAGCTGGTAAATAAAAGCAACTACTTTACACAACAGGGACCACTGGGTATCACAAGGGGGAGAAGAGCAGAACGAGAGAAACGGCCCAGCCTTCTTATTGTATGCAACACCCGACACAACAAGGAGTCCCAGACCGATTCTCTGGATCTGGATCGGTGAACTAGTTTCAAGTTGACCATAAGTGAAGATGAGAACAAGATGCAGCAGATTATTATTTACTGTCGCATAGCTGCACAATTTCCCTTATCCTCTCACAACCATGGATACAGAGCCGTCAACAAAACCTCCTCCTTTCCCCCCAAAGGAACAACTTATTGGTGCCATATTCACAATGTTGTGATAAGAGTAGTGTCGTCCGAGAATTATCTACAGGTAGCGTAATCACGGGATTATTTATATCTTACACTTTTACTTCTTACTCTCGATCACAGACAGCAGAATAGTGACATCACTGGCTCCAGGATCTAATAATGTGTGTAATTAACGAGAGTCAGAAATGAGAAGAGTCTTTGTATTCGGTGTACCTGTACCGGCCAGACGTGTTATAAGATGAAGGTTGGGTTGTGGTAGGTTCCTCGAGGTTGTTGGTAAGGGTGGGGGGAAGGACAATTTTAAGTGGAACTAACTAAGAAAAATGAATAAGCACTAGCAAGATTTTGAGTATAAGACACACCTGAATAAAACATCACAAATTTAGCCTGTGGTTGAGTTCCCTGGGAAGTCACTGTCAGCCTTGTGTGCCTTGTTCTTCCCCGTCTCTCCACATCATTCCCTCTAACCCGAACTGATCTGATGGTTACTGCATAAAACAGTAATATAAGAAAACTAATTGCACAGAAACTTTAATGTAACTAAAAAGAACAGAGACGCAGCACTCCTGAGAAATGGGTAAGATGCCACATTCAGCTGCTCAATGGAGCTATTTTCAAGCATCTTGCCCTTGGATGAATACATTTTCACACTTCTCAGGAAGTTTGTTTTTCTGGCTTAAAGGGGTTTGCCCATGAAAGAAAATGCTCAAATTGTAATCCCCTAGTGATGTTTACACAATAAAGATCATTTTTAACCCCCTTACTTTACAATTTTTTCAGCTTTTTTGCTGTTTTAGCTCCTATCACTCATTGATGGTCAGTGTAAAACTCTCTTAAGCAGACACTTCATATTTCCTCTAGTGCTATGTGCTGACAATTTGTTTAGATAATTAGTGTCCAGGTTTATATACACATTCATTCAGCTTCTGAACATTGTACTAGTATTTGACACTTAGAAAGAGAGATGAGACAGATCAGAGATGAGAGATGATGAGATCCATGTGATGCATATTACACATGACATTCTCAGCCCTGCTATCACAGCCATAAGATACACTATTAGCTCTGCTATATGCCTCCCTCTCCCCCTCCCCTGGATAAAGACCTTTTTTGTCTGTAGCTTTACTCTTGCTGGCAGGATGTTTGCTGGTTGTTTGCTGGCAGGATGTCTGTGTGTGTGTGAGCTCATCTTGGAATGCAAGGGTGGTGGCTGCAGGCAGAGAGCAGCTCCGTGCAGAATCAGACAGGAGAACAATATGTCTACCCGACTCTAAAGTCAGAAGATTAAGAGTCAGAACCAGGGGCAACGAAAATTGTGTGCACCAGCACTGGGAGAGTCAGGTTGGAATTATATCTGTGAAATCTGTTTTTGATAATAACATTGAATTAGAGAATGTGTTATTTTGTTATCCTGAGTATATTTAAGAAACTTGTTTTCGTGAGAATACCCCTTTAATGTAAATAAACATACTACATGGCGACAGTACCAAAACCAATCTTTCTACATAGAAACAGCTTCTGACCCAATATTACTAGACAGATACCTTACCAGAACAATGATTACTACATAGATATGTTACCAGAACCAACATTACTACATAAATACATCACCTGAACCAATCTTACTACATAGATTCAGTACCAGAACAATGATTATTACATAGATATTGTAATGCAGTGTCTGGGTACAGACTATGGACAAACACGTGGACCCTAAATCTGCACCCAGAAAACAGGCCCTACCTACTTAATAGATACCATCATAAATGATGGCCAGTAACTGGGCGACATCCCTCCCTAGTATGTATGTAACCAGAACCAAGGTTGCTAAATAGATATTTTCATAGAAGTAAACCTACTGCTTTTAGAAGGGAGGATTAACCCCTTCACTTTCAGCTTGATGTTTTGAAAATACTGGTCACAGAATATCAGAGCCAGGGAGAGAGCAGAAAGGGATAACACTTACAGCTGTAGACAGATTTGCCATAGTAACATAGACGCAACATAGAAGTGACATTGTAGCTTTACATTTTTGATGTGTCTTCTCTTTCATTTCACTGATTTCTTGTTGTCTCCAACGCATCTCTCAGTAACGTTACTAACACTTTCTTTACACATCTAATCTCCATCTCATATTTATATTGAACTACAGACATGACATCGCTGTTCTTACCTTTATGTCACATATATTATCCCCCTGTGTATATAGACACAATGTACAGGTCCTGTATCTCATCCAGCCACAAGATGGAGGCATCAGACCACACATGCTTCCTCCGCTCAGTGTATAGACCAGAACCAGGACCAGGACTATACAGAGAAAATGTACATATCACCTAAATGTAAAACATATAAAGATAAAGACATAAACTAATGAAATGTGATTAGTCCTAAAGTGAAAGAAAACAATGACCAACAACCATAAAAATCAGCAACTTTATTTCATATCCTAATAGACAGGAAAGAGAAGCACAATCACCGGCATATTTCAATCCTGGACATTTCTGAACAAAACAATAAAGAACTTTATACTCAGACAAGTATTGTCCCTCTGATATAGGAAATGTGTAGGATATTTAAGCAAAAATAACCAAAATCCATCAAAATCAAGATATAACAAGAGACCGGTGACATTCATTGTAGAAGGTCCGATCCACCCATCTATTCAGAACAAAAAGTGCAGATGTTTTCAGAACTGACAACCAAACTGTCTCTTGGTAACACATTTATATTTCCTGCTGATCTGGTAACCCTGTTGTAGGCAGATATTTTATATAATTTCAGTTTCTGTATACATTGATCTACCATAGAAGGCTGTTCTATTACAACTTGTGTAATATCTGTTAACAGGGGAGGTACAATGTGAGGTACAATGTAGATAGGAACATGGAGGGGATGTGGTGTCTCCTGGAGGGGATGTGGTGTCTCCTGGAGGGGATGTGGTGGCACCTTCTAGATGGGATGAGCTGGCATTTCCTGGAGGGGATGAGATGGCATCTCGTGGAGGTGATGAGGTGGCATCTTCTGGAGGAGAGGAGGTGGCATCTCCTGGAGGGGAGGAGGTGGCATCTCCTGGAGGCACAGTGATACAGAGCCGTACAAAAACCTCCTTCCCCATTACATTTCTATGTTAGAGGTGAATAGAGAGAAGAGAGAAGTGACGGAGCGTTCAGTGGTTATTTATAACTAGAATCTTATTCCTCTGTGAATATATAAATATAATGTAACGTCTTCACCTGTTACTGACAGATACAGGAAGCAGAAGTAACGGCAGAGAGACCCTGGATGTGCTGTATGATATCTCATCATTGTACATCTCTCACTGACACATGATGTTCCCTACAATGTGGGGAACACTGATCCCTAACAGAAACACATCCCATCATTATATCATGAGGAAAGTCCTGAGGTCAGTGAGATCAGCAGATCAGCGACTGAGAAATTCTTGTCTTCACTATAAAGAGGGAAAATAGATAATTTACTCTTATTTTTTGGGTCTTAGCAAGAAGGGACATTAGGGCTGCTATAAACATAGCAAACAATTATGATAACTTATATCTGTTGAATGTTAGCAAAAATGTCCTGTTCTAATAGCAGAGAATAAATATTTTACATCAATTATAAGATTGCAGCATATTATAGCCAAATAAATTATAAAGTGTCTGTCTTACTAAATACCCTCCATTGTCTCTTCATATTGTAGATAAATGTTTAATGGAACTGCCCAGTGCTGAATCCCAACCAGTGGAGCTATCCAGTGCTAAATCCCAACCAGTGGAGCTGTCCAGTGCTGAATCCCAACCAGTGGAGCGAATCCTCCCGGGACTGAGAGAGGGAAGCACAAAACATCTCAGCTATAAAGAGTCTCATGAGGTGGAGAAGAAACAATGGTGGATCTTCATATG
This sequence comes from Engystomops pustulosus, assembly GCA_019512145.1. Taxonomy (NCBI): domain Eukaryota; kingdom Metazoa; phylum Chordata; class Amphibia; order Anura; family Leptodactylidae; genus Engystomops; species Engystomops pustulosus. Next base: position 12,661,703 of record CM033641.1, read on the forward strand.
GATGGTTTGGGCAGGTGCCGGGTCCTTTGGCTTCAGAGGGGGTAGCGCCTGTCCAAACCTGGGCCCTATATAAAGATCTGCCCTCTGCTGTGGACATTTCATTAATGAGGTGCAGCTTCTGCTGTACATATTATTAGAGTAGCGGCTGCAAGCCACCCCACCTTTTTTTTTAGTGGTAAGAGTGGAAACCGCAGCTTATACGCGAGTATTTACAATATGAGTGAAAGTTAAGGGAATGTGATTTCCAAGATAGATGGGTATAAGAGCAAACACTCAGCATTTTGAATCCGTTTATGGTCCGTTTTTAAGCATTTTTTCTGGGTTTTTTGAAAACGCATCCGATTTTGACCAGTTTTAATTAAGATAATTGGTAAAACCTGTCAAAACGCATGCATTTTTTAACGGACTGCTTAATAACGGACCAAAAATGGGTTCAAAACGCCATGTGTGGCATCACCCTAACCAAACTGAACCTTAAACCACCATACTGAACTTAGCATGTCTGTTCTGTTTAGCAGTTGTAGCTTTGGTCTGCTAACTCCTGCACACGAATGGAGTAAACTATTTTGACGAAGCTCAGCCATAAGCCTGAGCCCATTCAGGTGCGGACTATAGTGCAAATCCAGGCAGAATGCCGGTGCCGCCGTCCATAGAAATATCAGGAGGCCGGAGCCTCCTATGTGCTATGCAGTGGAGAGGACGGGTTTTCATTACACACTGATGGATGATAAACTCCCTGAGGCACATTCAGGGCACATTCACATGATGCGTTGCGTTGCTTATTTTGATGCGTTTTTGATGCAATCCAAAGGCTTCAGCCTTGATCACATGCAGAGGTTAAACTGCGTATTAGCAGAAGAAGTGGAAACGCAATGTAACCTTAGCAAGTGTTCGAGGCTGAAGGCTTTCCAATGCGTCAAAAACGCATAAAAAAACGCAACGCATCGCGTGAAAGGGCCCTTACGAAGAACATCTGAAACTGGGGTAAAAGAGCTCTGTCTGTGTATAATGCTGCGTGCGGTGATTCACTAAAATTGTGCGGCAGAAATCATGAATGTGTCGCTTCCCCGCTCAGGCCAGAGAGAGTTCACCAATATTTTTGTGGTGCATCTTTAACCCTAGAACGCATGACGTTAAAAATATACCTTTTAGGTCCCCTTGCACATTGGGGGTCATTTACTAAGGGCACGATTCGTGTTTTCCCGATGTGTTACCCGAATATTTCCGATTTGCGCTGATTTTCCCTGAATTGCCCCGGGATTTTGGCCCACGCGATCGGATTGTGGCGCATCGGCGCTGGCATGCACGCAACGGAAATCAGGGGGCGTGGTCGAACGAAAACCCGATGGATTCGGAAAAAACGCCGCATTTTAAAAAAAAAAATTGGTCGCATGCGCCATACTTACATGCACCAGGAAGAGATCGGTGAACTCCGGCGCAACTCGGCGGACCTCGGCGCAGCAGCGACACCTGGTGGACATCAGGCGCAGGACCTTCATGAAGACCCGAACGCTCGTCGGAGAAGCCGCCGCTGGAACGGGAATGGACCGGGTAAGTAAATGTGCCCCAATATGTAGAAAAACACACTTAAATAACTTTCACATGTTTATTTCAAAATTTTATTAAAATTTTTCACAGAAAACACCAAAAAATCTTTTTTTTCCCCAAATTTCATGCAAAGACATGAAAACACACAAAAATGCATAAAAATCTATAGCAAACTAGCTGCAGCTACATTTTTATTCTATCTTTCTTTTCTATTATTTTAGTCTTCCAAACTATTCTGACATGTTATTTTTTCAGAAGAGTGTTCTTTGCAAACAGTTTCCTTACAAGTGGAACAATATCGCTCAGTTTTCCTCTCTATGAAACAACGCTTTTGTTTTCTTTCTCGTGGTTCTGGAATAATCTGAAACTGTACGCCGCACTGTTTCATTGCTTCTTTAGTTTGCTTCGCTCTATCATGTGAGGCATTACAGTACCAACAAGTGTCATCGCTTTTGCAAGCAGAAAATTGCCTAGTTCAACATTGGTGAAATAATTGTCCATGGTGATGCTTCTACCTGAATTGAATATTGGAACATCAAGAGTTTTGACTATTTCAGACCCCAGATCCTTCTGTGTATACTGTGTATTCAGTGTATACTGTCAGCGTATACTGTATATTCAGTGTATACTGTGCTCAGTACTCTATACACAGCTCATTACTGTGTTCAGAGGACCTTAGGTGATGTCATGGCCTTATTACTCCCTCCAAAAATTACATGAGATCCTCACATATTATTATCCACACCCTGGCCCCTCCACCAGCATTACTGAGTACAAATAAAGTAACTTGAGAGACAAACACTTCTGAGAATGTGATAAAAACAGGCCCCCAATATGCTTTCTAGGGTTAACATATATTGTGCAACAGACTGTGCATGTTAAATACGGCGTTCGGTGTAGCATGGAGGCAAGCGCAGCTGCGCCACAAAAGGGTCGTATGTGACACAATAGAGGCGGGGACACTAATTAAATACCTGTGCATGCATAAAAGAACATGCAAAATCCAACAAAAGTGCGACGCAAAGCCCTTAGTAAATTTGCCCCCCTGTGTCTGATTGGCACATTTTAGAAACCTGTGGAAAATCCACATAAAATACACGACAATACACAAAATGTATTGCTTCAACAAGCATCATAGAGCTGAAACATCATTTTGTTGAGCAATAAAACTATGAATGCAGCTCCCATAATGCATTGCTTCTGTCCCTTCTTCTAACAACCTACTGTCCGTCATGTCCCTTTAGACTTGTCTTGTGTAAATTTAACCTCCCTATTTAGCCCCCACCAATGCAATTCAGACTCACAGACAGTATACAGGTAGCACTGTGGCTGCACACTATTACCTCCTATACATGAACACTGCAAATAGGTGCCATCTAGAGATGAGCGAGTATACTCGTCCGAGCTTGATGCTCTGTCGAGTATTAGCATACTTGGACCGCCTCGTTGCTCGGACGAGTATTTGCCCTGCTCGATAACGAGCATTTAATTTAAAAAAAAGTGAAGAACAGTAAAAAAATACAATTAAAACATTTAATTTAATCATTTAATTGAAGAACACAGTGAAAGAACACAGTGCAAAATAGATTGCAGATGTTCGCGAACATCTGCAATCTATTCCGGAGACACGCGTGCAGAACGGTTTTCTCCGCAATAGTATTTGATGAACAATATGTGTGAAGAACAACTTGCAGATGTTTGGAAACATCTGTAAGTTGTTCTCTACACATATTGTTCTTCAAATACTATTGTGCATGCCCCAGGTGCCTCCCTTATAATCCAGCCCTGACAGGATCTCTTGCCATATTAGTGGAGCTGTCCAGTGCATATGATAAAAAAATTCTCAACAGCGACCCTCACATCATCTTCTCTACTCCTGTTATATATTTACTTCTGCACCATCAAATTGTAACCACAGGATTTCCATGTCCCCAGTATTTCCATACACAGTCTCTGGGGGTCCGCTGTCCCCTCCCCTGTCACTCTCTATATACATCTCATCCTACACATTGTCTCATCTTATAGTCTGTATCTGACCCTCCACAAACATCAAGATGGTGTCTGGCAGTTCTCTGCTGGCTGTGATCTTCATTTCTATTCAGGGTGAGAGATTCGGATCATTCCAGGATTGTGTGGAGAGAAATCTATACAGTGGGATCAATCATCAGATCAGGATTTCTAGGAATAGATCCAGACATTTATCACTAATGAATCTGTCTCTTCTAATCCTCAGGATCCTGTGGAGAGATTGTGATGACCCAGACTCCAGGTTATATCTCTGTGTTCCCGGGGGAGACAGTCACCATCTCATGTACATCCAGTGAATATACAGGGAATAACATAGCCTGGTACCAACAGAAACCAGGAGAACGGCCAAAGCTTCTTATCTATGGAGCAACCAACAGACACACAGGAGTCCCAGACCGGTTCTCTGGTGTCAGTGAAGGAAATCCTTATACTAATTATAAATTAACAGTTAAAGTGACAGAAGACGATGCAGCAGATTATTACTGTCAGCAGGGTTATAGCGGATACCACAGTGATACAGAGCCGTACAAAAACCTCCTTCCCCATTACATTTCTATGTTAGAGGTGAATAGAGAGAAGAGAGAAGTGACGGAGCGTTCAGTGGTTATTTATAACTAGAATCTTATTCCTCTGTGAATATATAAATATAATGTAACGTCTTCACCTGTTACTGACAGATACAGGAAGCAGAAGTAACGGCAGAGAGACCCTGGATGTGCTGGATGATATCTCATCATTGTACGTCTCTCACCACTGACACAGGATGAGAGGAAGATCCCAGCAGCTGCTGCTCCCTACAATGTGGGGAACACTGATCCCTAACAGTTACACATCCCATCATTATATCATGAGGAAAGTCCTGAGCTCTGTGAGATCAGCGACTGAGAAATTCTTGTCTTTACTGAAACAAAGGAAAACCATTACTTTGTTCCTATTTTCTCTATGTCTAAGAAGAGGGTCAAGCCATGTGAACACTAGAAGCTGCTATAAAACATAAAATAATAAACTAACTTATATCTGATGCTGGTAAGAAAAAAAAAATTCCAAATCAAAACAGCAGAGATGAGATCCTTAATAAATGGGTGACATATCACTGCAAAGGGCTGTGGACTGAGAAAGTTTAAAGTGTCCATCTTACCAAATAATATTGTTTCTCCAAATATATGTATAAGTAGGGTAACTAAAGTGTCCATATAATGGAGAGCTAGGTCATGTCCCCCTGTATATGTGCCGTAGTCCTGCTCCACCCTCTCTCCTGAAATCCTAAAAAGGAATGGAACATAAAACGCCAGCAGTGATGGAATCCGCCCCCACCATAGGCTCCAATAGCCCCTGCTGGAAATATATGTCACTTAGCAGGAGGGAGCAGCAGGCTGTGTCTTTCTTTATACAACATACACTGTGCAGATGGAGGCAAAATTAATTCCTTCAACTGCCAGTATATGTCTATGGATGCATATAATCCCAGCCAGTGGAGCTTTACAGCGCTGAATCCCAACCAGTGGAGCGGTCCAGTGCTGAATCCCAACCAGTGGAGCTGTCCAGTGCTGAATCCCAACCAGTGGAGCTGTCCAGTGGCGGCAGGGCAAAGGGGAGGCATTGCTCACCTTCACTGTCAGCTTGTATTCCAGAAGAAGGAGGAGTTGGAGAGTGGAGGAGAGGAAATGGGCAGTCGGCAGTGGGGGATTGAATTCTTTGCGCGTTGGGACTCTGGCGCATATGGCAGATATGACCCGTGACCCTTGCGTTCAAAGATTATATTTCCAGCTCCGATTACTGGGTATTTCACTCTCCTGGACTCACGGTACCAGCACAATCTTTCACCTCATCCCTGCAGGAGGAAAGGATTGTGAGAATGCAGTAAACCAGCAGCCCTGGTGCAGCAAGCGCACAGTATTTCCCTCTGACAGCGCTAGCGGCATAAGAAATGCGTAGTTTCTGCGGGACAATAGCGAGGAGGGAGAGTAATGCGAGCAGGCAAGCTTGGTCCAGCACTGGCAAAAGGGTAACGCTTTCAAGGCTTTTTGCCAGCTTTATTCACCCCCCACAGACAAAAACACTGGTCACCTGTCCCCCCATCTCGGCAGAGTAGGGCGCGGTCTTTACAGAAAGATGAGATGATGGGGCGTAGCTGACCCTACCATCCGTCCTAAATTATCACACAGCTCCCCTACAACTCTGGTTTCAAAAGGCTGGACAGTTGCCACGAACTAGAAGCGCTGTACGCCTTGGAGGTTCTTGCCTGCCCTGGCCGCTAATCGTCTGTCCGAGCGGGTTTTTGTTTCAGTGCAGCTGGTGCATATCAACGATACGCGTACAAAACGCCTGTCGACTGCCCGCTGACAGTAGTCTGACGCTTATTAAGATGAATAGCCCTGTTTTCCTCATAATTTCGCAATCTCCACCAGTTGAAGGAAGCTCACCTGAAGAATTTATGCACTCCTCCTCCTCCTCATTTTCCTCCTTCTCCTCCTCTTTTGGTACACTAAAGCAGAGGAAACTGTCTATTTTTTGACAGGGCCCACTGGCTCAGCTATAGTATTTTATGCATTTAATTTTTCTGGAGGGCCACCTCCCGGGCCTCTTTGGTGTGAAAACTTATTTGGACGGCCACATACAGGCACTCAATCTATTCAATTTTTTGTTTTCTGGAGGGCCCTACCTGCTCCTCTTGTTTGAAACTTTTTTGGACTTGCCACATACCGGCACTCAAATCCTATTCCATTTTCTGGAGGGCCACCTACCGTTCTCCTCTTGGTTTGAACTTTTTTGGACTGCCCATACAGGCATCAATCTATTTTACTTTTCTGGAAGGGCCACCTACCTGCTCCTCTGGTTTGAAAACTTTTTTGACTGCACATACAGGCACTCAATCTATTCCATTTTTCTGGAGGCACCTACCTCTCTCTGGTTTGGAAAACTTTTTTGGACGCCACATACAGGCACTCAATCTCTAGTTCATTTTGTTCTGGAGGGCCCTACCTGCTCCTCTGGTTTGCAAACTTCTTGGACAATGCCAACATACGGCACTCAATCTATTTCATTTTTCTGAGGGCCCACCTACCGTGCCCCTCCTCTGGTTTGACAATTTTTTGGACTGGCCACATACAGGCACGACCAAATTAAATTGTCTCCATAGCAGCCTCCACACGTTGTCTCCATTGCTACCACCACCTACCCCACCTCCAAAATCTCCTATAGCCTGCCGCCATACAACATCGCTCCTTATCAAACGAGGTGTGTCAGGCAGAATAGGGTTGTTTTCAATGGATTCCACATCAAGTTTTAACTTTGTCGACACCCTCTGCTGTGTATCCCCAAATATACTGGCAAACTTTTATGATTAATAACCGATATATTTCACAACGCTTCTTGCGCATCTGTGTTACATTCCCCCTCCTACCCGCCATATCCCAAACTTATAGAACGCTACTACACCTTAACTTGGTGAGGCTGGACGAGTCCTGAACCGTGACCCTGGGTCTGTTCATCATACTTGATACTTGCCGCGCCGAGGATGCGGTGGCCTACCTCCGGTCCGCAGGTCTCAAAGGCCTACTATACCTCCTTCATCTCCCACCCTCCTCCACCCCTCCTCCTCCGAATTACCATTCCGTGGGCATGGGTGCCCATCCATCGTAGCTCTAGGCACCGCAGCAGTGCCGTCGCTAAGCGACAGCAGCGGTGCTCAAACTGCTGAGTCCTATCTTAAAAGGGCACAAGAAACCGCCCAATAGCTATTAGGGCATTACACATCAAGTTGTTAACTTTGGCGCCACCTGCTGTGTTCTCCACAAATATACGGGCAACTTTTAATGATTTATACCGATATTATTTTCACCGTCCTTCTTGCGCATCTGTGTTACATGCCCCTCACCCCCCTCCATATCCCAGACTATAGAAGAACGCTACTACACTTGATCTTATACAAGGTTCTTAGAAGTGCTGTTTGGGGAGTAGCCTAGAGACAGGGGCTTGGATGGCGAAAGCTCGCCTGGCAGCGGAGCGGCCCAGCTCCATGCCAAGATCCAACTAACTATTTTTAACTGTCAGCAGCCAAGAACCTTTAATCTACTACTATTCACTGCCTCCATAATGGTCCCCTTATCAAACGGCTGTGTCAGGCAGATTTTTGGTTGTTTTCATGCTTCCACATCAAACTGTGCTTAACTTTGGTCGCCACCTTGTGTAATCCCCAAAATAATACTGGCAAACTTTTCTAATTTAACGATATTATTGTCAGGAGGCTTGCTTGCGCAACTCGTTACAGTTCCCTCACCCGCCATATCCCAAACTTTGTATTGAAGCTGACTACAACGTGATCGTTCTATACAAAGGTTTCTTGATAAGTGCTGTGTGGGAGCCCTAGAGACAGGGGCTGGATTGCGAAATGCCTCAGCCTGGCAGCGGAGCGCCCAAGTCCATGCCAAGATCCAACCTAACATAGTTTTGAACTGCAGCACCTTGAATCTACTACTAGTTCACTGCCTCCATACACTGGGTCCCTTATCAACAAGCTCTGTGTCAGGCAGGACATTTTTGGGTTGTTTCATGGCTTCCCAAATTGTAACTTTGTCAGCCACCTGCTGGGAATCCACAAATATACTGGCAAAACTTTTTATCATGTACGATATTATTATTATGCGCTTCTGCTCACCTCCTTTGGTTCCTCTCTCCCCGCCACCCATGGTTTGAAGCCTGAGTCCATTTAGGGGTATGTCGCATGCACTCTCTAGCCTCCGCTGGCCGCGCCTCGCATGCCGTCCCCTATAGTGTAGGGTCAAATTATTGGAGTTTTTTAGATGGCTTTCCTCGCTCATCTGTCACCTGTCATGGCCATGCTGTTGCCCATAATTTTCGGCATAATGGTGACGATTAAGCACGCCTCAGAGGCAATCCATGCATGCTCCCTGCTTTTCCTGGTACCTTTACGTGTGTCACATTTGTTCCATATTCTTTCTGAGGTTCCTCCGGTGTGTTGGCCAAGCTTCCCTGTGCCGAGCCTGGTCCCCTTGAAAATTGCCGCAGTACTCCATTGACTTCAATGGGGCTCGTTTTCGAGCGAGCAGCTGAGCATCGGGAAAAAGTAGCTACTCGAATAACGAGTCCCCGAGCCATTTAAGGGACTCGCTCATCTCTACTGCCCACTCCGCAACTTCACAGATCCTCTTAATGCGAAACGATCGACCGCGTTTTTATTACTTTACAAGCGTAGTATCATCTGCAAAATATTGAAATTTGACTGTGTAAACCCACTACAGGTCATTAATAAAAATATGAAAAGAAGTGGCCCCAATACTGACCCCTGTGGCACTCCACTGGTAACATCAAACCCATCGAGAATGTGCCATTAATGACCACCCTCTGTTTTCTATCACTACGCAATTACTTATACGCCAATACACAGATTTTCCCCTACTCCCAGCAGTCGCTCATTTTTATATCATCCTTTTATGTGCCCGGTGTCAACATGCCCCGTTGAAACGTCCAGATATACAAACATCCACAGCGTCCCCCAGCATCCAGTCTGGAACTAACCTCCTCTAGAAACCACTCAGATTTAGTCTGACAGGACGTCTCCTCATCACCCATGCTGACCTGGTTCTAAGGTTGTGTCACAGTGAGATACTCCAGGATAGCATCTCTACAAACCCGCTCAAATAGTTTTCCCACCACAGCAGTTAGACTCACGGGTCCTGTAGTTTCCAGGATCGCTATTTGATCGCTTTTTTGTATATTGGTACCACATTTGCTATGCGCATTCCTGTGAACTACCGTCCGCTCAGTGAATCTTCAAATATTAAAAATAATGTTTTTGTCTATCACCGTACATAATTCTGCAGACCCGGGGTGTATGCCATCTGGCCCAGTCGTGATTTATCTATCCTTTAGTTTGTTGGAGGCGGCGCCGTACCTCTTCCTGGGTTTAAAACTGTTGACATTATATAAAAAAGAATTTACATTATTCCTTTCCTCATTTGGGTCTTCACCAGGGATTTTTCCTGGGTAAAGCAGTTGAGAAGGCGACATCAGTAGATTGGCCCTCTCCTCATCTCCTTTCCACCATGACCCCCATGTTATTTCCTAAGGGACCCCACACCTCTGTTTTTAGTTTCTTATCAGTTAATATACTTGAAAATATTTTGGGATTATTTTTGCTCTCCTTGCAATATTTTCTACTCAGTCTTCCTATTTTGCGGCCTTTATCGCTTTTTAACAGGATTTATTTTTCTCTCTATTAATCCTGTAATGCCTCATCGCTCACCCTTTCACGTTTTAGCACCTTAAAGCCCTATCTTTCCTCGCTTATGCTTTCCTTACAAGACTATTTTAGCCACATAGGGTTTTTTTCTTGTCCTCTTATGCTTTGTCCCCATAGGTAATGTGTTTCTCACAGGACTTGTTCAGAATATCTGAGAAAAAGTCCCATTTTGGGGGTGGCTTTGTCTTTAGAACATTATCCATCTAATGCCTTTAAGGTCTTCCCTTAGTTGCTGGAAATTTGGGGCCCCTCCCTGAGTTTAGAGTGTTTGTTGCCCCTTCACTAAACGTTCTTAGTAAGCGTAATACAATCAATGATATTATATCAATTCGCAGTGTTCCCTCCCCCCCCCAACCTGTAGTTTGATATAACCCCTATCGGTCTGTTGGTTTAGGATAAGGTTCCAGCGTGCTGCCCCCCCCTCTTGTTGGCTCCAGGACTAGTTGCGACAGGTATTGTCTTTTGTGTTTGACAAGAACCTGCTGCCGTTGAAGGACCCTGCATGTTTTGCCCCCCATGTCCATATCTGTATTGAAGTCTCCCATAAAGTACTTCACCAAGCCTTTGAAGCCGCATCCTTTTCACTATCCAGCATTTTCTTCTCTGCTGCTCCCCTATATTTGGAGCCTTATAACAAACCCCTAGTATTTTTATTATCTTTTTTCCCTCCTCTTCTCTCAACCATAGGGATTCCACATTTACGTTACTGATGTCATCTCGCAGGACAGGCTGAGGCGAGAATTCACCATATAAACACCCCTCCCCCTTTTTTAATTTATACTCCCCTTTCTAAAAAGAGCGATAAACCATCTTAGTACGCCCAGTCAATAGCTAACTGTCCCGCCATGTCTCGCTGATACCACTATATATATTTTCCACTCCACATCAAGTGTATGGGGCAAGCACACGCCCAGTGCATAATAATGGAAAGCTCAGCATTCAGAACATATTAATGCTCTGTCACCTTTTATATTTTTGGTAATTTGAACAATAAGGGGCTTAGTTTATTTCTACCAGCAGGGGGAGTGGCGGGGGGTAGGGGGGGGTGGGGGGGGGGGGGGGGGAGGGGGACATCTCCAGTTCACTTACAATACTCACTTTGTGGTCATTAAATGAGATTTTATATTAACTCTTAAATGTATGTAGGAAAAAAATCGTAATTTTGGGTTCCTTTCTTCTTTATTTTTTTGGTTACAACTACAACAAAAAAACAACACACCGTACATAAAAAATAACATAGTTGTGGCAGAATTTTACTTACCCCGGGTCCTGTCGAGATCCAGCGGGCGCTTCTCAGTGAGTTCGTCTTTCCGATATTCCCTAAGTAGTGCGCCCGATGTCCACTGGTGTCCCCCGTCTGCTGCGCTGAAGTCCATTAGTTCACTGGAGTTCCCAAGCTATCCTGGGTGGCAGGTAAGTGTGTGCGACACTTTTTTTTATATATATAATATACAATCGTTTTTTCCGAATACATCGGGTTTTCTTACGCCACGCCCCCACGATTTCCGTCGCTTGCATGCCGGCGCTGATGAGCCACAATCCGATTCGCAATGCCACCCGGTGAAAATTCAGGGAAAATCAGCGCAAAACGTAATTTTTCCGGGTAACTTGACGGAAAAACTGATTTTGGCCCTTAGTAAATGACCACCCATTATCTTAATTCTATATATCACTACTTTATGTTGATACCTTGTTTTATTATATTTTTTATATATTTTTGCAATTTTAACTGAGAAAACTAATACAGAGAAAAATCTCATTATTTGTGTTATTTGCAATCTTTCGGAGAAATAACTTTTATATTTTTTGGTTGACAGTCTGGTTTAGGCTTATTTTTTGTGTGTGGTGAGCTTTCTTTTCAATGATTACCATTTTGGCCGCACATAACTTTTTTTAATCACTTTTAGAAGAAGAAAAGAAATAGGAGAAAAAAAAAGAAAAAAAACTCGCCTTCTCCCCGCCCGCCCCCCGCCCCGTCGCGCCGCTCGCCCCGCCGCCTCTCCGCCCCCTCCCCCCCTACCGCCCCCTCGCCCCCGCCCCCACGCACCCCCCCGCCCCCCCCCGCCACCCTCACTCCTAGTCTTCCCTCCCCTTCCTCCTCCCCGCCCTCCACCACCTCCCCACTTCCCCTTTCCCACCTCCCCCGCCTTCAGTCCTCCACCCCCCTCGATCTCCTCCCCCCCGCGCTCTCCCCCTCCGCCTCTCCAACTCCCCAATCTCACTCCCCAGTCCCACTCCATTCTCCCCCGCGCCTCCCACCACCGACCATAACCCTCGCCTCGCTCCTCCCTCCCATTTTCCGCTCCTCTCACCTTTCTTTCACTCCCCCTCCACGTCCCCCTCCCTCCCGCGCCCCCCAGCCTGCGCCCCTCACCTCGCGGACGCGCCACTTTGGGAAGGGATTTTAGAAAAATGTACATTTTTGGCAAGTTTTCAAATGTTTGTCTGGTTATTGTTCCAGATTGTTTACAAAACGCGGCGATACCAATATGTGGTGGGGGTTATATGGTGATTTTTTCTTTTTTTTCTTCCTAGATGTGTAATGGAATGTTTTGTGTTTTAGCGGGACTTAACTTGATTTAATTAATTCTTTTTTTTAAAAATGTTTTTAAATTAAAGTGTTTTTAACTTTTTTTTTTTACCTTTACAGGTTTTCTTGAACAAGCCTCCGCTGATGCTTTTTCCCAAGCTCTTCTTACATCATCTTCACCTAAACATAGTGATACAGATATATTACAATTCACTGTATTATGTATCATCTGCGCAATCTCAGACCCGCCTCCTGTGAGAAATTAGGCCAAGTTCCCTTATTTTTATTGTTAAACAAACAAGATAGCCCCTATATTTTTCAATAATGTAAAGTCCAATGCTCATGAAAAATTATTATCAAAATCACTTGATCGGTAAAGCGTTGTCAAAGTTATAACTAATTTACAGTGGCACAGATTCTTAAATAGGACCAAGTCCAAGAAGGGAAAAACTGGGCTTGGCAGCGAGGGTTAATATGATCTTAAAAAAAAAGTTTTCTTAATTAATCTGACCGGAGCTCACAGTTGTTTGTAAATCTCTTTTCCAATCTATATGTATTAACGACTTCCTTCAGTCCATGAAGATATTTTCAGACTAATTTTTCATTGGGAATAACCAACTGTTCAGACACGAAGACCACTGCAGTCCTTTTTCCACAAATATCCGCCGTACTTCAGCTTTGCTGTTTTAGAGGAATAATTATGGACATCCTGTGAGATGGTTTCAACTCTTTTATTCTATTCTACGGCACATAAAATCTAAAAATGTGCATTGTCAATGTGATGTGACTGGTTATTGGTGATTGTCCGTACAGCGTCATTCCCTCGTGTACTGTAGGGTATTACAAACACAACGGCAGTATATGATGAATTCTCGCTCTTGGGGGTGATTGAGAGGCTGAGGGTATAATAACACATCCTGCCTCCTCCCTCCATTCTTCTACATAGTTAGTAGATTAGTCTTTGGGTTTCTGTCAATATTTCGCTTTTTCTCACAAGGTAGAATAGGCCGGAGGCTGATGCCGTACGAGCATGGAGGCGGCGGATGGATCAACTCATCACATGTCGTAATATCCTACTAGATCCTTTATCTAGACCGAATAAGCGGCAGAACCAGGAAATCCAGATAGCCCAGACTGATACAATCGTATCGCAGTAATCACTATAGGGATGAAATATAATTGACTGCAGGAGTACGAACTCCAGTTCACGATACATGAGGGAGATCCTGGACACCTCTGACTGCTGAGTCTCGCCACTGTGTCCTGTAGGATCAGAACTGGGAGATCCCACCCATGTATCAGGGATCGGGGACAAGCCTCATGGCAGATAGCAGTCTGCTCCTGCTTTCCATCACTGTCCTTCCTTATACTATCCGGGTCTTCTCCACCTGATGAGAGTCTTTATAGCTGAGATGTTTGTGGTTCCCTCGCTCAGTCCCGGGAGTTCGCCCCTCATTCTCCTTTTTCTATAGTATATGTATTTTTAAATCCCTCCTGTACCGACACCTGTTCTCTGCTGCCTCTGTGATATGAAGGATGTTTTTGTAACGGCTCTGCTATCACTTTTGAGGGGGAAGCTTAAGCCCTGCTGACATTATAATCTGCTGCATCTTCTGGGCCTTCAGTCAGTAAATATTGTCAGAGTAAAATCCAGTCCTATTCCTGATCCACTGAACCTCTCTGGATCCCGGACTGGCGAGTATTCGCCAAATAGACGAGAAGCTTCGGACTTCTCCTGTTTCTGTTGATACAGTTGATATCGCATAAATACATCGCTCACCTATACACTTGGTTTAACATTGGACCTTGAGGTGTCTCCTGGGAAGCCGCTAATGTCCTGGAGTCTGGGGTCATCACACCTCTCCATAGGAACCTAAGAAGAGAGAGAAACGGACAGAAATATCTCTGACTCCTCCCACACAACAGCCCCTCATGCCTCTAATGGTTAATGTGGTGTGATATTATATGGGCGTCACTTGTACTTTACCCTCTGATGTAAATATACAGGACAACAGATGAGAGAAGTCATAGACCACATCCTTCTCCTCTGAGGATTGTCGACACAGATCCCAGAGGCCGGACATTATACTGTGTCCCCGCCAGTAGAGGGGGCGTCACCTGAGGTTGTGTAATCAAAAAGCGTAATACGAGTTCCCTACAGGAGAGGGAGAACACTAAACCTTCTGTTTTTCTATGAATATTCACTATAACTGTGCTCTCTAGCAGAGGGTAACTTTTCTCCATAGTGTCTAAATATCATAGAGGAAATCTAGAGGTGATGCAATGACCAACTAACAGGACATTACTCAGGATTTTGGGGATGTCCTGCTGCTCATTAATACGATATAATGAGAACAACTGCAGGGTAATTCTATGGCAGCTCATCTATTGGATTTTTGTGGTTTATTCGCTCTATACTGCTCAGTCCTGATACACCCTCCCAGCCCTGTATATAAAAGATGATTCATTGGGCATTCTTATGCCGTCGGCGCCACATTCCTGGCGTAGATTTCCCATAATCCCTTTAACTAGTTCATAACCTGTATTTTTGAAGTGTTTGCGTCTAGTATTGTGTGACTAATCCCACCGCACAAAACCTGTGCACAGTTGGTGGCAACCGGTTTTTGTACTCGCACCGGCCGCCACATTTTTGTGTCGGCATTCCGGCAGTAAGTTAACGCCCTAAAACCCCCCACCCCTCAAACTGAGTGCACCAGAAGAACCCACATCCAATCAGTTCACGCACATTGGGCGCGTGCAGCGTGCTCCATATTCGTGAAGACAAGGATCCATCAGAAGGACTAAAATGGGACAAATGTTAAGAAAAATTGTAAGTGGCCTATACTATCCATGATATGTTTTTGTACCCATTGTAGGACAGTAGCATCTTAGCTGCTCCATTTGGCCCGAAACATTGAAAACATTTCAACGTTTTGATCACAATAGACAACAGGTTTGGATCTTATAAAATACATTTTTTTTTTGTCTCCTTATTGTAATATGTTGCTTTTGTCAAATTTTGATATCGTTCGCTCAAGTATCCTCCAGCTTATCTACATCATTTGATTACTACAGGGTGTGTCATTCATATGGATACGCCTAAACAATACGTGGACGGTTGGTGGTATCACTTCCCTGTTTTGTGGCACATTATGTATAATGTTTTTCAAAATGAGCGTTGACCATTGGAAGCCATTTTGATTTGTCAATTTGGATCCAAACCTGTTTTTTTTTCCCAATGGGAAGAGGGTCCATGTTAACCAAATAAAATTCGGAAGAAAAACATGATGTCTTGGTTTAAATTTAACTTTAATTCTTCATGAGTTTTTACAAGTCTATGACCACTTTATAAATGTGTTAAAGTTTGCCCATTATGTTGGATTGTCCAATGCAGCCTCTTCTACCCCCTGATAGCAACACGCAAAGAAATACTTTGGCACAGATCTTTTCAAGAAAAAAAAACGGTATCGTTGCTCAGATGCGCACATCCGTATCTCAGATAGAGACTTCAGATGACCCCAAAGATAAGAGTCTAAGGTTGCATATAGGGAGAGCGTGGGCGGGGCCATTCAACTTGCCCACATGACCACTCCACTCTCCAGGGAAACTCTATGTCGAAATGCTCAGACCTTTGGGGTCAGCTGAAGGCAATTGCTTTGAAGATACGAGATGCCTTAAGGGTGAATGGGAAGGAGGTATTTGTACGGCTCGTATCCTGTGTAGGGGCCATTTCCTCCTGCTTGACATAATAATCTGCTGCATCTTCCTCTGTAAATCTTTAATTGTCAGCGGGAATTTATTTGTGGCTCCAGATCCTTGAAATCTTTCTGGGATTCCTGATTTCGTTCACTGACCTTACGATAATTAGTTTTAGAGGTTTTCCTGTTTTCTGTTGGTACCCCAGTTAATGTATCAAAATTTCCCGTCAGGGTGGAATAGACTCGCACTGCTGTACATGAGAATGGTGCTGTTCTCTCCGGGGGCACAACGGACCATACTGGGTCCTGTGTCAGCACAATCTCTCCACAGAGACTGGAGGATAAAGAGAAGAGATAATGGTGACATGATTGAAATGTGAGCCTTCTCCTCTTACTCCATTATACAGGATGTCCTAATGTCCTTCTCCTCTATCACTAGTTAAACCTCCCTGGACATTACCTTGTCTGTAAAGATACAAACGCCAGAGCAAGATCTCAGGGGAACCATCTTCAATTGTTCTGGACGTGTGCTCACACACACAGATCATTGGTTTCATGTCTTATTTATATCACATGAAATCTCCAGGGAAATAGTCTGAGAGACCACGTCATACAGGAAATATGCAAATCATATGCAAATCATCCAGATTGTAAGATATTACAGTATAAAATCCTTCCATAGACAGTAAGTGATATAAAGGTAGAATATTTTTCATGAATGTTACAGCTCAGATAGAAATCGCTCTGTGTGTTTGTATTACAATGTCAATCCCTCAGATATTTGATAAATAACGGGGCGCATTTACTTACCTGTCCGACAAAGTTCCCTGAAAGCGCTTTGTCCGATAATAATGCATTGGACCTACCCCGCGTGCACTAATATTGGCGCTCCAGAGTTCCAACCTTCTTCTTCCTGGTGCATGTAAGGCTGATCTTAAATGCAATTTGAACTTTAAATCCGGCGCTCAGTTCGAATCAGTTGCATCGTCTGATGGTGTCCCCCCCCCTCCCGATTTCTCTGCATGAAATGCAGGCAGCCTTTGCGCCAAATTCGAGACGAGAGTGCAGCCCGTGACCGTTGGTGAATAGACCCCAATTGTGGGAGCCCCTTGAGGCTTATTACTAAGGGTCGCAGATTGCACTTTCATCGTACTGTTCACGTTTTCTGATTTGTGCGCAGCTTTCAAGGTATTTTCAGTACCTGTCCAGCAACCGCGCAACCACAACCAGGCTTTGTCGCTAGCGTCAGACTAGGTAGGTAGTGGCAAACTCACACCCGTGACTTCCCTGCTGGCTAAGGTCCCTGCCTAAATCAACATCTGCAATGGAAAGGGCGAACCCACTATCAGGAACCTAACTGACTTTCCCCTGAACGACTCTACTAACAGATACCGTGAAAACCTACCCCTGCTGGCAGCTGCTGATGGTGGAGGGACAGGTCCGGCATACAGAGATAGGCCAGTTTCAGACTGTACACAAGAAACCGACACACAGATCAGACAGGAAGGTTGGTCACACAGGAATAAACGTACTGGGGGACAAACCCCAGCTACAGCCAGACAAGGCAAGGTACAAGGAATCGTTAGCAAATAGAATGGTCATAACAAAGCAGAAGGTCAAACACAGAATAGCAGAAAACGCGAGCCCTAGATACACAGATAGAACTGCAATAACAGCACCAGATGAAGGGCTGGGCATAATCTAAGGCAGTAATGACACCGCCCCCAGCACGACTGCTCAGCCGTCCCATCACTCAAACCACAACTGCAGGCAAAACTAGTACAAGACCACCCAGCTTTTCCCAAGATTTAGAAATGGAGCTGTCAATCACAAGGCAGCTCTCTGGGTGTGGTTTTCCCCTCAGAAGCCGAAACCGATCCCATCAGAACAACTTGTGAAGTTCTGTGAGGTATTTAACAGGGTTTGTGATGGGATGGGTGTCGCACACGATTTGATTTGTGGCGCAACGGCGTGCTTCCATGCAACAGAAACCGGGGGGGGCGTGCCTTAGGAGAACTGACTGAACAGATCAAATTGTGTCAATCACAATGCACTTACATGCACCAGAGCAGCAGGTGACCCTTCGGCGGACCTCACGGGGATTGACCCTGCAGGATATCGGGTTCACGATCCTGTGATTTGCAGCAGAGTGCATTAATAGATGGAACAATGCACTTCTTGAACTCCAAGAAACATGTGCCCCAATGGTGCAAGTCCCAGATAAATCCCCATTATGTGTTGGAGTATTATCAAGCTCTATGGCTATGCGTAGACACACTGGGGCAGATTTACTACCCGTCCATTCATTCGCGAATCCAGCGGCGGCGTTCACGACGGTTCGGGTTCGGCGATCTCATAAGGCTGTCCGCCGATGTCCACCAGGTCTTGCTGATCCGCTGAGTCCCCGAGTTGCCGGAGTTCACCGGATCCGTGCTGGTGTTTCAGTAGTAGCGCATGTCGCGACCAATTTTTTTTGTTTTAAAATGCGGCGTTTTTCCCGAATCCTCGGGTTTTCTGTCTCGATCCACGCCCCAATTTTCCATTTGTGCAGCACTGGAGCCGATGCCAACACATCCGATCCGCTGGGCCAAAAACCTCGGGGGCCATTTCCAGGTAAATCGCGCAAAGCTAAAAAAAAAAAATCGGGTAACCTGCTCCGTAGGAACATATTCGGGCCCTTAAGTAAACGAGGGCCCCACTCTTTCACACTGGGGCGTCTGTGGATATACATCCCCATCGACATCTAGGGGCGTCCGGGACGGTACGGTAACTAAAAGAACCGTTAGATAGTTACTGCTAGGACACAACCAGGCCACACACACCCCTAAGATTAATCCTCTGTATCAGGGGGTATAATGTGACCACGTTTCTGTAAAAGCAATGTGAACGTGATGTTTATACCGCATTTACGACCTAATAACGCGTTCCGTAACTTAATATTAGCGCTGTATTCACACAGGCTTTCACTTGCAAACAATCAAGTTTAACAATTGTGTCATCATCACATTGATGTAAATGGCGTTTATTTAAATACCATCGAAAGCATATTCCACATTACATACATTCTATAAACGCAATGTTTACAATGTCTCCTAATAACAGCTGTAATTCTGGGGAGAGACCCTGAGAGCACAGACACAATTTCACTATAAATCTCTGCTTACAACAACAGAGCACAAAATATTTCACCTCCGGACGCCTCATACAGACATCACTCATTTGTATATATCTTGTTCTTGCTCTCTATCTGTATAAGTTAATAAATTATTAGGACATATATACGGCTTGCACTTTGTTTTCTGTTTTTTGCTTTGAATTGATGGTTTTTTTTTTTAAATTTAAGAAATATAAAAATACGCACAAATGTAGAATTTTATAAATTTATAATGAGTTTGCCTCTTATCCATCCCAGTCAAGTTATAATCTTACAGTCTGTGAACATCTTTTTTGCAGTTGACTTCTTTGGTCTCTTGATTTCTTATGACCTGACTCAAGAAAAAATATACAAAAACAGGCCGACTATCAAAGGCAATCACCAGTACCGTGGCTGCATACAATGAGGACTTGTTTCTACACTGACTGGTAATTATATAAGATCATTTAATCCCCTTGACTTTCTTTTTGGTACAAATTTTCTTCTAAAAAATCTCTAAAATGTCTACAATCACTACAATTTATTCATGTATTGTTCGAGAATACATGGTTTAAGTATTATATCTATGTGAATATTAGAACATTGTTATATATTTTATTAGAGGATAAATGCCTCTATCTCTACCACAGCTCTTATCCCTCCCCCTCCTGCTAAACTGCGGGGTTTACCACTTAGATCTGTCTTCAGTGAGATATGAGGAGCTCAAGACACAGACACTTTCGCTAGGAGTTGATGACGATGATACAATATCTTATCTCACCTGGAGAACAAGTCAAAATAATTACAAAAATTGTAGCACTGTCCCCCCCCACAATAGTTTTGCACCCTTACGAGGTAACCTCTTTGCTGTAGCCAGAGTACAACAATTATTTGATTGATTGGAGTGCCGTTTCTTTCTTGGATTGTGTTAGGACTAGAGATGAGCGAAGCACTAAAATGCTTGTACTGCTCGTTATTCGAGACAAACTTTTCCCTATGCTCGAGTGCTCCGTCTCGACTAACAGCCCATTTGAAGTCAATGGGAGACTCGAGCATTTTTCAAATGGACATGGTTCGGAATAAATGTGTTAAATATGAAAAAGAATGTCTCTGATACGTTAGCATATGTCATGCAAACATCTGCAATCTATTCTTCACTGTTTCCGTTCCTTCGCGCGTATATATCTCCCTACAAGTTATCAGATGTGAAGAACAGTGAAGAATAGAAAAAACAAGTGACACATGATCATTTAAGTGAAAAACACAGTGAAGATAGATTGCAGATGTTCGCACATCTGCTTACCTGTCGGGAGATACGCGTCCCCGGGATCCGCTGCTGCTTCTTCACTGAATTCTCCTCCCCTATCTCTCGCGGCTGCCCGATGTCCTCCCACTGCCCGATGTCCTCCGCCCCTGCTGCCCATGTCTCCTTGCTGCCCTGATGTCTCCCTGCTGCCCGAGTCTCGTGCTGGCCGGCCCGATGTCCTCCCCTGCTGCCTGTCTCTCACTGTGCTGCCCGATGCCTCCCTGTGCCCGATGTCTCCCGCTGCCCCATGTCTCCGTGCTGCCCCATGTCTCCTTGCTGCCCGATGTCTCCCTGCTGCCGCGATCTCTCTGCTTGCCCGATGTCTCCGTGCTGCCCCCGTTGTCTCCCTGCTGCCGATTTCTCCCTCTGCCCAATTGTCCCGTGCTGCCTACATCCTCCTGCTGCCCCGATGTCTCCCTTGCTGACACCTGCTGCCCGATGTCCTCCGTTCTTGCCCCATGTCTCCTTGCGCCCATGTCTCCCCTGCTGCTCGATCTCTCTATGCTGCCCGCTGTCTCCCGCTGGCCCCTATGTATCCGCGCTGCCCCATGTCTCAGTGCTGCCCCATGTCTCCCTGCCGGCCCGAATCTCTCCATGCTGGCCCAATGTCTTCCATGCTGCCCCGATGTCTCCTGCTGCCCTATGTCTTCCTGCTGCCCCATTCTCCGTGCGCCCCATGTCCCGTGCTGGCCACCATGTCTCCCTGCTGCCCGATCTCGCTGTGCTGCCCGTGTCGTCGTGCTCCCGATGTCTCCCGCTGCCCGATTTCTCCTGCTTGCCTGATGTCTCCCGCTGCCGCTGCCGCCCCATGTCTCCTTGCTGCACGATGTCTCCCTGCTTGCCTCATGTCTCCGTGCTGCCCCGATGTCTCACCTGCTGCCCCATGTCTCCGTGCTGCCCGATGTTTCCTTGCTGCCCGTGTCTCCCCTGCTGCTGATGTCTCCGTTCTCCGCTGCCCCATGTCTCCGTTCTGCCCGTGTCTCTGTGCTGCTCCCCTTTTGTCTCTGTCCTGCTCACCGTGGTTATTTCAATGTTTTCTTCACACATATTATTGTTCTTCACTAGTCTTTTGTTTCGCACCGTTCCGCGCGTATCTCCGACAAGTCAGCATATGTGCCGAACATCTGTAATCTAATTCTTCACTTGTTTTTCACTGGTTTTTCCCTTAATGATCCTGTTCACTGTGTTTTTATTCTATTCTTCCTTGTTCTCACTGTGTTTTGTGTTTAATTAATGCTCATCTCGAGCAGGTGAAATAACTCGTCCGAGCACAGAGCGTTGAGTCACTAATCAACGAGACGAGCATCAAGCCTCGGACGAGTATACTCGCTCATCTCTAGTTAGGACCTTAATAGAATTTTTTTTTTTTTCACAAAAAACATATTGGTTGTAATTTTTGAAAACATCTCACACAATCAGTTTTATTTGGCTCCTCAATGTTCTATGTTTCTTTTTTTTATATCTCTGCTTAATTTCCTCCCCCTATCTTCATCATGTGATTAATATTTGTCTGATGCTGTGTTTCTTGTTCATGTGATTTTATGGATATTAAATAAAGTTGCCAATTTTTTTTGGTTGCTGATTTTTTCTTTCCATTAGTTTAGGAATAATCATATTCCCATAGAGTTATGGCTTCACCTTGTAACATTTTCTCTTTATGTTTCCTCTCGGGGGGGGCCCCGTTGGCCCTGTGACTGTATACAAACGTAACTGTGATGCTAACATATGTGACTGTGCCATTATACACGATTGAGGAAGCGTGTGTGGTCTGTCTGAACTCCAATCTTGTGGCTGGATGCAGATACAAGAACCGTACTGCTTCCATAACATATAGAGGAGTAGACATGTGACATCAGGGTTAGAGCAGTTATGTGTGTCATGTATGTAGAGGTAAATATATATGTAAGATATATAGATGTATAAATATATAAAGATTGGATATAGAGGGAGATTGATATGTAAGATTCTTGATGTGGAAGCATCAAGTAGTCTGTAAATACGCTGCAAACTACAAACTATTTATATAAAGTATATTTGTTCTTCCACTGCAAGAGTTTAGCGAATTTTTTGCTAAGTAGGAAGGTAGACTGTTACCTATACTTTCCATAGGTAACCTACTAATCACAGACATAAACAAAAATTGTCGACCAAAAGTTTTCCAGTCCCCCGGCAGATGTGATGCTGATTCACCCGCAACACACTGCAATGAATAGATCCCGCTTCCGATTTATTAAATGAAAAAACAACATGATATGATACCTAAAATAATGAATGTAACGCTGTAACAAAGAGAGACTTTAAATAGACACAGTGGGGCTCATTTACTTATCTCGACGATTTACGATCTGCGCCGAATTCTGCCCTGATTTTGGCGCACGGTTGGAGATCAGCGCCTGGCAGCCACTGTTGGGGAATCAGCATTCACAGACTCCACTGGTTGGAATTCAGCACTGGACAGCATCCCACGGTTGGAATTCAGCACTGGATAGCTTCCACTGGTTGGGATTCAGAACTGGACACTCCACTGGTTTTAATTCCCACTGTAGGTATCTAGTTATTTCATACATTAATCATTATAAAATCATCTATTCTTTATTATGTAAATGAGGCTGGTCACAAGGTCAGAGGCAGTGATGTCACTCCTGTTACCCCTCCCCTCTCCTCCCCCTGCTCATGTCTGTGTGTAATGTATAGTAAAGCATGGCTAGTGTGTGTGCTGCATCTGCTGACATGCTGCATCCTCCTAATATACAGGTGAGAGACACAGGCATCAGCTACACAAGTACCTGACATGTTCTGCTATAACATGGCTGCATCCTCCTAATACACAGAGATATAGACAACAGCTACACAAGTACCTGACATGTTCTGCTATAACATGTGTGAGACACAGACATCAGCTACACAAGTATCTGACATGTTCTGCTATAACATGGCTGCATCCTCCTAATACACAGAGACATAGACATCAGCTACACATGAATCTGACATGTTCTGCTATAACATGGCTGCATGGAGCTGCTGTATCTCTGCACCAGCACCAGGAAGCATATCATTATACAGCCTCACATCATTATACAGGCTGTCAGTCAAGCACTGGGGGTGTGGCTGTGCCTCCCACTCATGAATAGAGTGGACAGCTTGAATATGCTTATGCTTCATTGGACATTTCACAGGTCATTTGCATACAGCTTTAGGACCTCATTGCTTAGGTTTACAGGCATGTAGAGGGACAATGAAGGGATAGAGGCAATGCTCTCTAATGGCAGTTTATGAAAATATATTTAGTTTAGGGGGATTATTTTGCATGACTGGTTCTCTTTAAAACAAAGATTAACCCGGAATGAGAACTGATCCGGGAAAGAAACTAATCAGTTTAGTGCGAAAGCACAAATCTCAACCGCAGTGTCTTACTATGGTTTCACCTATGGGGGTAGGTACATCTAGCGATAACAGATGCAAATAATGGTAGGTAAAAACAGAGTAACAATCCGTGGTGGCCTTGATAATGCAAAATTGGAAAAATCTACATGTAAGGGCAGGCTTACATAGTGGATATGCAGGGGGAGGGCAAGTGTACAGTGGTGGTCATACATCTGCGTCCCCTTCACCTTTGCTGAAGAAAGATATGAGCTCTACCTGTGGCATCAGGTCTAGGATTTAGGGGCCGCAGAGGTCCTGAAATGCTATGACTGACCGTTCCACAAGTATAACAAAGGGAATATCAGACCAATGTGACAACGATCAAACATTAACAAGAAGAAAAATAGTAAAGGATGCAAAGCTTAGGAGTAGTAATACTTCTAAGGTAGGTCAGGAGAGGCTAGGTTCTTGGGTCTAGTTGGAGTCAGAGCGTCCCCTATTTCTTTGGCGTTGTGGACGGGGTGACTCCCAGTCTGAAGTCCTTCTGGGAACCGAAGCAGGAGGACCGTTGGAATGTAGAGGCTGATAAGTGCCAATCAGGAAGAGTTATTGGGGGGAGATCCAGAGCGTGCAGGAAAGAGGGCAGGTCTTCTAGGTGAACTAGCAATGCTTGACCTTTTGAGGAGCGTGCATGGAGTGCAAAAATAAATCCCCACCTGTAGGTTATGTTCTTTTCTTGTAACACTTGTAGAAGAGGGCGAAGAGCAGCTCTTTGTCGAAGTGTGCATCTAGAAAGGTCAGGGAACATGGCTATCCTTGCTCCATCAAAGTCCAGATCACCTTTTTGCCTTGCCTTCTGCTTTATCTGATCTTTAATAGAGTAGAAATGGATCCTGCAAATTACATCACACGGTCTCGCTGGGTCCGAGCTTCAGGCCCGGAGAGCCCCGTGGGCATGATCAATTTCGATACGGGTGTCTACCAGGCGGCCTAGTAACATATTTAATATACCCGTGAGGGTCGGAATGAGGTCAGATGCGTGTGTCGCCTCTGGTAAGCCCTTAATTCTTATATTGTTTTGTCGATTTCTGTTCTCCTGATCATCTAGCTGGGACATGAGCTATCTCACTTGTGTGTAGTGGGATTTTGCTTTCTCTCGAATCTCTGTGATAGCGGTGGTAGCCTTTGCCCTAAACACTTCGAGCCACTCGACTTTATCTTGTATAGCGTTAACCTCTACTTGGACTTTTTGGAGGTCTTGGTGCCAGGTCCCTTTAAGATCCAGTGCTAGTGTGTCGATATCCCCTTTAGAGGGTAGTAGGGCTAAAAGGGCTTGTAATTCTGGGTGCCCCTGTAGAGCTGCTTACGGAGTGGGCAGAGTGGGGTGAAACCTGCTGCTGGTCTCCTCTTTGGGTTCGCTTTGGCATGTTTGCTGTGACTTGTTGGATGTCTTGCCGCCTTTAGTTAACAGGGGGAGTTTTGTAGGGGGGCTCTGGAGTGAAACACTCTCCCCTTTGGATCCCTTCTTTGGTGTTTCATATGAAGCCTATGTTATGGCCACTGAGGGGGTCTTGAGTGGAGGGGCCATTGTGGAGTGGTCTCGAGGTAAATGAATTAGGGCCTCTTGCTGCTCCTGGTTCAGGATCTGTGTAAGGCTGGGACTAGTTGAGACAGTGGTGTATAGAACTGGAGTAGGAAGCTCACCGTTTGCTATCCCAGGGGAGAGGCCAGGTGGAGGGCAAATCTGCTGCGGTGGTGCTGTCAGCGGACTGCAGCACACTTGTGGTCCATCTTCCCCGGTTCCCGTGAGGGGTCTGCACACCTTCCGTGGCGCTGATGCGGGGGCACATCGCTGCTTGGGAGCGTGTGGTGTTGCTGCTGGTCTCCAGCAGTCATCCCCACCACGAGTCAGGAGATTCTCCTTGCCTGCGCTGCTGCGAGAGGCGGCCAGAGTCTTTGCCAATGCACCACATGTAGCACAAGATGGTGGTGCGCAGGGAGAGGTGCTGTGGGATTCCTTGTTAGAAGAGGATGGACGCTCCTGCAGAGGGGAAAAATTGTTGAAGATCAGCGTGGCTTGTGGCGCATGGTCCCTCAGGCGTCTTGATGCCTTTCTGGTGCCTAATTACTTCATGTAGAGGTATCTTTTGCCCTTTTTCTGCTCGTCCAGGCACAGAGCCCTGTCTAAGGACGTCTGCTCTGCATCATGGCCAGGCAACGCCCCCTATTTTAGCATCTTTATAATGATTCAGTGAACCTATTCTAATAAGGAAGAACATACTTTTTGAATTAATACGTTTTTAGTATAGTAACCATCTATAGCTTGTAGTGTACCCAATTGAATCGGTCTCTTCACAGCACCTCTGCTAGCGCTAGGAACAAGGGTGAGGGGGTAAGTGTTAGCTCTTTTAACTAGCTTAAAGTAATCAGAGCTGAGGAATTGATACAGAAAGTATATTGGAAAATTGTAAAACTTTTAATTATTCAAAAAATATAATTTATTTGCTGAAATGGGCATTCTGGCAAGTTTGCCCTTTTTCCACATAAAAGGAGAAATAATGGTGGTTTCTCACAAGTTAGAATCCTTACCAATCGCACCATCAAGATTCCCTGTACACAGTCTTATGACCAGAGGTGACATGAACCTCATTCTCCGGAATATAGAAGGAGGCCCGGCACTGCTCCGCACCTGGGACTAAGGACTGCACTCTGGACTGGAGCAGAATCCAGAATAACCTTGAACTTTCATAGAGGTGACTGCTCGGCCAAGCTGAGATTGATCCACGGTTTCATTACAGTCCTGGTGGCTGCTCGCTGTGACTTTACTGTTCTTAGTTTGTTTTCCCCCAAAACTGCAGATCACCATTTCACCACCAAAAAATGTTGGTGGTGAAATGGTGAAAATGTTCGATACGTGCCATCACTTTATGAGACTTGGGAGATGCGTATTACTTTGTGTGAATATTACTTTGCCTCTCATTGTGGTAGAGCAACATCTAGTGGAATAACATGGCACATACTTCCAGTTTGCATTACTACGAGTGATGATAGGACCCATCAGTAATTACGTCTGGATGGTTTGTGGACCCAGAGCCAATTATTGTTTGCATCGATAACGGGTGTTATCCTTTACATGCCGGTGTTGCTGTTGGGAGGTCATTAAAGCATGAAGTTCTGACTGAAGGTCATTTTTATAGGTTTGCAGACCCAAACCTGCAATATTTGGTACGAACATGGTTTCGGTCCGCTCATCACTAATTAATTGCTTTTCATTTGCAAAAACTGATATTCAATTCAGAATTGAAAAGAAAATTACAGAATATTTTCATCTAAATGGCACCCAATTTCTGTTCCTACCTGGGATGCCCTAAGGCGAAGAGAATTGTCTATAAAACAAGTAGGGAGCTATCTTTAAGAAAAAAGATTGAACAAGCTGCAAAAACTTTTTAGTCATAAAAACACTAATTACTACTAATCACAAACCACTCCAAATCGGTGAATAATCCAAGACTGTATATAACCCCTCTAGTACTGAAGAGAAAAAAAGCTTTTTCATGCAAAGCTCCTAATTTTATTTTCCTTTCACCCATCACCTTGTCCTTACCTTTGGGATGAATGTGCAGTAAAGATTTACATGAAGTATTCAAAGCCAAACGGAAAAGATTCGCCTTTGATTTTGCTTGCCAGAAAAATTGATTTGTTCTTAAGTTGAACTGTTATGTAAGTCAAACTGGATTTTTATAAGTGTAGATCCAGACAAATTTTTTTTTGCCCAATGTCAATCGGAGTTTTGAAATTTTTTGTGTTAATGGGACCAAGGTTATCAATAAAGCTTCATACAGACACCTTACAGCCGATCATTGCAGCCTGGGACCATAAGAACATCCAGGAGAGCTTCACCAGAGGTCACAGTGGGAAGAGGGATCTGTCTGTAACTAGGGTCGTCTGTAAAGTGGTTTGTCCTTAAGTAGAAGACCCCTGTATAAGAAATGAAACAAAAACACAACTGGGCAGATATTATCTAAAGGCGTCTGTAGTAAAAAAAATCATTGAATATTGATATACCACCATATGGACTTTATAAAATTGGCAACCCATCTTCAAACAAAAGGTACCTGTCAGAGCGATCAGAACACTAAACCGCCCATAGGGGCTTATGGACTTTGGTTTAGTATCATGAATTTCCCTTTATGAGTTTCAAGGTTAGAAGCAGCAAATATATGAAAAAAAACATAAACACTTACCTGCTCCGAGCTCTCAGCGCCTGTACAGTGGGGAGAAATTAAACCAAAGTCATAAACACGTTGACTTCACTGGCATGTGTCGTGGGTGCTGCACATGCGCAATGTGGGGTCATCACCTTGCATCGCCAGAGAAGGAGTGTAATAACTTCAGATGTGAGTCCTATGTGCCCCATCAGACTGAACATCTAGATAAGTATGTAGGTTTATTTTTTCATATTGACCCAACCCAGAGAGCCATTTTGCACCCTAAACACAGGCTCCACATAGACATTATAGGGGCCGCATTTACTTACCTGGTTGCGGAGAGTTCACAGAAAGTGCATTGTCCATGTTATAATGCCCCGTGTGCCGGATTCACTAAGATTGTGCGCCGATATCCTGCAGTGTGCTTCCCCGCTCATCAGAGGTCCGAGTTCACATTCTCCTGGTGCATGTAAGCGCCATGTGGCTTGTACCAAAACCAGACCACAACGCAAACTTTAAGGGCAGGGTATCTTATGTGTAAAGGAAAGACCACAAATCCAAAACATTGTTCCCAAAAAAGTCACAAAAAGAAATAGAAAAAAAATAGAGAAAGAAAGAATGAAAGATCCAAATGATTGCAGGGATTTATTGGAGGCGATGCGGAGAAAACCTACACAATAAGAATTACGTAGAAAAGGCACAACATAAACCAAAAACCTGATATGATGGTCGTAAAGAGGTTAATAGGGTATATTATTACTTTGGATGGCTACATTATATTTCTAATCACTTACTGTATGATTCTTTCTCTCCATCCTCCCTCTATATGACGTCTTCATTGTCAGGTGTCAGATGTTTTCTCCCTTCTACATGATCCTCCTCATGTCACACATTGTAACCACAGGATTTCCATGTCCCAGTATTTCCATACACAGTCTCTGGGGTCCGCTGTCCCCTCCCTGTAACTTCTATATACATCTCATCCTACACATTGTCCCATCTTATAGTCTGTATCTCACCCTCCCACAAACATAAGATGGTGTCTGGCAGTTCTCTGCTGGCTGTGTCTTCATTTATAAAATTTTTTGTTGTAATGGGACCAAGGATTATCAATAAAGCTTCATTACAGACACCTTACAGCCGATCATTGCAGCCTGGGACCATAGTAACATCCAGAGAGCTTCACCAGAGGTCACAGTGGGAAGAGGGATCTGTCTGTAACTAGGGGTCGTCTGTAAGTCGGGTGTCCTTAAGTAGAAGACCTCCTGTATAAGAAATGAAACAAAAACACACTGGGGCAGATTTATCTAAAGTGTCTCGTAGTAAAAAAAATCATTGATATATTGATATATCACCCTATGGACTTTATAAAATTGGGCAACCCATCTTCAAACTAAAAGGTAACCTGTCAGGTCGATTCAGAACACTAAACCGCCCATAGGGGCTTATGGACCTTTGGTTTAGTATCATGAATTTCCCTTTATGAGTTTCAAGGTTAGAAGCAGCAAAATATATGAAAAAAACATAAACACTTACCTGCTCCGGAGCTCTCAGCGCCTGTACAGTGGGGAAATTAAACCAAAGTCATAAACACGTTGACTTCACTGCGCATGTGTCGTGGGTGCTGCACATGCGCAATGTGGGGTCATCACCTGCATCGCCAGAGAAGGAGTGTAATAACTTCAGATGTGAGTCCTATGTGCCCCATCAGACTAACATCTAGATAAGTATGTATGTTTATTTTTTTCATATTGACCCAACCCTGAGAGCCATTTTGGCACCCTAAACCACAGGTCCACATAGACATATAGGGGCGCATTTACTTACCTGGTTCGCGGAGTTCACAGAAAGTGCATTGTCCATGTTTATAATGCCCTGTGCCGGATTCACTAAGATTGTGCGCCCGATATCCTGCATGTGTCGCTTCCCCGCTCAGGTCCTGGAGTTCACCTTCTTCCTGGTGCATGTAAGCGCATGGGCTTGCTACAAAACTCAGACACAGCAAACTTTAATGGGCAGGTATCTTAGTTGTAAAGGAAAGACACAAATCCAACATTGTTCCCAAAAAAGTCACAAAAAGAAATAGAAAAAAATAGAGAAAGAATGTGAAAGATCCCAAATGATTTGCAGACTTTATTGATGCGCAGCTGTAGAAAACCTACACATCATAAGAATTACTATTAAAGGCCACCATAAAAACACCTGATATGATGGTCGTAAGAGGTTAAATTATAGGTTATTATTACTGGATGGTTTACATTATATTCTAATCACTTACGTATGATTCTTTCTCTCCATCCTCCCTCTATATGACGTCTTCATGTCAGGTGTCAGATGTTTTCTCCCTGTACATGATCCTCCTCATGTCACACATTGTACACCACAGGATTTCCTATTGTCCCCAGTATTTCCATACACAGTCTCTGGGGGTCGCTGTCCCCCCCCCTGTACTTCTATATACATCTCATCCTACACATTGTCTCATCTTATAGTCGGTATATCACCCTCCCAAACATCAAGATGGTGTCTGGCAGTTCTCTGCTGGCTGTGATCTTCATTTCTTTCAGGGTGAGAGATTCGGTCATTCCAGGAATTGTGTGGGAGGAAATCTATACAGGGGATCAATCATCAGATAGGATTTCTAGGAATATCACGACATTTATCACTAATGAATCTGTCTCTTCTAATACTCAGGATCTGTGGAGAGATGTGATGACCCAGAGTCCAGGTTATATCTCTGTGTCCCCGGGGGAGACAGTCACCATCTCATGTACAGCCAGTGCTGGTATAAGCAGCTACTTACACTGGTACCAACAGAAACCAGGAGAACAACCAAAGCTTCTTATCTATCAGGCAACCAATAGACACACAGGAGTCCCAGACCGGTTCTCTGGATCTGGATTCGTAATTAATTTCAAACTGACAATCAAAGTGACAGAAGACGATGCAGCAGATTATTACTGTCAGCAGACTGGCAGCTTCCCTCTCACACAGTGATACAGAGCCGTACAAAAACCTCCTTCATCCTTCCCCTTTATGCCATTACAATAAAGCTTCAAAAACAAAGAAGAAGAAACTATCAGAGCGATCGGTGGTTCAGGTTCTGGTAACATCTGTGAGTTTCATTTGGGTTAAAATTTGTCAAATCTGTCAATGTCAAGTCCCGTTTACTGTCACTTCTCTTGTTGATCTGTGTGAGTAGACTCGGCTCACAGCTCAAGCTCCCAAACAGTGGGACATATTCTAGCATTTTTAATATAATTTTTTTGGGAGGGTTTAAAACGTAATTATACAGTGTGATTTTTAATGCACAGTGATATCAGGCTTAGAGGTTGTGGATCCTCTGAACCACTGCGGACGATGGCACAAGTCACTACCTGGGACCGGCATCTAAGTGGCACCCGGTTTTCACCAGTGCCCGCCGCAAAGCGGGTTGGACTTGCTGTGGCGTGGTACCACCAGGTCATTCCACAGGCGTGACTTCCGCAGTGGCAGCCAAGATCGAGGTACAGAAACGGCAGGTAATCTCGTAGTCGGGGACAGGCAGCAGGTCTAGGCAGGCGGCAGAGGAGCGAAGTCAGAAACGGAACCAGGGTCACAACGGGAAATCACAGAAACAGCACACGGCATAAACACAGCTTTCTCTAGGTCTCTAGGCACAAAGATCAGGCAGGGTGTGATGGGAGAGGCAGGTTAAAATAGTCTTATGGGAAAATAGCCAACGCCAATTAATGGTGCGCTGGCCCTTTAAATTTTCTGAGGCTGCTGTGCGTGCGCTAGGACATGGGGACACGCGCGCACAGGGCGGGGCCAGGACTTGGGAGCGGGAACAGCTATGTGGCACTGTGCCTGCGGGGAGCGAGGGGCACGGGTGAGCCGTGACAAGAGAAAGCTGTAAAAATAGAGCCCACAAAAAAATGCCACATAAGCGTTATTTCGCCAGGTTCACTGCATTTGGAATCAATTTCCCGCTTGCCAGTACAAGGCATGGAAAATAAATACCAACACTAGGAAGTACAATTTGTTACACAGAAAACATGAAACTCTATTAAAGAAAAAAAATGAAAAGATATGGATTTTTAAAGAATGGAGACAAAAAATGGAAATGCAAAAACAAAAAAGGCCATCGAAAGGGGTTAAATGTATAAAAAGAAAAAATGGTCCCAACATCAGTAAACAATATACAATTTACATGAGTAAAAATTATTAGCATTTTTTTTTTAATTCACGGTAATAAATTCTTATTCAAAATGTTTTCAAAACATACATACAGCCGAGAAGTAATATGTTTACAATGTTTCTTCTTATCTATATTCTAATTATATGTGAGTTACTATACTCTGCATACTTACATATTTGGTAGTTAATGCTCACTTATCTCTAAACTTAACTCCATTGTTTAGGCTGTGTAAAGTTACCATGGGACAAATTTAGTTACCTGGTCCTGACGTGATCCCCAAGGTGCGTTCTCCGACGAGGATAAAGTCCGGCGCGATTCTTCAAGATCGTGCGTCCATTTTCCTGAATGTGTCGCTTCCCGGCTGAGGTCCGCCGGAGCTCTTCTTCTTCCCGGTGCATGTGAGTCAATTGTCTTGCGACACAATTTGAATTGTAAATCCTGCGCTTAGTCCGAATCAATTGGGTTGTCCGTCGGCCACACCCCCCGATTTGAGCAGCATGCCAAAAATAGTTGGGAAACCCGACGAAAATGCGCCATGCAGACACGTTATTTAATGTGTAACAGTGAAAGCAATTTTCTACATGTTTTCTTTACGTCTTTGTCCAGGTATAATTCCAGGTGTTCAGGAGTGTTTTTAAAATTTTTTAAAATTTTTAATTTTATCCTTATTCTTCGTCATATGAGCTTAGTCCAAATCTCTCATTGGACGGTGAACATTATTTTGTTTTGCTGTTGCTTGTTCGTAAGCATGTATGTTTGTGTTGACATATAGGGTCTTTCCAATGGTGGTTGATTCTTAATTTGGTTGCAATGACGAAGTGGGCAATTACCGCACTGCTTTTGTTGTCGATTTCTTTTATGTTGATGAGCAATAAAGCTTGCTGAGGGGAAAGCTTGGTAGGTTTGTTGCAGATTGATGCTATCATATTTCATATTGTATTCCATATTGGAGTGATTAAAGGGCATTCCCATAGGACGTGTAGCAATGTCCCTCTTTTTCCACATCCCCGCCAACACCATGCTGACATGGTGATGTAGATTGTGTGTAGTCTAGCTGGGTCGAAATACCATTTATGCATAGTCTTAAAGGGAACCTGTCACCAGGGACCTCATTTTCACTAAAGACAGGTTGCAGAAACTTATTACACCTGCAGTGCACATCTGCCTTTCTGCATTTTCTAAGCATTTGCATTACAATATAATTGTGTTCTATAACTTACCTTTCAACCTGACAAAATCCTGGGGTAGTCACAGGGGCTGGATTTTGGTTTGGATGCATTTCAAAAAGCATGTGGCTTGTCTTTGTTACTCACTCCTCAGAGCTTAGCCCCCACCTTTGTGCTTCTGTCCAGCTCCTTCTCCTGCTCCTCCACAGAGGTCATAGCCTGGTCAGCCTGACATCAGTGGGGGAGGGACAAGCTGTACAGGAGCACAAAGATGGAGGCAGCCTGCAGCTCAGACAAGTCACATGTTGTTTTTTTAAATGCATTCAAACCAAAGTCCAGCCCCTGTGACTACCCCAGGATTTTGTCAGGATGCAAGAGTAAGTTATAACACACAATTATACTGTAATGCAAATGCTTAGAAAAGGCAGGGAGGCATTTTTGCACTGCAGCTGTCATGGGCTTTTATAATCTGTCTTTACTGAAAATTAGGTCCTTGGTGACAGGTTCCCTTTAATTATTGCTTCGTGATGCGACACACATCTAAAAGGGTAGAAAGGGTTAACACCCGCGATCGGTGCAAGAACCGACCACGGGTGATAGCGATGGGTCTTTGCTGCGATATGCAGCAAAGCCCATCCCTGTATGAAGAGGGCTCACGGAGCGTGAAGGGGTTAAGCATTGTTGCTTCACCCCGTTATTGTATTCACCAGTTAGGTTACTCTTCCTTGTCTAGCGGTTTTGTCCTGGACGTGCCCTCTGGTGTGACCCGGCGGTTTTGCTCACTCTTCTATGTTCTGTGTCTGTACATCTTTAGTTCCTTATGCTGTCTTGAATCCTGCTTGTTTTATCATTGTTTGTTCTGTTTTTTCCCTCTGTCTGAATACTGTCCTAACGCCCACACTGCAGTTTTCTGTCTGTATCACCTCACTGCGGCTGACAGGCCTATTTAGGTTCCTCTCACCTCCCAGGGCCTTGCAGGATAGATAGGAGGTTCCTGCGGCAGAGCCCACCTACCTTCGAGGGGGTTTCTGCCTTGGTAGGGTCTAGTCCGTAGATCAGCGCAGGGTTAGTTCGTCCCCTTTCTAGGTTCTGTCAGCCAGCACTCAGACTGTGTGGTAGTTTGTTTTGTGTACAGTATTCCAGTATTCGTTAGTTTTTCCTAACAGAAATACTGGCCCATAACTGGTCTGCATCTTGGATTCGACCAGCGTCTTTTACTCCTCCTATGGAGCCTTTGTCATCAGTGGTCTCCCAGCTTCAGACCTTGTCTCAGCTGGTGCAGGATTTGGCTGCCCGGCTCCTGGTACAGGAATCTAAACAGGCTTCGGCCCCTATTCCTGCACCTGCGGTTTCGTCTCCGGTTTTTGAGCCTAAGGTTGCCCTCCTTGACCTTAAAAAAAATTCTTTTAATTCCGGGAAGGGTGTAAACTTTATTTTTCTTTATGACCTTACTCATCTGGGACAGAGACACAGATGGTGGGTGTAGTCATTTCTCTTTTGCGCGGTGATCCACAAACTTGGGCTTTTTCTTTTCGTGTTAATGACCTGAGCCAGGGACTCTGAATGAGGCTATGACTCTTGTCGTTCGAGGTGACCGATGTTTAAGGTCCAGACCATCACCACAAGGTTCTCCAGTCTGACCAATGACCCACAGACTACTCTCTGGTCTAACCATGCCGGAACTCATGGAGATCGACAATGTCGCTGCAGGTCAGAAGAGGGCGCAACGAAGGAAACTACGACTATGTTTCTATTGCGGCAGTTCCGTCCTATGAAGCCACAGCAAGAAAACTTCTGCTCCTAGGCTGCGATCAGGAGTGCGGACTAGGAGCTCAGGTACTCCCTGTAAAATCTAGATTGCTATTGCCTTGTACAGTTAAGTCCAAAGTGGCCTCAGTTCTTGGTCAGGCCCTTTTGTATTCAGGTTCTGCTGCAAACTTCGTTGATTTTGTGTCTTATCTGTTCCCTTCTTTGATTCCGTTATCTCTGCCTATACAGGTGTCTGGTGTGGATTCGACCCCCCTACAAACGGGACTGGTCAATGTGAAGCACAGGGCGCGTCCACTAGTATAGAAATGTTTTCCTAGCAAACACTTGAGAATCTGTTAGAAAAACCAAAGAAGACTATTATGTGCTGCAGGTGTCTATTGTATGACGGATGCAACAATGTTATTTCCTGACACCTGGCTTTATTGTGTATGAAGCTTTATTATAGCGACACAATGGGGAAGGAGGTTTTA
This sequence comes from Engystomops pustulosus, assembly GCA_019512145.1. Taxonomy (NCBI): domain Eukaryota; kingdom Metazoa; phylum Chordata; class Amphibia; order Anura; family Leptodactylidae; genus Engystomops; species Engystomops pustulosus. The sequence goes on from CM033641.1 coordinate 12,697,365, forward strand.
GTACGGCTCTGTATCACTGTGTGAGGAGAATAATGGTGGGTGATCTCTATTGCTGGAGACCTGCTTAGCTGCCCCTTTGATCTTTAAAAAAGACCCGGCGCACTTAGTTCCGAAGATCGGTTTATTTTGTCAATAAAACCATAAAATAACAATGTAAATAAAATCAAGACGCGTTTCGGATCCGGAACGGATCCTTCCTCAGTTGTGTTACACAGTTGGTTTGTAAGTGAACATTAAATACATGTTTTTTGGCCCGTTAACGGTACCGGGGTGGGTCGCGTTATGCAGGCAGAAAAAATGGATAACAGATGTAATCAATTTTAACAGTTAAAAAATACAATATATGGTATACAATAAATAATAAATAATCAGTAAAAGATGAAGTATAAGATATGCCTAACTTAGAAGTAAAATCCTTTATTGGGATCTAGATCCATCAATGTTAGATCGGAGGAATGTCTTGCATCACCTCGGTGAGTTCTCGTTTTTTTCTCCGGTGTGGGATGGAATGAACTACTAAAATGGACGCCGGATGTAGTAAAGAACTACATCTACGGAAGCCTGGAAGTGACAAAAAGGCAAGGAAGACGGTACGTGATGTGCATGTGACCGAAATTTCGTAGTGACTTGCTTCCAGTTGGTAAGGGCGCTATAGTTTGATATTGGTAGATTATACTAAAATGGTTTCCGTGATTTCATTTAGACCCAGTGGTTTGAGGGTTTTTAATTTGAACATCCAATAGATTTCTTTGCGTTTAAGAATTTCAAATCTATTGGATGTTTCTATACTGACATGGTCTATTGGACAAATGTTATATTTGATATTATTTTTGTGTTTAATTTCCATATGCCTGGATAAGCTGTGTTTATTGTTCCCGTGTTGAATATTGAATCTATCTTGGTTGAGTCGGCAGTGGAGGGGTTGTGTAGTTCTCCCTACATACTGTGATCCGCACTGGCACTCTATTAAATAAATTACGAAGCGGGATTGGCAGGTCATACTGGTTTTGATGGGAAATGTTTCTTCAGAGTGGTTTGACCCAAACGAATCTGTACCATGTTTAATTATTTTACAGCACTGGCAATTCTTGCTGTAGCATTTGGTAACTTTTTTAATATTGTCAGGGTTTTCGCTATTGTCTCGTATTCTTAGTTGTTTCGGTATACTGGGGGCCAGTTTTTGTTTTAATGTTCTGGCTCTCCTATATGTGAAACTTGGATTTTCGGATATATTGTTTGCTAGATATGGATCATTCCTTAGAATATGACAGTGTTTTTTGACGACCGCTTCTATTTCTTTATGATTATTAGTGTATGTGGTAATGAATCTGGTGTTTGAATCTCTATTTAAGTTGTCCTTTTCATTTTTATTTTTATTGTTGTTATTTTTTCCTCTTTTTTCTTGGGGATGTAGACATTCAGTTTGCGAGAGTTTGCTTGCTTTACTCATGGCATCTTCTATTAACTTTTTTGGATAACCTTTTTCAGTAAATCTTGTTGCAATGATTTTTGCCTGTTCTTTAAAGGTAGTATCATCTGTACAGTTTTTCCTTATCCTTAAAAATTGGCTGTAGGGTATGTTGTGTAACCATTTTTTGTGATGGTTACTTTTAAAATTGAGATAGCTATTGGTATCAACTGTTTTAAAGTATGTTTCAGTTATAATTGTGCTCTCTTTATGTTTGATAATTAGGTCCAAAAACTCAATTTTTTCTTTTTGGACATTTAGGGTTAATTTTATGCCCCATTTATTTTCGTTTATTCTCTCACAGAATTTCTCAAGTGCTGTTTTATCGCCCTTCCAGATCATGAACAAGTCGTCTATGAACCTGAAATAGGTGATGAGTTTGCCTTGATGTAGTTCTCTCGGGGTGATATATAAATCCTCAAAAATCCCCATAAAAATATTAGCATACGAAGGGGCCACTCTGGTCCCCATAGCCGTGCCCCGGATTTGATGGTAGGTGGTGCTACCATATTTGAAATAATTATTCTGCAGTATGAACTGCAGACACTGAGTTAGAAATGTTCTTTGTTCTTCTTTAATGTGTGTGTCTTTTTCCAAAGTCAGTTCCACACATGTTAGTCCAATGGAATGGTCAATATTGCTGTACAAGGCGGTGACATCCATTGTGGCAAACCAATAGTCATTTTTCCATGTTAATCGTTGTAATTTCTGTATGAGCTCCCCTGAATCTTTTATGTAGCTGGGTAAATTTGTAACATAGGGCTGGAGAAATAAATCTATATAGTGGGATAGATTGCTAGTCAAACTTTGGACGTTGGACACTATCGGGCGGCCAGGGGGTATATTGGGGTTCTTGTGTATTTTGGGCAAATGGTAAAAGTATGGCTTATTCGGTTAAGTGATGGAAATGAATTTCTTTTCTTTTTTATTAAGATATCCATTTAAGTATGCAGTTTTAATTAAATTGTTGAAATCTTTATTGATGGTTGGAAATGGGTCTTTCGTAATTATTTCGTAATAGTTAGTGTCTGACAAGATATTCAGGGCTTCTTTGTGGTAGTCCTCCCAGTTTTGTATTACTAATCCACCACCCTTATCTGCGGCTCTTATGATGATATTAGTATTTTCTTCTAAATTTTTAAGGGCTGTTTTTTCGGATGGTGTGAGATTAGTGGGTGTTTTTCCTGTCTTTCTCATATGTTTTATGACACGTTTATCTGACTGTTTGGGATTGTTATTGATATTATTGAGGTCGTTGGCCACGAGGTCATGAAAGGTTTTTATATGGTGACCTTGATGTTCTAATGGGTAAAAATTGGACGGCGGGTGAACTTCTTTATGGATATAGTTGTCCAAATACGGGCTGGACTCTTGGTTGTGGATATTGGATTTGTTTTTAGATTTTAGACCAAAATGCCTTTTAATAGTAAGTTTCCTGGTGAATTGATGTAAATCCAGAAATAGATCGAAGTCATTTGATGTATTGTCCGTAATTTATTTAATAGAGTGCCAGTGCGGATCACAGTATGTAGGGAAGACCGAAATTGTGTAGGACAGGCACTACCAAGGTATACGAATGTATGTAAGCCAACGCACCCCAATGGATTGCCCTGAACAATGGCTTGTGATTGCCTCCGATTATTGGGCTAAAGCACAGTTTCCTAACTGTATTGGTGCCTTGGATGGCAAGCATATCTGTGTGAAGAAGTCCCCTCACTTCAACTAGAAACAGTATTTTCTGGTAGTTTTGTTCCCTGTTGCTGATGGTAACTATCGATTTGGAACGTAGATATTGGGGCCTATGGAATTTCTGTGGATGCTGGCATCTTTCAGGCTTCCAGAATAAGTCAGCAGCTTCAGGCAGAGCAGCTTGCTATCCCTGAGCCCCATTCCCTGCCTGGATCTCCTGGCCTCCCTCACCCACTTGTTTTAGTTACAGATGAGGTATTTGCCTTGACAAACAAGGTGTTGCATCCCTATCCACATTGTGCCCTTGACACTCGGAGATGCATATTTATCTACTGTCTTTCCTGTGCCTGGCGATATGTTGAATGTGCTTTTGGCATATTGGCCAAAAAATGGCAGATCTTTCACACTACCATCCAGGGACACGCACTACCAAGGTATACGAATGTATGTAAGCCAACGCACCCCAATAGCTATACAATCCAAACAAAACTCCTCCCAATGTATTGGGAATGTAAATTGTGTATTTGAATGGGAATTGTGTATTTGAATGGGAAGGTAAATTGTGTATACAATGTATTGGGAATGTAAATTGTGTGGGACACGCACTACCAAGGTATACGAATGTATGTAAGCCAACGCACCCAGACAGCTCAATGGTGGGATTTCGCACTGGACCGTCCACAGGTTGCGGATCAGCGCTGTGTAAAAGCTAAACTGGTGTGGGATTATATGCATACAACAAACATATATGCAGTGAAGAATTAATTTGTTGTGGTATGTTGATAAGAAAGACGCAGACTTGTGCTCCCTCCTGCTACATGACATATATTTCCAGCAGGGGCTACTGGAGTCTGTGGGGGACAGATTCCATCACTGGCGGCTTTTCATGTTCCATTCCTTTTTCCTTTTTCAGGAGAGAGGGTGGAGCAGGACTACGGCACACTATACAGGGGGACTATGACCTACGCTCCCATTATATTGGAACTTTAGTACCCTACTTATACATATATTTGGAGAAGAAACAATATATTTGGTAAGATGGACACTTTAAACTTTCTCAGTCCACAGCCCTTGCAGTGATATTCACCCCATTTATAAGGATCTCATCTCTGCTGTTTTGATTTGGAATTTTTTTTTTCTTACCAGCATCAGATATAATTAGTTTGTTTTGTATGTTTTATAGCAGCTTCTAGTGTTCACAATGGCTGCCCTCTTCTTGACATAGAGAAAATGGGAACCAAGTAATGGTTTCCTTGTTTCAGGAAAGACAAGAATTTTCAGTGCGATGATCTCACAGAGCTCAGGACTTTCCTCATGATTCAATGAATGGGCATGTGTAACTGTTAGGGATCAGTGTTCCCCACTTGTAGGGAAGCAGACAGCTGCTGGGGATCTTCTCTCATCCTGTGTCAGTGGTGAGAGACGTACAATGATGAGATATCATCCAGCACATCCAGGGTCTCTCTGCGTTACTTCTGCTTCCGTATCTGTCAGTAACGGTGAGGACGTTACATTATATTTATATATTCACAGAGGAATAAGATTCTAGTGTAAAATAACCACTGAACGCTCCGTCACTTCTCTCTGTCTTCATTCACCTCTAACATAGAAATGTATGGGGAAGGAGGTTTTGACGGCTCTGTACACTGTGGTATCGCTATAACCTGTGACCGTAATTAATCTTGCATCGTCTTCTGTCACTTTAAGTGTTAATTTATAATTAGTATAGGATTCCTTCACTGACACCAGGAACCGGTCTGGGACTCCTGTGTGTCTGTTGGTTGCTCCTAATAGAAGCTTGGCCGTTTCGCTGGTTTCTGTTGGTACCAGGCTATGTTATTCCTGGATATATCACATGGATGTCATGAGATTGGTGACTGTTCCCCCGGGAACCAGAGTATAAACCTGGAGTCTGGGTCATCTACAATCTCTCCACAGGATCCTGAGGATTAGAAGAGACAGATTCATTAGTAGTAAATGTCTGGATCACTAGCAATCCTGATTGATGATTGATCCACTGATAGATTCTCTCCACACATCCTGGAATGTCCGAATCTCTCACCCTGAATAGAATTGAAGACAGCCAGCAGAGAACTCGCCAGACACCACTCTGGTGTTTGTGGAGGGGTCAGATACAGACTATAAGATGAGACAATGGTAGGATGAGATGTATATAGAGAGGACAGGGGAGGGACAGGGACCCCCAGAGTAGTGTATGGAAATACTGGGGACATGGAAATCCTGTGGTACAATTTGATGGTGCAGAAGTAAATATATAACAGGGTAGAGAAGATGATGTGGGTCGCTGTTGAGAATTTTTATCATATGCAGACTGGCAGCTCCACTAATATGGAAAGAGATCTGTCAGGGGTGGTTATAAGGGAGGCACCTGGGGCATGCACAATAGTATTTGAAGAACAATAGTGATGAGAGACAATTACTTACAGATGTTTCCAAACATCGCAAGTGTTCTTCACACACATTGTCATCAAATACTATTGCGGAGAAAACCGTTTGCACGCGTGTCTCCGGAATAGTTGCAGATGTTCGCGAACATCTGCAATCTATTTGCACTGTGTCTTTCACTGTGTTCTTCAATTTAATGATTAAATAATGTTTTAATTGTATTTTTTATGTTCTTCACTTTTTTTTAAATTAAATGCTCGTTATCGAGCAGGGCAAAAATTCGTCCGAGCAACGAGGCGGTCCAAGTATGCTAATACTCGCCGAGCATCAAGCCGGACGAGTATACTCGCTCAGCTCTTCGATGGCACTATTTGCAGTGTTCATGTATTCCCAACCAGTGGAGCTGTCCAGTGCTGAATCCCAACCAGTGGAGCTTTGGAGTAATGAATACCAACCAGTGGAGATATCCAGTGCCGAATCACTACCAGTAGAGCCGTCCAGTGTTGAATCCCAACTGAATCCCATGGTTAGTAATAGGTTAAATTAAATTTTCAGTTTCCTCCATCAGTAGCTTATATGGAATACTGTCACATTATTCAGCATTTGAAGATCTTCTAAATTTATCAGGTTGTCAGATTACAGGAAAAGGATCTGATGATATTCTCAGTGCAAAGATTTTAATCTCTGTTCATTACGTCTGCTTTGTCATGTTGATGGTAAATATCAGTGTTTTTAGTGTTTCATTAGATTTTGCTCAAGTTGCTGTCCTCCAAAATTCACAACAAAGGTTTGATGCATGAATCACCCGGTACATTTCCTGGTTCAATTATAATAGTTATTGCAACAGTCCTCCTCATCATGCTGTTTTCATTTTTAACAATTTGAGACAAAGACAACCCCCTAATGATGGATGAACACTACCTGGTCTTTGCAATGTTTCCAGCAGGATGTTCTCAGATAGAAGTAACCAATGAGCTTGGATTGTCAAAGAGGATCATCAGCCACATCAGACTATAGGAAACAGTTCAAATCAGTGCAGTCTGTGTGATAGATGACCTGCAAGATACCTGAGCACCACCAAGCACAGGCAGATGTCACGGAGAGCGCTATGCATCAGCCACTGTTGTCACCTGCTGGTGGTGATGTTACGAGGTGGACAGATGTCTAATGAATACTGAACTACCCTACACTTTGTGGATGTAGAGTGACAAGCCCGTACTACATGACTAGCTTAATTAACCAATTTTTTTATCCTCTGTACAAACAGCACAGACCTAATTTCATCTTACCTGATGACGATGCACAAGTTCATCAGAATCAAATAATTATAAAATGTCCGCGAGAGCCTGGGGGACGTCACATAGTCTTCTCTTTCTCTAGACCTAAACCTTATTTAAACCCTATGGGATTGTCATCATATAGAGGCATGTAACTCAGTAATCCAGATCCTCAAAGACCTGGGGGCCGCCATTCAAGAAGATTGGATGACAATTAATTGACTTGTGAACATCATGAGATGTCATTGTGCATATGTCATGGATGATCACGGGCACATGACAAGAGATTGGGACACTGACAGTCTTTGCTGTGTATGTCTACCACTAGTGATGGGTTTTCTTTCAGTAAAATGTTTGAGGAAATCAGCATTGCATGCTTCTAAAAGCCAAATATCCATAACATTTTGTGGGGGCTATGGTCATGGGGCCTTAAAAGGATTTTCCATTGATAGCTAGTTAGGCCCTATCCACTGGATTTTGCTGTTTTGCTCAGTAATTTGCTGCAATCTTCTGTGAATCGCTTGAGTGAAATCTGACCATTATATGATCACTGCAGTCAGTCTCAGTATGGAGATAATATTATCTTTCTGTGGTTTACAAAATTTGTGTAGCATTTTTTATTTTATTGGGGTATTATTCTGTAGGTGGTTTTTTGTATTATTTAGCGTAAAGATTCATCTCATCAGTTGTAACATTCAGGTCCATGAATCTTACTTATATTATAGATACAGGACTTGAATATACCTGAAACTGTGCAGATGTTCAGACCTGCACTCAGGACCATGATGCTCGTCCTATATCATCAACGGGCTTCACAAAGTACAATGTTTGTACATATAAATATATTTGCATTTATTTTGTAAATCTTATAAAGTATTATATTTAGCATTTTGTATTGGTGTTAACAATTTCTTGTTATAGATGTGACATTTCTTATCTATCTTTCCTCCTGACACTGAGATATGCAGCACATGATGACCATCTATGAAGAAAGCATGAGATGTGCCTGGTGTTAGGGGAGCAGCTAATGGATAATTTTGCAAACCAGTGTTATATATATATATATTTCACATTTGGGTTTATGTAAAGGTCAAGCATTTGAAAGGAAAGTGCATTTTTGATAGTTATAAGAACACCGTCTCTTTACCATCAGAAATGAGAAAACGTTCTATATAAATATTCTGTTTGCCCCAGAAAATACCAGATGTGTTTCCTGTATTCTTAGTGCAGTTTTTTTTATAAAGAGGAAAATTTATTTATAATAATTAAAAAAAAACAGGGTAAGTATAATAATGTAACAGGACCACCTATATTATACTCACCCAGATCATATTTCTGAAGAGAAGCTGGTAGCCACAGGTCACATGACCCTCACGCAGCAGGACTCAGAACTTCCTGTGATGTCCCCTGTCCTGCTGCCTTTCAGAGGTCAGAGAAGTCTAAGACTCACATAACCTGTGTGACATATAAGCAGGACTGATATGGTCAGCAACCTACAAAATTTATTAGAATTTATTTTGGGGTCCTTCAAATATATTATGAAAACCAAAGCTTACAAAAGCCTTGACCCAAAAGTAAAGAAATATAAATCACTTAATCTAAGAACTCCATTTAGTACAGCGGAGAGGCTTGTGGTGGCAGGACTGTGGTGTGGAGAGGACGGGGTCACATTCTGCCCGGAGCTGAATTCTCTTCTATCCATTTGTCAGGGAAGAAATCTAGGAGCCTTTTAGGCTTTGCCTTATTACATCTACATCTGGTTACGTTCCAAGAGCAGAATCTTTGTGGAGTTGCTGTGCGCCATGCGGCTCGTCTGGTCACGACCTCCGGATCGATATTGAGCTCTTCAATTGCCCAGGCCAACAATGTCACCATTATGATGACAGTGGTTGTTCCTTTGCTGAGGGGCTTCCTTTCTCTAACTTAACCACATGGACATGATTATGAGGAGCTTTAAGGGCTAGGATGGAATTAATTTATTCTTTATCATCCCCTGATAACAAGTCTTCTGCTCTACTCCTAGTCCCTGGTGTGAGGTTCTTACTAGTATCTGATCTCCCCCCTGCCTCTATGTGACGTCTTCATTGTCAGGTGTCAGATGTTTTCTCCTCTCAGTATGGAGATAATATTATCTTTCTGTGGTTTACAAAATTTGTTTAGCGTTTTTTATTTTATGTAAAAACCGTATTGGGGTATTATTCTGTAGGTGTTTTTTTGTATTATTTAGCGTAAAGATGCATCTCATCAGTTGTAACATTCAGATCTGTGAATCTTACTTATATTATAGATACAAGACTTGAATACACCTGAAACTGTGCAGATATTCCGACCTACACTCAGGACCATGATGCTCGTCCTATATCATCAACGGGCTCCACAAAGTACAATGTTTGTATATATAAATATATTTGCATTTATTTTGTAAATCTTTTAAAGTATCATATTTAGCATTTTGTATTTGTTTTAATGATTTCTTGTTATAGATGTGACATTTCTTATATATCTTTCCTCCTGACACTGAGATATGCAGCACATGAAATGTGTCTGGTGTTAGGGGAGCAGCTAATGCCAATTGTATACAGTTGGTTAATGATTTTGCAAACCAGTGTTATATATATAGATCTCACATTTGGGTTTATTTTTAAGTCAAGCATTTGGAAGGAAAGTGCATTTTATCATAGCTATAAGAACACCGGCTCTTTACCATCTGCATTTGTTTAAAAGAAATGAGAAAACCTTCTATATAAATATTCTGTTTGTATCAGAAAATACCAGATGTGTTTCCTGTATTCTTAGTGCAGTTTTCTTTTCATAGAGACATAAGGAGGAAAATGTATATGTGTGATTTAGGCCTTAAACGAGTTGACCAATAATAATTACAAAAAACCTGGGGAAGTATAATAACTTAACAGGATCACCTATATTATACTCCTGTGATGTCCCCTGTCCTGCTGGCTTTCAGAGGTCAGAGAAGTCTAAGACTGTGTGACATATGAGCAGGACATGGTCAGCAACCTACAAAATGTATTAAAATTTATTTTGGGGTCCTTCAAATATATTATGAAAAACCAAAGCTTACAAAAGCATTGACCCAAAAGTAAAAAAAAAATAAATCACTCAATCTAAGGACTCCATTTAGTACAGCGGAGAGGCTTGTGGTGGCAGGACTGTGATATGGAGAGGACCGGGTCACATTCTGCCCGGAACTGAATTCTCTTCTATCCATTTGCCAGGGAAGAAAACTAAGAGCCTTTTTGGCTTTCCCTTATTACTTCTACATCTGGTTATGTTCCAGGAGCAGGAGCTGCTGGGAAGTTGTGGGGCTGTTTTGGGCATGATCTGTGTTGTTACTGTGCGCTATGCAGCTCTTCCGATGTTCCTCTAGCCACTACATCTGGTTGTTCCCGGTGTAACGATATTGAGCTCTTTAGTTGCCCGGGCTAATAATGTCACCATTATGATGACAGTGGTTCTTCGTTTGCTAAGGGGTTTGCTTTTCTGACTCATCCACATGAACATGATTATAAGGAGCTTTAACGGCCATGATGGAATTACTTTATGTTGTATCATTCCTTGATAACAAGTCTTCTGCTCTACTCCTAGTCCCTGGTGTGAGGTTCTTACTAGTATCTGAGCTTCTCCTGCCTCTATGTGACGTCTTCATTGTCAGGTGTCAGATGTTTTCTCCCTTCTATTATACATGATCCTCTCATGTCACACATTGTAACCACAGGATTTCCATTGCCCCCAGTATTCCATACACAGTCTCTGGGGGTCCGCTGTCCCTCCCCTGTCACTCTCTATATACATCTCATCCTACATTGTCTCATCTATAGTCTGTATCTCACCCTCCACAAACATCAAGATGGTGTCTGGCAGTTCTCTGCTGGCTGTGATCTTATTTCTATCAGGGTAGGATTGGATCATTCCAGGATTGTGTGGAGAGAAATCTATACAGTGGGATCCAATCAATCAGATCAGGATTCTAGGAATAGATCCCGACATTTATCACTAATGACTCTGTCTCTTCTAATCCTCAGGATCCTGTGGTGGGTTGTACTGACCCAGACTCCAGGTTATATCTCTGTGTTCCCGGGGGTAGACAGTCACCATCTCATGTACAGCCAGTGCTGGTATAAGCTACAACTTACAATGTACCAACAGAAACCGGGTACATCTCCAAAACTTCTTATTAAATTAGCAGATGAGCGATTCACAGGAGTCCCAGACCGATTACTGGATCTGGATCCGGAACTAATTTTAAATTAACAATCACAGAAGTGACAGACGGACGATGCAGCAGATTATTACTGTCAGCAGTATGATGAATATCCTCTCACACAGTGATACAGAGCCGTACAAAAACCTCCTTCCCATTATGTTGCTGTAATAAAGTTTCATACACAGGAAACATGAAGAACAGAGCATTCAGGGGTTCAGGTTTTCGGTTTCATTTGCTATTAAAGGTGCCAAATATGTTTATAAAATAGTATACAGTACCCCTAATAGCCAATAGTCACAGAGCAGCCAGTAGCCAATAAGTGACAATGCCCCCAATAGCCAATAGTGACAATGCCCCAGTAGCCTATAGTGACAATGCCCCCAATGCCAATAGTGACAATGCCCCCAGTAGCCTATAGTCGTGCTGCCACAGTACCATTTGTCATGGAGATTCAAATACCAAAGGTCACAGTGCCCCCATTAGCCAATAGTCAAATCAGTCCCCAGTTGCCAATAGTCTCACTGCCCACAGGTACCAATAGTCATAGAGCCCCAATAGCCAATAGTCTTCAGCCCCACAGCTTTTATACTTTTTGTCATTATTACAAATAAAGATATCAGTATAAATATATAGTAGAACAGAGCTCTCACTACTGTTTTTAAAAATTACATTAACCCCTTAGTTGGAGGGGGCAATAATAGTATCTACATATTATAGATATATTTACACTTTACTGTATATTTTGAGGGAATATATTTTCTGTAATAAATTTATATTGTTGAGATGTTTGTAAATAAAATAATTCTATGTACAACAATTATTATGTATCACATTATCTGCTTGATTGGGATATTTAGGACAAGCTTAATGAGCGTTTCTTCACAGGATACAGTATCTCACCCAGAACCTAAAGTCAACATCATGTACAGTGAGCAGTCTCCTCCATTCAGAAGGGACATAAAACCCAGCATTTCATGTAGAAATAGCACACTGCCCTATCTATTGCAGCTAGCGTGTCATAGCTAACGTTTTGCGACCAGCTTACAGGCAACATATACATACGTGTGAATGGAGCTTTACTCTTGTACTTGTTGGTTAAACTATGAATGCTTGATGTTAATGTCTAAATCCTAATGAGAACACAAATGCACATAGATGCCTTATTTTGGCTTAGATATCTTAGATATAGGGATGAGTGGACACGTTCCGTTTGGAGAGTTAGGGCCAAACCCGAACCTGGAGCCGCAATTAAAAACCGTGATTGTAATCAAGGAGGGGGGCTCCTGGGGAAATTCCCAAGCGCACATCTGGTGAAAATTAAAAGATTAACACCTGTGATCACTGTCAGGTGTACCAACCAGGTAAGTCCAAACACCAAAGTTCTGGCTGAAGTCCAGCTATGGGACCACTAACCCGCAATGTTGGCACGGAACTTTACTTACATAGTACTGAAGGTGAAATATATTTGGCAAATGGTAACAACACTGTGGCAACAATAATAGCTTAGATCTTTCTTAGATCTTCAAAAGTATTCGGCCTCTTGAACTTTTATATCTTCTGACACAATTCAGGTTTCAAACATAAAGATATAACAATTTTATTTTGGTGAAGAATAAAAAGTGGGACACAATTGTGAAGTGAAACAAAATATATTGGATATTTTAAACTTTTGTAAAAAAAAAAAAAAACGATAAACTGAAATGGGGGCGTGCAATATTATTGGCCCCTTAAGTTTGGCCCATTTTGCTGAAATTACAGCTGCGAGTTCCTTGGGGTATCAGGTCTCTATCAGTTTTGCATATGAGAAATTGGAATTCTTTCCCATTCTTCCTTGGAGAGAGCTGGAGCTCAGGGAGGTTGGATGAAAGCTTTTTGAACAGCAGTTTTCACCTCTTCCACAGATTCTCAATTGCATTCAAGTCATTGTGACTTGGCCGTTTTAACATTGGATACGGTTATTTGTAAACCTTCCTTGTAGATTTTGCTTATGTTTGGGATCATTGTCTTTTGGAAGATAAATCTCCGTCCGAGTCTCAGGTCTTCTGCAGACTCTAACAGGTTTTCTTGCAGACTGGTCCTGTATTTGGCTCCATCCATCTTCGCATCATATTTTAACCATCTTCTTATCCTGCTATAGAAAAAACCCAAACCATGATGCTGCCACCACCATGTGTGACAGTGGGGATGGAGCCACCACCATGTGTGACAGTGGGGATGGAGCCACCACCATGTGTGACAGTGGGGATGGAGCCACCACCATGTGTGACAGTGGGGATGGTGCCTCCACCATGTGTGACAGTGGGATGGAGCACCACATGTGTGACAGTGGGGATGGTGCCACCACCATGTGTGACAGTGGGGATGGAGCCACCACCATGTGTAGACAGTGGGGATGGTGCCACCAACATGTGTAACAGTGGGATGGTGCAACACCATGTTGTAACAGTGGGGATGTGCCGCCACCATGTGTAATAGTGGGGATGGTGCCACCAATGTGTAACAGTGGGGATGGTGCCGCCACAATGTGTGACAGTGGGCATGGTGCCACACAAGGTGACAGTGGGATGGAGCCACCACCATGTGTGGACAGTGGGGATGAGCGCCACCTCCATGTGTGACAGTGGGATGGAGCCACCACATGTGTGACAGCGGGGATGGTGCCACCACCATGTGTAAAAGTGGGGATGAGCCACCACCATGTGTGAAAGTGGGATGAAGCCACCACCATGTGTAACAGTGGGGATGGTGCCACCACCATGTGAACATTACGGATGGTGCCCCCCCCCCATGTGTGACAGTGGGAATAGTGTATTGAGGGTTATGAGCTGTGTGGCTTTTACGCCAAACATATCGCTTGGAATTTGGCTAAAAGTTAGATTTGGATTCATCTGTCCAGAGCACCTTATTCCACGGGGGGGGGGGGGGCTCCCCAGTGGCTTGTGGCAAACTTTCAAGAAGACTTTTATGGATATCTGTGAGAAATGGCTCTTCTTGCCTCTTCCATAAAGGGGATTGTTGTCTATGGACAGAATCTCCACCTCAGCTGGGTCTCTGCAGGTCACCCAGAGGGATCATGGGCCTTTGGCTGCATCTCTGACAGTCTTCTCTTTGTTACGATGAAAGTTTAGAGGACGGCCGGGGGGTCTTGGTAGATTTGCAGGGTTTCATGTTCCTTCCATACAATATGATGATTGCACAGGGCTCTGGAAATGTTTAAAGTTGTAAAATCTTTTTGTATCCAAATCCAGCTTTAAACTTCTCCACAACAGCATCAGGACCTGCCTGGCGTGTTCCTTGGTCTTCATGATGCAGAACCCTGATACTATCACAGAGCAGGTGGATTTATACGGAGACCTGATTACACACAGGTGGGTTATATATATCATCATCAGTCATTTAGGACTTGGATCCTTCGGAGATCAGAGACTCAACTTCTGGAGGGAGTTTCTGCACCAAAAGTAAAGAGGCCAAATTATAGTACAAACCCCATTTTCAGTTTTTATTTTTACCACGGTTTAAAATATCCAAAAAAAAAATCACAATTTTGTCCCACTTGTTGTTGATTCTACACCAAAAAAATACTATTTTATATTTATGTTGAAGCTGAAATGTGGCAAAAGACAGAAAAGTTCAAGGGGGCTGAATTTTGCAAGACACTATATACTGTGATAAAGTAAAGGTTCATATATGTATGTAGTGAATATAGGTTGTCACTGTGTCACTGCCTGTTGGACCTGACAATCACTGCTAGTTTTAATGACCACTGTGCTCACCAGTGTAAACTAGAACAGGATCATAGTCTATGAGGATCACTGAAAGCAAATCAGCGGTAAAGTCACTTCTAGAATAGCATTGAGACAAGCCGCACAATTTACTGCACTAATCCTGCCTTTTAGGCCCTTGTATTCAACATATTTTGTGTTGTAACAACAATCACAGAATTTAGGATTGGTGATAATAGAGGTTATTACATACACTGAAACATCTTCCTTCACAGCATCAGTCCATAGCGCTCTCTATCGATCCATCATCTGAATTACATACAATTCATGCAATGTGGGAATATCTCTGAGCTATAAGACATGAATAGTGTCAATAGCTCGATAAAGAGAGCTGCAGCTTTCAAAATGCATAAGAGCCAAACAATAGTCTTCTATATCTTCCATAATGCCAAGCCTACTTATGGCAATGGTGGGCTGAGACAAGGGTTAAAACATTAAGTGTTTTTAGCGAGCTGCCGCTCATTACCTCCGTCAGCGTCGGATTCTCTGACAGCTATTAACATTTCTTGTGTGAATTATCCCCATTTTGACTTAGTTCTGACATTGCTCTGTTACCTGACTATCCCTGTATTTATGATTTTGGTACAGCGTCACCATCTTGTTCTGACTTGTACGGTTATAATTCCCTGGTTAGTGATTTTATCCTGATGCACATTCCAAGATTTGATTCAATTGGGCGACTATGCTTTGGTATCTTATCTTATTTAGTGTGGGGAATGTCATCCAGTTGGGGGGCTGTTATTTAGGGTTGGTCATCAAACTTTTTAAAAAGCTGTTTCTCTTGTGATACAAATATCTGGATATGTCCATCCAAGAATAA
Source organism: Engystomops pustulosus (assembly GCA_019512145.1). Lineage (NCBI taxonomy): Eukaryota > Metazoa > Chordata > Amphibia > Anura > Leptodactylidae > Engystomops > Engystomops pustulosus. The sequence continues at coordinate 12,713,029 of CM033641.1, forward strand.
AGGTAAAGAAGAAACCATCGTTATCGACAGCGCATCCATCTACTGAGATCTGCAGAAAGCAGTGAGATTTCTCTTTCCTATAAAAAGGACTGATGAGATTTGCATCTGTTTTACATGTTAGTTATTTATAACCTCGTCTCTCTTCTTATATAAACCTTCAGTGTGAGACCAGTGATCTGTGACGGCTGTGAAGATGATTTCTCTGACATATCTGCTGTGTGTCCTCTGTCTATATGTTCCAGGTATTGTATTATTCACCACCTGGATAACATTTACGGATGAGAAACATATCAGGAATGATAATCATGGAAATAAAGTTACTGTGGCTGTAAATGTTTGTTTGTAGCTATTAGAACTTACTTTTATGTATCGTATAGAATGTAACTTTACCATATGACTTGTCTGACCAGGATCTCATGGATCGCGTGTGATGACCCAGACTCCAGGTCACATCTCAGTGTCCCCGGGAGATACAGTCACCATCTCATGTAAGGCCAGTGCTGGTATATTTCACTCTACCTGGAAGTACGATGACATTAGCCTGGCTACAACAGAAACCAGGACAACCGATAAAACGATCATGTATAAAGTCAGTGAACGACCATCAGGAATTCCAGAAGATTTCAAGGATTGGATCCGGGACGGACTTCACCCTGACAATCAAAGGATGTAGAGAAGAGGATGGAGCAGAATATTACTGTGCCCAGTACGGTTCTATCCCCTCACACAGTGATACAGAGCCGTACAATCACCTCCTTCTTTCTCTGCCATGTAAATACGCGTAACTACAGAACATGACCACATACAGCAGATGACAATGTGTACAAAGTGATTTTACACCTTAATTCAGCCTCATTGCCTTTAAACAGATGATACCTGCAGTTTTGAGCAGGGCTAAATTGTATCCATCATGGCGCGATGAACCTCCCTAAATGTCATCTCCATGCGCACCACTGGCAAGTTATGCTGCCGTGTGTCCCACTGATTTAAAGTCAATCTACCAGCAGGATGAAGGATTGTAAACCCAGTACACTGACATACTGGTGTGTGCCCCCTTTATTAGCTTCTTAGCCTTGTTTTACAAAAAAAAGTTGTTTCAATTGTGCAAATGAGCCTAAGGGGCTCCAGGCTCCATTACATCTATGGAGCTCGGAGGTCCTCCAGGATCATTTGCATAGTTTCTACCACCTTCCTTTTGTGAAAGCGAGAGCAATTGGAAGCTAAAATAAAAGTAGATGCTGCCAGAGGGGGCGGCACCACAGTAAGCCAGTGTACTGGGTTTACATCATTCATCCTGGTGGTAGATGTCCTTTAAATACTGCTGGAGACTTTGGCAGAGGCTTTTTAAACAGTTAATATCACAATCGGTGCCAGCGCTGATCACAGACATTAGCAACGTGGGGTTTGAGCCGAATTCTAATGAAGTTATGGGCCGGGTCGGCTCAACAATTCTCCTCAACAGTTTAGATGTGCTCAGGAATAAGGCCTGGATAGCAGAAAAGACCAAAAGTGGGGTCACAATCCTTCTGTTCTACTAAAATGAATGTGTTGTTAGTTTAAAACAAGTCAATAAAGAAATTCATAGAAAGTAATTCATAAAAAAAAACTTTCATAAAACCATTCATAAGAAAGTTGTAGGAGCAGAGAGATGCCAAACTGAGGACAGGGTAGAAACACGGCTCTGATTACTCTCTGTGATACTAACGGCTCGTGCACCGTGTGACATTACATAACTAGGGATATAACAAGCGTGCCCTGTGGTGAATTCACAGACCAGGGAATATAACAAGCTGTGCCCGTGTGACATCACATGGACCAGGGATATAACAGCTGTGCCCTGTGTGACATACATGACCAGGGATATAAAGAGCGTGCAACTGTGTGACATCACATGACCAGATAAAGAGCCATGTATGACCAGGGTTAAAGGAGCGTTGCACCTGTGTGACATCACATGACCAGGGATATACGAGCCGGCACCTGTGTGAATCACATGACGAGGGATATACTAAGCCGTGCACCTGTGTGACATCACATGACCAGGGATATACTAAGCCGTGCAACCTGTGTGACATCACGCCACTTTTACACCTAAATAAACTTGATGGTTATGTTATATAGAATTGTTTCGCTAAATTCCTTCCACATCCAATCCCTTCCCTTCCTTGGTTGAACTTGATGGACAAGTGTCATTTTTCAACCCATAAAATTGTAACTATGTAACTTATATTTGCCCACTTACTCTATTTTGCTATTTGCTCTGTAAATTAGTTATCATTTCGCGATTATTGCTCACAAGACACTGGAAGTCGTCTAAGGTTCCAACTAGGGAGGAGATGATTTCCGAAATAAATATGTTTATGCTATGAATAGACATTATTGTATAACTAGTTTCTAAATCAGCCAATTAGGAAGATTTCGGAACCATAAAACACTCCCAGTGTTTTCCATCTGATTCACTCTCAATATTGTATATTGTACATACTCTGGTACGATCCCTGATACAGGGGCGGCGCAGTACTGGGCATACCGGGCAAGTGCCGGGGCCCAGATAGAGGCTATATGGCATGTACATAAGGAATGATAGAGGGTTGAGGGGGTTTTATATTATATAATGATATAAACACATGATTGGTGATGAAACTAGGGAAATTTGGGGAACAGGAGACTGTTTTAGTTCTGAATTTTAATGACCACACCTGAGTTCATTACAAAGCAGCCAAATGAGGCTCTGCCGCCCAGGGGCCTACAAAAACCTGGAGCCGACCCTGCCTGCTACACATAATAGATCTTGTTATTCATACCTACACTGATACATAATACTAACTGATTTCATGGACGAGCGTGTTTCAGTTACACAGTCAGGGACTTATGGTAACCGGCCATGATTGACCTGTACTGTACATTGTGTTCGTGTAATATTGTATACTGGAATACACACAGTAAATGATCGGTGCTGCAATACTCTTTTGATATGTGTGATGAGTCTTTCTTTATGATATTTGTACAAATGTTGATTACGTTATAAATAAAACAATTTGAAACAAAATTCGGATTACCCAAGTTCAGCCAATTCTAAATTGTGTCCATCCAGACCCCCAGAATTTTAACTGTTTAAATGCTTCCTGCTATATTGTCAGTGCTGAAGAGTAGGGGGAAGGGAGACAGTTATAACAGCCTGTAAAGCCAGATCACAGAGGGGCTAAGGTAAGATCTCAGGTTCAATGGAAAAATTTAATAGTTGATTTTAGGAGGAAGGAGGCCATGGATAATGATTCAAGAAGATCCCCGCAGTCCCGGTGCCTGGATCTATGAGTAATATCCTGGTTTTATCAGGAGGATAAAATTAGGTTATGCGCCATACACAAATTGTATGTAAATTATTTTATAATGTTCAGTCATTAAAGCCTGGTCATCAAGACATCTCATAGATAATTTTAATTATAAGTTTTATATGAACCTAAGAAGAGACATATAAAAAACAAAAGTAAATAAGTAAATGCAAACATCTTCATATCTGTTCATGAAAAAAGAATGGTAGAGACAATGGGGCAGATTATCAAGTGTCTGAAAGTCAGAATATTTCAATTGCCCATGGCAACCAATCACAGCTCCCTTTAAAATATTCATGAGCACTGGTGAAATGAAAGCTGAGCTGTGATTGGTTGCCATGGGCAAATGGAAATATTCTGACTTTCAGACTGATTGATAAATTTGCCCCAATATCTGTGATATATAGAGAAGTATCAGGTGATTGCATGTGATATTGTGTCTCAGGGGTCTCTCCCAGTGATTCCAGTGTATATAGGAGACATCTCTATAGTCTGTGCTGTCACTCCAGAGGACATAGGAGATGCTTCTCAGGGGCTTCTGCTGTGTGTCCTCCTATCTCTATTATGGTGAGACTTACTGACACAGTGTAGCCATATATTACAGTATGATAGAAATAACATCCATGTCTCCTCTTATTTATCCTCAGGATCCTGTGGAGAGATTGTCTGACCCAATCTCCAGGTTATATCTCCGTGTCCCCGGGGGAGACAGTCACCATCTCATGTACAGCCAGTGTGGTATAGGAGACAACTTACACTGGTACCAAAGAAACCAGGAGAACGGCCACAGCTTCTTATATATGGGCAACAGCAGATACACAGGTAGTCCCAGACCGGGTCACTGGATCGAGCCGGAGCTAATTACCAAGAAGTGACAGAAGACGATGCAGAGCAGATTATTACTGTCAGCAGAGTGCACAGTTCCTCTCACACAGTGATACAGAGCCGTTAGAAAAACCTCCTTCCTCATTATCAGCAGAAAGGGTTTATGTTATAGAGAAGAAGCTCGGATGGACGTCTAACGTGGTGCAGCCTCTTCTCAGTCACGTCTTCCTCTTGGTGTTCAATCCTTAGTAAATCATCAGAAAGATGGAAGCTCATGGAACAGTAATGATTATTGCTTCTAGGGTGTCCTCACGCGCGTCATACTTCTTCATAGTAACTAATTGTAGAAGTTCTGGATGTCATGAGACTCTCAACTGAATGTCACAGCTTTGTTTCTAATAAACTTACTATCCAATAAAAGTGAGAGGGGACAAACGCCCATTGTTCTCGTGAAGAATATTTTTTTTTACTTAGGTTTTGCTTGTTTTAGGAAATATCCCAAAGTGGTGTAAAACGCTCTGGGTCTATGATGGGGAATTCATTTAGAGAACACGTTGCCCAAACTACAAAACAATAACCATATTCACCACAAAGTGCAAACAGGGCAATTTAGAGAGTAACTATTGATCCCTGGAAATGGGTCGTGTCCTGGGGACACCAATACAGTAGAAAGAAAGTTGGGAAAAATCAGTATCATTGTAGTTTCCCTCTAAGGTCCCCCGAACAGGAAGAATTGTGGGGCCCGGAGTAGAAGCTCCATGGAAATCTTCCTCTGTCCAGACCTTCCTTCCCTCGTAGTCATGGACAGCTCAGGATGTGTGACTGAAAATAGTGGTGAATGCGGCACATCCTGGGCTACAACAGACTGCAGGAGGGAGAACATGAGCTCTGTCTGGAGGAACTATGTGCGGGGGAGTGACCAGTCTGACACTTGAAGGCTTGGAGGCACATTAGCACCCGTGCCAAAGGTTTGACAACCACGCTGTGGTTGAGGTATAGTGTGGAGAAGCGCATAGTCTTAGTGTTTACTTGGTTTAGAAATAATCTGTAACATTAATACTAATGCTCCAGATTGTAACTGGACACATCTAAGTTTCAAATTCCTAATCTGCATTGAATGTTTGCGCGTTACCCATAGTCCTCAACATCCGGAGCTCACAGTCCCAAACCAGTCCTTCTGTTTGATCTTCACAAGTTTACAAAATATATACAAACTAAACAACTACCAGCTCCGGGGCACTAGCAGACCTTGGGGCTTGCGATGGAGCAGTGGACCCCGGTAAGCTGAGCGGGGAGGTCCGATTCACAAGAAATACCCTGTACACGCCGCACTCAAGCGGGACCACGGAGAGGAAGGAAACTCTGATCGCGGGTGGGTGTTAGAGGTGGGTGTCGGCTATAATAATAGCGGACACCCGTAGCTTCTGGTGCGGCTTGTTTGGAGTCAGCGCCAGAAAGCTTGACGAAATAGTACTGACAAATGCGGGAACGCACCTCATGCCATGCAGTTACATTAAGTCAAATGTTGGTAGGGGATTTATAAAGGAGATTTCATACCCTGCCTGAGGGGGCTAGTTGTTAATTGGGTTAAAATCTGGTGACTGGACAAGTGCTGTGTCTTAACTCAAATGGTTGAGATCTGTGATTGGTGTGGTGGTAGTGGAGGGGTCGCTGGGTGTAAAAACAGCAAACCTCAGACTCGACCCATTGGGAAAAAAAATGGTCAAATAGTTTAGTGGAAGATTTTTACTACCAAACATCATTGTTAGTTTTTCAGTAAATGTGAGGTTTCTCAAATTTCCGGGGGTTTGTTTCCATTTGATGGGTCTGACATTTTTGCCATCAAGGTTTAGGTATTCCTGTTGGTTCATGTGAACTGTTTTTGTTACTGAGCACTCGCCCGTCTTTCTTGTGTATAAATTTAGATGTTTTGTACTATATGTGTATCTTGTGACAACTAACACCTTTCTACTTTGGCAGTCGGGTGGTTTTGGCGCGTGAAATATATGTATTATAATACATATTACACTTCACCCTACGAGTCTTTTGAGTGTTCTGTTGTTACACTTTTAAGTGCTTTTGTGTATTGTCGGTCTGTGTTTAACTGTGTGTAATAATAAAGCTTTGAATTATTGAGGCTGTTTATGACGCAACTTTTTCTCAATTGTCAAATGATCTGTAAACATTTATACCGTTTTAGTTTTTGCACAAGCTTGAAAGGAAAGTACAGAAACAGCAGATGGAGCTCAAGGATTGTGAGAAGAAGTTCAGGATCTTCTGTTCTCTCATAAACACGTGCAGAGTGACATATATTACATAATGGGATTTACGTTATTCATATGTAACTATTGTCTCCAGTATAAAACATCTAAAGCACGAGAGACGGAGAACAGGGAGAGGAAGTCTCTACTGAATATCCAAAAGCCTAAAGAATAATTGTAAAGTTTTTTTTTTTTTTTTCCACAAAATCAATAGCCCCTGGGATGTATAACAACTTTGCCTATTATCTTTGTTACCTACACCAGCAGTTTCTTTGCTACACTCTCAGATTATCTCAGTGCTGAAGTACCTCCTCTCCCTGCCTGTGCCCTTTAGTCTGTCCTGTAAATAATTATATGGTCTCACAGGAGGGGAGGGACTGCTGCTCACAGAGGAGGAGGTCATGTGACAGAGCTCTCTGTGTAGAAGCAGAGCTGAATACAGAGAATAGTTTGGTACAAGATTTCCCCTGTCCCTGATCAGTCCCTCAATTCTGGTCTGTGATCCACAGAACTTTCTCTGTCTCTCTCTTCACCTATGCTGCACCTCTTCCAGATCATGCTTGTTCCATAAAATCAAATTTGAAACTACGTGTAAATTTTCTGTATAAAGTAAAGGAGGAAGAGAGTTTAACAGAGAAGTCAAGCTCTCTCTTCCTCACAAAGTCCTCTTCAATACAATTGATGGTCCTGCACCCAGAGACACCACTAAACCAGGTCTCTTGAAGTCTGGTGCATGATGTAAGTCATGGGAGGAGGTGTGTTTAGAGGCAGGGAGAGCTTGAATTCACTGTTAAACTCTCCGCCCTCCTTGAAGATATATACCCATTTACATTTCACTTCAAATTTGAAAGAAGGTAAGGTGTAGCGTGCTAGACAACTACTGGTAGTAGGTTTTAGGCCAGTTCTGATGAAGGGTCCCTTTAAAGATTTCGTGCCAATACCAAAAGTATCAGTGGCATTTGAAGAGTTAATGCCATCATCATTGCAAGCACTGAGGTTCTTGGGGTCTGTGAGACCTGAGCCCGCAAAGTTAGGCACAAACCAGAACTTCGCGGTTCAGTTTCGCTACTAGTCTTGGTTAAAGATTTGTCTTCTCTCTCCTAAAGCAGGGCGGCACCAGCAGGGCATACTGGGCAAGTGCCGGGGGCCCAGAGCTGATGGGGGGGGGCAACTAAAGGCTGTACATAAGGATTCCATTGGGGTGAGGGGCATGATTAGTATTTTAGTTTCTCAATTTCAATCAAGGGGCCAACTGAGGACTGCGCGCCCAGGTCCTACTGAAACTGAGCCGACCTGCTCATATGCGAAAATGTTGTGTCAGACCTTTACCTGAGTAACTTATCTTTTTTTGGATCGACAGGAGTTAGTTGCTTGATATGAAAGTTTGTATCCAAAGGTTTTAATGCATGAGCTGTATAAAAGGGAGACTACTACTCCTCACAAATATTATAACATGTTATTCCTCCAAGTATTATAAGCATGTGATAAGATAAACTGGCACTGAATTTCCAGCAAACTTCTATTATCTATATCCATTTATGCCATTTCTTGAGAAAACCCAATCTTAATCCCATACGCTAATGACACTTAATACAATGCTTGTCCCCCATCGTCTTTTAGGGGCTTCTTTAAACATACAGTGGGCAACACAATTCGTTGAGTCAATAAATGTGTTACAAACTCCGACTAAGCTGTAACACCCCCCTTTAGGTGGCACATTTTTTTTTGTTGGACACAGTGCTGGGGAGGAGGGTGAGACAGTGTAAACAGCCATATGAAGCAGCAACACGTTATAAAAAATATGATAAAAATTTTTGACTTATGAAAAATATTATAAAATTTAATGATTTACTGTACATGATTACTTTGCTCAGTCCAGCAAATGTGTGATGCAATGTCACCTTAATCAATTATTTTGGATAGAGATTTATTCCGTACCGTATTTGGACGTTCCTGAAATCTCCTGTAGCGGAAGGAGGTGTATGAAGAGGGCCAGAGGCCCCTATCACCACCGGCCGTACAGTCCTTAAAAAGGTATTAATTAAAAACATCATCAAAAGTTACAAAAAATGACACCACACACATTCCGTACACTAAGTATGAAAAGTAATAGCGCAGAAGAAGGAAAGGGAAGAAGTTTTTTTGTATGGAGGTTTTACAAATTGTTATTCCATGATATGTCGACCCAAAGAATAAAGTAGATGTGTATTTGGGGCGCCACAGTTTTTTTGAGGGGTGGGGGCTTCCCTATATTCAGTATATCATTATTCTTCTCTAAAGGAACCACAAATGCCAAAACTGAGGGCTAAATGATGATACATCCCCTGATAAACAAGTCTCTGCTATACTCCCTAGTTCCCTGGTCTGCGGTCTACTGTAGTTTGATCTCTCCTCATGCCTCTCGTGTGAGTCTTCATTGTCAGGTTTCAGATGTTTTCTCCTTCTACATGATCCTCCTCATGTACACATTGTAAACACGGATTTTCCATGTCCCCAGTATTCCTACACAGTTCTTGGCGGGTCGCTGTCCCACCCTGTCACTCTCTATATACATTCTCATCCTACACATGTCTCAATCTTATAGTCTGTATCTGACCTCCACAACACATAAAGATGTGTCTGGAAGTGCTCTGTGGCTGTGCTCTTCATTTCTATTCAGGGTGAGAGATTCGGATCATTCCAGGATTGTGTGGAGAGAAATCTATACAGTGGGATCATCATCAGATTAGGATTTACTGCGAATAGACCGACATGACATTATCACTAATGACTTACTGTCTCTTCAATCCTCAGGGTCCTGGGAGGGGTGTACGACCAGACCCAGGTTTATATCTGTGTCCCCGGGGGAGACAGTCACCATGCTAGTACAGGCCAGTGCTGGTATAGGCTAGCTACTTAGCCTGGTACCCAACAGGAAACCAGCGAGAACGGCACAGCTCTTATCTATAGTGCAAGCTACAGTCAAAACAGGAGTCCAGCCGGTTCTCTGGATCTGATCCGGAACTAGATATAAACTGACAATAAAAGTGAACAGAAGACGATGCAGCAGATATATATTCAGCAGGGCTATGCCGTCCTTCTACACAGTGATACAGAAGCCGCTACAAAAACCTCCTTCCCATTTGTTGCTATGAACACTAGCATATACAAGATTAAAACCTATACGGTTTGCATTCAGTAGTTGGTGGGCATAGATCTTTCTGTGGGCTTTTGTTGAATAGATAGGAAGATGCAGTATTGTATGACACCTGAAGCACACAAGTGCCCAAACTTAACTTTCCTTGGTTCGACAAAAACGCTATTGCTATTTTTCTAACAAAACTACACAGAACATAATGGACTGACTTCAGAACCTCGGTGCAGATGTAACCGCACATACAGTATCGGGTCTTTTTAAAATTACAATAGTTTGATCTCAAATAGACAAACGCTTGGTGGTACAGGACCTCTTACAAGAGTGGTAAGGCTTAATGTTAATGAGTTATACAGAGTGATGAACTAGATGGGAGGGAATTTTGTGTCACGATTTTCACCATAAGTTGGTTTCTTAGAAGTCCTCTGATCTCCTCTCTGATTGGTTTAATTGTACAACAAAATCAGTTTAAAATACTAGCCATGATTTACAAAGACGCACCACACCCTGTCCCCCTCCATATATCTATGAATAATCTGACCAATATGCCACACAAAATAATCTTGCTCCTTCTCAGGCCTTTCAGGTACATTCGCTATTTCTCACAACGTCTCCAGGACTTCTCCCTGGCATATCACCATCTTGGGAAAACATCTGCACGTATTCTTACAACATTTGTTCTTGGATCGTATACTAAGTGAGAACACCGTGGTCGCACGCGTGCTATTGGATAGTTAGGCAAGATGTGCGGAACATCTGCATTGTGTTCTCACGTGTTCTTTCAATGTGTTCTTCTCAGTGAAACATCGCAAACATTGGCAATGTGTTCTTCACTGTCGATATCTGTTCACCATGATGTGATTTAGGTTGGAATTTCGTGCCTACAGTGAAATTTCAAATGTCTGGGCTCCATATATTTCACGTTGAGAGCCGACGAGACCGAGCACTACAGATCTGGGAAAAGATTTGTCTAGGACAGACATCGCCAACAAGCACTCACGAGCAATATTTAGTGCTCGCTCATCTTAATAATATATTGTAATTGTTACTGTAACCGACTCTGTAGACAGTCTGACCGTATGTGGCCATGACCACGAAATATGATCTAGCGATCATATAACAGAATCTTCACATGGAGCAGGAAGTGGATCAATAGCAGTCCGGCTCGATGAGGCTGTCCTGAGACAAGGTGGACGAGTTGGGTTCCTCATGAATGACTACCGACACTCACAACCCATTATAAAGAAGGGCTTCAGCAGTTTTTTAAACCTCTTCCATACAACCCCTATGTCAGTATAATGGTATAGTGGTGCTTCATAGGGTCTAGATTGTACAGTAAATGGCTTGTCTCATGTAGCTGTGGTGAAGAAGATTTTCTTATATTTGTTCTCTGCGTCCCTTACTGTCGACTGCTTCTAGATGCGCAGAATACAATGCGTGCACACCTGGTACGAGGGTGAACAGCATCTTGTGTTCAGTGTGCAAACGAGAGGAAAAAGTCATGATGACAATTCAGCAGATAGCAGAGGCCTGCTTAACAAAATATAGGCCTGGGGTTGTTGATGCCCAGAATCAAGTGGAGTCTGAATCAAAAGAGCATTCTAAGTAAAATATAAAGATTAAAAAGATAGTATAGAAAAAGTTGAAATCGTGGAAATATGGGGGAAAGTCTAGGCAAATAACTGGGGAGAGATATATCATTAGAAGGAATACTGAAACTCAACAGATATAATGTACGTAGATCTCAACACTAAAGACCGTGATTGGTGTTCTTAGGAGTGAACTTGTATGTGTAATGTAATTCGAAGACTGTATATTTTATAAGTTAGGATCACGGACAAAATATGTGCTTTTGGCCAGGAGGACACTTGGAGTTCAAACATTTTTTGCGGTAATTGGACCAGAGGATTTATCAATAAAAGCTTCCTTACAGACCCCTACACGCTGCTCATTGCAATTAGGGTCCTATAGTAACATCTGGAGCGTTCACCAGAGGTCACAGCAGGGGGTCGAGAAGTACGGTGAGGCCGTCTTAACAATATGGGTCATCTGTAAGTAGGGTTCCTTAAGTAGGGGACCACCTGTACATGGATGTCATCTACTAGCGAGTTTCTGTCTGCACAAGCACAATACACACACAGAATCAGCCCCCGACGAAATAACCACATGTACAACCGATATCCTAAGGGGCGAGGGGGGAATCATCAAACATTAAGACGGAAAGAAAAAAAAAAAATGGTTTGCGTTGTTTAGAACAAACCCAAACAAGTTCTTATGCTGGTGGGATGTGCAATATTCCAAAAATCTGAATCCCTTATATGGTTTGCCACCAAATCCTTAGATCCATAACTTTTCCATTCTGTAAGAAAAGCCTCTTAAAAATTTCATACACCTCCAACCTGACATGAAATACACATAATGGGGCCCATTACCAAGGAGATGTAAACTTCTTTTGTCGGAGGTTCGCCCTTTTTGGGGGGTTTGAGCGGCTTGGACCGATATGTAACATGGGGTTTGCGCTTGGGATTGTGTCGAACAAAATAGGGATTTTCTACAGCCGCACTGCTTCCTGCGACAACACAATCGCGGGGGTGGCGGGCGGTAGGAAGATCCAACTGATTCGGACATGAGCGCGGATTTAACTTTCAAATTGTGTTGTAGAAGACAATGCACTTACATGCACCAGGAAGAAGAAGGTGAACTTCGGCGGACCGGAAGCAGGGAAGCAACACATGTTGGATATCGGTGCGCACGATTCTTAGCAAATCGCGGCGGGCACCGGGCACATGCACTTTATGTTATGTGAATCAGCGACGGGTAAGGTATTGGCCTCTGTGTTGATAATTTAGTACAGATGTATCCAGAAGTCAGTGAGATTTCCTCGGTGCTGTATCCGCTGAGATGCTAATAGTGCATCTACTTTGCATACTGCTTCCTATACTGTATTCCCCATAGATATAAACATATGATGTCGGAGGTCATACTCTGGTCTGTGAGGCTCAGACGTGACGGTTCTCTAACATACTGCTATGGTCCTGTGTCTTCTCTTCTCAGGTTACGTCCTATGGACAAGGGGGAGATTAGTTACAGTTAGGTTATATATTAGAAAATCGATAACATATTCAGATCATTCTTTTGATGTAAGAAAATTGAGATAAGTGAGAATATTGAGCTAATTTGTACATTTGCAAAAAATCTTATTTTCTATGACACCATCTATTTGATCAGGATCTTTCAGGAAAGCTGTGATGACCCAGACCCCGGAGTATATCTCAGCGACCCGAGAGATACGGTCACCAGTCTCATGTGCCGCAAGTGAGAGCGTATACCATACAGTATGGAAGTAAGATGCATGGCCGGCTGCACAGAACACGGAAAACTCCAAATAAACATAATATATTAAAGTGTTCTGAACGAGAAAGGAATCCCCGGATTTTATTGGATCTTGGATCTGGACTGATTCGTCTACAATTAAAGAGTGAAAGAAGACGATGAAGGAGATATTATGGATGCAGTATAGAACCATCACACGACCAGTGATACAGGCGTAGAAAAACCTACTTCCCTTTTATCTTCAGTGTTACAGGAGCTATGAGAATGACCAAACGTTATACCGAGAACATTGTCCTCATGTTCTGAAAAAATAATAAGCAAAGGTTGAGTAAACTTACTGGAACTACAGCTAAACTGTGAGAGCTAGAGAATACTGAGTCCTAAGTGTCTTATGAAAACACGTGTGTGACGATGCCTTAATATCTTATCATAGGAGTTAATAGAATCGATCGTTTTGTAACATTGTTTTCCTAAGTGACCACTGTCCTTAGTGATGATGTGCCGGGGGCTGTGACGGCCGCAATGTCTTGGTCCACAAAAACAGTAACGTTCTGAAGATGCTTGGTAAGAACATGTCAGGGTCAAAGAAAACAGAAGCCAAAAATGTCACAACCTCTCGTATTCTATTTTCCAGGTTTCAAAAAGTGACAATAAGTGGAACCAAAGTACAAAAATGTAACAACACGTGGAAAGAAGATAGCGGAGGGATATCCACCCACCACTCTCTTTATCCCTGCCATTTCAGTCCCTGCCACTCTCCAACGACCATTCTCCCCTACCCTGACTCCAGTCCTTCTCTCCCTCCCCTCCTTCCAACAGTCTTTTCAGAGCCCTCCTCAGCTGTGCTGTTAGCGTAATTTCACATAGTATACGTTTTCTTTGCTGTTCACTTAACTTTCTCTACTAACCTAGTTCATTACCCTACTTAGCTCCCGCAAGCACTGGCTCCATATTTCTTCCTCCTTTCTCCGTTCTCCCCTGCCTGTGCCCATTTCCTTTGCTTCTACACGTGGTCTCGTATACCAACAACAATCCCTCCCCACACTTCATGCTTCCCCCCATGCGTACGCATCCTCCCATCTTTCCCCTCCTCTCCCCCCATCCACCTTACCTATTCCCATTATACTCCCGTCCCTTTTACTTGCCAATAATTCTCCCTCTCTTTCTTTTACTGCTTCCCCCCTACTCGCCAACGTGAATTACTTTTAATGGCTTTTGTCATCAGATATTCTATTACAACAAAGTTGTAAAATAAAATATATAATAAATAATTCTTTAGGAATATAGGGGCTACAGATTACGCAGCGCTACAACCGAACTTGACATAATTCGTCCCTGTCCCACTGGGGCTCAATAGATAGAAACGAAAAGGGGGGTGGAACGTCTGCCCCGCTTAGCCACCCAACGCCCCTCCATCAGGTCCAACCTCCACTCAGAAACAGGTGGGAGGAAAACCAGGGAGGACCAAGAGGAAACCTAACGCAAACATGGGAGAGAGAACATTAACAAACTCTTCGCAGATGTTGCCTGGGACTGAACAGGTCCCCAGCATGCAAGGCGAAATGCTAACCACTAAGCAATGTGGCATTTTTAAAGTTCTTATGTGGTTCTCGGTTCATAATTGTAGTGATGAGTGAATAGGAGGACCTGACAAACATGATCTGGTGGTCCACCGTCAGTAATAGGTGTTGTTGCATCTAAACAAGCAGACAATCCCTACCAGTGTTCTATTATCACGATTGGGGTGTTTTTCGAGATGTCCTTTTACAGTTCAGTTGCAAAGTAATAAAAAAATATGAGAAATGACTAGAGAAGTTTATGCTTACTTATGGCCAATGATGGGCTGAGGGGGAAGACCAGGGGTATAAACCTTGAGTGGTTATCATTATTCTCTGATTTGGACTCTTATTCCCGGACTATCCCTTTATACCCGGATTATGTATATTGCTCCCATCTTGTTGGGACTTGGTTGTACTTATAATTTTTGATTAGTTTTCACATGCTGCACAATTCAGTCTGACTCTCCAGTTGGCTGACTCCGGTTTAGTCTCCCTCATCTCTAGGCTCACCTGTATTTAGTTTTGGAATGTTGCATAGTTTACTCTCAAGAAAAAACAAATAATCATGTAGAATGCTAGTAAATGTGGCACAATGTCCATGCTTTCTTTATCCATCTGATTTGATAAGCGGTTCGGGTGTCATGTTAAAAAATAATCACTTATGACTAAAAAAAAAATATAATTTGGCTGTGAAGCCAGAGCTTCTGATATAGATGAGTCCTATCTGATGCTGAGTTCTCTTTACTGGTTATGTACAGGGCACCGAAAGGAAAGCCAAGGGGTACTTGAAACGATGACTTGTATTATTGTGTCTCAGAAGGAGAGAAAAAACTATCATTATACATGGACAGTTCTACCACATTGGCTTCAGAGATGTTGAGACCAAGGGACAGAAAACCGTTTGGGGAACGTAAGCAGGCGAGACAGATATCAGCGACAGAAAACACAAGCGTCCTCACAACCCCCCTGTCCTGGCCCCACCACATTCCCTCCCATTTTGGGTCTGGAACTGGGCATGGTGGGTTTTCAGTAATGGTAGCCATAAGTGTTTATCAATATCTTGGGACCAGAATTCATTATGCTTCTATTATTAGGGCAGGCACAACCGAAATCAAAACAAAACTACAGTTAGAATCCAACTACAAAATCTTATTTTTATTTCACAATTAGAATCAGGCTTGTTGGGGAAAGGGAGGAAAAGATCTCGACTGGTAATAGGCTTAAGGGTGAAAATGGATATGAGAAGAAGTAGTAACTGTGCTAATGGGGAATGAAGTGTTGAGGAAACATGACAAATGCAAAGAAAGAGTTCACAAACAAGCCACCAAGCAGGGTAAGAATATTCAGCAGTGTTTCCTGCTCAGATGTTAGTTTATAATTGTACTTTCTGTATAAATAATCTCCTAAAAGTGGTGAGTGACCACTTCTTGAGGGCTCACTTCATTGCTGAGGATGAGTTTTAGTGTGTTAAAAGATGCAACCACCCACTCCACACCCGCCATACATTTAATAAACCTAAAGGAATACTATAGCATACTATTAGAGGGGCATAGTTTTGCTCTGAGGCCTGGAACTCCAAGATACAGTTTGCAACATCGATACTGATCCACACACGTAACTTTAAGGGTTGTCAATTTTCAGTGAATAATTTATATGTTTGTGTAAAGAAAATGTATACAAATTCCAATAAAGTTTTTGTATATAGTTTTCTAGATCTCTGCTTGGAATGTCCTGGCACAGGAATCTTCTATTTGCTTCCGTGGATAAACAGCGGACCAGTATGTGATGATACACACGGTTGGCCAGTTGTTCGTATCATACATCTCTTGATACACTTATCAACGGACGTGCACCTTGTGACATCACCAGACCATGGACCTTAACGTTAATCACAGGAAGTAAAGAATTACAGTTTCGGTTTGCATGACACTCAAGCAGAGATCTAGAAAACAGTTAAAAGCAGGTTATACAAAGTATATTGGTAAATGATTAACTTTTCTTTAAACAACACAATATCATTTATTTGCTGGAAGGTGCATAGAGTGAACAACCCCTTTAATAAGTATCTTCAACTTCAAATCAGTGGCATGGGTTAGGTACCATGGTGATAGAACGCGAGAAAAAGGCGTCATGGTTATTAGGATGTCTTACAGGATGAGAGTATAATTGCTGTTACACGAAGGTCTTCAGATGCAGCGCTTTATTGTTGGCATCCAGTATAACCTGCAACTAGTCACTGCTCCCTGCCCAATTGTACAGCCAGAAGTCTCAGTGTGGATGGAGCGCAATCTCTATGCTGGGATTTGCGGGGTTCCCAGCCAGCAGAGAACTGCCAGACACCATCTTGATGTTTGTGGAGGGTGAGATACAGACTATAAGATGAGACAATGTGTAGGATGAGATGTATATACTAGAGAGCTGACAGGGGAGGGACAGGGCGACCCCCAGAACTGTGTATGGAAATACTGGGGACAATGGAAATCCTGTGTTACATGTGTGACATGATGAGTGTCATGTAAAAGTGGAGAAACATCTGACACCTGACACAACGACCTCCACATAGAGCAGGGGAGAACTCAGATACTAGTGAAGAACCTCACACCAGGGCTATGAGTAGAGAATAGACTTGTTTCAGGAATGATAAAGAATAAATTAATATCCATCCTAGGCCCTTAAAGCTCCGCTTATAATCATGTCATGTGGTAGAGTAGAGAAAGGTGCAGCCCCCAGCCAGAACGAAAACCACTGTCATCATAATGGTGACATTTTTAGCCGGGCAATTGAAATGCTCAAAATCGATCACCGGAAACCCAGATGTTGGCGTGGAACACGAAGTTGATGGCCGCATGGACGAACACAGACTGCAACTCCCGCAAATCCACGTTCTGCTCTTGGAACACTAACGCATGTAGATGTAATAGGGAAAGCCTAAGCTCCTACGTTTCTCCCTGCAAATGGATAAGAAATTCAGTTCCGGGCAGAAGTTGACCCCGGTCCTCTCCACTACTCACAGTCCTGCCACCACAAGCCTCTCCGCTGTACTGACATGGAGTCTCTAGATTGAATGTGATTTATATTTCTTTTACTTTTGGGTCACATGCTTTTGTAAGCTTTGTTTTCCATATATTTTGAAGGACCCCAAAATAATTCTAATACATTTTGTAGGTTGCTGACCTATCATGTCACTGCTTATCATGTCACACAGTATGGAGCTTAGACTTCTCGACTCTGAAAGGCCCATGGGACATCAGGATATTGGGATCTGTATCGACCAGGTTAAGTTATGCTCGTAGTCCTCATTACCCTGCGTTAGTCCTATGTAAGAAACTGCTACCAGTTTCAGAAATCTGGATTTGGTCGAGTATAATCAAGGGTCTTTACCATATAATCCGTTTTTAATATAAATCTTATAAAACGCACTAAGAAACGTAAACACATCTGGTATTTTTTCTTTTGCAAACAATATGTCATATAGAAGTTTCTCATTTCTGATGTAAAGAGCCGTGTTCTTATAGCTATCTAAAATGCACTTTCCTTCCAAATCTTGACTTAAAAATAAACCCAAATGTGATATCTATATATAAACACTGGTTTGCAAATCATTAACCAACTGTAGTCATGGCTCGCTCCCCTAACCCAGACACATTTCATGTGCTGCATATCTCATGTCAGGAGGAAAGATATAATAGAATGTCACATCGTATAACAAGAAATCATTAAACCAATACAAAATGCTAATATAATACTTTAAAAGATTTACAAAATAAATGCAAATATATTTATATATACAAACATTGTACTTGTGGACCCGTTGATGATATAGGACGAGCATCATGGTCCTGATGTAGGTCGGAATATCTGCCACAGTTTCAGGTAATTATTCAAGTCTTGTATCATAATAGAAGTAAGATTCATGGATCTGAATGTTACAACTGATGAGATGCATCTTTACCTAATAATACAAAAAACACCTCAGAATATACCCCCAATAAAACTAAAGCAAAATGCTCACAAATTTTGTAACCACAGAAACGATAATATTATCTCCATACTGAGACTGACTGCAGGTGATCATATATGGTCAGTTTTCACTCAACGATTCACAGAAGATTGTCGCAGCACATTACTGGCAAGGACACGCAAAATCCAGTGCGTATGGCTAACGATGCTCATCAATCGGACAACGCTTTTAAGGGCCCCATGACCATAACGCGGGGGACGCGTGCCGCAACATGTAGCAGTGATGGCAATATTACATGGCGATCTCTCTGGGAAAGCATGCATGTCCTATTCTCCCTTTTAGGCTCTGTCACACATTTCTGAAGGAGAGGGGGGCATACTCTCTCACTCCCCACGCTGGAATTATGCCAGTCTTATGTAGCCTTAGCTTTGGATATAGATCTGTCAGTGCTCCATATCTCTTGTCTGTGCCGTGGTTCCATTGACTTATATTGCGCAGAATTACATTCTCATATGTTCAGTAATTAATATCTCAAGTCTCTATGATGGCGCGCCCCATGTCATTGAGGACTGGATTTACTGATTAAAGCCTTCTACACTGACAACCATAGGTTTTAAATAAGATTTAGGTCTATAGAGAAGAGAAGACTATGTGACGTTCCCCAGACTCCCACGGACACTTGTTAATTATTTGATTATGATGAACTTGTGCATCGTCATCAGGTAAGATGAAATTAGGTCTGTGCTGTTTGTAACAGGATCAATGAATAGGTTATTATGCTAGTTCATGTAAGTACGGGCTTGTCCACTCTACTCTCACAAAGTGGAGGGTAAGCTCAGTATTATTAACGTCTGTCACCACGTACATCACCACCAGCGGACAACATGGCTGATGCATAGAGCTCTCTCCGTGACATCTGCCTGTGCCTTTGGGTTGCTCCACCATCCTTGCAGTCATCTATCACACATACTGCACGTTGTGAACTGTTTCCTATAGTTGATGTGGCTGATGATCCTCTTTGACAATCCAAAGCTATTGGTCACTTCACTCTGAGAACATCCTGCTGGAAACATGCAAAACCAGGTAGTGTTCTCCATTTAGGGGTTTGTCTTTGTCTCAAATTGTAAAAATGAAAACAGCATGATGAGGAGGACTGTTTCAAAATTATATTAAACAGGAAATGTACCGGGTATTCATGCATCAAACATCTTTTGTGAATTTTGCTGTTAACCTTCTTGTGCCAAAGTAGACGTATAAACAGAGTTTTTCCTGAATATGAATAACTGATAAGCAGAAGAATCTCCTTCAAATGCTGAATAATATGACCATATTCCATACAAGCTCTATGTAGGAAAACATGGGGAGAAAATAATTGAAATACTAATTAATGGCACAGTTGTTCCCACATTTTTTTCCATAAAAAGATGAGAGCACACTGCCCACATCTCATAATCATACATCACCACGCTTGTCATAAACCATAATGGAGGAGCTTCTAGAACCAGCAACTGCCACAAAAGAAGCTGTTGTGTTACTCAGTATACTTTTTTTCCATCTTTTATATGGATTATAATGCCATTAGAGTGAGAAGGTTCACGAAACCTGATGTCGGTTACTTTACTCTTCCTATTGTCTACAGGATGAATGGAACGGCAAACACCAGGAGAATGTAAACCAAATTCAAATGTAGTCACTGTGGGAAGATGGTAATACATAAGTTCAGTCCCTACAATCGAAATATTACTGTTTACATCAACATCAATAAGTAGATGTAAATGATAAGAGGTGGAGTGGTAAGATCTAATGTGAGCTCAGCTCTATAACATCTGGTTCTTCTCTGCTGAAAATGGGGAAGGAGGTTTTGTACGGCTCTGTATCACTGTGTGAGAGGAGTCATCAGTCTGCTGACGTAATAATCTGCTGCATCGTCTCTGTCCACTTCCTCTGATTGTTAATGTGGTTAATTGGCTTCAGACCGAAATCCAGTGACACGACCTGGGACTTCTCTATGTCTGCTAACTTTAAGTTATAGATCAGGAGCTTTTGGTGTCGTTCTCTCTGGTTCTTCTGTGGTAACCAGTGTAATTAGTTTACTCCACACTGGCTGTACATGAGATGTGACTGTCTTCTCCGGGGACACGAAAATATCATCCTGAGATTCGGGTCATCACAACCATCTCACAGGATCCCTGAGGATAAATAGAGGAAGCATGTGATTTATTCTATCATATCTTATATATGGCTACAATGTGTCATAAAGCTCACCAGAATATGATGCAGAGACACACAGCAGAAGCCCTGAGATGCCTCTCTATGTCTCTGGAGTGCAGCACAGACTATAGAGATGTCTCCTATATAACAGCTCGGAATCACTGGGGTAGACCCTGAAGACACAGATATCACATGCAAATCTCCTGCTACTTCCTTAATTAAAACAGTTTTTTTGTGTCCTTTCAACAAACCCTACACAAGATAGACGTCTTCTCCTGCCTCATCACCATCTATGGATCTTTCCTGTGGCTCTCGATTGATGTTTAAAATATTATTGGAAACATTTTAATAAAATATATACAATACAATGGCGCACATATTACACCATCTATGTTCACCTCTCATTATTTTGTTTAGGATATATGTTCTTATCTCAGTTTACAGTTGTAATAGGGGAGTGTAAAATATACTACCTTTAAGTGATCCTGGTCAATTTTTGTGCAAAAAAGTTGTCACTCACTCAAGGATTTAAATGCATATTTTGGGGTGAATAACTAGATATGTATGAACACCCCACAAATTGCTTTTTTAGGAAGCTCTATTGTGTGTTTTTTTTCTTATAAAGTGTCAGGATTAAAAGGAAATATCTTATTCCGTAAAAACAGATAGCCTAAACACAGACAGGGAACGGTGCACTAGTCCCCCCAGACGGAGCAGACAGGTCGTACCGTAGCACGCCAGGGGCACCTATCGGCGCCCGGGAGAGGATGCAACAGGAGAGGAGCTGCTTGCTCACCCCCGCCCCCTCCATAGGAAACATTACGCACGGTGTCGTATTCCCGAAAAGATTGGACATGTTCAGACCGTACCGCTGCCCATAGGGTGCCATGCGCCCATTGCCGGTTATGGGGGTTGTATATACGCCGTATTTCGTTAACGCTGTAAAAAGAAACGAAAAAACACTCCCGAAAAAAAGACAATACCCTTAAAAAAACCTTTAAAATTATAAAAAAATGTTATATGCGCCAAAATAAGACTGCTTAAACGCTTCTTGCAAATAATTAGTCCTTAACTAAACTAATTTGTTAGCTGAAATAGAAAGTTATGTCTCTGAAAAAAGATAATGATGCTAAAATGAACATATTTTCTCCATATGAGTTTTTTATTTCAGAAAAATTGAGAAAAAAAAGCCCATAAATCCTGGTGACCCCATAAAATCACAAAATATATTGGTCTTATTTACTAAGCGTCCCTCTCTTTGCCTTTCTTCGGACTGTTTTACCTTTTTAGCGATTACCACACGGCCTTGTACTTATTTGAGAAGTGCCTGTGCTGGGATTTGGTGGCCCAGAACCCTTTTTTGGGCGCGCTGCCTGGCCTCCGTGCGAACATCCGGGGTATGCCGTTTTTGACGATTCGACTGATTCGGATTGAGCGCTGGAATTAACTTTCAAATTGTGGTCGTGCAAGACAATGCACTTACATGCACCAGAAGAAGAAGGTGACCGGACCTGAGCGTGACGCCGCCCGATGTTGGTGAATTAAATTTTCTGATCTTAGGAGTCCAGGTAACGGAGACAGAGCTGGGAACAGGTAAGGAGCGTGGGCGTGGGAGCGAGCATGAGGTGAGCCCACATGGCGATTGGGTTTCGGGAGCTCCTGTGACAGTAAGTTAAGGAATGAATTTCGGGTCCAATGACTATCTGCTCAAAAGTAGAAAAATTTAGACTTTGAAAATGGAGAATCTTTTCAAATTTTTGCCAATTTCCATTTTTTCATAGTAAACAGCAAACAATTTATCCAAATTTTTAAAACTAATTTGAAATACAATATGTCAGAATAAAACTATCTCAAAATCCGCTGGTTATGTTAGAGATTCCAAATCTATAACCTGGAAGGGGTTTTAATTCGTTTGATTGGACCTGTTTAGATCTCCTTCTACAAGCATCTCACAAAGTGGTAGGAATTAGCCAACTCTCTTGAAGAACAATAAATAAGTCATGTTTGACATCCGGGGTCTGCTCTCGCTCCTGCCTTACAGCTTTGCCCATCGGGGGAAATTTTAAGAAAAGGAATTCAGATTTTTCTTCTCAGGAATTTGTGATTCCCATCCATAACAATGGACTTTCTTATCCTCAAGTGGCCTTTCACCAGGAATGTCATGTTTAGCTTGGTTCAGTTCCCAAGACTGTGCTGTGCTGATTTTAAAATATGCCCTTCAGCAGGGTCCCTGGAATCATTTCATACTATCATGAAAGGTTAATTACATTACCTGGCTCCTCCCTGCCAGCGGTGTGTGCTGATCCCTAGAACGGGCAGCAGCAGCCCGTGTGTTCCGGGAGTCTAGCAGCGGTTATCCTGTTAACAGATATAAACAAAATCATTCGAAAAATGTTTCCACAGGTATGAGCATCTTTGTATGATTTTTCACGCATTTGTAGGGGCTGGTGGTGTCAGTATGCGCAATGAAATCCCTAACAAGAAATGTTGTTATAGTAAGTGAAACAGCTTGTGTTGGTATTTCTAAAAACATCTGCGCTTTTGTGCTATATAGAAGGCGTAGAATGGAGCTAACACCTTTTGATTGGGCGAATCCGCCACCTTTTCTAACATACAATTTTGGGCCATACTTGTCTGAGTGTAAAGTTTCTTTATGCCTTTGGTGCAGAGAGGACTGAAATTGTCGGTGGTTTTGTGTTATTTTTTTCCTGGTCAATCAATAAATTTAATAAAGGTTCTGACTTTTGATGGTTTGTTTCTTTTTTTCACTTTAGGACTAATCACATTCATTATTTTATAACTTTATCTTTATATGTTTTACATTTATGTATATTTACATTTTCTCTGTATAGGTCCTGGTCCTGGTTGAGGATGTCCTATACACTGCGGAGTAAGACTGTGTGGTCTGATGCTCCCATCTGGTGGCTGGATGGATCAAACCTTACAGTAGCTGGGATACACATCTGATCTCAACATCATCCCCCGGGCCTGCGTTTCTTGTGGTCATGGAGGCAGCCTGGCCCATAATACCAGAGTGGCTGGCAGTTGCGACCTAGGGCACGCCTGTGTCAACGGTGGCTTGGTAGGGGCCTGATCTCCATGTGCAAGAAACATGGCGGGAGATGCTGGTGCAGTGGTTTCTACCCTGGGCAACCCCTGAGGTGTCTTATGACGAATCGCTGGGTATGGATGAAGAAGACTGTGGTTGTTAAGCAGCCGTTGAAAGGACAGACAGAGGCACATTGTGCAATCAGGGAGGTCTGGTCCCAGGAGGTTTACACACACCCCCTGGTATTAGTTTCAGGCTGGGCTGGTACAGATGAATGAGTCCGATAGTGGAACTGGGGCTTAAGTCTCCAACTTGCCCAGTCTGCTATGTGATGGCAGAGAAACCTGTGTTTCCTGTGTTTTAGGACAGTGGCTGGCCATGAGGTCTGGTACTATCTGCAAACTCAATTCCTCTTAACCCTGTGCTTCGCCAGGCAGAGGTTTATATACCGTATTTCCGGCGTATCAGACGACCTATGTATAAGACGACCCCCCTACTTTCCTGTTAAAAATCTAGAGTTTAAGATATTTCGCCGTAATAAGACTACCCCTTTTCCCACACCGCTCCCCCTGGATATTGCCATCCTGGTACCCCCAGTATACAGCCAGCCCCCCCTGGTATATAGCTAAAAAACCTGAAACTGCCCCCCCCTTGTGTTAGGATGGGGTAACACAAAAGACAGGGGATGTGTGCCCTGATCTGCCCCACCCTGTCCCTTCCTATAGCCTAGCCCCCACACGCTAAACCGTGGGGCGCCTACTAAGACTCGAAATACACTGCTACGTGTGGGGAAGGGACCACGAACAGACTGACCAAACATAAAACACAAAAGAATAGTAAACTAGCCGGAGTAACAACTGAGGGTACGTCATAGCAAATCATTAGGCAAAGAGTCAAGGTCAAAATGATCCGAGTCAACAACGATACGAACAGGTATAAAAAAACCGAAGCAGTCAACCCTAAGCTGAGGCGGTGGAGAATGGATTTCAAAACACTGGCACAGGTTGACTCATGAGGCTGCATTTATGGGCACCCAGAACTCCACCTCAGAACCTGATAGGACTGGACAATACTAGAATTAACAACCCCTCATGGTGCAGAATAACCAAGCCAATCGCAGCACCAGCAGAGGACCACAAGTCACATTTCAGAAACAACTCCTAAGACAGAGCGCGAGATCTTAGAGGCGCTGCCCGGGGACGAGAGGATGAGTTTGCGCAGACACGCGCTGTGAGGTTGGCGAACAATGCTAACACCACCAGAAAACCTAAGTACCACATTCTCTCTCCAGCTAACCTGACGTAACCCCCCCTGACGGGGGCCTTTCGTACCCCTAGATCGCAATGATGGCTTCTGAGATAGGCCTGATGAACACCTGAGTACCGCGGAGCATGAACATCTCTCATCCTCTAGCCGGAACCCAAGACCTATCCTCAGACCAACCTTTCCAGTTGACCAGTACTGCAGGGAGTGACCTACCCATCTGGAATTCAAGACCTTTTTCCACCTCAAACTCCAGATTCCCCCCACACTAGATGGAGGGGAGGGTCAGGAAGAGGCAAAACGGCTCAACATAGCGCTTCAGGAGACTCTTATATGAAGGTGTTATGAACCCGCCACCCTGCTGGAAGAGTAACCTTGAAGGAACCGGGTTAACGAGTTGAGTACCACAAAGGACCAACGAACCTGGGCCGCAAACTTCAAAGAGGGGACCTTCATTTAAGATTTTTTGTGGATAACCATATTTATCCCCACCACAAACTACGGAGTTGTGCGCCTTCTCTGATCCTGTTGACCATAGAATTTTTTGTGCCCTCTCTGATATTTGCGCTGAACTTGTGACCAGAGCGTGCGCAACTTGGATGTAATAGCTTCCCTCCGCTGAGGAATGTTTAGAGACATGCCAGATGAAAAGGAGAAACGGAGGATAAAACCATAATTGCAGAAAAGGGAGAAACCTGAGTGGAAGACTACATGATTTATTAACAGCAAACTCCTATTCTGCCAACGAAGGAATTTCACCCACTTGTCTGACTGTCCCGAGACAAGAGTCGCAGATTTATCAATCTCCGATTCATTCTCTCGGACTGACCACTTAGTCTCAGGGTGAAATGCCGACGAGAATGACAATTACTCCAGTTAGACAATGCTCGCCAAAATTTGAAACAAATTGGTCGCCCCTATCTTGACCCAATATCATCTGGTATAATATCATCTGTATTCAGCCAACAATCCTCAGCTGAAGTAACTTTTTTAATGGAACACAGCGTCCCATCTTAGAGAACGGTCCCTACCACCCAAATCACAGGATATACCCTTGAGATCTGTGCAGATTCAGTGGACAAATCCATAGCAGAAACGTTAGACCATGGCCCTGGTGGGAACTGGAAGCGGAAGAAGAGCCCCCAGGACGTCTCCTGGTGGAGGCTTTCCTCGTGCACAGACCCTGACAGGCTTGGACAAATGCTTGCCCATCATTAGTCGATTGAGGCCACCAGTAACTTCGATTTAGAGATCCAAGGATACTACTTACTCCGCATTCCCGGATGACCTGCCAATACTGAGGGCAAATGCGTCTCCTCCTCCAACACTCTCAAAACTACAAAGGGACCAAATACTTTGCCTTCGGAAGTCTTTGGGGCAGATTTTTGAGAGGAGAGTGGGAGAGACAGCTGCAACCACAACACCGTGGAGACCAAATATTACTGTCCGTAGTCTCTGGAAGCTCAGGAGTCCCCTAATCTACGGGACAAGGCATCAGCCTCACATTTTCTGACCCCTAGGTTTTTAGTGGTGACCACAAAATTAAGCGGAGAAAAACAAGGCCCACCTACCTGACGTGAGTTTCGGCGCTTAGCAGTATCCAAATATACGAAGTTCTTATGATCCCCGTGGCACAGTTATCGATGAAGAGCCTCCCTCCAAAAGTGTCGCCAGACTTCAAATGCCCACTTAATGGCAAGGAGCTCTCGATTACCAATCCATACTTCCTCTCACAAGAAGAAAACTTTCTAGAGAAATATGCACAGGGTCTGAGTCTGGTGAGATGGAGGACCCCTGAGACAACACTGCACCTACTCCAACCTCGGAGGCATCTACCTCTACACAATTGCTGAGAGAGGTCCGGTTGAACCAAAACTGGGGCTGACGAGAATGGCCCTTTTAAAGTTTCAACGCAGAGCAAGCGGCAGGGGACCAATTGTTTGGATACACCCTTATTAGTTAGATCCGTGAGGGGTTTGGCTGATCACAGAACAGGTCTTAATAAGTTTCCATAATAGTTAGCGAAACCCAAAAAACGTTGTAGGCCTTAAGATTGGTAGCGAACCCCCTCCGTGAGCGCCTTAACTTACTACTCGGATCCATCTGTACATCAGAGGGAGTAACAAACATAACCTAAAAGAAACTTTTTGGACCCAAAAACACACTCCATTTTACGCGAAGAGATGGTTTTTTTGGGTAACCTGGTCAGTTACTTGACGGAGATGTTTGCTGTTGAGAACTCAATCCGGAGAGAAAATCAAGATATCGTCTAGATACACCACCGTAAACACACAATGTAATCATGAAAGATGGAGTTCTAAACTCAAACCCTTGAAAAACCCGCTGGGGCATTACTCAAACCAAAGGGCATAACATTATTCAAAGTTCCCAAAGGTGTAGTAAAATCGGTTTTCCACTGATCCCCTTTGCCCGGATCCGAATCAGGTTATCAGCCCCTCTGATGTCTAATTTAAGAAAACTTGGCCCCGAACTCTGTTTAGAGATCCGGATCATGTGAGAGGACCTGAGTTTTTTTTACTTACCGTTATCTATTTAATCTCGATAATCACTACACGGCTGTAAACACCATCTTTTTTCTCAACAAAAAAGAACCCGGCCCCAGTGGGCGCTCGAGGGACGATATGTCCGATTGTCACTCTCATCAATATAACTTCTTCAGTGCTCCCGTCTGGTACCGACAGGTTATATATACGACCCTTAGGTAATCTATCATCAGAAGAAGGTCAATTTACAATCAAACTCCTGTGCGGAGAAGACTTGGGACAAGGGGTTTTGAAAACACTCAGAGTTCAGAGAGAAAAACCTGAAGAACTCTGATCTTCCGCCACCATGTCATAATGAACTCTGGTCAGGTGATCCTTACACACGTGAGGACCCCCCAGTGAACAGCTCCAGAGTTCCCAATTAATTACTGGATTTTGGATCCGGAGCAGGGTAGACCAAGAATGACAATTTTCAGACAAGTTTTGTCCATAACTAGGAAAGAACAACCCCATTCTGCATGCATAGCTCCTACCAATAAGTTTTTATCTGCGGGTTCGGAATTTATCAACCCCCTGTATGAGGGGTCAAAAAATCCCAAATCCGCACCCGACATCTAATGGAGTGGACAAAGGAATCAATGACATGCAAAATGAGAGACAAAATTATATCAATTAAATAGATGCAGCACCTGAATCCAAAAGGCGCGACCAGTGCGGAACAGACTGACCTTAACCGTACAAGTAACTAAATACATTCTAGACACAATGGGAGTACCTGAGCTCCTAAGCAGGTCCCCCCGACTACTGCGTAGGAAGCGAAGTTTTCCTGCTGCTGCTTGGAACAAGTAGTATCTGATGAATCAGACTTCCACTAGAAACAAAGACGGAGTCTTATTCTATGTGCTTCCTCTGTGCAGTAGAGATTGCTTATCCAGACCTCCATGGATTTCCATTTCTGGATTACCGGGAGACAGACTGGCCTCTTGCTGACATCCAAGGACACCCGAGGTGATCGCCTGGATTTAGGCGCGATCAACCGATTTACCAGAGTCATAGCCTCATCTAATGTTCTAAGGCGGCATAAGCCTAGACCAAGTCCTGTACTCTGTCTGAACAGTCCCGGACATAAATTGGTCTTTAGGGCGCAGTCATTCCATTGCAGTCAGTCACAATACTGTCTGAACTGGTCACAATATCTTCGGCGTCCGTTTTCCCCTGACCAGAATCTAAGGTGGGAAACACTGCCAGTGCTCGCGGTCAGGTTCGTCATAATCTGCCTAAAGCAGAAAAAAAGCGTCGAGAAGAACGGGATGGAGATCAGGGGGTAGAGAAAGGCCCCAATTTTGCGGTCCCCACGCAACATGGAAATTACCATGCCCACTCCTTTAGTCCTGTGCCCGAAGAACGAGGACGTAAAGAAAAATAAAAGTTTACAAGCCCTCCCGAAATGGAAAAAATTTCTATCGGTCACCAAAAACAAGTCAGGGAGAGGAACCTTAGGTCAGGTAAAAAAACAAGGGTGGCAGTGGAATGTCGCCGTGACCTGCAATAGATTCCTGAAATTTGGAGACAGGAAGCTAGATCCTGAACAGCTGAGTTAGGGTCTGGACCTGAGCGAGCACACTGACAAAGTCTCCATGGGAGGAGAGATTGTGAGGAGGTCGTATACAGGATGCAGACCTATGTGTGGCCGTGTTTCTTGTTAGGATTGGGTAACACAAAAGACAGGGGATTAGTGTTCCTGAGCTTTGCCCAACCCCTGTCCCTTCCTATAGCCCCCCACGCTAACCCGTGGGGCGACTACTTGAAGACTCAATACACTGCTACATGTGGGAAGGGAAACACAACAGACTGACAAACATAAAACACAAAGAATAGTAAACTAGCCTGAGTAACAACGAGAGGGTACGTCATAGTCAAAATCAGTAAGGCAAAGAGAGTCATGTCAAAACGAGCCGAGGTCCAACAACGATACAGATACAGGTTACAGAGGCAAGTCAAACCTAATGCTGGAGCGCGTGAGAAGGGATGTCAAACACTGGCACAGTGACTAGTGAGGCTGCAATTTCTGCGATCCAGAACTCCACCTCCAGAACCTTATAGAGCTGGACAACTACTGAGAATTAACCCCTCATTGTCCGAATAACCAGCACATAGCAGTCACCATGCAAGGTACCCACAAGTCAGCAGTTCAAAGAACCCAACTCCTAGACAGCGCGAATCTTAGCACCGTGCCGGACGAGAGGAGGAGTTTGCGTCGGACACGGCTGGAGGTTGGAGAACCTGCTAATCACCACCAGAAGAACCAGAAGTACCAGCATTCTCTCTCAGCGAACCTGACACCTAGTAATACTGCCATCCTGTACCCCCAGTATACAGCCAGCTATTAATACCGCTGGCTGCCCCCCAATTGTGGCAGAATGCCGGCCCCACCCCCAGTTTGCATCCTGCCGCCTCCCCCTCTATTCGCCAGCCTGCTTTGGCCACATAATAATACACCATCTTCTTTACCTTTTCCGCGATCCACCGAAGCTCCGCTGCTACCGCGACGCCGGTCGCCGTTGACAGCTCATTGAGGCGCTGGTGCCACAGAATATGACCGTCAGCCGCGTGCCGACGTCATATTCTCTGCACCCCGGCACCCCGGAGCTGTCCACCGGCGGCCGGATGTACAGCGGACTTTCGGTGGATCGCGGAAAAGGTAAGAAGAAACATTACCACCGCTTAGAATACGCCCCGACCAGACTGAAGATTTTTCAGTCTTCAAAAGTCGTCTTATACGCGGTTATATGGTACTTCCCGGCATGTGGTAGCACCTCTCCAATCAGCTTCCATATTGTAATTACAAGAAACTATTGGACAGACATATCACATTGTTACCTTTGCCTTGCCAGACAGTAGCTACAGATGCAAGTATACTCAGTTCTCCAACTGAGCCTCACTAACAAAATGAAGAACTGGAACTCGTGATGTTGGAACGAAATATGATATAGTGGGTATCAGCGGAACCTGGCTGGACATTATCATGACTGGGCTGTTACATAAGATGGTTATAGTCTTTTTAGAAGGATCGGATACCTAAAAAAGGGGGAGGGGTTTGTTTATATGTGATTCCTGCCTCAAGCCTGTTCCTGCGAGAATGCATCAGTAAACGCAAATGTGGAGTCCCTATTGGCGGACGATAAGAGGAGGGAAAAGAAGAACATACAATATTACTAGGTTTTGTTTATAAGGCTACAATATAAGGAGGCAGCAGAGGAAAATGCTGATAAGTGAAATGATGCGGCTTCATCAAAGCATGGTGAAGTACTTATCATGGGGACTTCAATTACCCAGATATTGACTGGGGGGGCAGAACCTGCAGGTCGCTTCAAGGTAGCAGGTTCTTGTCAACAACAAAAGTACATATTCCACCTGTCGCACTAGTCCTGGAATCCCACAACGAGGGGGGGCCTGCTGGACTTATCCTTTACCAACATACCTGAAGGATATCAATCTACAGTGGGGGGAACCTGGGAATAGTGATCATAATCTTGATTTTGTATTACGCTTTACTAAGAGCGTTAGTGAAGGGAACCAAACCACTCTAAACGTCAAGGAGGTCCAGATTTTCAGCAACTAAGGGAAGACTTAAGTCATAGACTGGGATAAATGCTCTCAGGACAAAAGCCCCCCCCCCCAAAAATGGGACTTTTTCTCATATATTTCTGAAAAAGTCCTGTATAAACACTACCTTATGGGAAAAAGCATAAAAGGACAAGAAAAACCCTATGCTGGCTACTGAGTCTTGTAATGAACGCAATAACGGAAGATAAAGCCTTAGGTGCTAAACGTGAGGTAGTGATGAGAGGCTTTACAGGATTATAGAGAGAAAAATAATCCTGTAAAAACAGATAAAGCCGCAAAAATAGGACTGAGAGAATATTGCCAGGAGAGCACGAAATATCCCATTTATTTTAAGTATATAAATGATAATAACTAAAAACAGAGAGTGTGGGGTCCCCTAGAAATAACAATGGGGGTCATGGTGGAAGGAGATGAGGAAGGGCCAATCTACTGATGTCGGCCTCTCAACTGTCTTTACTCCCGGAAAACTCCCCTGGTGAGACACAATGATGAATAATGTAAATTCTTTTTATAATTTCAACAGTTTAACACATGTAGAGGTACGGTGCCGCCTCGCAACCCTAAGATAGATAAATCACACCGGCCAGATGGCATACCCCCCGGGTTCTGCATGAATGTTACGGTGATAGACCGTTATTTTTTTAATATTTGGAGATTCACTGAAGGACTGTTATGTTCCACAGGAATGGCGCAATCAAATTGGTACCAATATACAAAAAATATATTTACAATTTTTGCTTAGTGAGCAACACCAAGGGTGTCCTTGTGACCAGTTTAAAATTTAACTTTTACTTCAATATTCCTTAAAAAGGGGATCACAATATCAACATTATATATGAGCTTGACATATAGAGAACTCATTAAAAGAATATGGCGAATGTGGGGGAAATTTCAATTAACTAGTGTATGCTAGTACGATAGGCTGGTGGAGCCAGTTGACTCGCTAACGGGTGCTTACTTACCATGTACTATCGGGAGAGTCAATTGTAAAGTGATTGCTGATAGCCGGCTGTATACCTTGCGGTGGTGGTGTGTACCAAATTGTCTCTATAGGATATACCTCTTCACCTCTGGGACTAGTATATTTTCACACACAACATAGCATCTTTGATTTTAAGCTAAATCACATCTCCACACAGGCACATTCCTACATGATAGTCGTGGCATGTATTCCTTGGGCGATGGTCTCTGCAGTGCGACCTCAGTCCTAAAGGAGTCTCCCACATAGTTCGCCATCAATTAAAAATGGCTCAGTCAGCCCCCCCGACAACACATGTTTCGCCATTGACTGGCGTCCTCAGGGGGTAGCGGGGCTGAAATAATGAGCTCTAGCTGCTCGCCCATTCTTATCACTTCTTGATGGGACGTCATCAAGGGTGTGCGTCCTATTCACCTACTCCGTAGGGCGGATACGTCACCGAGTAGGAGGATAGGAGTGTTCAACCTATCAGTATGAAGTACTTCATCGAGTGAGGAGGGGCAGGTGGGTGATAACACCCACCTTCGATTCCTCACTTCTATTGGAGATCTGCGTGTCGGGGTAAATAGTAACCCTTAAAGTTTCACTGCGCTTCTTTGGCGGCAAGCGCGTGAACTTATAAATGGCTTCGGGTAATTAAAAGGTAAAGTGGGTCGCTGTCTCAGATATTTAGATGTACATAGGTGCCCCTTTAAGAGGAACAAGTTTTTAGGAAACCACCTATGTGGGGGGTTAATTATTGATCCGATGCTGGCCACTTACTGACTACTGCGTATGGGCTACTTGATAGTTCGATTGCTGGACATAGTATCTTTGTGTCTCTTTTTTTTTTTTTTTTGAGGACCTAAGATATTATTTTAGAAGGGGAAGGGGACGATTCCGTTAAGAGTATTCTTTATATCAAAGGATATATAATTCTTAGGTTATTTTAATAGCTATATCTTAAGAAGATTTTTCAAAAGTTATATAGAGTTGCATTAGATAAAGGGTTAAAGGTGAAGCCTCATTTAGGCCTAGGGGACTAGGTTTTGAGTCTATATACCATCTCGCCTTCTAATTGAATTAGGCGACGGTCATGTTGCCTTTTCCTGGGGCCGCTTTTCAGGGTGTCAATTCCCCCAACGATATGTTCCAGATCTCCATCATGTTTTAGGCGTATATTTTTGTCAGTTAGGTATCTTTATTTACCGTGCGGTTAGCACTAGATGTGCTGAATCCTCTCTCCTAAATTCTTGTGTCTTTTGCCGACGTAAATTTGGGACAGTTACATTTCGCACATAGACAACGTTATGGTTTTACGTTTACAAAACTTTGTTATCACTACTTTTTGATTGTCAGGCGGGTTAGTGAAAGTCTTTGGTTTTTGGGGATATTTTACAAAAGGTACATGTTCCACAGGATAAGAACCCTTACTCTATGCTCTGTACCAGCTGCTGCCTTTAGATATCTTATCAGTTCGATGCTGTGTCACCAAAAGATCCCTTAAATTGTTTGCCTCTCCTTAGGTGATGCTAGGAGAGGGGTAAGACAAGATTTCAAATCACTGTATTACTTAAGATTCGGCCAAGCATTTTCCAGATTGTCATTACAATCCTGTGAGTGGTGCATCTATTTTCCGATGCATCTCACTTGGTGTGAGTTTTTTTTTGTGTAGGTTATTTGTTAGAAGCTTTTTGCCCTCTTTGTGGTCTTGGCTCTTTGGTAGGCCTTGTGTAGCGTTTTTTTGGGTATCCCCTTTCCTCTATATCTTGTATACTAAGCTGTACCATCATGTTCAAAGTCTATTTCTGTGAACATCGCCTTGCTCCTAAGGTATTGTCCTATGTAGCTTTTTTACAGAGAATGTGGAGCCAACTTGCCCAATTAGCAGATTATTGGTGGCAGTTTCTTTTCGGTCAATCGGTGGTTTGTATGTGTCAAATTGGGGTCTTTTAAAAAATGGTGAGGTCAAGGAAGGAATAGTGCTTGGATTAATTTTCCGGAGGTGAATCTCATAGATATGTTATTGGTGGTTAAGGTTTGCACAAATTGTGGAAGGTGGGGGATGTCACCCTCCCGAGACCAGCACGTCATCTATGTACCTTCCCAGAAGGCCAATGTTTGGTGAAAGAAGACATTTCTTCAGTTAAGACGTGCGGTCCCTCCACCAGCCTAAAAATAGGTTATCGTAGTTGGAGCCACAAATGGTGCCCATGGCGTACCCTTCATTGATGTAGAGGGTACCGCCAAACAAAAATAATTGTGAGTGAGCAGAAGTAAAAGAGTGATCGTGAAATCATTATGTTGGTGATATTGTGTCCCCTTAGTATTAAGAAAAAATTGTATGCCTGGATCCTAGTTGATGCTGGATACTGCTATATAGGCCGACTTCGAGAACTGCAGAAAAGTGTTAGGGTAAACTGTACGTCATGAATTTTTGGGCTATGACTTCCTTGGTATCCTTTAGAACAGACGGGTACTGCTACCACAAAAGGTTGTAGATTTATTATCTACATACCTACTGATACCTTGTGTAGGTTATCTTACCGGAGACAATAGGTCTACCTGGGATTGGGATGTAAGCTTTATGAATTTTGGAGCCATAGAACTGGCTATTGTAGTTTTTTATTTAGCATATTATTTGTATTCATCAAGATGTTATCAATTTTCTCTTTGGCATTCAAAGTAATTTCGACAGATCAGCTAGAATTCTGAAGTGGGATCCATGATTGTAAGATTTCATAGTCTCTCGATCATTTAGGTAGTTTCTTTGCCTTGAATACGCATTCTGATCAGTTCATGAGTCGATGTTTCCACCCTTATCTTAGGGTTTTATATCATTTGGTCGAGAAGACCTAAAGTTCCTCAGGGCGTCTGTTCTGCTTATACACCTACTCTCAATTTGAGGCCAATCTTTTCTTTGAATGTTTGAACTCTCCCACTTTTGTGTCATGATGGTGACAAAGTAACAATGTGGCAATACTGGATAAAAGGGTGGTGTCCATTTTCGACTTCGTTT
Organism: Engystomops pustulosus; assembly: GCA_019512145.1. Classification (NCBI taxonomy): domain Eukaryota; kingdom Metazoa; phylum Chordata; class Amphibia; order Anura; family Leptodactylidae; genus Engystomops; species Engystomops pustulosus. Next base: position 12,748,064 of record CM033641.1, read on the forward strand.
GAGATTTGTAAGTGTGCTTGGCTGAATCAGGGGTTTTTCCCAAGATTTTCATTTTCTAGTTGTTCAAGAATTTAAGTAGACGTGTGTCATGTCAATATTCACTTTCGTCGGGCATTACAGGTGATGTAAATTTTTGTGAATGGCCAGTTTCCCGGCAAAGGTTTATATCTTTAATCCACGAAATTGTCAAAGTGTGGGGGATTGGTAAAGGAGAGGCCTCTTCTTAATAGGGTTAGTTGTTCTTTTGTTAATTTATGAGATGACCGGTTAATTACTAGTCCTTCTCTTGCGTTTAGATCAAAACGTCGGCCGCTATTAGTTACCTCGCATTGAAGCCCCACTTCCCTCTCTTTTTTCTCTGACACTGGGATTGTAGTCCGGCTCCTAAAAAGGGGGTCCCTGGGTTGGTGCTGTAAGACTTTCGGTTACATTGGTGGGATTAAATATTCCAGTAGTAATTGGTATTTGATATCTATTTGACACTGGGTGTCCCTGGTTGACCGGATTGTGGGATCCGGTGTTTGGTAGGTTGTCTGAACCATTTTCTACCAATGGAAGTTTACCTATTTGTTTGTGGTATCCCTACTGTAAGGAGGTAATGAAATTGTGTATTGGATGAGGATCCAGGGGTTGAGGAATCTTCTTGTTTCCCTCTTTGCTGCTGATTTGTTAGAGGGGGTCTTTTTTGGTTTTGATGTTCCTACTTTTCCCTTTTCTTTTTATACCCTGCGCGCTGTAAATGGGTATAAGCGAATCTTTCCGTTCGCAGACGTCTCAGATTCATGAGATTCTGTATATTGCTCTGCTTATAGGCGATAAGTGGAGGTCGCGTAGGTAAACTTGTCCTGTCCTCCAATCGTTTTTATCTCGAATATATTTTCTTGGTTTCCCTCTCTTTAATTCACCACTTGTTAGATTTGTGATGTTTTTTTGGAGTCTTCTCTTCTAAGTTCGGAAATCATCCATGGGATTTAAATGCTTGTATTTCCCTAATTTCTTCTAACTTCTCTCCAGTTTTCAACAGGAATAATGTTTTTTTCAAAATCAATATAGATATTTCATAAGTGCTAGGAACTTTTTCTGTTAAAATTTGTTGCCAACACCCTGATAAATGTGATCGTCTTGGTGTGAATTGGGAGGCAGGTTGATCGAAGGCCCCTGTACACTATTGTTGTTTTCGAATGTTCCAAACGAGAACCTCCCAATTGGAACGCACGTATTGTTTATAAGAGTTTTTGAATATCCCCTAAATGCTGTTTTGTATGTTGGTCTGATTTATGGAAGTGACTCGTGGAACACTAATGAGGCGCTGTTGGATTAGTTTTTTCAAATCCACTTTTTGTGATAGAAAACTCGCCATCTATGTTTAGTCAACCAAAGTAGAATTGTGTGTGAAAAAGGGGAGAAAAAGGAAAGGAGGACTAATGCAACTCAACGTTCTATCCAGTCTATCTGAAGGGTAACCCTCCTATTTGAAATCAAAATGGTAGTTTTTCGATAGCCTAGTACCACTTAATGGTCGGACCTGTAGAGTTTAATTCATATATTTACAGTGTTTTGCATAGGTATCAACACAGAGGTCCTTGTGACCCGTTAAAATTTAATAACTTTTACTTCAATATCCTTAAAAAAGGGGGATCACATATAACCTATAATATGAGTCGTAGGGGACAAACCGCCCATGGTTCTGGAGACAGGCACCTGGGTTGGTGTTGGACTAAGTACAGAAATACAAACATAAGTGACAGTTGGTAGCTAACGCCCTTAAACCAACTGTGGGAAAGGTGTGATGTCATGTCCTTTAATCCACTCCTTGCACCACTCTTTGCTGTCTGTCGTTCTTACCCTGTGTGCATGACATCTAGGTGATTCTAAGTGAACACCCCTAGTCCCCTAAGGACCCGAAGTTTACAGAAGCCCCACAATGACTGAGCTCAGATTCTAGGGGTAAGCTTGCGGTCAGGAATTACATATAAAAGACGGTCCAACACAGTCATACTATCACATGCAAAGCCTATGAAAATGTGCAAACTTACTAAGAATGAATGACAGTTGTGCAAACATTAAATAACACTAGAGATGAGCGAGTATACTCGTCCGAGCTTGATGCTCGTTCGAGTATTAGAGTACTCGGAACGGCTCGTTGCTCGGATGAGTATTTCGCCTGCACAGGATCATTTAAGTGAAGAACACAGTGAAGAACACAGTGAAGAACAGATTGCAGATGTTCGGAACATCTGCTAACTTAGCCGAAGACACGAGCGCCGACACAGGCATGCAGGAGCGGAGGCTGAAGTGGAGCGGAGCGGGGCTGGAGCGGACATGGAGGAGCGTTCTCAAGGCACATTCTCAAGGCACCGTATCTATATTGGCATTGACACGGTGAGCATATTACATACTGGTTGTCTATATGACTTGATGTCGCGTTCCTCCAGAGAAGCAATTGTAGAACCTAATAATATATTATATTCACTATAATAATAAAATAAGGCTGAAAAACAGAATCCAGAAAGTGAGCATAGACATGATGCTGAAGTGCATTCTCCGGTCTGCAATTAATTCTTTTTGCATTTAGCCAGTTACAATAAATGAGTCCTGGGGGATAGTTTTCATTACACAGTGTTAAAAGCAGCAATGACATCTGCACAAGGGTTAATGCTGTGTGCCCCAGAGCGGCTCTGTGTTCTTGCAAGTGTGGTTTAGGACGATGATATGCACTTTCATTAATCAGTGAGATTCTGAAACTTCTTGTTCTGCTTCCCACGTGTAAAAATAGACTCGAAAAAAAAAAGCCTAAAACCAGATAGTTTTACATGGAAATCATTTCTGAAATGAGGCCAAAAGTGTGAAACAAAAACAAGCGCAGAGAATGGTGTTTTTAGCTGGTAATACCTTCTGTTTTTGTGGCCAGCTGGTGGGAAATGTCTTGAATATTTCTATGACTTGACAATTAGATGGGATCATGGATGAGGGGGCGAGAAGGTGACACCTAGGACTACACCTATGACCAAGGTCCGAGCTCTGGAGAACAAAAGAATCGAGGAATTTTGAAGTGGAGCAGAGCGGGGGATGGAGCGGGCATGGAGGAGCGGAGCGGGCATCATGGAGCGGGTATGGAGGAGCGGAGAGGGGGCTGGAGAGGCATGGAGGATCGGAGCGGGGTTGGAGCGGGCATAGAGGACCGGGCATCATGGAGCGGGCATGGAGGAGCGGAGAGGGGGCTGGAGCGGGCATGGAGGCAAGGGATGACCCAGGGCCCATATTGTTTGGTAGCTACTGCACACTTCTTACTTTAATGCTTGTTTAGCATGTATATTTATACTAGCTATTATGTTTTTCTACCTTATAAGTAACTTATCTTAGCTATAAAAAAAACATTTCATGTGACTCTTTGTCGCTGACCGTCTCTGTCGCTGACCGTCCATCTATGACAGTGATGGCGAACCTATGGCACTGGTGCCATAGTTGGCACTCAGAGCCCTTTCTGTGGACACTCAGGATATCAGCTTAGGACAAAACACGAACAAATCCATTAAATCTTCCTGCAGTCCTAGGCAACTTATGAGATGTTGCGCTCAGCACTATTTTACAGCGACACTTCATTGACTGTTTGGAACTGCTTGAAAAGTGAGAAGGTGTTAAAAGAAGTGCATTATCTTTGGAGGTCCTCATGCTGGACCCACCATTCTTTCTAGACAGAGACCCTGGAGAGAAGCTACAATGATAGTCTGAATTTGCCCACCTTGTTTCAACTGTATTGGTGGCCTCAGGCGGCCGATACAATTAAAGAAGTGGAAGAACAGGTAGCAATAAGTTACTGCTTAAAATGGCACATGGGCACATCAGGTTATATAAGTGGGTTTTGGTTGTAGTTTGGGCACTCGGTCTCTAAAAGGTTCGCCATCACTGATCTATGATTTTCTCTGTCTCTGCTTGTCTCTAGAGATGAGCGAGTATACTCGTCCGAGCTTGATGCTCGTTCGAGTATTAGAGTACTCGGAACGGCTCGTTGCTCGGACGAGTATTTTCCCTGCTCGAGATCGAGCATTTAATTAAGAAAAGACAGTGAAGAACAGTGAAGAATACAATTAAAACAGTGAACACAGTGAACACAGTGAACACAGTGAACAAAGGATCATTTAAGTGAAGAACACAGTGAAGAACACATTGCAGATGTTCGGAACATCTGCTCACTTAGCCGAAGACACGAGCACCGACGCTGGATCAGGCATGCAGGAGCGGAGGCTGAAATAGAGTGGGGCTGGAGCGGGCATGGAGAAACGGAGCGGGCATCACCGAGCGGGTATGGAGGAGCAAGGGCTGGAGCGGGCATGGAGGATTGGAGTGGGCATGGAGGAGCGGGCATCACGGAGCGAAGCGGGGCTGGAGCAGGCATGGAGGATCGGAGCGGGCATGGAGGAGCGGGCATCACGGAGGGGAGTGGGGCTGGAGCAGGCATGGAGGAGCGGGCATCACGGAGCGGGGCTGGAGCAGGCATGGAGGAGCGGAGCGGGGCTGGAGCTGACATGGGTGGACTGAGCGGAAGATGATGGTGGTGGACAAATGTGTCGAAAGATTGTTCAGCAATCCCGACATCACTCGTTCGCATTTATGGCCCAACAGTGCTCTACCACGAAGTCCCAGTAAAACTTCAGAAATTGAACCTAGGGGGTGCTTCTGACGGCGTTCCAATGCCTCCCTCATCAGAGAGTGGGTCTCAACCCCGCCCAGGACCACGGCCTTGACCCCTGCAGTAGTTGACGCCCACGTCCCGCCCTCGTCCTCTACCCCCTAGCCCTCGGGGTTAACATTTGTACAATGAGAGTTATAAACTTTTTTTTTTTTTTACTGTTTTTGTTTTGTGTTTTTTTTGTGTTTTTTGTTTTTTGTGTTTTTTGTTTTTTTTGGAGTTTTAAACCCAAACAATCATATCCTATTGCTATGGTATTTTCTGCCAAGTATCAAAGGAAGCACACTACTATGCCGTGAGATGACACTGAGTTAGTGCCTAATAGAAATCCAACCCTACTGGAATTGCCACTTCGGCCTGTGAATGGATATGTGCGCCCACTAAGGCAGAAAACACGCGGTCGCAGTCTCACTACAAATTGCTCAGAATCGGCAAGTACATGCACGGCAGAAACTCAGCACCAGCAAGATCAACCAGAAATCAAATATAGATACGCACGTAGGCTTCAAGAGCTGTTGTATTCTCCTATGCTATTTTCTAGCCAAGTATCAAAGGAAAGCACACTAATGATGCCAAGATGAGATGACCATGAGTTATGCACTAATAGGAAAGCCAACCTACTGAATTTTGCCACTTCGGGTTTGCTTGTGATATGTGAGCGCACATAAGCGCAGAACACAGCCGGTCGCAAGTCTCACTACAAAGTTGCTCAGAATTTGGCAAGTAATGCACTGCGAGAAATACAGCCACCAGCAGCTCAACCAGAAATCAAAATATAGAACGCTAATGTAGGCTTCAAGACAGCTGTTTGTATTCTCTATGGCTATTTTCGTAGCCAAAGATCAAAGAAGCACACTACTATGCCAAGATGAGATGGACATGGTTATTGCCTAATAGAAATCCACCCCTACTGAATTTTGCACTTCGGCCTTGTGCTATGGATATGTGCGACACTAGCGCAGAACACAGCGGTCGCAAGTCTCACTACAAATTGCTCAGAATTGCAAGTACCTGCATGCAGAACTACCAGCCACCAGCAGATCAACCAGAACTCAAATATATAGAACGCTACTGTATGCTTCAAGAAGCTGTTTGTATTCTCCTATGGCGAGTTCTAGCCAAGTATCAAAGGAAGCACACTAACTATGCAGATGAGATGACACGAGGTTATGCCATAATAGAACATCCAACCCCTACTGAATTTTGCCACTTCGGCCTTTGATATGGAATGTGCGCCACTAAGCGCAGACACACAGCCGGTCGCAAGTCTCACTAAAATTGCTCAGAAAATGGGCCCCAAAAAAGTACATGCACTAGAAGAACATACAGCCACCAGCAGATCAACCAGAATCAAATATATAGAACGCTTACTGTAGGCTTCAAGAGCTGTTTGTATTCTCCTATGGCTATTTGTCTAGCCAGTATCAAAAACGCACAACTACTAGTGCCAGATTGAGATGACACATAGTATTGCCTAATAGAAATCCAACACCTACTGAATTTGCACTTCGGGTCATTTGCTATGGATATGTGCGCCAAAGCGCAGAACACCAGCGGTCGCAAGTCTCAACTACAAATTGCTCAGAATTGGCAAGACATGCACTGCAGACACTACAGCCACAGCAGATCAACCAGAAAATCAACTAATATAGAACGCTACTGTAGGCTTCAAGAAGATGTTGTATTCTCTTATGGCTTATTTTCTAGCAAGTATCAAAGGAAGCACACTATCTTAGACCAGATGAGATGACACTGAGGTTATGCCTAATAGAAATCCAACCACTACTGAATTTTGCCACTTCGGCCTTTGCTAGGGATATGTGCGCCACAATAGCGCAGAAACAGCGGTGCAAGTCTCATACAAATTGCTCAGAATTGGCAAGTACATGCACTGCAGAGAAAACTACAGCACCAGCAAGATTCACCCAGGAAATCAAACAAATATAGAACGCTACTGTAGGCTCAAGAAGCGTTGTATTCTCTATGCTATTTTCTAGCCAAGTAGCAAAGGAAGCACACTAACTATGCAGATGAGGATGCACGAGTTATTGCCTAATAGAATCCAACCCTACTGAATTTTTGCCCTTCGGCCTTGCCTATGGATATGTGCCCACGAAGGCAGACAACAGCGGTTCGCAAGTCTCACTACAAATGCTCAGAATTGGCAAGTACATGCACTGCAGAACTAGCCGCAACCAGCAATCAACAGAAATCAAAATATAGAACGCTACTGTAGGCTTCACGAATGTTTGTATTCTCCTATGGCTATTCTAGCCAAGATCAAAGGAAGAACACTACTATGCCAGATGAGATGACAAGAGTTATTGCCTATAGAAAACCAACCCCTACTGAATTTTGCACATTCGGCCTTGCTATGGATATGTGCGCCACTAAGCGCAGAAACCACAGCGGTCGCACGTCTCACTACAAATTGCTCAGAATTGGCAAGGACATGACAGACAGAAACACAGCCCCCAGCAAGATCAACCAGAAACAAATATTATAGAACGTCCTGTAGGCTCAAGAGCTGTTTGTATTCTACCTATGGCTGTATTTTCTACGCACAGTATCAAGGAAGAACACTAATATGCCAGATGAGAGACCACTGAGTCATTGCATTTAATAGAAATCACCCCTACGAATTTTCCCACTCGGTCTTTGCTATGGATATGTGTTGACTAGAGCTAAAACAAACGGTAAGCAAGTCCCTGATAATTCCTCACAAAATGGTTAAAGATGCAAATGTAAAATAAAAAAGTAGAACGTATTGTAGCCCTAAGAAGGGATGTTGGTTACTTTGAGAATCACTCCTGCCTAACAGTCAAGATAATAGAACACCATAACGCTTTACCCTGACAGCAGCAGCTCTCTCCTACGGCATCCAGAGACAGAATGATCCGCGCAGCGACGGCCAGCGGTGTCTATCCAAGGGTTCACCTGATCATGGCCAGCCAACCACTGCACGACCGTGTAAGGGTACCACGTCATGCTGGGTGGAGTGCAGAGTCTCCTGGCTTGTGATGTCTGTTTCTGCCGCCAAAAAGCAAACGGCGGGAGCTTGCCATTTTCTCAGAGCGGGAAGAAAAGATTAGTACGAGTAACGCGCAGTTCGAGTACCCTAATGCTCGACGGCATCAAGCTCGGACGAGGCATGTTCGTTCCATCCTCTAGTCTTCACCTAGTTACTGACAGATACAGGAAGCATGAATAACGGCAGAGAGACCCTGGTGGCTGTATGTATATCATCGATGGTACACATCTCATGACACATGATGTTCCCTACATGTGGGGGAACACTGATCCCTAACAGAAACACATCCCAATCTTATATCATGAGGAAAGTCCTGAGGTCGTGAGATCAGAGATCAGCGACTGAGAAATTCTTGTCTTCACTATAATAGGGAAATAGTAATTTGTCTAGTGTTTTGGGGTCTTAGCAAGGAAGGGACATTAGGGATGTATAAACATAGCAAAACAATCTGATACCGTATATCTGTTGAATGTTAGCAAAAATGTCCTGTTCTAATAGCAGGAAATAAACATTTTACATCAAATAAGATTGCAGCATTTATAGCCAAATAATTATAAAAGTGTCTGTCTTCTAAATACCCTCCATTGTTCATCATATTGTAGATAAAGGGTTTATGAACTGCCCAGTGCTGAATCCCAACCAGTGGAGTATCCAGTGCAAATCCAACAGTGGAGCTGTCATGCTGAATCCCAACCAGTGGAAGCTAACCGTGTGAATCCCAACCAGTGGAGCTGTCCCAGTGCTGAATCCCAACCAGTGGCGCTGTCCAGTGCTGAATCCCAAACAGTGGAGCGCAGTGTGGAATCCCAACCAGTGGAGCTGTCCAGTAACTGTATCCAACCAGTGGAGCTGTCCAGTACTGTATCCCACCAGGAGCATGTCCAGTTGCTGAATCCCAACAGTGGAGCTGTCCAGTGTGAATCCACCGGGAGCTGTCCAGTGCTGAATCCCCAACCAGTGGAGATTTGGAGGTAATGAAAAATACCAACAGTGGAGATATCCAGTGCCGAATCCACTACCAGTAGTAGAGCCGTCCGTGTTGAACTCCAAACTGATCCCACATGGTAGTAATAGGTTAAATAAATTTTCAGTTCTCCTCATCAGAGCTTATATGGAATGACTGTCAACTCATTCGGCATTTGAAAGATCTTCTAAATTTACAGGTTGTCAGATACAGGAAAGGATCTGAGATATTCTGCAGTGCAAAGTTTTAATCTCTGTCATTAGTCTGCTTGTCATGTTGATGGTAAATATCAGGTGTTTTAGTGTTAATATAGATTTTGCTCAAGTGTGTCCTCCAATCTCACAACAAAGGTGTGATGACATGAATCACCCGTACATTCTGTCTTCAATTTTTATAAGTTTTGAAAACAGTCCTCCTCATCATGCCTGTTGTCATTTTTTACAATTTGAGACAAGACAAACCCCGCCTAACATGGTGAACACTACCTGGTGCATTGCAGTTCAAGCAGGATGTTCTCGAGAAGTGACCAATTAGCTTGGATTGTCAAGAAAGAAGTATCAATCAGCCACATAAACTATAACGAAACAGTTCACACGGGTGTAGTGTGTGATAGATGAGATGCAAGGATGGTGGAGCACCCAAAGGCACAGGCAGATGTCACGGAGGAGCTCTTGCATCAGCCACTGGTGTCAATGATGTGGTGATGTTACGGGTGGGACAGACGTTAATCAATACTGAGCACCTCACTTGTGAATGGTACGTGACAAGCCGTTCTTACATGAATAGCAAATACCTATTCATGAGGACTCTGTACAAACAGCACAGACCTAATTTCATCTTACTGTGACGATGTACAAGTGTATCATAATCAAATAGATTAAACAAGTGTCCGTGGGAGTCTGGGGAACGTCACATAGTCTTCTCTTTCTCTAGACCTAAATCTTATTTAAAACCTATGGGTTTGTCATTGCGTAGAGGCTTTTAACTCGGTAACCCAGATGCCTCAATGACCTGGGGGCTGCTGGCCATCATGAGATGAGATTTTTACTGATCCTTTTGAGTAAAAGTAATTCCTGCACCAATCAATTAAAGGTCGGAACGCGAACCACCCACAGAATAGGTGATAAGAGACTGCACAGAATCTATACTGACCAACAGACTAAGGCTACATGCACACGAACTGGGCATACATTCGCAGCGATGGGGAGGAGGAGTATGACCCCCCCTCTCCAAGGGATGACTGGACAGCACGGCCAAACACAGGGGAGAGATAGGAATGTCCTATCGTTTTCCCGTACGGAGCAGTCCGGCCGCAGTGTGCTGACACCTTATGTGCTCTGCACCCGTTGCCCTCTATGAGTTGCGGCACACGTACGTCCCCCCCCCCCCCCGATGTTCATGTGCATGGGGCCCTAAAGGCGTTGTCCGTTGAGTGCAAGTTAGGCCCTATCCGCAGGATTTTGCCGTTGACCTCAGTAATTGCTGCTATCTTCTGTGAATCGTGAGTGAAAACTGACCCATATATGATCACTGCAGTCAGTCTCAGTATGGAGATAATATTATCTCGTTCTGTGGTTTACAAAATTGTGTTTAGCGTTTTTATTTTATAAAAACCGTATTGGGGGGTATTATTCTGAGGTGTTTTTTGTATTATTAGCGTAAAGATGCATCTCATCAGTTGTAACATTCAGATCATGTGAATCTTACTTATATTATAGATACAAGACTTGAATTACACCTGAAACTGTGGCAGATTCCGACCTACATCAGGACCATGATGCTCGTCCTATATCATCAACGGGCTCCACAAAGTACAATGTTTGTATATATAAATATATTTGCATTTATTTTGTAAATCTTTTAAAGTATCATATTAGCATTTTGTATTTGTGTTTAATGTTTCTGTGTTATAGTGTGACATTATTATATACTTTCCTCCTGACACTGAGATATGCAGCACAGAAATGTGTCTGGTGTTAGGGGAGCAGCTAATGCCATGTTACAGTTGGTTAATGATTTGACAAACCAGTGTTATATATATAGATATCACTTTGGGTTTATTTTTAAGTCAAGCATTTGGAAGGAAAGTGCATTTATCATAGCTATAAGAACACGGCTCTTTCACCATCTGCATTTGTTTAAAATGAAATAGAAAACCTTCTATATAAATATTCTGTTTGATCAGAAAATACCAGATGTGTTTCTGTATTCTTAGTGCAGTTTTCTTTCATAGAGACATAAGAGGAAATGTATATGTGTGATTTAGGCCTTAAACGAGTTGACAATAATAATTACAAAAAACCTGGGGGAAGTATAAACTTAACAGGATCACCTATATTATACTCCTGTGGATGTCCCTGTCTGCTGGCTTTCAGAGGTCAGAGAAGTCAAGACTGTGTGACATATGAAGCAGACATGGTCAGCAACCTACAAAATGTATTAAAATTATTTTGGGGTCCTTCAAATATATATGAAAAACCAAAGCTTACAAAAGCATTGACCCAAAAGTTAAAAAAAAAATAAATCACTCAATCTAAGGACTCCATTAGTACAGCGGAGAGGCTTGTGGTGGCAGGACTGGTGATATGGAGAGGACCGGGTCACATTCTGCCCGGAACTGAATTCTCTTCTATCCATTTGCAGGGAAGAAACTAAGAGCCTTTTGGCTTTCCCTATTACTTCTACATTGGTTAGGTTCCAGGAGCGGAAGCTGTGGGAAGTTGTGGGCTGTTTGGGCATGTCTGTGTTGTTACTGTGGCGCTATCAGACTCTTCCGATGTTCCTCTAGCCACTACATCTGGGTTGTTCCCTGTTTGTTGGTTGTAACGATATTGAAGCTCTTTAGTTGCCCGGGCTAATAATGTCACCATTATGATGACAGTGGTTCTTCGTTTGCTAAGGGGTTGCTTTTCGACTCATCCACATGAACATGATTATAAGGAGCTTTAACGGCCATGATGGAATTACTTGTATGTTGATCATTCCTGATAACAAGTCTTTGCTCTACTCCTAGTCCCTGGTGTGAGGTTCTTACTAGTATCTGAGCTTCTCCTGCCTCTATGTGACGGTCTAATTGTCAGGTGTAGATGTTTTCTCCTTCTACATGATCCTCATCATGTCACACATTGTAACACAGGATTTCCATGCCCCCAGTATTCCATACACAGTCTCTGGGGGTCCGCTGTCCCTCCCGTCACTCTCTATATACATCTATCCACATTGTCTATCTATAGCTGTATCTCACCCTCCACAAACATCAAGATGGTGTCTGGCAGTTCTCTGCTGGCTGTGATCTTATTTCTAGTCAGGGTAGGATTGGATCATTCCAGGAGTTGTGTGGAGAGAAATCTATACAGTGGGATCACAATCAATCAGATCAGGATTCTAGGAATAATCCCGAACATTTATCACTAATGACTCTGTCTCTTCTAATCCTCAGGATCCTGTGGATGGGTTGTACTGACCCAGACTCCAGGTTATATCTCTGTGTCCCCGGGGGAGACAGTCACCATCTCATGTACAGCCAGTGCTGGTATAAGCTACAACTTACACTGGTACCAACAGAAACCGGGTAAATCTCCAAAACTTCTTATTAAATTAGCAGATGAGCGATTCACAGGAGTCCCAGACCGATTCACTGGATCTGGATCCGGAACTAATTTTAAATTAACAATCACAGAAGTGACAGAAGACGATGCAGCAGATTATTACTGTCAGCAGTATGATGAATATCCTCTCACACAGTGATACAGAGCCGTACAAAAACCTCCTTCCCCATTATGTTGCTGTAATAAAGTTTCATACACAGGAAACATGAAGAACAGAGCGTTCAGGGGTTCAGGTTTTCGGTTTCATTTGCTATTAAAGGTGCCAAATATGTTATAAAATAGTATAACAGTACCCCTAATAGCCAATAGTCACAGAGCAGCCAGTAGCCAATAGTGACAATGCCCCCAATAGCCTATAGTGACAATGCCCCCAGTAGCCTATAGTGACAATGCCCCCAATAGCCAATAGTGACAATGCCCCCAGTAGCCTATAGTCGTGCTGCACAGTTACCATTTGTCATGGAGATTCAAATATCCAAAGGTCACAGTGCCCCCATTAGCCAATAGTCAAATCAGTCCCCAGTTGCCAATAGTCTCACTGCCCACAGGTACCAATAGTCATAGAGCCCCAATAGCCAATAGTCTTCAGCCCCACAGCTTTTATACTTTTTGTCATTATTACAAATAAAGATATCAGTATAAATATATAGTAGAACAGAGCTCTCACTACTGTTTTTAAAAATTACATTAACCCCTTAGTTGGAGGGGGCAATAATAGTATCTACATTATTATAGATATATTTACACTTTACTGTATATTTTGAGGGAATATATTTTCTGTAATAAATTTATATTGTTGAGATGTTTGTAAATAAAATAATTCTATGTACAACAATTATTATGTATCACATTATCTGCTTGATTGGGATATTTAGGACAAGCTTAATGAGCGTTTCTTCACAGGATACAGTATCTCACCCAGAACCTAAAGTCAACATCATGTACAGTGAGAGTCTCCTCCATTCAGAAGGGACATAAAACCCAGCATTTCATGTAGAAATAGCACACTGCCCTATCTATTGCAGCTAGCGTGTCATAGCTAACGTTTTGCGACCAGCTTACAGGCAACATATACATACGTGTGAATGGAGCTTTACTCTTGTACTTGTTGGTTAAACTATGAATGCTTGATGTTAATGTCTAAATCCTAATGAGAACACAAATGCACATAGATGCCTTATTTTGGCTTAGATATCTTAGATATAGGGATGAGTGGACACGTTCCGTTTGGAGAGTTAGGGCCAAACCCGAACCTGGAGCCGCAATTAAAAACCGTGATGTAATCAAGGAGGGGGGCTCCTGGGGAAATTCCCAAGCGCACATCTGGTGAAAATTAAAAGATTAACACCTGTGATCACTGTCAGGTGTACCAACCAGGTAAGTCCAAACACCAAAGTTCTGGCTGAAGTCCAGCTATGGGACCACTAACCCGCAATGTTGGCACGGAACTTTACTTACATAGTACTGAAGGTGAAATATATTTGGCAAATGGTAACAACACTGTGGCAACAATAATAGCTTAGATCTTTCTTAGATCTTCAAAAGTATTCGGCCTCTTGAACTTTTATATCTTCTGACACAATTCAGGTTTCAAACATAAAGATATAACAATTTTATTTTGGTGAAGAATAAAAAGTGGGACACAATTGTGAAGTGAAACAAAATATATTGGATATTTTAAACTTTTGTAAAAAAAAAAAAAAACGATAAACTGAAATGGGGGCGTGCAATATTATTGGCCCCTTAAGTTTGGCCCATTTTGCTGAAATTACAGCTGCGAGTTCCTTGGGGTATCAGGTCTCTATCAGTTTTGCATATGAGAAATTGGAATTCTTTCCCATTCTTCCTTGGAGAGAGCTGGAGCTCAGGGAGGTTGGATGAAAGCTTTTTGAACAGCAGTTTTCACCTCTTCCACAGATTCTCAATTGCATTCAAGTCATTGTGACTTGGCCGTTTTAACATTGGATACGGTTATTTGTAAACCTTCCTTGTAGATTTTGCTTATGTTTGGGATCATTGTCTTTTGGAAGATAAATCTCCGTCCGAGTCTCAGGTCTTCTGCAGACTCTAACAGGTTTTCTTGCAGACTGGTCCTGTATTTGGCTCCATCCATCTTCGCATCATATTTTAACCATCTTCTTATCCTGCTATAGAAAAAACCCAAAACCATGATGCTGCCACCACCATGTGTGACAGTGGGGATGGAGCCACCACCATGTGTGACAGTGGGGATGGAGCCACCACCATGTGTGACAGTGGGGATGGAGCCACCACCATGTGTGACAGTGGGGATGGTGCCTCCACCATGTGTGACAGTGGGATGGAGCACCACATGTGTGACAGTGGGGATGGTGCCACCACCATGTGTGACAGTGGGGATGGAGCCACCACCATGTGTAGACAGTGGGGATGGTGCCACCAACATGTGTAACAGTGGGATGGTGCAACACCATGTGTAACAGTGGGGATGTGCCGCCACCATGTGTAATAGTGGGGATGGTGCCACCAATGTGTAACAGTGGGGATGGTGCCGCCACAATGTGTGACAGTGGGATGGTGCCACACAAGGTGACAGTGGGATGGAGCCACCACCATGTGTGGACAGTGGGGATGAGCGCCACCTCCATGTGTGACAGTGGGGATGGAGCCACCACATGTGTGACAGCGGGGATGGTGCCACCACCATGTGTGAAAAGTGGGGATGAGCCACCACCATGTGTGAAAGTGGGGATGAAGCCACCACCATGTGTAACAGTGGGGATGGTGCCACCACCATGTGAACATTACGGATGGTGCCCCCCCCCCATGTGTGACAGTGGGAATAGTGTATTGAGGGTTATGAGCTGTGTGGCTTTTACGCCAAACATATCGCTTGGAATTTGGCTAAAAGTTAGATTTGGATTCATCTGTCCAGAGCACCTTATTCCACGGGGGGGGGGGGGGCTCCCCAGTGGCTTGTGGCAAACTTTCAAGAAGACTTTTATGGATATCTGTGAGAAATGGCTCTTCTTGCCTCTTCCATAAAGGGGATTGTTGTCTATGGACAGAATCTCCACCTCAGCTGGGTCTCTGCAGGTCACCCAGAGGGATCATGGGCCTTTGGCTGCATCTCTGACAGTCTTCTCTTTGTTACGATGAAAGTTTAGAGGACGGCCGGGGGGTCTTGGTAGATTTGCAGGGTTTCATGTTCCTTCCATACAATATGATGATTGCACAGGGCTCTGGAAATGTTTAAAGTTGTAAAATCTTTTTGTATCCAAATCCAGCTTTAAACTTCTCCACAACAGCATCAGGACCTGCCTGGCGTGTTCCTTGGTCTTCATGATGCAGAACCCTGATACTATCACAGAGCAGGTGGATTTATACGGAGACCTGATTACACACAGGTGGGTTATATCATATCATCATCAGTCATTTAGGACATGGATCCTTCGGAGATCAGAGACTCAACTTCTGGAGGGAGTTTCTGCACCAAAAGTAAAGAGGCCAAATTATAGTACAAACCCCATTTTCAGTTTTTATTTTTACCACGGTTTAAAATATCCAAAAAAAAAATCACAATTTTGTCCCACTTGTTGTTGATTCTACACCAAAAAAATACTATTTTATATTTATGTTGAAGCTGAAATGTGGCAAAAGACAGAAAAGTTCAAGGGGGCTGAATTTTGCAAGACACTATATACTGTGATAAAGTAAAGGTTCATATATGTATGTAGTGAATATAGGTTGTCACTGTGTCACTGCCTGTTGGACCTGACAATCACTGCTAGTTTTAATGACCACTGTGCTCATCCAGTGTAAACTAGAACAGGATCATAGTCTATGAGGATCACTGAAAGCAAATCAGCGGTAAAGTCACTTCTAGAATAGCATTGAGACAAGCCGCACAATTTACTGCACTAATCCTGCCTTTTAGGCCCTTGTATTCAACATATTTTGTGTTGTAACAACAATCACAGAATTTAGGATGTGGTGATAATAGAGGTTATTACATACACTGAAACATCTTCCTTCACAGCATCAGTCCATAGCGCTCTCTATCGATCCATCATCTGAATTACATACAATTCATGCAATGTGGGAATATCTCTGAGCTATAAGACATGAATAGTGTCAATAGCTCGATAAAGAGAGCTGCAGCTTTCAAAATGCATAAGAGCCAAACAATAGTCTTCATATATCTTCCATAATGCCAAGCCTACTTATGGCAATGGTGGGCTGAGACAAGGGTTAAAACATTAAGTGTTTTTAGCGAGCTGCCGCTCATTACCTCCGTCAGCGTCGGATTCTCTGACAGCTATTAACATTTCTTGTGTGAATTATCCCCATTTTGACTTAGTTCTGACATTGCTCTGTTACCTGACTATCCCTGTATTTATGATTTTGGTACAGCGTCACCATCTTGTTCTGACTTGTACGGTTATAATTCCCTGGTTAGTGATTTTATCCTGATGCACATTCCAAGATTTGATTCAATTGGGCGACTATGCTTTGGTATCTTATCTTATTTAGTGTGGGGAATGTCATCCAGTTGGGGGGCTGTTATTTAGGGTTGGTCATCAAACTTTTTAAAAAGCTGTTTCTTTGTGATACAAATATCTGGATATGTCCATCCAAGAATAAAGGTAAAGAAGAAACCATCGTTATCGACAGCGCATCCATCTACTGAGATCTGCAGAAAGCAGTGAGATTTCTCTTTCCCTATAAAAAGGACTGATGAGATTTGCATCTGTTTTACATGTTAGTTATTTATAACCTCGTCTCTCTTCTTATATAAACCTTCAGTGTGAGACCAGTGATCTGTGACGGCTGTGAAGATGATTTCTCTGACATATCTGCTGTGTGTCCTCTGTCTATATGTTCCAGGTATTGTATTATTCACCACCTGGATAACATTTACGGATGAGAAACATATCAGGAATGATAATCATGGAAATAAAGTTACTGTGGCTGTAAATGTTTGTTTGTAGCTATTAGAACTTACTTTTATGTATCGTATAGAATGTAACTTTACCATATGACTTGTCTGACCAGGATCTCATGGATCGCGTGTGATGACCCAGACTCCAGGTCACATCTCAGTGTCCCCGGGAGATACAGTCACCATCTCATGTAAGGCCAGTGCTGGTATATTTCACTCTACCTGGAAGTACGATGCATTAGCCTGGCTACAACAGAAACCAGGACAACCGATAAAACGATCATGTATAAAGTCAGTGAACGACCATCAGGAATTCCAGAAGATTTCAAGGATTGGATCCGGGACGGACTTCACCCTGACAATCAAAGGATGTAGAGAAGAGGATGGAGCAGAATATTACTGTGCCCAGTACGGTTCTATCCCCTCACACAGTGATACAGAGCCGTACAATCACCTCCTTCTTTCTCTGCCATGTAAATACGCGTAACTACAGAACATGACCACATACAGCAGATGACAATGTGTACAAAGTGATTTTACACCTTAATTCAGCCTCATTGCCTTTAAACAGATGATACCTGCAGTTTTGAGCAGGGCTAAATTGTATCCATCATGGCGCGATGAACCTCCCTAAATGTCATCTCCATGCGCACCACTGGCAAGTTATGCTGCCGTGTGTCCCACTGATTTAAAGTCAATCTACCAGCAGGATGAAGGATTGTAAACCCAGTACACTGACATACTGGTGTGTGCCCCCTTTATTAGCTTCTTAGCCTTGTTTTACAAAAAAAAGTTGTTTCAATTGTGCAAATGAGCCTAAGGGGCTCCAGGCTCCATTACATCTATGGAGCTCGGAGGTCCTCCAGGATCATTTGCATAGTTTCTACCACCTTCCTTTTGTGAAAGCGAGAGCAATTGGAAGCTAAAATAAAAGTAGATGCTGCCAGAGGGGGCGGCACCACAGTAAGCCAGTGTACTGGGTTTACATCATTCATCCTGGTGGTAGATGTCCTTTAAATACTGCTGGAGACTTTGGCAGAGGCTTTTTAAACAGTTAATATCACAATCGGTGCCAGCGCTGATCACAGACATTAGCAACGTGGGGTTTGAGCCGAATTCTAATGAAGTTATGGGCCGGGTGGCTCAACAATTCTCCTCAACAGTTTAGATGTGCTCAGGAATAAGGCCTGGATAGCAGAAAAGACCAAAAGTGGGGTCACAATCCTTCTGTTCTACTAAAATGAATGTGTTGTTAGTTTAAAACAAGTCAATAAAGAAATTCATAGAAAGTAATTCATAAAAAAAAACTTTCATAAAACCATTCATAAGAAAGTTGTAGGAGCAGAGAGATGCCAAACTGAGGACAGGGTAGAAACACGGCTCTGATTACTCTCTGTGATACTAACGGCTCGTGCACCGTGTGACTTACATAACTAGGGATATAACAAGCGTGCCCTGTGGTGAATTCACAGACCAGGGAATATAACAAGCTGTGCCCGTGTGACATCACATGGACCAGGGATATAACAGCTGTGCCCTGTGTGACATACATGACCAGGGATATAAAGAGCGTGCAACTGTTGTGACATCACATGACCAGATAAAGAGCCATGTATGACCAGGGTTAAAGGAGCGTTGCACCTGTGTGACATCACATGACCAGGGATATACGAGCCGGCACCTGTGTGAATCACATGACGAGGGATATACTAAGCCGTGCACCTGTGTGACATCACATGACCAGGGATATACTAAGCCGTGCAACCTGTGTGACATCACGCCACTTTTACACCTAAATAAACTTGATGGTTATGTTATATAGAATTGTTTCGCTAAATTCCTTCCACATCCAATCCCTTCCCTTCCTTGGTTGAACTTGATGGACAAGTGTCATTTTTCAACCCTAAAATTGTAACTATGTAACTTATATTGACCCACTTACCTATTTTGCTATTTGCTCTGTAAATTAGTTATCATTTCGCGATTATTGCTCACAAGACACTGGAAGTCGTCTAAGGTTCCAACTAGGGAGGAGATGATTTCCGAAATAAATATGTTTATGCTATGAATAGACATTATTGTATAACTAGTTTCTAAATCAGCCAATTAGGAAGATTTCGGAACCATAAAACACTCCCAGTGTTTTCCATCTGATTCACTCTCAATATTGTATATTGTACATACTCTGGTACGATCCCTGATACAGGGGCGGCGCAGTACTGGGCATACCGGGAAGTGCCGGGGCCCAGATAGAGGCTATATGGCATGTACATAAGGAATGATAGAGGGTTGAGGGGGTTTTATATTATATAATGATATAAACACATGATTGGTGATGAAACTAGGGAAATTTGGGGAACAGGAGACTGTTTTAGTTCTGAATTTTAATGACCACACCTGAGTTCATTACAAAGCAGCCAAATGAGGCTCTGCCGCCCAGGGGCCTACAAAAACCTGGAGCCGACCCTGCCTGCTACACATAATAGATCTTGTTATTCATACCTACACTGATACATAATACTAACTGATTTCATGGACGAGCGTGTTTCAGTTACACAGTCAGGGACTTATGGTAACCGGCCATGATTGACCTGTACTGTACATTGTGTTCGTGTAATATGTATACTGGAATACACACAGTAAATGATCGGTGCTGCAATACTCTTTTGATATGTGTGATGAGTCTTTCTTTATGATATTTGTACAAATGTTGATTACGTTATAAATAAAACAATTTGAAACAAAATTCGGATTACCCAAGTTCAGCCAATTCTAAATTGTGTCCATCCAGACCCCCAGAATTTTAACTGTTTAAATGCTTCCTGCTATATTGTCAGTGCTGAAGAGTAGGGGGAAGGGAGACAGTTATAACAGCCTGTAAAGCCAGATCACAGAGGGGCTAAGGTAAGATCTCAGGTTCAATGGAAAAATTTAATAGTTGATTTTAGGAGGAAGGAGGCCATGGATAATGATTCAAGAAGATCCCCGCAGTCCCGGTGCCTGGATCTATGAGTAATATCCTGGTTTTATCAGGAGGATAAAATTAGGTTATGCGCCATACACAAATTGTATGTAAATTATTTTATAATGTTCAGTCATTAAAGCCTGGTCATCAAGACATCTCATAGATAATTTTAATTATAAGTTTTATATGAACCTAAGAAGAGACATATAAAAAACAAAAGTAAATAAGTAAATGCAAACATCTTCATATCTGTTCATGAAAAAAGAATGGTAGAGACAATGGGGCAGATTATCAAGTGTCTGAAAGTCAGAATATTTCAATTGCCCATGGCAACCAATCACAGCTCCCTTTAAAATATTCATGAGCACTGGTGAAATGAAAGCTGAGCTGTGATTGGTTGCCATGGGCAAATGGAAATATTCTGACTTTCAGACTGATTGATAAATTTGCCCCAATATCTGTGATATATAGAGAAGTATCAGGTGATTGCATGTGATATTGTGTCATCAGGGGTCTCTCCCAGTGATTCCAGTGTATATAGGAGACATCTCTATAGTCTGTGCTGTCACTCCAGAGACATAGAGATGCTTCTCAGGGGCTTCTGCTGTGTGTCACTCCTAATCTCTATTATGGTGAGACTTACTGACACAGTGTAGCCATATATTACAGTATGATAGAAATACATCCATGTCTCCTCTTATTTATCCTCAGGATCTGTGGAGAGATTGTCTGACCCAATCTCCAGGTTATATCTCCGTGTCCCCGGGGGAGACAGTCACCATCTCATGTACAGCCAGTGTGGATATAGGAGACAACTTACACTGGTACCAAAGAAACCAGGAGAACGGCCACAGCTTCTTATATATGGGCAACAGCAGATACACAGGTAGTCCCAGACCGGGTCACTGGATCTAGCCGGAGCTAATTACCAAGAAGTGACAGAAGACGATGCAGAGCAGATTATTACTGTCAGCAGAGTGCACAGTTCCTCTCACACAGTGATACAGAGCCGTTAGAAAAACCTCCTTCCTCATTATCAGCAGAAAGGGTTTATGTTATAGAGAAGAAGCTCGGATGGACGTCTAACGTGGTGCAGCCTCTTCTCAGTCACGTCTTCCTCTTGGTGTTCAATCCTTAGTAAATCATCAGAAAGATGGAAGCTCATGGAACAGTAATGATTATTGCTTCTAGGGTGTCCTCACACGCGTCATACTTCTTCATAGTAACTAATTGTAGAAGTTCTGGATGTCATGAGACTCTCAACTGAATGTCACAGCTTTGTTTCTAATAAACTTACTATCCAATAAAAGTGAGAGGGGACAAACGCCCATTGTTCTCGTGAAGAATATTTTTTTTTACTTAGGTTTTGCTTGTTTTAGGAAATATCCCAAAGTGGTGTAAAACGCTCTGGGTCTATGATGGGGAATTCATTTAGAGAACACGTTGCCCAAACTACAAAACAATAACCACTATTCACCACAAAGTGCAAACAGGGCAATTTAGAGAGTAACTATTGATCCCTGGAAATGGGTCGTGTCCTGGGGACACCAATACAGTAGAAAGAAAGTTGGGAAAAATCAGTATCATTGTAGTTTCCCTCTAAGGTCCCCCGAACAGGAAGAATTGTGGGGCCCGGAGTAGAAGCTCCATGGAAATCTTCCTCTGTCCAGACCTTCCTTCCCTCGTAGTCATGGACAGCTCAGGATGTGTGACTGAAAATAGTGGTGAATGCGGCACATCCTGGGCTACAACAGACTGCAGGAGGGAGAACATGAGCTCTGTCTGGAGGAACTATGTGCGGGGGAGTGACCAGTCTGACACTTGAAGGCTTGGAGGCACATTAGCACCCGTGCCAAAGGTTTGACAACCACGCTGTGGTTGAGGTATAGTGTGGAGAAGCGCTTAGTCTTAGTGTTTACTTGGTTTAGAAATAATCTGTAACATTAATACTAATGCTCCAGATTGTAACTGGACACATCTAAGTTTCAAATTCCTAATCTGCATTGAATGTTTGCGCGTTACCCATAGTCCTCAACATCCGGAGCTCACAGTCCCAAACCAGTCCTTCTGTTTGATCTTCACAAGTTTACAAAATATATACAAACTAAACAACTACCAGCTCCGGGGCACTAGCAGACCTTGGGGCTTGCGATGGAGCAGTGGACCCCGGTAAGCTGAGCGGGGAGGTCCGATTCACAAGAAATACCCTGTACACGCCGCACTCAAGCGGGACCACGGAGAGGAAGGAAACTCTGATCGCGGGTGGGTGTTAGAGGTGGGTGTCGGCTATAATAATAGCGGACACCCGTAGCTTCTGGTGCGGCTTGTTTGGAGTCAGCGCCAGAAAGCTTGACGAAATAGTACTGACAAATGCGGGAACGCACCTCATGCCATGCAGTTACATTAAGTCAAATGTTGGTAGGGGATTTATAAAGGAGATTTCATACCCTGCCTGAGGGGGCTAGTTGTTAATTGGGTTAAAATCTGGTGACTGGACAAGTGCTGTGTCTTAACTCAAATGGTTGAGATCTGTGATTGGTGTGGTGGTAGTGGAGGGGTCGCTGGGTGTAAAAACAGCAAACCTCAGACTCGACCCATTGGGAAAAAAAATGGTCAAATAGTTTAGTGGAAGATTTTTACTACCAAACATCATTGTTAGTTTTTCAGTAAATGTGAGGTTTCTCAAATTTCCGGGGGTTTGTTTCCATTTGATGGGTCTGACATTTTTGCCATCAAGGTTTAGGTATTCCTGTTGGTTCATGTGAACTGTTTTTGTTACTGAGCACTCGCCCGTCTTTCTTGTGTACAAATTTAGATGTTTTGTACTATATGTGTATCTTGTGACAACTAACACCTTTCTACTTTGGCAGTCGGGTGGTTTTGGCGCGTGAAATATATGTATTATAATACATATTACACTTCACCCTACGAGTCTTTTGAGTGTTCTGTTGTTACACTTTTAAGTGCTTTTGTGTATTGTCGGTCTGTGTTTAACTGTGTGTAATAATAAAGCTTTGAATTATTGAGGTGTTTATGACGCAACTTTTTCTCAATTGTCAAATGATCTGTAAACATTTATACCGTTTTAGTTTTTGCACAAGCTTGAAAGGAAAGTACAGAAACAGCAGATGGAGCTCAAGGATTGTGAGAAGAAGTTCAGGATCTTCTGTTCTCTCATAAACACGTGCAGAGTGACATATATTACATATGGGATTTACGTTATTCATATGTAACTATTGTCTCCAGTATAAAACATCTAAAGCACGAGAGACGGAGAACAGGGAGAGGAAGTCTCTACTGAATATCCAAAAGCCTAAAGAATAACTGTAAAGTTTTTTTTTTTTTTTTCCACAAAATCAATAGCCCCTGGGATGTATAACAACTTTGCCTATTATCTTTGTTACCTACACCAGCAGTTTCTTTGCTACACTCTCAGATTATCTCAGTGATGAAGTACCTCCTCTCCCTGCCTGTGCCCTTTAGTCTGTCCTGTAAATCATTATATGGTCTCACAGGAGGGGAGGGACTGCTGACTCACAGAGGAGGAGGTCATGTGACAGAGCTCTCTGTGTAGAAGCAGAGCTGAATACAGAGAATAGTTTGGTACAAGATTTCCCCTGTCCCTGATCAGTCCCTCAATTCTGGTCTGTGATCCACAGAACTTTCTCTGTCTCTCTCTTCACCTATGCTGCACCTCTTCCAGATCATGCTTGTTCCATAAAATCAAATTTGAAACTACGTGTAAATTTTCTGTATAAAGTAAAGGAGGAAGAGAGTTTAACAGAGAAGTCAAGCTCTCTCTTCCTCACAAAGTCCTCTTCAATACAATTGATGGTCCTGCACCCAGAGACACCACTAAACCAGGTCTCTTGAAGTCTGGTGCATGATGTAAGTCATGGGAGGAGGTGTGTTTAGAGGCAGGGAGAGTTTGAATTCACTGTTAAACTCTCCGCCCTCCTTGAAGATATATACCCATTTACATTTCACTTCAAATTTGAAAGAAGGTAAGGTGTAGCGTGCTAGACAACTACTGGTAGTAGGTTTTAGGCCAGTTCTGATGAAGGGTCCCTTTAAAGATTTCGTGCCAATACCAAAAGTATCAGTGGCATTTGAAGAGTTAATGCCATCATCATTGCAAGCACTGAGGTTCTTGAGGTCTGTGAGACCTGAGCCCGCAAAGTTAGGCACAAACCAGAACTTCGCGGTTCAGTTTCGCTACTAGTCTTGGTTAAAGATTTGTCTTCTCTCTCCTAAAGCAGGGCGGCACCAGCAGGGCATACTGGGCAAGTGCCGGGGGCCCAGAGCTGATGGGGGGGGGCAACTAAAGGCTGACATAAGGATTCCATTGGGGTGAGGGGCATGATCTAGTATTTTGTTTCTCAATTTTCAATCAAGGGGCCCACGAGGTCTGGCGCCCATGGTCCTACTGAAACTGAGCCGACCCTGCTCACTATGCGAAATATTTGTGTCCAGACCTTTACTGAGTAACTTATCTTTTTTTGGATCTGACAGGGAGTTAGTCTTGATATGAAAGTTTGTATTCCAAAGGTTTATTAATGCATGAGGTGTATATAAAAGGGGAGACTACTACTCTCACAAATATTATAACATGTATTCCTCAAGTATTATAAGCTGTGTAAGATAAACGGACTGTAATTTCCAGCAAACTTCTATTATCTATATCCATTTATGCCATTTCTTGAGAAAACCCAATCTTAATCCTACGCTAATGACACTTAATACAACTGCTTGTCACCCCATCGTCTTTTAGGGGCTCTTTAAAACATACAGGTGGCGCAACACAATTCTGTTGAGTCAATAAATGTGTTACAAACTCCGACTAAGCTGTAACACCCCCCTTTAGGTGCACATTTTTTTTTGTTGGACAGCAGTGCTGGGAGGAGGGTGAGACAGTGTAAACAGCCATATGAAGCAGCAACAGTTATAAAAAATGATGAAAAAATTTTGCTTATGAAAATATTATAAAATTTAATGATTACTGTACATGTTACTGCTCAGCCAGCAATGTGTGATGCAATGTCACCTTAATCAATATTTATGGATAGAGATTTAATTCTACCGTATTTGGACGTTCCTGAAACATCTCCTGTAGCGGAAGAGGTGTATGAAGAGGGCCAGAGGAAACCTATACCCTACGGCCGTACAGTTCCTTAAAAAGGTATAATTAAAAACATCATCAAAAGTTACAAAAAATGACACCACACACATTCGTAACACTAAGTATGAAAAAGTAATAGCGACAGAAGAAAGGAAAGGGAAGAAGTTTTTTTGTACATGGAGGTTTTACAAATTGTTATCTCCCATGATAATGTAGACCCAAAGAATAAAGTAGATGTGGTTTGGGGCGCACAGTTTTTTTAGCTGGGGGCTCCTATATTCAGTATATCAATTATTCTTCTCTAAAGGAACACAATGCACAAACTGAGGGCTAAATGATGATATCATCCCCTGATAAACAAGTCTTCTGCTACTACTCCCTAGTTCCCTGGTCTGCGGTCTTACTGGTAGTTTGATCTCTCCTCTGCCTCTCTGTGACAGTCTTCATTGTCAGGTGTTCAGATGTTTTCTCCCTCTACATGACTCCCTCATGTACACATTGTAACACACGGATTGTCCATGTCCACCAGTATTCCATACACAGTCTTGGGGGTCGCTGTCCCCCCCCTGTCACTCTCTATATACATCTCATCCTGACACTTGTCTAATCTTATAGTCTGTATCTGACACTCCACAAACATAAGATGGTGTTCTGGACAGTGCTCTGTGGCTGTGTCTTCATTTCTATTCAGGGTGAGAGATTCGGATCATTCCAGGATGTGTGGAGAGAAATCTATACAGTGGGATCATTCATCAGATTCAGGATTTCTAGGAATAGACTCACAGACATATCACTAATGACTATGTCTCTTCAATCCTCAGGATCCTGTGGAGGGATGTGTGACACCAGACCCAGGTTATATATCTGGTCCCCGGGGGAGACAGTCACCACTCATGTACAGCCAGTGCTGGTATAGGCAGCTACTTAGCCTGGTACCCAACAGAAACCAGCGAGAACGGCACAGTCTCTTATCTATAGTGCAAGCTACAGTAAAACAGGAGTCCAGCCGGTTCTCTGGATCTGATCCGGAACTAATATAAACTGACCAATAAAAGTGAAGAAGACGATGCACGCAGATATAATTCAGCAGGGCTATAGCCCGTCCTATCTAACACAGGGTACAGAGCCGCACAAAAACCTCCTTCCCATTATGTTGCTATGAAAACTACAATACACGATTAAAACACATACGGTTAATCATCAGTAGTTGGTGGCGTAGATCTTTCTGTGGGGCTTTTGTCTGTAATAATAGGAAGATGCAGTATTGTCAATGACACCATGAGCACAAATGTGCCCAAACTTAACTTTCCTTGGTTCGACAAAACGCTATTGCTATTTCTAACAAAACTACACAGAACATAATGGACTGGTTACTCCAGAACCTCGGTGCAGATGATAACCGCACAATACAGTATCGGGTTTCTTTTTAAAATTACAATAGTTTGATCTCAAATAGACAAACGCTGGTGGGTACAGGACCTCTTACAAGAGGTACAGGCTTAATGGTTAATGAGTTATACCAGAGGGAATTGAACTTAGTGGGAGGAATTTTGTGTACGTTGTCACCATAAGGTTGTTTCTTAGAAGTCCCTCTGAATCTCCTCTCTGCAATGGTTTCAAATTGTACAACAAAATCAGTTTAAAATAACTAGCCATGATTACAAAGCCGCCCCACACCTGTCCCCCTCCATATATCTATGAATAATCTGACAATAATGCCACACATAATCTTGCTCCTCTCAGGCCTTTCAGTACATTCGCATCTCTCACAACAGTCTCCAGGACTTCCCCTGGCATCTCACCATCTTGGGAAAACATCTGCAAGTATTCTTCACAACATATTGTTCTTGGATCTATACTAAGTGAAGAACACCTGGTCGCACGCGGTAGTTGGATAGTTAGGCAAGATGTGTCGGGGGGAACATCGGCAATTGGTTCTTCACGTGTTCTTTCAATGTGTTCTCTCTGAAAACATCGCAAACATATGGCAATGTGTTCTTCACGTATTCTTCAATGTGTTCTTTCAGTGAAAAATGCTGGGCCTCCCATTGACTTCATTGGGCTCGTTATTCGAGACGAGCACTCGAGCATCTGGAAAGATTGTCTCGAATAACAAGCACTACGAGCATTTTAGTGCTCGCTCATCTTATAAATATATTGTAATTTTACTACCGATTCTGTAAAGTCTGCCATTGAGCACATTGTTACAATACAGAATTCATGAAAAGATCTAGCAGTCTCGATGAGGCTGTCATGAAAACAGATTGGTGTTCCTCTGATGACTTACTGATCACAAACCCTTATAAAGAAGGTTCAGCATTTAACCTCTTCCATACAACCCCTATGTAAATAATGGTTATAGTG
Organism: Engystomops pustulosus; assembly: GCA_019512145.1. Classification (NCBI taxonomy): domain Eukaryota; kingdom Metazoa; phylum Chordata; class Amphibia; order Anura; family Leptodactylidae; genus Engystomops; species Engystomops pustulosus. Next base: position 12,775,726 of record CM033641.1, read on the forward strand.
GTGTTCATAGGGTTCTAGATTTGTACGAGTAAATGGCTTGTCTTCATGTATGTCTGAAGATTTTCTTATATTGTCTCTTACTTCTGTTCTAGATGAGATCTGTACACTGTAGAGGTCACCTTGTGTCAGGTGCAGAGAAAAAAGTCATGATAAATTCAGCAGTAGCAGAGGGCTGCTGACAAATTAAGGTGTTTGTGCTCTTAGCCTACAAAGACATCTTATAAAATTATAAAAGTAAAAAATAATAAAAGTTTGAAATGTTGGACCAAATCGGGAATCTGAGGCAAATTAAACTGGAGAATAATTCTCATTAAAAATCTGAAATCAACAGATATAATGTCGTGATCTCAACACTAAGACCGTGTTTGTTCTTAAGTGAATTTGGTATGTAATTCGAAAACTGTATATTTTAAATTGTTAGATCCGGACAAAATATTGTTTTGGCCCAGTGATGGACATTGGAGTTAAACATTTTTTGCGGTTAATTGGACCAAGGTATTATCAATAAAGCTTCCTTACAGACCCCTACAGCTGCTCATTGCAATAGGGGTCCTATAGTAAATCCTGAGAGCTTCACCAGAGGTAACAGGGGGCAGGAGGGGGTCCGTCTTAAAAATATGGGTATTCTGTAAGTAGGGTTGTCCTTAAGTAGGGGACCACCTGTACATGGATGTCATCTACTAGCCGTGTTTCTGTCTGCACAAGCACAATACACACACAGAATCAGGCCCCCGACAGAAATACACATGTACAACCGATATCCTACAGGGGGCGAGGGGAGGAATCATCAAACATTTAAGCGGAAAGAAAAAAAAAAAATGTTTGCGTTTGTTTAGAACAAACCCAAACAGTCTCTTATGCTGGTGGGATGTGCAATATTCCAAAAATCTGAATCCCTTATATGGTTTGCCACCAAATCCTTAGATCCATAACTTTTCCATTCTGTAAGAAAAGCCTCTTAAAAATTTCATACACCTCCAACCTGACATGAAATACACATAATGGGGCCCATTACCAAGGAGATGTAAACTTCTTTTGTCGGAGGTTCGCCCTTTTTGGGGGGTTTGAGCGGCTTGGACCGATATGTAACATGGGGTTTGCGCTTGGGATTGTGTCGAACAAAATAGGGATTTTCTACAGCCGCACTGCTTCCTGCGACAACACAATCGCGGGGGTGGCGGGCGGTAGGAAGATCCAACTGATTCGGACATGAGCGCGGATTTAACTTTCAAATTGTGTTGTAGAAGACAATGCACTTACATGCACCAGGAAGAAGAAGGTGAACTTCGGCGGACCGGAAGCAGGGAAGCAACACATGTTGGATATCGGTGCGCACGATTCTTAGCAAATCGCGGCGGGCACCGGGCACATGCACTTTATGTTATGTGAATCAGCGACGGGTAAGGTATTGGCCTCTGTGTTGATAATTTAGTACAGATGTATCCAGAAGTCAGTGAGATTTCCTCGGTGCTGTATCCGCTGAGATGCTAATAGTGCATCTACTTTGCATACTGCTTCCTATACTGTATTCCCCATAGATATAAACATATGATGTCGGAGGTCATACTCTGGTCTGTGAGGCTCAGACGTGACGGTTCTCTAACATACTGCTATGGTCCTGTGTCTTCTCTTCTCAGGTTACGTCCTATGGACAAGGGGGAGATTAGTTACAGTTAGGTTATATATTAGAAAATCGATAACATATTCAGATCATTCTTTTGATGTAAGAAAATTGAGATAAGTGAGAATATTGAGCTAATTTGTACATTTGCAAAAAATCTTATTTTCTATGACACCATCTATTTGATCAGGATCTTTCAGGAAAGCTGTGATGACCCAGACCCCGGAGTATATCTCAGCGACCCGAGAGATACGGTCACCAGTCTCATGTGCCGCAAGTGAGAGCGTATACCATACAGTATGGAAGTAAGATGCATGGCCGGCTGCACAGAACACGGAAAACTCCAAATAAACATAATATATTAAAGTGTTCTGAACGAGAAAGGAATCCCCGGATTTTATTGGATCTTGGATCTGGACTGATTCGTCTACAATTAAAGAGTGAAAGAAGACGATGAAGGAGATATTATGGATGCAGTATAGAACCATCACACGACCAGTGATACAGGCGTAGAAAAACCTACTTCCCTTTTATCTTCAGTGTTACAGGAGCTATGAGAATGACCAAACGTTATACCGAGAACATTGTCCTCATGTTCTGAAAAAATAATAAGCAAAGGTTGAGTAAACTTACTGGAACTACAGCTAAACTGTGAGAGCTAGAGAATACTGAGTCCTAAGTGTCTTATGAAAACACGTGTGTGACGATGCCTTAATATCTTATCATAGGAGTTAATAGAATCGATCGTTTTGTAACATTGTTTTCCTAAGTGACCACTGTCCTTAGTGATGATGTGCCGGGGGCTGTGACGGCCGCAATGTCTTGGTCCACAAAAACAGTAACGTTCTGAAGATGCTTGGTAAGAACATGTCAGGGTCAAAGAAAACAGAAGCCAAAAATGTCACAACCTCTCGTATTCTATTTTCCAGGTTTCAAAAAGTGACAATAAGTGGAACCAAAGTACAAAAATGTAACAACACGTGGAAAGAAGATAGCGGAGGGATATCCACCCACCACTCTCTTTATCCCTGCCATTTCAGTCCCTGCCACTCTCCAACGACCATTCTCCCCTACCCTGACTCCAGTCCTTCTCTCCCTCCCCTCCTTCCAACAGTCTTTTCAGAGCCCTCCTCAGCTGTGCTGTTAGCGTAATTTCACATAGTATACGTTTTCTTTGCTGTTCACTTAACTTTCTCTACTAACCTAGTTCATTACCCTACTTAGCTCCCGCAAGCACTGGCTCCATATTTCTTCCTCCTTTCTCCGTTCTCCCCTGCCTGTGCCCATTTCCTTTGCTTCTACACGTGGTCTCGTATACCAACAACAATCCCTCCCCACACTTCATGCTTCCCCCCATGCGTACGCATCCTCCCATCTTTCCCCTCCTCTCCCCCCATCCACCTTACCTATTCCCATTATACTCCCGTCCCTTTTACTTGCCAATAATTCTCCCTCTCTTTCTTTTACTGCTTCCCCCCTACTCGCCAACGTGAATTACTTTTAATGGCTTTTGTCATCAGATATTCTATTACAACAAAGTTGTAAAATAAAATATATAATAAATAATTCTTTAGGAATATAGGGGCTACAGATTACGCAGCGCTACAACCGAACTTGACATAATTCGTCCCTGTCCCACTGGGGCTCAATAGATAGAAACGAAAAGGGGGGTGGAACGTCTGCCCCGCTTAGCCACCCAACGCCCCTCCATCAGGTCCAACCTCCACTCAGAAACAGGTGGGAGGAAAACCAGGGAGGACCAAGAGGAAACCTAACGCAAACATGGGAGAGAGAACATTAACAAACTCTTCGCAGATGTTGCCTGGGACTGAACAGGTCCCCAGCATGCAAGGCGAAATGCTAACCACTAAGCAATGTGGCATTTTTAAAGTTCTTATGTGGTTCTCGGTTCATAATTGTAGTGATGAGTGAATAGGAGGACCTGACAAACATGATCTGGTGGTCCACCGTCAGTAATAGGTGTTGTTGCATCTAAACAAGCAGACAATCCCTACCAGTGTTCTATTATCACGATTGGGGTGTTTTTCGAGATGTCCTTTTACAGTTCAGTTGCAAAGTAATAAAAAAATATGAGAAATGACTAGAGAAGTTTATGCTTACTTATGGCCAATGATGGGCTGAGGGGGAAGACCAGGGGTATAAACCTTGAGTGGTTATCATTATTCTCTGATTTGGACTCTTATTCCCGGACTATCCCTTTATACCCGGATTATGTATATTGCTCCCATCTTGTTGGGACTTGGTTGTACTTATAATTTTTGATTAGTTTTCACATGCTGCACAATTCAGTCTGACTCTCCAGTTGGCTGACTCCGGTTTAGTCTCCCTCATCTCTAGGCTCACCTGTATTTAGTTTTGGAATGTTGCATAGTTTACTCTCAAGAAAAAACAAATAATCATGTAGAATGCTAGTAAATGTGGCACAATGTCCATGCTTTCTTTATCCATCTGATTTGATAAGCGGTTCGGGTGTCATGTTAAAAAATAATCACTTATGACTAAAAAAAAAATATAATTTGGCTGTGAAGCCAGAGCTTCTGATATAGATGAGTCCTATCTGATGCTGAGTTCTCTTTACTGGTTATGTACAGGGCACCGAAAGGAAAGCCAAGGGGTACTTGAAACGATGACTTGTATTATTGTGTCTCAGAAGGAGAGAAAAAACTATCATTATACATGGACAGTTCTACCACATTGGCTTCAGAGATGTTGAGACCAAGGGACAGAAAACCGTTTGGGGAACGTAAGCAGGCGAGACAGATATCAGCGACAGAAAACACAAGCGTCCTCACAACCCCCCTGTCCTGGCCCCACCACATTCCCTCCCATTTTGGGTCTGGAACTGGGCATGGTGGGTTTTCAGTAATGGTAGCCATAAGTGTTTATCAATATCTTGGGACCAGAATTCATTATGCTTCTATTATTAGGGCAGGCACAACCGAAATCAAAACAAAACTACAGTTAGAATCCAACTACAAAATCTTATTTTTATTTCACAATTAGAATCAGGCTTGTTGGGGAAAGGGAGGAAAAGATCTCGACTGGTAATAGGCTTAAGGGTGAAAATGGATATGAGAAGAAGTAGTAACTGTGCTAATGGGGAATGAAGTGTTGAGGAAACATGACAAATGCAAAGAAAGAGTTCACAAACAAGCCACCAAGCAGGGTAAGAATATTCAGCAGTGTTTCCTGCTCAGATGTTAGTTTATAATTGTACTTTCTGTATAAATAATCTCCTAAAAGTGGTGAGTGACCACTTCTTGAGGGCTCACTTCATTGCTGAGGATGAGTTTTAGTGTGTTAAAAGATGCAACCACCCACTCCACACCCGCCATACATTTAATAAACCTAAAGGAATACTATAGCATACTATTAGAGGGGCATAGTTTTGCTCTGAGGCCTGGAACTCCAAGATACAGTTTGCAACATCGATACTGATCCACACACGTAACTTTAAGGGTTGTCAATTTTCAGTGAATAATTTATATGTTTGTGTAAAGAAAATGTATACAAATTCCAATAAAGTTTTTGTATATAGTTTTCTAGATCTCTGCTTGGAATGTCCTGGCACAGGAATCTTCTATTTGCTTCCGTGGATAAACAGCGGACCAGTATGTGATGATACACACGGTTGGCCAGTTGTTCGTATCATACATCTCTTGATACACTTATCAACGGACGTGCACCTTGTGACATCACCAGACCATGGACCTTAACGTTAATCACAGGAAGTAAAGAATTACAGTTTCGGTTTGCATGACACTCAAGCAGAGATCTAGAAAACAGTTAAAAGCAGGTTATACAAAGTATATTGGTAAATGATTAACTTTTCTTTAAACAACACAATATCATTTATTTGCTGGAAGGTGCATAGAGTGAACAACCCCTTTAATAAGTATCTTCAACTTCAAATCAGTGGCATGGGTTAGGTACCATGGTGATAGAACGCGAGAAAAAGGCGTCATGGTTATTAGGATGTCTTACAGGATGAGAGTATAATTGCTGTTACACGAAGGTCTTCAGATGCAGCGCTTTATTGTTGGCATCCAGTATAACCTGCAACTAGTCACTGCTCCCTGCCCAATTGTACAGCCAGAAGTCTCAGTGTGGATGGAGCGCAATCTCTATGCTGGGATTTGCGGGGTTCCAATGCCCCCAATAGCCAATAGTGACAATGCCCCCAGTAGCCTATAGTGACAATGCCCCCAGTAGCCTATAGTGACAATGCCCCCAATAGCCAATAGTGACAATGCCCCCAGTAGTATGAAACCCGTTTGCCCTCTATGGTTGCGGCAGTTTCCCGTACGTACTCCCCCCCCTCCCCCCCCCCCGATGTTCATGTGCATGGGGGCCTAAAGGCGTTGTCCGTTGAGTGCAGGTAGGCCCTATCGCAGGATTTTGCCGTGACCTCAGTAATTGCTGCTATCTTCTGTGAATCGTGAGTGAAACCGACCATTATATGATCACTGCAGTCAGTCTCAGTATGGAGATAATATATCGTTCTGTGGTTTACAAAATTTGTTTAGCGTTTTTTATTTATGTAAAAACCTATTGGGGTTTATTGGGGGTATATTCTGAGGTGGTTTTTTGTATTATTAGCGTAAAGATGCATCTCATCAGTTGTAACATTCAGATCTGTGAATCTTACTTATATTATAGATACAAGACTTGGAATTACACTGAAACTGTGAGCAGATATTCCGACCTACTCAGGACCATGATGCTCGTCCTATTATCATCAACGGGTCCACAAAGTACAATGTTTGTATATATAAATATATTGCATTTATTTTGTAAATCTTTTAAGTATATATGTAGCATTTTGTATTTGTTTTAATGATTCTTGTTATAGATGTGACATTTATATATACTTTCCTCTGACACTGAGATATGCAGCACATGAAATGTGTCTGGGTTAGGGGAGCGAGCAGCTAATGCCAATGTTACAGTTGGTTAATGATTTGCAAACCAGTGTTTATATATAGATATCACATTTGGGTTTATTTTTAAGTCAAGCATTTGGAAGGAAAGTGCATTTTATCATAGCTAAAGACACGGCTCTTTACAATCTGATTTGTTTAAAAGAAATGAGAAAACCTTCTATATAAATATTCTGTTTTGTATCGAAAATACCAGATGTGTTTCCGTATTCTTAGTGCAGTTTTTTTCATAGAGACATAAGGAGGAAATGTATATGTGTGATTTAGGCCTTAAACGAGTTGCCAATAATAATTACAAAAAACTGGGGAAGTCATAATATAACAGGATCACCTATATTATACTCCTGTGATGTCCCTGTCCTGCTGGCTTTCAGAGGTCAGAGAAGTACTAAGACTGTGTGACATATGAGCAGGACATGGTCAGCAACCTACAAAATGTATTAAAATTATTTTGGGGTCCTTCAAATATATTATGAAAAACCAAAGCTTACAAAAGCTCATTGACCCAAAAGTTAAAAAAAAAATAAATCACTCAATCTAAGGACTCCATTTAGTACAGCGGAGAGGCTTGTGGGGCGGACTGTGATATGGAGAGGACCGGGTCACATTCTGCCCGGAACTGAATTCATTCTATCCATTTGCAGGGAAGAAACTAGAGCCTTTTGGCTTTCCCTATTACTTCTACATTGGTTAGGTTCCAGGAGCGGAGCTGCTGGGAAGTGTGGGCTGTTTTGGGCATGATCGTGTTGTTACTGTGCGCTATGCAGCTCTTCCGATGTTTCCTCTAGCCACTCATCTGGTTGTTCCCGTTTGTATGTTGGTTGTAACGATATTGAGCTCTTTAGTTGCCACGGGCTAATAATGTCACCATTATGATGACAGTGGTTTCGTTTGCTAAGGGGTTTTGCTTTTTGACTCATCCACTGAACATGATTATAAGGAGCTTTAACGGCCATGATGGAATTACTGTATGTTGTATCATTCCTGATACAAGTCTTCTGCTCTACTCCTAGCCTGGGTGTGAGGTTCTACTAGTATCTGAGCTTCTCTGCCTCTATGTGACGTTCATTTCAGGTGTCAGATGTTTCTCCCTTCTACATGATCCTCTCATGTCACACATTGTAACCACAGGATTTCCATGCCCCCAGTATTCCATACACAGTCTCTGGGGGTCCGCTGTCCCCTCCCTGTCACTCTCTATATACATCCTATCCAACACATGTCTATCTTATATAGCTGTATCTCACCCTCCACAAACATCAAGATGGTGTCTGGCAGTTCTCTGCTGGCTGTGATCTTCATTTCTAGTCAGGGTGAGAGATTGGATCATTCCAGGATGTGTGTGGAGAGAAATCTATACAGTGGGATCAATACATCAGATCAGGATTTCTAGGAATAGATCCCGACATTTATCACTAATGACTCTGTCTCTTCTAATCCTCAGGATCCTGTGAGGGTTGTACTGACCCAGACTCCAGGTTAATCTTGTGTTCCCGGGGTAGACAGTCACCATCTCATGGTACAGCCAGTGCTGGTATAAGCTACAACTTACATGGTACCAACAGAAACCAGGGTGTCAGGGTAACTCCAAAACTTCTTATTAAATTAGCAGAGAGCGATTCACAGGAGTCCAGACCGATTCACTGGATCTGGATCCGGAACTAATTTAAATTAACAATCACAGAAGTACAGAGACAATGGAAGCAAGATGCAGCAGATTATTACTGTCAGAGTAGTAGAGTATGATATATCTCTCACACAGTGATGATACAGAGCCGTAGTACAAAAACCTCCTCCCATTATGTTGCTGTAATAAAGTTTCATCACAGGAAACATAGAAGAGAACAGACATTCAGGGGTTCAGGTTTTCGGTTTCATTTGCTATTAAAGGTGCCAAATATGTATATAAAATAGTAAAAACAGTACCCCTAATAGCCATAGTCACAGAGCAGCCAGTAGGCCAAGTGACAATCCCCCAATAGCCAATAGTGACACTAAAATAGAACGAGCTACCCAATAGTAGCCACTATTGACAATGCCCCCCCAATAGCCAATAGGACAATGCCCCAGTAGCCTTATTAGTGACAATGCCACACCCAATGCAAAATAGCCCAAGAAAAAGAGAACTAATAGTAATGCCCCCAATAGCCAATAGTGACAATGCCCCCAGTAGCCCATAGTCATGCTGCACAGTTACCATTTGTCATGGAGATTCAAATATCCAAAGGTCACAGTGCCCCCATTAGCCAATAGTCAAATCAGTCCCCAGTTGCCAATAGTCTCACTGCCCACAGTTACCAATAGTCATAGAGCCCCATGACATGGGTGGACTGAGCGGAAGAACTGACTGGTGGTGGACAAATGTTGCTCGAAGCATTGTCAGCAATCCCCGACATCACTGTTCGCATGTTCTGGCCCAACAGTGCTCTACCACGAAGTCCCAGTAACTTCAGACATGAACCTAGGGGGGTGCTCTGACGCGTGTCCCATGCCTCCCTCATCAGCAGAGTGGGTCCTCACCCGCCCAGGACCACGGCCTCTGACCCCTGCAGTCGTTGACGCCCCGTCCCGCCCTCGTCCTCTACCCCTAGCCCTCGGGGTTTAACATTTAAAATGAGAGTTATAAACTTTTTTTTTTTTTTACTGTTTTTGTTTTGTGTTTTTTTTGGTGTTTTTTTTGTTTTTTGTGTTTTTTGTTTTTTTTGGAGTTTTAAACCAAACAATCCATATCCTATGTGTATGGTATTTTCTGCCAAGTATCAAGAAGCACACTACTATGCCGATGAGATGACACTGAGTTAGTGCCTAATAGAATCCAACCCCTACTGGAATTGCACTTCGGCCTGTTGAATGGATATGTGCGCCCACTAAGACGCAGAAAACACCGCGGTCGCAGTCTCCACTACAAATTGCTCAGAATTCGGCAAGTACATGCACGTGCAGAAACTACAGCCCAGAAGATCACCAGAAATCAAATTATAGATACGCTACGGTAGGCTTCAAGAAGCTGTTGTATTCTCCTATGGCGATTTTCTAGCCAAGTATCAAAGGAAGCACATAAATGCCAAGATGAGATGACCATGAGTTATGCCTAATAGCGAAGCCAACCTACGATTTTGCCCACTTCGGGCTTTGCTTGGATTGTGGCCCATAAGCGCAGAAACACAGCGGTCGCAAGTATCACTACAAATTGCTCGAATTGGCAAGTACATGCACTGCAAGAAATACAGCCACCAGCAGCTCAACCAGAAATCAAAATATAGAACGCTAACTGTAGGCTTCAAGAGCTGTTTGTATTCTCCAATGGCTATTTTCAGCCAAAGATCAAATGGAAGCACACTACTATGCCAGATGAGATGGACAATGGTTATTGCCTAATAGAAATCCACCCCCTTACTGAATTTTGCCACTTCGGCCTTGTGCTATGGATATGTGCGCCACTAAGCGCAGAACACCAGCTGGGTCGCAAGTCTCACTACAAATTGCTCAGAATTGGCAAGTACCTGACATGCAGAAACTACCAGCCACCAGCAGATTCAACCAGAAATCAAATATATAGACGCTACTGTATGCTTCAAGAAGCTGTTTGTATTCTCATAGGCTGAGTTTCTAGCCAAGTATCAAAGGAAAGCACACTTAACTATGCAGATGAGATGACACGAGTTATGCCATAATAGACATCCAAACCCCTACTGAATTTTGCCACTTCGGCCTTTGATATGGAATGTGCGCCACTAAGCGCAGACACAGCCGGTCGCAAGTCTCACTACAAATTGCTCAGAAATTGGGGCCCCAAAAAAAGTACATGCCACTGAAGAAGCTACAGCCACCAGCAGATCAACAGAAATCAAATATATAGAACGCTACTGTAGGCTTCAAGAAGCTGTTTGTATTCTCTATGGCTATTTGTCTAGCCAGTTCAAAAACGCACAACTATAGTGCGTTGGACGATGACATAGTATTGCTAATAGAAATCCAAACCCCTACTGAATTTGCACTCGGGTCATTTGCTATGGATATGTGCGCCACTAAGCGCAGAAACACAGCGGTCGCAAGTCTCACTACAAATTGCTCAGAATTGGCAAGTACATGCCACTGCAGACACTACAGCACAAGCAGAAATCAACAGAAAATCAAATATAGAACGCTACTGTAGGCTTAAGAAGATGTTGTATTCTCCTATGGCTTTTTTCTAGCAAGTATCAAAGGAAGGCACACTACTCTTAGCCAGATGAGATGACACTGAGGTTATGCCTAATAGAAATCCAACCACTACTGAATTTTGCCACTTCAGGCCTTTGCTAGGATATGTGCGCCAATAGCGCAGAAACAGCGGTGCAAGTCTCACTACAAATTGCTCAGAATTGGCAAGTACATGCACTGCGAAGAAAAACTACAGCACCAAGCAAGATTCACCAGGAAATCAAAAAATGATAGAACGCTACTGTAGGCTCAAGAAGCTGTTGTATTCTCTATGGCTATTTTCTAGCCAAGTACAAAAGGAAGCAACTAACTATGCCAGATGAGGATGCACGAGTTATTGCCTAATAGAAATCCAACCCTACTGAATTTTGCCACTTCGGCCTTGCTATGGATATGTGCCCATCAAGCGCAGAACAACAGCGGTTCGCAAGTCTCACTACAATTGCTCAGAATTGGGCAAGGTACATGCATGCGAACTCAGCCAACCAGCAATCAACAGAAATCAAATATATAGAAACGCTACTGTAGGGCTTCACGAAGCTGTTTGTTATTCTCCTATGGCTAGTTCTAGCCAAGTATCAAAGGCAAGAACACTACTATGCCAGATGAGATGACAGAGTTATTGCCTACATAGAAAATCCAACCCCTACTGAATTTTGCACTTCGGCTTGCTATGGATATGTGCGCACTAAGCGCAGAAACACAGCGGTCGCAGTCTCAGCTACAAATTGTCAGAATTGGCAAGGACATGACACAGCAGAACGTACAGCCCCAGCAGATCACCAGAAACAAAATATAGAACGTACTGTAGGCTCAAGAAGCTGTTTGTATTCTCCTATGGCTATTTTCTAGCACAGATCAGGAGACACTATATGCCAGATGAGATGACACTGAGTCATTGCATAATAGAAATCACCCTACGAATTTTCTCCACTCGTCTTGCTATGGTATGTGTGCACTAGAGCTAAAACAAACGGTAAGCAAGTCCCCCTGCTAATTCCTCACAAAATGGTAAAGATGCAAATAAAATAAAAAAGAGAACGTATTGTACGCCTAAGAAGGGAGTGGGTTCTTTGAGAATCACTCCTGCCTAACGTAAGTAATAGAACACATAACGCTTTCCCTGACCAGCAGCAGCTCTCTCCTACGGCATCCAGAGACAGAATGATCCGCGCAGCGACGGCCAGCGGTAGTCTATCCAGGGTCACCTGATCTGGCAGCCAACCACGCACGACGTGTAAGGGTACCACGTCATGCGGGGTGGAGTGCAGAGTTCTGGCTTGTGATGTGACTCTGTTTCTGCCGCCAAAAAGCAAAGGCGGGAGCTTGCATTCTGAGCGGGACGAAAAGTATTAGTCGAGTAACGCGCAGTTTCGAGACCATAATGCTCGGACGAGCATTCAAGTCGGACGAGGCATGTTGCGATCCATCTCTAGTCTTCACAGTTACTGACAGATACAGGAGCATGACAGTAACGGCAGAGAGACCCTGGTGGCGTATGTATACTCATCGGGTACATATCTCAACTGACACTGATGTTCCCTACAATGTGGGGGAACATGATCCCTAACAGAAACACATCCATTCTTATATCATGAGGAAAAGTCCTGAGGTCGTGAGATCAGAGATCCAGCGAGCTGAGAAAGATCTTGTCTTCACTATAAAGAGGGAAAATAGATAATTTACTCTAGTGTTTTGGGGTCTTAGGCAAGAAGGGACATTAGGTGTATAAAACATAGCAAACAATCTGATACACTATATCTGTTGAATGTTAGCAAAAATGTCCTGTCTAATAGCAGGAAACTAATATTTACATCAATATAAGATTGCAGCATATTATAGCCAAATAATTATAAAGTGTCTGTCTAATACTAAAACCCTCCATTGTTCATCATATGTAGATAAAGGTTTATAGAACTGCCCAGTGCTTGAATCCCAACAGTGAGTATCCAGTGCAAATCCCAACAGTGGAGCTGTCAGTGCTGAATCCCAACCAGTGGAAGCTAACCGTGCTGAATCCCAACCAGTGGAGCTGTCCCAGTGCTGATCCCAACCAGTGGAGCTGTCCAGTGCTGAATCCCAAACAGTGGAGCTGTCAGTGCTGGAATCCCAACCAGTGGAAGCTGTCCAGTACTGTATCCAACCAGTGAGCGTCCAGTATGTATCAACCAGGGAGCTTCCAGTGCTGAATCCCAACAGGGAGCGTCCAGTGCTGAATGCCACCAGTGGAGCTGTCCAGTGCGAATCCCAACCAGTTGGGTTTGGAGGTAATGAAATACCAACAGTGGAGATATCCAGTGCCGAATCACTTACCAAGTAGAGCCGTCCAGTGTTGAATCTCCAAACTGATCCCACTGGTAGTAATAGGTTAAATAAATTTTCAGTTTCCCATCAGTAGCTTATATGGAATGACTGTACTCATTCAGCATTTGAAGATCTTCTAAATTTATGCAGGTTGTCAGATTACAGAAGGAATCTGAGTATTCTGCAGTGCAAAGCTTTTCATCTCTGTCAATTACGTCTGCTTTGTCAGTTGATGGGTAAATATCAGGTGTTTTAGTGTTATTAGAGTTTTGCTCAAGTTGACTGTCCTCCAAACTCACAACAAAGGTGTTGATGATGAATCACCCGTACATTCTGTACTTCAATTTTTATAAGTTTTTGAAACAGTCCTCCTCATCATGCTGTTTCATTTTTAAATTTGAGACAAGACAACCCCGCCTAACATGGCATGAACACACCTGGTGCATTGCATGTTCAAGCAGGATGTTCTCGAGTGAAGTGACCAATAGCTGGGATTGTCAGAAAGAAGTATCAATCAGCCACATAAACTATAACGAAAAGTTCACATGCGGTGTACTGTGTGATAGATGAGATGCAAGGATGGTGGAGCACCCAAAGGCACAGGCAGATGTCACGGAGGAGCTCTACTGCATCAGCCATGGTGTCACTGCTGTGGTGATGTTACGGGTGGACAGACGTTAACAATACTGAGCACCCATCACACTTTGTGAATGGTACGTGACAAGCCGTATCTTACATGACTAGCATAATACCTATTCATGAGGACTCTGTACAAACAGCACAGACCCTAATTCATCTTACTGATGACGATCGCTACAAGGTCAATCATAATCAAATAATTAACAAGTGTCCGTGGGAGTCTGGGGAACGCACAATAGTTCTTCTTTTCCTAGACCTAAATCTATTTAAAACCTATGGGTTGTCATGCGTAGAGGCTTTAACGGTAAACCCAGATGCCTCAATGACCTGGGGCTGCTGGCCATCATGAGATGAGATTTTACTGATACTTTTGAGTAAAAGTAATTACTGCACCAATCAATGAAAGGTCGGAACGCGAACCACCCACCAGAATAGTGATAAGAGACTGCACAGAATCTATACTGGACCAACAGACTAAGGCTACATGCACACGAACATGGGCATACATTCGCAGCGATGGGGAGGAGGAGTGATGACCCCTCCCCTCTCCACAGGGATGCATGGCACACGGCGCCATAACACAGGGGAAGATAGGACATGTCCTATCTTTTCCCCATGTACGGAGCAGTACGGTGCCGCATGTGTGCTGCACCTTATTGCTCCATGCACCCGTTGCCCTCTATGAGTTGCGGCACACGTACGTCCCCCCCCCCCCCCGATGTTCATGTGCATGGGGGCCCTAAAAGGCGTTGTCCGTTGAGTGCAGTTAGGCCCATACCGCAGGATTTTGCCGTGACCTCAGTAATTGCTGCTATCTTCTGTGAATCGTGAGTGAAAACTGACCCATATATGATCACTGCAGTCAGTCTCAGTATGGAGATAATATTATTTTCTGTGGTTTACAAAATTGTGTTTAGCGTTTTTATTTTATGTAAAAACGTATTGGGGGTATTATTCTGTAGGTGGTTTTTTGTATTATTAGCGTAAAGATGCATCTCATCAGTTGTAACATTCAGATCCATGTGAATCTTACTCTTATTATGATACAAGACTTGAATTACACTGAAACTGTGGCAGATTCCGACCTACATCAGGACCATGATGCTCGTCCTATATCATCAACGGGCTCCACAAAGTACAATGTTTGTATATATAAATATATTTGCATTTATTTGTAAATCTTTTAAAGATCATATTAGCATTTTGTATTTGTTTTAATGTTTCTGTTATAGTGTGACATTATTATATACTTTCCTCCTGACACTGAGATATGCAGCACAGAAATGTGTCTGGTGTTAGGGGAGCAGCTAATGCCATGTTACAGTTGGTTAATGATTTGACAAACCAGTGTTATATATATAGATATCACTTTGGGTTTATTTTTAAGTCAAGCATTTGGAAGGAAAGTGCATTTATCATAGCTATAAGAACACGGCTCTTTCACCATCTGCATTTGTTTAAAAGAAAGAGAAAACCTTCTATATAAATATTCTGTTTGTATCAGAAAATACCAGATGTGTTTCTGTATTCTTAGTGCAGTTTTCTTTCATAGAGACATAAGAGGAAATGTATATGTGTGATTTAGGCCTTAAACGAGTTGACAATAATAATTACAAAAAACCTGGGGGAAGTATAAACTTAACAGGATCACCTATATTATACTCCTGTGGATGTCCCTGTCTGCTGGCTTTCAGAGGTCAGAGAAGTCAAGACTGTGTGACATATGAAGCAGACATGGTCAGCAACCTACAAAATGTATTAAAATTATTTTGGGGTCCTTCAAATATATATGAAAAACCAAAGCTTACAAAAGCATTGACCCAAAAGTTAAAAAAAAAATAAATCACTCAATCTAAGGACTCCATTAGTACAGCGGAGAGGCTTGTGGTGG
Source organism: Engystomops pustulosus (assembly GCA_019512145.1). Classification (NCBI taxonomy): domain Eukaryota; kingdom Metazoa; phylum Chordata; class Amphibia; order Anura; family Leptodactylidae; genus Engystomops; species Engystomops pustulosus. The sequence goes on from CM033641.1 coordinate 12,791,345, forward strand.
CAGGACTGGTGATATGGAGAGGACCGGGTCACATTCTGCCCGGAACTGAATTCTCTTCTATCCATTTGCAGGGAAGAAACTAGAGCCTTTTGGCTTTCCCTATTACTTACATTGGTTAGGTTCCAGGAGCAGGAAGCTTGGGAAGTTGTGGGCTGTTTGGGCATGCTCTGTGTTGTTACTGTGCGCTATCAGACTCTTCCGATGTTCCTCTAGCCACTACATCTGGGTTGTTCCGGCTGTTGGTTGTAACGATATTGAGCTCTTTAGTTGCCCGGGCTAATAATGTCACCATTATGATGACAGTGGTTCTTCGTTTGCTAAGGGGTTGCTTTTCTGACTCATCCACATGAACATGATTATAGAGGAGCTTTAACGGCCATGATGGAATTACTTTATGTTGTATCATTCCTGATAACAAGTCTTCTGCTCTACTCCTAGGCCCTGGTGTGAGGTTCTTACTAGTATCTGAGCTTCTCCTGCCTCTATGTGACGTCTAGATTGTCAGGTGTAGATGTTTTCTCCTTCTACATGATCCTCTCATGTCACACATTGTAACCACAGGATTTCCATTGCCCCCAGTATTCCATACACAGTCTCTGGGGGTCCGCTGTCCCTCCCCTGTCACTCTCTATATACATCTCATCCTACATTGTCTCATCTTATAGTCTGTATCTCACCCTCCACAAACATCAAGATGGTGTCTGGCAGTTCTCTGCTGGCTGTGATCTTCATTTCTATCAGGGTAGCGATTGGATCATTCCAGGATTGTGTGGAGAGAAATCTATACAGTGGGATCACAATCATCAGATCAGGATTTCTAGGAATAGATCCCGACATTTATCACTAATGACTCTGTCTCTTCTAATCTCAGGATCCTGTGGTGGGTTGTACTGGACCCAGACTCCAGGTTATATCTCTGTGTTCCCGGGGGTAGACAGTCACCATCTCATGTACAGCAGTGCTGGTATAAGCTACAACTTACATATGTACCAACAGAAACACGGGTAATCTCCAAAACTTCTTATTAAATAGCAGATGAAGCGATTCACAGGAGTCCCAGACCGATTACTGGATCTGGATCCGGAACTAATTTTAAATTAACAATCACAGAAGTGACAGGAGGACGATGCAGCAGATTATTACTGTCAGCAGTATGATGAATATCCTCTCACACAGTGATACAGAGCCGTACAAAAAACCTCTTCCCCATTATGTTGCTGTAATAAAGTTTCATACACAGGAAACATGAAGAACAGAGCATTCAGGGGTTCAGGTTTTCGGTTTCATTTGCTATTAAAGGTGCAAATTGGTTTATAAAATAGTATACAGTACCCCTAATAGCCAATAGTCACAGAGCAGCCAGTAGCCATAAGTGACAATGCCCCCAATAGCCAATAGTGACAATGCCCCAGTAGCCTATAGTGACAATGCCCCCAATGCCAATAGGTGACAATGCCCCCAGTAGCCTATAGTCGTGCTGCCACAGTACCATTTGTCATGGAGATTCAAATACACAAAGGTCACAGTGCCCCCATTAGCCAATAGTCAAATCAGTCCCCAGTTGCCAATAGTCTCACTGCCCACAGTTACCAATAGTCATAGAGCCCCAATAGCCAATAGTCTTCAAGCCCCACAGCTTTTTATACTTTTTGTTCATTATTACAAATAAAGATTATCAGTATAAATATATAGTAGAACAGAGCTCTCACTACTGTTTAAAATATTACATTAACCCCTTAGTTGGAGGGGGCAATAATAGTATCTACATTATTATAGATATATTTTACACTTTCCTGTATATTTTGAGGGAATATATTTTCTGTAATAAATTTATATTGTTGAGATGTTTGTAAATAAAATAATTCTATGTACAACAAATTATTATGTATCACATTATCTGCTTGATTGGGATATTTAGGACAAGCTCTAATGAGCGTTTCTTCACAGTATACAGTATCTCACCCAGAACCTAAAGTCAACATCATGTACAGTGAGAGTCTCCTCCATTCAGAAGGGACATAAAACCCAGCATTTCCATGTAGAAATAGCACCTGCCCTATCTATTGCAGCTAGCGTGTCATAGCTAACGTTTTTGCGACCAGCTTACAGGCAACATATACATACGTGTGAATGGAGCTTTACTCTTGTACTTGTTGGTAAACTATGAATGCTTGATGTTAATTGTCTAAATCCTAATGAGAACACAAATGCCACATAGATGCCTTATTTTGGCTTAGATATCTTAGATATAGGGATGAGTGGACACGTTCCGGTTTGGAGAGTTAGGCCAAACCCGAACCTGGAAGCCGCAATTAAAAACCGTGATGTAATCAAGGAGGGGGGCTCCTGGGGAAATTCCCAAGCGCACATCCTGGTGAAAATTAAAAGATTAACACCTGTGATCACTGTCAGGTGTTACCAACCAGGTAAGTCCAAACACCAAAGTTCTGGCTGAAGTCCAGCTATGGGACCACTAACCCGCAATGTTCGGCACGGAACTTTACTTACATAGTACTGAAGGTGAAATATATTTGGCAAATGTTAACAACACTGTGGCAACAATAATAGCTTAGATCTTTCTTAGATCTTCAAAAGTATTCGGCCCTCTTGAACTTTTATATCTTCTGACACAATTCAGGTTTCAAACATAAAGATATAACAATTTTATTTTTGGTGAAGAATAAAAAGTGGGACACAATTGTGAAGTGAAACAAAATATATTGGATATTTTAAACTTTTGTAAAAAAAAAAAAAAACGATAAACTGAAATGTGGGGCGTGCAATATTATTTGGCCCCTTAAGTTTGGCCCATTTTGCTGAAATTACAGCTGCGAGTTCCTTGGGGTATCAGGTCTCTATCAGTTTTGCATATGAGAAATTGGAATTCTTTCCCATTCTTCCTTGGAGAAGAGCTGGAGCTCAGGGAGGTTGGATGAAGCATTTTTGAACAGCAGTTTTCACCTCTTTCCACAGATTCTCAATTGCATTCAAGTCATTGTGACTTGGCCGTTCTAACATTTGGATACGTTTATTTGTAAACCTTCCATTGTAGATTTTGCTTTATGTTTGGGATCATTGTCTTTTTGGAAGATAAATCTCCGTCCGAGTCTCAGGTCTTCTGCAGACTCTAACAGGTTTTCTTGCAGACTGGTCCTGTATTTGGCTCCATCCATCTTCGCATCAATTTTAACCATCTTCTCTATCCCTGCTGAAGAAAAACCCAAACCATGATGCTGCCACCACCATGTGTGACAGTGGGGATGGAGCCACCACCATGTGTGACAGTGGGGATGGAGCCACCACCATGTGTGACAGTGGGGATGGAGCCACCACCATGTGTGACAGTGGGGATGGTGCCACCACCATGTGTGACAGTGGGGATGGAGCCACCACCATGTGTGACAGTGGGGATGGTGCCACCACCATGTGTGACAGTGGGGATGGAGCCACCACCATGTGTGACAGTGGGGATGGTGCCACCACCATGTGTAACAGTGGGGATGGTGCCACCACCATGTGTAACAGTGGGGATGGTGCCACCACCATGTGTAATAGTGGGGATGGTGCCACCACCATGTGTAACAGTGGGGATGGTGCCGCCACCATGTGTGACAGTGGGCATGGTGCCACCACCATGTGTGACAGTGGGGATGGAGCCACCACCATGTGTGACAGTGGGGATGGAGCCACCTCCATGTGTGACAGTGGGGATGGAGCCACCACCATGTGTGACAGCGGGGATGGTGCCACCACCATGTGTGAAAGTGGGGATGAAGCCACCACCATGTGTGAAAGTGGGGATGAAGCCACCACCATGTGTAACAGTGGGGATGGTGCCACCACCATGTGTAACATTACGGATGGTGCCCCCCCCCCCCATGTGTGACAGTGGGAATAGTGTATTGAGGGTTATGAGCTGTGTGGCTTTTACGCCAAACATATCGCTTGGAATTTTGGCTTAAAAGTTAGATTTTGGATTCATCTGTCCAGAGCACCTTATTCCACGGGGGGGGGGGGGGGCGGGGCTACCCCAGTGGCTTGTGGCAAACTTTCAAGAAGACTTTTATGGATATCTGTGAGAAATGGCTTTTCTGCCTCTTCCATAAAGGGGATTGTTGTCCTATGGACAGAATCTCCCACCTCAGCTGTAGGTCTCTGCAGGTCACCCAGAGGGATCATGGGCCTTGGTGCATCTTGACAGTCTTTCTTTGTTACGATGAAAGTTTAGAGGGACGGCCGGGGGGCGGTCTGGTAGATTTGCAGGGTTTCATGTTCCTTCCATTACAATATGATGATTGCACAGGGCTCCTGGAAATGTTTAAGTTGTAAAATCTTTTGTATCCAAATCCAGCTTTAAACTTCTCCACAACAGCATCAGGACCTGCCTGGCGTGTTCCTTGGTCTTCATGATGCAGAACCCTGATACTATCACAGAGCAGGTGGATTTATACGGAGACCTGATTACACACAGGTGGGGTATATTTTCATCATCATCAGTCATTTAGGACATTGGATCCTTCGGAGATCAGAGACTCAACTTCTGGAGGGAGTTTCCTGCACCAAAGTAAAGAGGCCAAATTATAGTACAAAACCCCACTTTTCAGTTTTTATTTTTACCACGGTTTAAAATATCCAAAAAAAAATCACAATTTGTCCCACCTTGTTGTTGATTCTACAACCAAAAAATACTATTTTATATCTTATGTTTGAAGCTGAAATGTGGCAAAAGACAGAAAAGTTCAAGGGGGCTGATAATTTGCAAGACACTATATACTGTATAAAGTAAAAGGTTCATATATGTATGTAGTGAATATGGTTGTCACTGTGTCACTGCCTGTGGACCTGACAATCACTGCTAGTTTTAATGACCACTGTGCTCATCCAGTGTAAACTAGAACAGGATCATAGTCTATGAGGATCACTGAAAGCAAATCAGCGTAAAGTCACTTCTAGAATAGCATGAGAACAACCGCACAATTTACTGCACTAATCCTGCCTTTTAGGCCCTTGTATTCAACATATTTTGGTTTTGTAAAACAATCACAGAATTTAGGATTTGGTGTGATAATAGAGGTTATTACATACACTGTGAAACATCTTCCTTCACAGCATCAGTCCATAGCGCTCTCCTATCGATCCATCATCTGAATTACATACAATTCATGCAATGTGGGAATATCTCTGAGCTATAAGACATGAATAGTTTCAATAGCTCGATAAAGGAGCTGCAGCTTTCAAAATGCATAAGAGCAAACAATAGTCTTCTATATCTTCCTAATGCCAAGCCTACTTATGGCAATGGTGGGGCAGACAAGGGTTAAAACATTAAGTGTTTTTAGCTGAGCCTGCCGCTCATTACCTCCGTCAGGTCGGATTCTCTGACAGCTATTAAATCTTCTTGTGTGAATTATCCCCATTTGACTCTAGTTTTCTGACATTGCTCTGTTACCTGACTATCCCTGTATTTATGATTTTTTTACAGCGTCACCATCTTGTTCTGACTTGTACGGTTATAATTCCCTGGTTAGTGATTTTATCCTGATGCACATTCCAAGATTTGATTCAATTGGCTGACTATGCTTTGGTTCTTATCTTATTTAGTGTGGGGAATGTCATCCAGTTGGGGGGGTTATTTAGGGTTGGTCATCAAACTTTTTAAAAAAGCTGTTTCTCTTGTGATACAAATATCTGGATATGTCCATCCAAGAATAAAGGTAAAGAAGAAACATCTGTATATACAGCGCATCCATCTACTGAGATCTGCAGAAAGCAGTGAGATTTCTCTTTCCCTATAAAAAGCGACTGATGAGATTTGCATCTGTTTTACATGTAGTTATTTATAACCTCGTCTTCTTTTCTTATATAAACCCTTCAGTGTGAGACCAGTGATCTGTGACGGCTGTGAAGATGATTTCTCTGACATATCTGCTGTTGTGTCCTCTGTCTATATGTTCCAGGTATTGTATTACCACCTGGATAACATTTACGGAATGAGAACATATCAGGAATGATAATCCCATGGAAATAAGTTACTGTGGCTGTAATGTTTGTTTGTAGCTATTAGAACTTACTTTATGTATCGTATAGAATGTAACTTTACCATTGATTGTCTGACCAGGATCTCATGGATCGCGTGTGATGACCCAGACTCCAGGTCACATCTCAGTGTCCCCGGGAGATACAGTCACCATCTCATGTAAGGCCAGTGCTGGTATATTTCACTCTACCTGGAAGTACGATGCATTAGCCTGGCTACAACAGAAACCAGGACAACCATTAAAAAGTATCATGTATAAAGTCAGTGAACGACCACAGGAATTCCAGAAAGATTTCAAGGATCTGGATCCGGGACGGACTTCACCTGACAATCAAAGGATGTAGAGAAGAGGATGGAGCAGAATATTACTGTGCCAGTACGGTTCTATCCCCTCACACAGTGATACAGAGCCGTACAATAACCTCCTTCCTCTTCTCTGCATGTAATACGCTGTAATACAGAACATGACCACATACAGCAGAGAAATGTGTACAAAGTGATTTTTCACCTTAATTCAGCCTCATTGCCTTTAAACAGATGATACCTGCAGTTTTGAGCAGGGCTAAATTGTATCCATCATGGCGCGATGAACCTCCCCAAATGTCATCTCCATGCACCACTGGCAAGTTATGCTGCCGGTGTTCACACTGCGATTTAAAGTCAATCTACCAGCAGGATGAAGGATTGTAAAACCCAGTACACTGACAACTGGTGTGTGCGCCCCTTTATTAGCTTCTTATTGCCTTGTTTTACAAAAAAAAGTTGTTTCAATTGTGCAAATGAGCTAAGGGGCTCCAGGCTCCATTACATCTATGGAGCTCGGATGGTCCTCAAGGATCATTTGCATAGTTTCTACCACTTCCTTTTGTGAAAGCGGAGAGCATTGGAAGCTAAAATAAAAGTAGATGTGCCAGAGGGGGCGCACCACAGTAAGCCAGTGTACTGGGTTTACAATCATTCATCCTGGTGTAGATGTCCTTTAAATACTGCTGGAGACTTTGGCAGAGGCTTTTAAACAGTTAATATCACAATCGGTGCCAGCGCTGATCACAGACATTAGCAACGTGGGGTTTGAGCCGAACTTCTAATGAAGGTATGGGCCGGGGTCGGTCAAAACACTTCTCCTCAACAGTTTAGATGTGCTCAGGAATAAGGCCTGGATAGCCGAAAAGACCAAAAGTGGGGTCACAATCCTTCTGTTCTACTAAAATGAATGTGTTGTAGTTTAAAACAAGTCAATAAAGAAATTCAATAGAAAGTAATTCATAAAAAACTTTCATAAAACCATTCATAAGAAAGTTGTAGGAGCAGAGAGATGCCAAACTGAGGACAGGGTAGAAGAAACACGGCTCTGATTACTCTCTGTGATACGAACGGCTCGTGCACCCTGTGTGACATACATACTAGGATATAACAAGATGCCCATGTTGTGTAATGACAATTATAACAAGCTGTGCCCCTGTGTGACATCACATGACCAGGGATATAACAAGCTGTGCCCTGTGTGACATCACATGACAAGGGATATAAAGAGCGTGCCTGTGTGACATCACATGACCAGGATAAACGAGCCGTGCACTGGTGACATCACATGACCAGGGTTATAAGGAGCGTTGCACCTGTGTGACATCACATGACCAGGGATATAACGAGCCGTGCACCTGTGTGACATCACATGACGAGGGATATACTAAGCCGTGCACCTGTGTGACATCACATGACCAGGGATATATAAGCCGTGCACCTGTTGACATCACGCCACTTTTACACAACTAAATAACATTGATGGTATTGTTATATAGAATTGTTTCGATAAATCCTTCCACATCCAATCCCTTCCCTTCCTTGGTTGAACTTGATGGACAAGTGTCATTTTTCAACCCTATAAACTATGTAACTATGTAACTTATATTTGCCCACTTACCTTTTTGCTATTTTGCTCTGTAAATAGTATCATTTCGCGATTATGCTCACAAGACACTGGAAGTCGTCTAAGGTTCCAACTAGGGAGGAGATGATTCCGAAATAAATTGTTTATAGCTATGATAGACATTATTGTATAACTAGTTTCTAAATCAGCCAATTAGGAAGATTTCGGAACCATAAAACACCCCAGTGTTTTCCATCTGATTACTCTCAATATTGTATATTGTACCATACTCTGGTACGATCCCTGATACAAGGGCTGGCGCCAGTACTGGGCATACGGGCAAGTGCCGGGGCCCAGATAAGGCTGTACATAAGGAATTGATAGAGGGTTGAGGGGTTTTATATAAAATTTTCATGAATAACATGATTGGGATGATAAAACTAGGGAATATTTGGGGAACAGGAGACTGTTTTAGTTCTGAATTTTAATGCCACCACCTGAGTTCATTACAAAGCAGCCCAATGAGGCTCTGCCGCGCCAGGGGCTACAAAAACCTGGAGCCGACCCTGCCTGCTACACATAATTAGATCTTGTTATTATACCTACACTGATACAAACTAACCTGATTTCATGGACGAGCTGTTTCAGTTACAACAGTCAGGGACTTAGGTAACCGGCCATGATTGACCTGTACTGTACATTGTGTTCGTGTAATATGTATACTGGAATACACACAGTAATGATGATCGGCTGCTGCAATACTTTTGATATGTGTGATGAGTCTTTCTTTATGATATTTGTACAAATGTTTGTATACGTTATAAATAAAACAATTTGAAACAAAATCGGATTTACCCAAGTTCAGCCAATTCTAAATTGTGTTCAGTCCAGACCCCCAGAATTTAACTGTTTAAATGCTTCCTGCTATATTGTCAGTGCTGAAGAGTAGGGGGAAGGTGAGGGAGAACAGTATAACAGCCTGTAAAGCCAGATCACAGAGGGGCTAAGGTAGATCTCAGGTTCCATGGAAAAATTAATAGTTGATTTTAGGAGGAAGGAGGCCATGGATAATGATTACAGAAGATCCCCGCAGTCCCGGTGCTGGATCTATGAGTAATATCCCTGGTTTACTAGGAGGATAAATTAGGTTATGGCCCATACACAAATAGTATGTAAATATTTTATAATGTTCAGTCATTAAAGCCTGGTCATCAAGACATCTCATAGATAATTTTAATTATAAGTTTTATATGAACCTAAGAGAGACAATAAAGCAAAAAGTAAATAAGTAAAATGCAACATCTTCATATCGTTAATGAAAAGAATGGTGAGAGAACAATGGGGCAGATTATCAAGTGTCTGAAAGTCAGAATTTTCAATTGCCCATGGCAACCAATCACAGCTCCCTTTAAAATATCATGAGCACTGGTGAAATGAAAGCTGAGCTGTGATTGGTTGCCATGGGCAATGGAAATATTCTGACTTTCAGGATGATGATAAATTTGCCCCAATATCTGTATGATATAGAGAAGTATCAGGTGATTGCCATGTATATTGTGTCTTCAGGGTCCCTCTCCCAGTGATTCCAGTGTTATATAGGAGACATCTCTATAGTCTGTGCTGTCACTCCAGAGACATAGAGATGGCTTCTCAGGGGCTTCTGCTGTGTATCCTCCTATCTCTATTCATGGTGAGATTACGTGACACAGTGTAGCCATATATTACAGAATGATAGAAATAAATCCATGTCTCCTCTTATTTATCCTCAGGATCCTGTGGAGAGAAGTTCTGACCCAATCTCCAGGTTATATCTCCGTGTCCCCGGGGGAGACAGCACCATCTCAGTACAGCCAGTGTGGTATTAGGAGACAACTTACACTGGTACCAACAGAAACCAGGAGAACGGACCACAGCTTCTTATTATTGGGCAACAGCAGATACACAGGTGTCCCAGACCGGGTCACTGGATTCTAGATCCGGAGCTAATTACAAGAAGTGACAGAAGACGCATGCAGCGATTATTACTGTCAGCAGATGTGCACAGTTCCTCTCACACAGTGATACAGAGCCGTAGAAAAACCTCCTTCCTCATTTATCAGCAGAAAGGGTTTATGTTATAGAGAAGAAGCTCGGATGGACGTCTAACGTGGGGCAGCTCTCTCAGTCACGTCTTCCTCTTGGTGTTCAATCCTTAGTAAATCATCAGAAAGATGGAAGCTCATGGAACAGTAATGATTATTGCTTCTAGGGTGTCCTCACAGCGTCATACTTCTTCATGAGTACTAAATTGTAGAAGTTCTGGATTCATGAGACTCTTCAACTGAATGTCACAGCTTTGTTTCTAATAAACTTACATCATCCAATAAAAGTGAGAGGGGACAAACGCCCATGTTTCTCGGAAGAATATTTTTTTTTATCTAGGTTTTGCTTGTTTAGAAATATCCCAAAGTGGTTGTAAAACGCTCTGGGTCATGATGGGGAATTCATTTAGAGAACACGTTGCCCAAACTACAACAATAACCACTATTCACCACAAAGTGCAAACGGGCAATTATGCAGAGAGTAACTATTGATCCCTGGAGGAAATGGTTGTCCGTGTCCTGGGGGAGACACCAATACAGTAGAAAGAAAGTTGGGAAAATCAGTATCATTGTAGTTTCCCTCTAAGGTCCCCCGAACAGGAAGAATTGTGGGGCCGGAGTAGAAGCTCCATGGAAATCTTCCTCTGTCCAGACCTTCCTTCTCCGCTTTAGTCATGGACAGCTCAGGATGTGTGACTGTAAAATAGTGGTGAATGCGGCACATCCTGGGCTACAACAGACTGCAGGAGGAGAACATGAGCTCTGTCTGGAGAACTATGTGCGGGGAGGAACCAGTCTGACACTTGAAGGCTTGGAGGCACATTAGCACCCGTGCCAAAGGTTTGGAACCACAGCTGTGGTTGAGGTATAACTGTGGAGAAGCGCTATAGTCTTAGTGTTTACTTGGTTTAGAAATAATGTGTAAACATTAATACTAATGCTCCAGATTGTAACTGGACACTCTTAAGTTTCAAATTCCTAATCTGCATTGAATGTTTGCAGTTACCCATAGTCCTCAAATCCGGACTCACAGTCCCAAACCAGTCCTTCTGTTTGATTCTTCACAAGTTTACAAAATATATACAAACTAAACAACTACCAGCTCCGGGGCACTAGCAGACCTTGGGGCTGCGATGGAGCAGTGGACCCCCGGTAAGCTGAGACGGGGAGGTCCGAGTTCACAAGAAATACCCTGTACACGCCGCACTCAAGACGGGACCACGGAGAGGAAGGAAACTCTGATGGCGGGGTGTTAGAGGTGGGTGTCGGCTATAATATAGCGGACACCCGTAGCTTTGGTGCGGCTTGTTTAGGAGTCAGCGCCAGAAGCTTGACGAAATAGTACTGCAAAATGCGGGAACGCACCTCATGCCATGCAGTAATATTAAGTCAAATGTTGGTAGGGGAATTTTATAAAGGAGATTTCATTACCCTGCCTGAGGGGGCTAGTTGATAATTGGGTTAAAATCTGGTGACTGGACAAGTGCTGTGTGTCTTAACTCAAATGGTTGAGATCTGTGATTGGTGACGGTGTAGTGGAGGGGTCGCTGGGTGTAAAAACAGCAAACCTCAGACTCGACCCATTGGGAAAAAAAATGGTCAATTCAAATAGTTTAGTGGAAGATTTTTTTACTTACAAACATCATTGTTAGTTTTTCAGTAAATGGTTGAGGTTTCTCAATTTCGGGGGTTATGTTTCCATTTGATGGGTTCTGACATTTTTGCATCAGAGGTTTAGGTATTCCTGTGTTGGTTCATGTGAACTGTTTTTGTTACTGAGCACTCGCCCGTCTCTTTCTTGTGTATAACTTTAGATGTTTTGTACTATAGGTGATTATCTTGTGACTAACTAACACCTTTCTACTTTGGCAGTCGGGTGGTTTTGGCGCGTGAAATATATGTATTATAATACATATTACTTCACCCTACGAGTCTTTTGAGTGTTCGTTGTTACACTTTTTAAGTGCTTTTAGTTGTATTGTCGGTCTGTGCTTAATGTGTGTAATAATAAAGCTTTGAATTATTGAGGTGTTTATGACGCAACTTTTTTCAATTGTCAAATGATCTGTGTAAACATTTAATAACGTTTTAGTTTTTGCACAGCTTGAAAGAAAGTACAGAAACAGCAGATGGAGCTCAAGGATTGTGAGAAGAAGTTCAGATCTTCTGTTCTCTCAAACACGTGCAGGGACATTATATTACATATGGGATTTACTGTTATTCATATGTAACTATTGTCTCCAGTATAAAACATCTAAAGCACGAGAGACGGAGAACAGGGAGAGGAAGTCTCTACTGAATATCCAAAAGCCTTAAAGAATAACTGTAAAGTTTTTTTTTTTTTTTTCCCACAAATCAATAGCCCCTGGATGTATAACAACTTTGCCTAATTATCTTTGTTACCTACATCAGCAGTTTCTTTGCTACCACTCCTCAGATTATCTCAGTGCTGAAGTACCCCTCTCCCTGCCTGTGCCCTTTAGTCTGTCCTGTAAATAATTAATGGTCTCACAGGAGGGGAGGGACTGCTGCTCACAGAGGAGGAGGTCATGTCAGAGCTCTTGTGTAGAAGCAGAGCTGAATACAGAGAATAGTTTGGTACAAGATTTCCCCTGTCCCTGATCAGTCCCTAAATTCTGGTCTGTGATCCACAGAACTTCTCTGTCTCTCTCTTCACATTCTTGCTGCACTCTTCCAGATCATGCTTTCCATAAAATCAAAATTTGAAACTACGTGTAAATTTTCTGTATAAAGTAAAGGAGGAAGAGAGTTTAACAGAGAAGTCAAGCTCTCTCTTCCTCACAAAGTCCTCTTCAAACAATGATGGTCCTGCACCCAGAGACACCATAACCAGGTCTCTTGAAGTCTGGTGCATGATGTAAGTCATGGGAGGAGGTGTTTTTAGAGGCAGGGAGAAGTTGAATTCACTGTTAAACTCTCCGCCCTCCTTGACTATATAATACCCATTTACATTTCACTTCAAATTTGAAAAAGAAGGTAAGGTTGTACGTGCTAGACAACTACTGGTAGTAGGTTTTTAGGCCAGTTCTGATGAAGGGTCCCTTTAAAGATTTCGTGCCAATACCAAAAGTATCCCAGTGGCATTTGAAGAGTTAATGCCATCATCATTGCAAGCACTGAGGTTCTTGGGTCTGTGAGACCTGAGCCCGCAAAGTTAGGCACAAACCAGAAACTTCGCGGTTCAGTTTCGCTCAACACTAGTCTTGGTTAAAGATTTGTCTTCTCTCTCCTAAGCAGGGCGGCACCAGCACGGGCATACTGGGCAAGTGCCGGGGGCCCAGAGCTGATGGGGGGGGGCAACTAAAGGCTGGGAGGACTCATATTATAGGTTATATGTGATCCCCCTTTTTTAAGGATATTGAAGTAAAAGTTATTAAATTTTAACGGGTCACAAGGACCTCTGTGTTGATACCTATGCAAAACACTGTAAATATATGAATTAAACTCTACAGGTCCGACCATTAAGTGGTACTAGGCTATCGAAAAACTACCATTTTGATTTCAAATAGGAGGGTTACCCTTCAGATAGACTGGATAGAACGTTGAGTTGCATTAGTCCTCCTTTCCTTTTTCTCCCCTTTTTCACACACAATTCTACTTTGGTTGACTAAACATAGATGGCGAGTTTTCTATCACAAAAAGTGGATTTGAAAAAACTAATCCAACAGCGCCTCATTAGTGTTCCACGAGTCACTTCCATAAATCAGACCAACATACAAAACAGCATTTAGGGGATATTCAAAAACTCTTATAAACAATACGTGCGTTCCAATTGGGAGGTTCTCGTTTGGAACATTCGAAAACAACAATAGTGTACAGGGGCCTTCGATCAACCTGCCTCCCAATTCACACCAAGACGATCACATTTATCAGGGTGTTGGCAACAAATTTTAACAGAAAAAGTTCCTAGCACTTATGAAATATCTATATTGATTTTGAAAAAAACATTATTCCTGTTGAAAACTGGAGAGAAGTTAGAAGAAATTAGGGAAATACAAGCATTTAAATCCCATGGATGATTTCCGAACTTAGAAGAGAAGACTCCAAAAAAACATCACAAATCTAACAAGTGGTGAATTAAAGAGAGGGAAACCAAGAAAATATATTCGAGATAAAAACGATTGGAGGACAGGACAAGTTTACCTACGCGACCTCCACTTATCGCCTATAAGCAGAGCAATATACAGAATCTCATGAATCTGAGACGTCTGCGAACGGAAAGATTCGCTTATACCCATTTACAGCGCGCAGGGTATAAAAAGAAAAGGGAAAAGTAGGAACATCAAAACCAAAAAAGACCCCCTCTAACAAATCAGCAGCAAAGAGGGAAACAAGAAGATTCCTCAACCCCTGGATCCTCATCCAATACACAATTTCATTACCTCCTTACAGTAGGGATACCACAAACAAATAGGTAAACTTCCATTGGTAGAAAATGGTTCAGACAACCTACCAAACACCGGATCCCACAATCCGGTCAACCAGGGACACCCAGTGTCAAATAGATATCAAATACCAATTACTACTGGAATATTTAATCCCACCAATGTAACCGAAAGTCTTACAGCACCAACCCAGGGACCCCCTTTTTAGGAGCCGGACTACAATCCCAGTGTCAGAGAAAAAAGAGAGGGAAGTGGGGCTTCAATGCGAGGTAACTAATAGCGGCCGACGTTTTGATCTAAACGCAAGAGAAGGACTAGTAATTAACCGGTCATCTCATAAATTAACAAAAGAACAACTAACCCTATTAAGAAGAGGCCTCTCCTTTACCAATCCCCCACACTTTGACAATTTCGTGGATTAAAGATATAAACCTTTGCCGGGAAACTGGCCATTCACAAAAATTTACATCACCTGTAATGCCCGACGAAAGTGAATATTGACATGACACACGTCTACTTAAATTCTTGAACAACTAGAAAATGAAAATCTTGGGAAAAACCCCTGATTCAGCCAAGCACACTTACAAATCTCAAACGAAGTCGAAAATGGACACCACCCTTTTATCCAGTATTGCCACATTGTTACTTTGTCACCATCATGACACAAAAGTGGGAGAGTTCAAACATTCAAAGAAAAGATTGGCCTCAAATTGAGAGTAGGTGTATAAGCAGAACAGACGCCCTGAGGAACTTTAGGTCTTCTCGACCAAATGATATAAAACCCTAAGATAAGGGTGGAAACATCGACTCATGAACTGATCAGAATGCGTATTCAAGGCAAAGAAACTACCTAAATGATCGAGAGACTATGAAATCTTACAATCATGGATCCCACTTCAGAATTCTAGCTGATCTGTCGAAATTACTTTGAATGCCAAAGAGAAAATTGATAACATCTTGATGAATACAAATAATATGCTAAATAAAAAACTACAATAGCCAGTTCTATGGCTCCAAAATTCATAAAGCTTACATCCCAATCCCAGGTAGACCTATTGTCTCCGGTAAGATAACCTACACAAGGTATCAGTAGGTATGTAGATAATAAATCTACAACCTTTTGTGGTAGCAGTACCCGTCTGTTCTAAAGGATACCAAGGAAGTCATAGCCCAAAAATTCATGACGTACAGTTTACCCTAACACTTTTCTGCAGTTCTCGAAGTCGGCCTATATAGCAGTATCCAGCATCAACTAGGATCCAGGCATACAATTTTTTCTTAATACTAAGGGGACACAATATCACCAACATAATGATTTCACGATCACTCTTTTACTTCTGCTCACTCACAATTATTTTTGTTTGGCGGTACCCTCTACATCAATGAAGGGTACGCCATGGGCACCATTTGTGGCTCCAACTACGATAACCTATTTTTAGGCTGGTGGAGGGACCGCACGTCTTAACTGAAGAAATGTCTTCTTTCACCAAACATTGGCCTTCTGGGAAGGTACATAGATGACGTGCTGGTCTCGGGAGGGTGACATCCCCCACCTTCCACAATTTGTGCAAACCTTAACCACCAATAACATATCTATGAGATTCACCTCCGGAAAATTAATCCAAGCACTATTCCTTCCTTGACCTCACCATTTTTTAAAAGACCCCAATTTGACACATACAAACCACCGATTGACCGAAAAGAAACTGCCACCAATAATCTGCTAATTGGGCAAGTTGGCTCCACATTCTCTGTAAAAAAGCTACATAGGACAATACCTTAGGAGCAAGGCGATGTTCACAGAAATAGACTTTGAACATGATGGTACAGCTTAGTATACAAGATATAGAGGAAAGGGGATACCCAAAAAAACGCTACACAAGGCCTACCAAAGAGCCAAGACCACAAAGAGGGCAAAAAGCTTCTAACAAATAACCTACACAAAAAAAAACTCACACCAAGTGAGATGCATCGGAAAATAGATGCACCACTCACAGGATTGTAATGACAATCTGGAAAATGCTTGGCCGAATCTTAAGTAATACAGTGATTTGAAATCTTGTCTTACCCCTCTCCTAGCATCACCTAAGGAGAGGCAAACAATTTAAGGGATCTTTTGGTGACACAGCATCGAACTGATAAGATATCTAAAGGCAGCAGCTGGTACAGAGCATAGAGTAAGGGTTCTTATCCTGTGGAACATGTACCTTTTGTAAAATATCCCCAAAAACCAAAGACTTTCACTAACCCGCCTGACAATCAAAAAGTAGTGATAACAAAGTTTTGTAAACGTAAAACCATAACGTTGTCTATGTGCGAAATGTAACTGTCCCAAATTTACGTCGGCAAAAGACACAAGAATTTAGGAGAGAGGATTCAGCACATCTAGTGCTAACCGCACGGTAAATAAAGATACCTAACTGACAAAAATATACGCCTAAAACATGATGGAGATCTGGAACATATCGTTGGGGGAATTGACACCCTGAAAAGCGGCCCCAGGAAAAGGCAACATGACCGTCGCCTAATTCAATTAGAAGGCGAGATGGTATATAGACTCAAAACCTAGTCCCCTAGGCCTAAATGAGGCTTCACCTTTAACCCTTTATCTAATGCAACTCTATATAACTTTTGAAAAATCTTCTTAAGATATAGCTATTAAAATAACCTAAGAATTATATATCCTTTGATATAAAGAATACTCTTAACGGAATCGTCCCCTTCCCCTTCTAAAATAATATCTTAGGTCCTCAAAAAAAAAAAAAAAAGAGACACAAAGATACTATGTCCAGCAATCGAACTATCAAGTAGCCCATACGCAGTAGTCAGTAAGTGGCCAGCATCGGATCAATAATTAACCCCCCACATAGGTGGTTTCCTAAAAACTTGTTCCTCTTAAAGGGGCACCTATGTACATCTAAATATCTGAGACAGCGACCCACTTTACCTTTTAATTACCCGAAGCCATTTATAAGTTCACGCGCTTGCCGCCAAAGAAGCGCAGTGAAACTTTAAGGGTTACTATTTACCCCGACACGCAGATCTCCAATAGAAGTGAGGAATCGAAGGTGGGTGTTATCACCCACCTGCCCCTCCTCACTCGATGAAGTACTTCATACTGATAGGTTGAACACTCCTATCCTCCTACTCGGTGACGTATCCGCCCTACGGAGTAGGTGAATAGGACGCACACCCTTGATGACGTCCCATCAAGAAGTGATAAGAATGGGCGAGCAGCTAGAGCTCATTATTTCAGCCCCGCTACCCCCTGAGGACGCCAGTCAATGGCGAAACATGTGTTGTCGGGGGGGCTGACTGAGCCATTTTTAATTGATGGCGAACTATGTGGGAGACTCCTTTAGGACTGAGGTCGCACTGCAGAGACCATCGCCCAAGGAATACATGCCACGACTATCATGTAGGAATGTGCCTGTGTGGAGATGTGATTTAGCTTAAAATCAAAGATGCTATGTTGTGTGTGAAAATATACTAGTCCCAGAGGTGAAGAGGTATATCCTATAGAGACAATTTGGTACACACCACCACCGCAAGGTATACAGCCGGCTATCAGCAATCACTTTACAATTGACTCTCCCGATAGTACATGGTAAGTAAGCACCCGTTAGCGAGTCAACTGGCTCCACCAGCCTATCGTACTAGCATACACTAGTTAATTGAAATTTCCCCCACATTCGCCATATTCTTTTAATGAGTTCTCTATATGTCAAGCTCATATATAATGTTGATATTGTGATCCCCTTTTTAAGGAATATTGAAGTAAAAGTTAAATTTTAAACTGGTCACAAGGACACCCTTGGTGTTGCTCACTAAGCAAAAATTGTAAATATATTTTTTGTATATTGGTACCAATTTGATTGCGCCATTCCTGTGGAACATAACAGTCCTTCAGTGAATCTCCAAATATTAAAAAAATAACGGTCTATCACCGTAACATTCATGCAGAACCCGGGGGGTATGCCATCTGGCCGGTGTGATTTATCTATCTTAGGGTTGCGAGGCGGCACCGTACCTCTACATGTGTTAAACTGTTGAAATTATAAAAAGAATTTACATTATTCATCATTGTGTCTCACCAGGGGAGTTTTCCGGGAGTAAAGACAGTTGAGAGGCCGACATCAGTAGATTGGCCCTTCCTCATCTCCTTCCACCATGACCCCCATTGTTATTTCTAGGGGACCCCACACTCTCTGTTTTTAGTTATTATCATTTATATACTTAAAATAAATGGGATATTTCGTGCTCTCCTGGCAATATTCTCTCAGTCCTATTTTTGCGGCTTTATCTGTTTTTACAGGATTATTTTTCTCTCTATAATCCTGTAAAGCCTCTCATCACTACCTCACGTTTAGCACCTAAGGCTTTATCTTCCGTTATTGCGTTCATTACAAGACTCAGTAGCCAGCATAGGGTTTTTCTTGTCCTTTTATGCTTTTTCCCATAAGGTAGTGTTTATACAGGACTTTTTCAGAAATATATGAGAAAAAGTCCCATTTTTGGGGGGGGGGGCTTTTGTCCTGAGAGCATTTATCCCAGTCTATGACTTAAGTCTTCCCTTAGTTGCTGAAAATCTGGACCTCCTTGACGTTTAGAGTGGTTTGGTTCCCTTCACTAACGCTCTTAGTAAAGCGTAATACAAAATCAAGATTATGATCACTATTCCCAGGTTCCCCCCACTGTAGATTGATATCCTTCAGGTATGTTGGTAAAGGATAAGTCCAGCAGGCCCCCCCTCGTTGTGGGATTCCAGGACTAGTGCGACAGGTGGAATATGTACTTTTGTTGTTGACAAGAACCTGCTACCTTGAAGCGACCTGCAGGTTCTGCCCCCCCAGTCAATATCTGGGTAATTGAAGTCCCCATGATAAGTACTTCACCATGCTTTGATGAAGCCGCATCATTTCACTTATCAGCATTTTCCTCTGCTGCCTCCTTATATTGTAGCCTTATAAACAAAACCTAGTAATATTGTATGTTCTTCTTTTCCCTCCTCTTATCGTCCGCCAATAGGGACTCCACATTTGCGTTTACTGATGCATTCTCGCAGGAACAGGCTTGAGGCAGGAATCACATATAAACAAACCCCTCCCCCTTTTTTAGGTATCCGATCCTTCTAAAAAGACTATAACCATCTTATGTAACAGCCCAGTCATGATAATGTCCAGCCAGGTTCCGCTGATACCCACTATATCATATTTCGTTCCAACATCACGAGTTCCAGTTCTTCATTTTGTTAGTGAGGCTCAGTTGGAGAACTGAGTATACTTGCATCTGTAGCTACTGTCTGGCAAGGCAAAGGTAACAATGTGATATGTCTGTCCAATAGTTTCTTGTAATTACAATATGGAAGCTGATTGGAGAGGTGCTACCACATGCCGGGAAGTACCATATAACCGCGTATAAGACGACTTTTGAAGACTGAAAAATCTTCAGTCTGGTCGGGGCGTATTCTAAGCGGTGGTAATGTTTCTTCTTACCTTTTCCGCGATCCACCGAAAGTCCGCTGTACATCCGGCCGCCGGTGGACAGCTCCGGGGTGCCGGGGTGCAGAGAATATGACGTCGGCACGCGGCTGACGGTCATATTCTGTGGCACCAGCGCCTCAATGAGCTGTCAACGGCGACCGGCGTCGCGGTAGCAGCGGAGCTTCGGTGGATCGCGGAAAAGGTAAAGAAGATGGTGTATTATTATGTGGCCAAAGCAGGCTGGCGAATAGAGGGGGAGGCGGCAGGATGCAAACTGGGGGTGGGGCCGGCATTCTGCCACAATTGGGGGGCAGCCAGCGGTATTAATAGCTGGCTGTATACTGGGGGTACAGGATGGCAGTATTACTAGGTGTCAGGTTCGCTGAGAGAGAATGCTGGTACTTCTGGTTCTTCTGGTGGTGATTAGCAGGTTCTCCAACCTCCAGCCGTGTCCGACGCAAACTCCTCCTCTCGTCCGGCACGGTGCTAAGATTCGCGCTGTCTAGGAGTTGGGTTCTTTGAACTGCTGACTTGTGGGTACCTTGCATGGTGACTGCTATGTGCTGGTTATTCGGACAATGAGGGGTTAATTCTCAGTAGTTGTCCAGCTCTATAAGGTTCTGGAGGTGGAGTTCTGGATCGCAGAAATTGCAGCCTCACTAGTCACTGTGCCAGTGTTTGACATCCCTTCTCACGCGCTCCAGCATTAGGTTTGACTTGCCTCTGTAACCTGTATCTGTATCGTTGTTGGACCTCGGCTCGTTTTGACATGACTCTCTTTGCCTTACTGATTTTGACTATGACGTACCCTCTCGTTGTTACTCAGGCTAGTTTACTATTCTTTGTGTTTTATGTTTGTCAGTCTGTTGTGTTTCCCTTCCCACATGTAGCAGTGTATTGAGTCTTCAAGTAGTCGCCCCACGGGTTAGCGTGGGGGGCTATAGGAAGGGACAGGGGTTGGGCAAAGCTCAGGAACACTAATCCCCTGTCTTTTGTGTTACCCAATCCTAACAAGAAACACGGCCACACATAGGTCTGCATCCTGTATACGACCTCCTCACAATCTCTCCTCCCATGGAGACTTTGTCAGTGTGCTCGCTCAGGTCCAGACCCTAACTCAGCTGTTCAGGATCTAGCTTCCTGTCTCCAAATTTCAGGAATCTATTGCAGGTCACGGCGACATTCCACTGCCACCCTTGTTTTTTTACCTGACCTAAGGTTCCTCTCCCTGACTTGTTTTTGGTGACCGATAGAAATTTTTTCCATTTCGGGAGGGCTTGTAAACTTTTATTTTTCTTTACGTCCTCGTTCTTCGGGCACAGGACTAAAGGAGTGGGCATGGTAATTTCCATGTTGCGTGGGGACCGCAAAATTGGGGCCTTTCTCTACCCCCTGATCTCCATCCCGTTCTTCTCGACGCTTTTTTTCTGCTTTAGGCAGATTATGACGAACCTGACCGCGAGCACTGGCAGTGTTTCCCACCTTAGATTCTGGTCAGGGGAAAACGGACGCCGAAGATATTGTGACCAGTTCAGACAGTATTGTGACTGACTGCAATGGAATGACTGCGCCCTAAAGACCAATTTATGTCCGGGACTGTTCAGACAGAGTACAGGACTTGGTCTAGGCTTATGCCGCCTTAGAACATTAGATGAGGCTATGACTCTGGTAAATCGGTTGATCGCGCCTAAATCCAGGCGATCACCTCGGGTGTCCTTGGATGTCAGCAAGAGGCCAGTCTGTCTCCCGGTAATCCAGAAATGGAAATCCATGGAGGTCTGGATAAGCAATCTCTACTGCACAGAGGAAGCACATAGAATAAGACTCCGTCTTTGTTTCTAGTGGAAGTCTGATTCATCAGATACTACTTGTTCCAAGCAGCAGCAGGAAAACTTCGCTTCCTACGCAGTAGTCGGGGGGACCTGCTTAGGAGCTCAGGTACTCCCATTGTGTCTAGAATGTATTTAGTTACTTGTACGGTTAAGGTCAGTCTGTTCCGCACTGGTCGCGCCTTTTGGATTCAGGTGCTGCATCTATTTAATTGATATAATTTTGTCTCTCATTTTGCATGTCATTGATTCCTTTGTCCACTCCATTAGATGTCGGGTGCGGATTTGGGATTTTTTGACCCCTCATACAGGGGGTTGATAAATTCCGAACCCGCAGATAAAAACTTATTGGTAGGAGCTATGCATGCAGAATGGGGTTGTTCTTTCCTAGTTATGGACAAAACTTGTCTGAAAATTGTCATTCTTGGTCTACCCTGCTCCGGATCCAAAATCCAGTAATTAATTGGGAACTCTGGAGCTGTTCACTGGGGGGTCCTCACGTGTGTAAGGATCACCTGACCAGAGTTCATTATGACATGGTGGCGGAAGATCAGAGTTCTTCAGGTTTTTCTCTCTGAACTCTGAGTGTTTTCAAAACCCCTTGTCCCAAGTCTTCTCCGCACAGGAGTTTGATTGTAAATTGACCTTCTTCTGATGATAGATTACCTAAGGGTCGTATATATAACCTGTCGGTACCAGACGGGAGCACTGAAGAAGTTATATTGATGAGAGTGACAATCGGACATATCGTCCCTCGAGCGCCCACTGGGGCCGGGTTCTTTTTTGTTGAGAAAAAAGATGGTGTTTACAGCCGTGTAGTGATTATCGAGATTAAATAGATAACGGTAAGTAAAAAAAACTCAGGTCCTCTCACATGATCCGGATCTCTAAACAGAGTTCGGGGCCAAGTTTTCTTAAATTAGACATCAGAGGGGCTGATAACCTGATTCGGATCCGGGCAAAGGGGATCAGTGGAAAACCGATTTTACTACACCTTTGGGAACTTTGAATAATGTTATGCCCTTTGGTTTGAGTAATGCCCCAGCGGGTTTTTCAAGGGTTTGAGTTTAGAACTCCATCTTTCATGATTACATTGTGTGTTTACGGTGGTGTATCTAGACGATATCTTGATTTTCTCTCCGGATTGAGTTCTCAACAGCAAACATCTCCGTCAAGTAACTGACCAGGTTACCCAAAAAAACCATCTCTTCGCGTAAAATGGAGTGTGTTTTTGGGTCCAAAAAGTTTCTTTTAGGTTATGTTTGTTACTCCCTCTGATGTACAGATGGATCCGAGTAGTAAGTTAAGGCGCTCACGGAGGGGGTTCGCTACCAATCTTAAGGCCTACAACGTTTTTTGGGTTTCGCTAACTATTATGGAAACTTATTAAGACCTGTTCTGTGATCAGCCAAACCCCTCACGGATCTAACTAATAAGGGTGTATCCAAACAATTGGTCCCCTGCCGCTTGCTCTGCGTTGAAACTTTAAAAGGGCCATTCTCGTCAGCCCCAGTTTTGGTTCAACCGGACCTCTCTCAGCAATTGTGTAGAGGTAGATGCCTCCGAGGTTGGAGTAGGTGCAGTGTTGTCTCAGGGGTCCTCCATCTCACCAGACTCAGACCCTGTGCATATTTCTCTAGAAAGTTTTCTTCT
Organism: Engystomops pustulosus; assembly: GCA_019512145.1. NCBI lineage: Eukaryota > Metazoa > Chordata > Amphibia > Anura > Leptodactylidae > Engystomops > Engystomops pustulosus. The sequence goes on from CM033641.1 coordinate 12,814,704, forward strand.
TGTGAGAGGAAGTATGGATTGGTAATCGAGAGCTCCTTGCCATTAAGTGGGCATTTGAAGTCTGGCGACACTTTTGGAGGGAGGCTCTTCATCGATAACTGTGCCACGGGGATCATAAGAACTTCGTATATTTGGATACTGCTAAGCGCCGAAACTCACGTCAGGTAGGTGGGCCTTGTTTTTCTCCGCTTAATTTTGTGGTCACCACTAAAAACCTAGGGGTCAGAAAATGTGAGGCTGATGCCTTGTCCCGTAGATTAGGGGACTCCTGAGCTTCCAGAGACTACGGACAGTAATATTTGGTCTCCACGGTGTTGTGGTTGCAGCTGTCTCTCCCACTCTCCTCTCAAAAATCTGCCCCAAAGACTTCCGAAGGCAAAGTATTTGGTCCCTTTGTAGTTTTGAGAGTGTTGGAGGAGGAGACGCATTTGCCCTCAGTATTGGCAGGTCATCCGGGAATGCGGAGTAAGTAGTATCCTTGGATCTCTAAATCGAAGTTACTGGTGGCCTCAATCGACTAATGATGGGCAAGCATTTGTCCAAGCCTGTCAGGGTCTGTGCACGAGGAAAGCCTCCACCAGGAGACGTCCTGGGGGCTCTTCTTCCGCTTCCAGTTCCCACCAGGGCCATGGTCTAACGTTTCTGCTATGGATTTGTCCACTGAATCTGCACAGATCTCAAGGGTATATCCTGTGATTTGGGTGGTAGGGACCGTTCTCTAAGATGGGACGCTGTGTTCCATTAAAAAAGTTACTTCAGCTGAGGATTGTTGGCTGAATACAGATGATATTATACCAGATGATATTGGGTCAAGATAGGGGCGACCAATTTGTTTCAAATTTTGGCGAGCATTGTCTAACTGGAGTAATTGTCATTCTCGTCGGCATTTCACCCTGAGACTAAGTGGTCAGTCCGAGAGAATGAATCGGAGATTGATAAATCTGCGACTCTTGTCTCGGGACAGTCAGACAAGTGGGTGAAATTCCTTCGTTGGCAGAATAGGAGTTTGCTGTTAATAAATCATGTAGTCTTCCACTCAGGTTTCTCCCTTTTCTGCAATTATGGTTTTATCCTCCGTTTCTCCTTTTCATCTGGCATGTCTCTAAACATTCCTCAGCGGAGGGAAGCTATTACATCCAAGTTGCGCACGCTCTGGTCACAAGTTCAGCGCAAATATCAGAGAGGGCACAAAAAATTCTATGGTCAACAGGATCAGAGAAGGCGCACAACTCCGTAGTTTGTGGTGGGGATAAATATGGTTATCCACAAAAAATCTTAAATGAAGGTCCCCTCTTTGAAGTTTGCGGCCCAGGTTCGTTGGTCCTTTGTGGTACTCAACTCGTTAACCCGGTTCCTTCAAGGTTACTCTTCCAGCAGGGTGGCGGGTTCATAACACCTTCATATAAGAGTCTCCTGAAGCGCTATGTTGAGCCGTTTTGCCTCTTCCTGACCCTCCCCTCCATCTAGTGTGGGGGGAATCTGGAGTTTGAGGTGGAAAAAGGTCTTGAATTCCAGATGGGTAGGTCACTCCCTGCAGTACTGGTCAACTGGAAAGGTTGGTCTGAGGATAGGTCTTGGGTTCCGGCTAGAGGATGAGAGATGTTCATGCTCCGCGGTACTCAGGTGTTCATCAGGCCTATCTCAGAAGCCATCATTGCGATCTAGGGGTACGAAAGGCCCCCGTCAGGGGGGGTTACGTCAGGTTAGCTGGAGAGAGAATGTGGTACTTAGGTTTTCTGGTGGTGTTAGCATTGTTCGCCAACCTCACAGCGCGTGTCTGCGCAAACTCATCCTCTCGTCCCCGGGCAGCGCCTCTAAGATCTCGCGCTCTGTCTTAGGAGTTGTTTCTGAAATGTGACTTGTGGTCCTCTGCTGGTGCTGCGATTGGCTTGGTTATTCTGCACCATGAGGGGTTGTTAATTCTAGTATTGTCCAGTCCTATCAGGTTCTGAGGTGGAGTTCTGGGTGCCCATAAATGCAGCCTCATGAGTCAACCTGTGCCAGTGTTTTGAAATCCATTCTCCACCGCCTCAGCTTAGGGTTGACTGCTTCGGTTTTTTTATACCTGTTCGTATCGTTGTTGACTCGGATCATTTTGACCTTGACTCTTTGCCTAATGATTTGCTATGACGTACCCTCAGTTGTTACTCCGGCTAGTTTACTATTCTTTTGTGTTTTATGTTTGGTCAGTCTGTTCGTGGTCCCTTCCCCACACGTAGCAGTGTATTTCGAGTCTTAGTAGGCGCCCCACGGTTTAGCGTGTGGGGGCTAGGCTATAGGAAGGGACAGGGTGGGGCAGATCAGGGCACACATCCCCTGTCTTTTGTGTTACCCCATCCTAACACAAGGGGGGGGCAGTTTCAGGTTTTTTAGCTATATACCAGGGGGGGCTGGCTGTATACTGGGGGTACCAGGATGGCAATATCCAGGGGGAGCGGTGTGGGAAAAGGGGTAGTCTTATTACGGCGAAATATCTTAAACTCTAGATTTTTAACAGGAAAGTAGGGGGGTCGTCTTATACATAGGTCGTCTGATACGCCGGAAATACGGTATATAAACCTCTGCCTGGCGAAGCACAGGGTTAAGAGGAATTGAGTTTGCAGATAGTACCAGACCTCATGGCCAGCCACTGTCCTAAAACACAGGAAACACAGGTTTCTCTGCCATCACATAGCAGACTGGGCAAGTTGGAGACTTAAGCCCCAGTTCCACTATCGGACTCATTCATCTGTACCAGCCCAGCCTGAAACTAATACCAGGGGGTGTGTGTAAACCTCCTGGGACCAGACCTCCCTGATTGCACAATGTGCCTCTGTCTGTCCTTTCAACGGCTGCTTAACAACCACAGTCTTCTTCATCCATACCCAGCGATTCGTCATAAGACACCTCAGGGGTTGCCCAGGGTAGAAACCACTGCACCAGCATCTCCCGCCATGTTTCTTGCACATGGAGATCAGGCCCCTACCAAGCCACCGTTGACACAGGCGTGCCCTAGGTCGCAACTGCCAGCCACTCTGGTATTATGGGCCAGGCTGCCTCCATGACCACAAGAAACGCAGGCCCGGGGGATGATGTTGAGATCAGATGTGTATCCCAGCTACTGTAAGGTTTGATCCATCCAGCCACCAGATGGGAGCATCAGACCACACAGTCTTACTCCGCAGTGTATAGGACATCCTCAACCAGGACCAGGACCTATACAGAGAAAATGTAAATATACATAAATGTAAAACATATAAAGATAAAGTTATAAAATAATGAATGTGATTAGTCCTAAAGTGAAAAAAAGAAACAAACCATCAAAAGTCAGAACCTTTATTAAATTTATTGATTGACCAGGAAAAAAATAACACAAAACCACCGACAATTTCAGTCCTCTCTGCACCAAAGGCATAAAGAAACTTTACACTCAGACAAGTATGGCCCAAAATTGTATGTTAGAAAAGGTGGCGGATTCGCCCAATCAAAAGGTGTTAGCTCCATTCTACGCCTTCTATATAGCACAAAAGCGCAGATGTTTTTAGAAATACCAACACAAGCTGTTTCACTTACTATAACAACATTTCTTGTTAGGGATTTCATTGCGCATACTGACACCACCAGCCCCTACAAATGCGTGAAAAATCATACAAAGATGCTCATACCTGTGGAAACATTTTTCGAATGATTTTGTTTATATCTGTTAACAGGATAACCGCTGCTAGACTCCCGGAACACACGGGCTGCTGCTGCCCGTTCTAGGGATCAGCACACACCGCTGGCAGGGAGGAGCCAGGTAATGTAATTAACCTTTCATGATAGTATGAAATGATTCCAGGGACCCTGCTGAAGGGCATATTTTAAAATCAGCACAGCACAGTCTTGGGAACTGAACCAAGCTAAACATGACATTCCTGGTGAAAGGCCACTTGAGGATAAGAAAGTCCATTGTTATGGATGGGAATCACAAATTCCTGAGAAGAAAAATCTGAATTCCTTTTCTTAAAATTTCCCCCGATGGGCAAAGCTGTAAGGCAGGAGCGAGAGCAGACCCCGGATGTCAAACATGACTTATTTATTGTTCTTCAAGAGAGTTGGCTAATTCCTACCACTTTGTGAGATGCTTGTAGAAGGAGATCTAAACAGGTCCAATCAAACGAATTAAAACCCCTTCCAGGTTATAGATTTGGAATCTCTAACATAACCAGCGGATTTTGAGATAGTTTTATTCTGACATATTGTATTTCAAATTAGTTTTAAAAATTTGGATAAATTGTTTGCTGTTTACTATGAAAAAATGGAAATTGGCAAAAATTTGAAAAGATTCTCCATTTTCAAAGTCTAAATTTTTCTACTTTTGAGCAGATAGTCATTGGACCCGAAATTCATTCCTTAACTTACTGTCACAGGAGCTCCCGAAACCCAATCGCCATGTGGGCTCACCTCATGCTCGCTCCCACGCCCACGCTCCTTACCTGTTCCCAGCTCTGTCTCCGTTACCTGGACTCCTAAGATCAGAAAATTTAATTCACCAACATCGGGCGGCGTCACGCTCAGGTCCGGTCACCTTCTTCTTCTGGTGCATGTAAGTGCATTGTCTTGCACGACCACAATTTGAAAGTTAATTCCAGCGCTCAATCCGAATCAGTCGAATCGTCAAAAACGGCATACCCCGGATGTTCGCACGGAGGCCAGGCAGCGCGCCCAAAAAAGGGTTCTGGGCCACCAAATCCCAGCACAGGCACTTCTCAAATAAGTACAAGGCCGTGTGGTAATCGCTAAAAAGGTAAAACAGTCCGAAGAAAGGCAAAGAGAGGGACGCTTAGTAAATAAGACCAATATATTTTGTGATTTTATGGGGTCACCAGGATTTATGGGCTTTTTTTTCTCAATTTTTCTGAAATAAAAAACTCATATGGAGAAAATATGTTCATTTTAGCATCATTATCTTTTTTCAGAGACATAACTTTCTATTTCAGCTAACAAATTAGTTTAGTTAAGGACTAATTATTTGCAAGAAGCGTTTAAGCAGTCTTATTTTGGCGCATATAACATTTTTTTATAATTTTAAAGGTTTTTTTAAGGGTATTGTCTTTTTTTCGGGAGTGTTTTTTCGTTTCTTTTTACAGCGTTAACGAAATACGGCGTATATACAACCCCCATAACCGGCAATGGGCGCATGGCACCCTATGGGCAGCGGTACGGTCTGAACATGTCCAATCTTTTCGGGAATACGACACCGTGCGTAATGTTTCCTATGGAGGGGGCGGGGGTGAGCAAGCAGCTCCTCTCCTGTTGCATCCTCTCCCGGGCGCCGATAGGTGCCCCTGGCGTGCTACGGTACGACCTGTCTGCTCCGTCTGGGGGGACTAGTGCACCGTTCCCTGTCTGTGTTTAGGCTATCTGTTTTTACGGAATAAGATATTTCCTTTTAATCCTGACACTTTATAAGAAAAAAAACACACAATAGAGCTTCCTAAAAAAGCAATTTGTGGGGTGTTCATACATATCTAGTTATTCACCCCAAAATATGCATTTAAATCCTTGAGTGAGTGACAACTTTTTTGCACAAAAATTGACCAGGATCACTTAAAGGTAGTATATTTTACACTCCCCTATTACAACTGTAAACTGAGATAAGAACATATATCCTAAACAAAATAATGAGAGGTGAACATAGATGGTGTAATATGTGCGCCATTGTATTGTATATATTTTATTAAAATGTTTCCAATAATATTTTAAACATCAATCGAGAGCCACAGGAAAGATCCATAGATGGTGATGAGGCAGGAGAAGACGTCTATCTTGTGTAGGGTTTGTTGAAAGGACACAAAAAAACTGTTTTAATTAAGGAAGTAGCAGGAGATTTGCAGTGATATCTGTGTCTCTCAGGGTCTCTCCCAGTGCTTCCAGCTGTTATATGGAGACATCTCTATAGTCTGTGCTGGACTCCAGAGACATAGAGAGGATCTCAGGGCTTCTGTGTGTGTCTCCTCATCTCTATTCATGGTGAGCTTTACTGACACATTTGTAGCCATATATAAGTATGATAGCAATAAAATCCATGTTCCTCTGATTTCTCCTTCAGGATCCTGTGGATGGGTTGTGATGACCCAGAATCCAGATGATATTTTTCTGGTCCCCAGGAGAGAGACAGTCACCATCTCATGTACAGCCAGAGCGGAGTACAATATACTTACACTGGTACCACAGAAGAACCAGAGAGAACGACACCAAAAGCTCCTGATCTATAACTTAAAGTTAGCAGACATAGAGAAGTCCCAGGTCGTGTCACTGGATTTCGGTCTGAAGCCAATTAACCACATTAACAATCAGAGGAAGTGGACAGAGACGATGCAGCAGATTATTACGTCAGCAGACTGATGACTCCTCTCACACAGTGATACAGAGCCGTACAAAACCTCCTTCCCCATTTTCAGCAGAGAAGAACCAGATGTTATAGAGCTGAGCTCACATTAGATCTTACCACTCCACCTCTTATCATTTACATCTACTTATTGATGTTGATGTAAACAGTAATATTTCGATTGTAGGGACTGAACTTATGTATTACCATCTTCCCACAGTGACTACATTTGAATTTGGTTTACATTCTCCTGGTGTTTGCCGTTCCATTCATCCTGTAGACAATAGGAAGAGTAAAGTAACCGACATCAGGTTTCGTGAACCTTCTCACTCTAATGGACATTATAATCCATAAAAGATGAAAAAAGTATACTGAGTAACACAACAGCTTCTTTTGTGGGACGTTGCTGGTTCTAGAAGCTCCTCCATTATGGTCTGACAAGCGCTGGTGATGTATGATTATGAGATGTGGGCAGTGTGCTCTCATCTTTTTATGGAAAAAAATGATGTGGAACAAATGTAGCATCTAATTAGTAATTTCAATTATTTTCTACCCCATGTTTCCTACATCAGAAGCTTGTATGGAATACGGTCATATTATTCAGCATTTGAAGGAGATCTTCTGATTTATCAGGTTATCATATTTCAGGAAAAAATCTCTGTTTATTACGTCTACTTTGTCCAACAAGAAGGTTAACAGCAAAATTCACAACAGATGTTTGATGCATGAATCACCCGGTACATTTCCTGTTTAATATAATTTTGAAACAGTCCTCCTCATCATGCTGTTTTCATTTTTACAATTTGAGACAAAGACAAACCCCTAAATGGAGAACACTACCTGGTTTTGCATGTTTCCAGCAGGATGTTCTCAGAGTGAAGTGACCAATAGCTTTGGATTGTCAAAGAGAGATCATCAGCCACATCAACTATAGGAAACAGTTCACAACGTGCAGTATGTGTGATAGATGACTGCAAGGATGGTGGAGCAACCCAAAGGCACAGGCAGATGTCACGGAGAGAGCTCTATGCATCAGCCATGTTGTCTCGCTGGTGGTGATGTACGTGGTGACAGACGTTAATAATACTGAGCTTACCCTACACTTTGTGAGAGTAGAGTGGACAAGCCCGTACTTACATGAACTAGCATAATAACCTATTCATTGATCCTGTTACAAACAGCACAGACCCTAATTTCATCTTACCTGATGACGATGCACAAGTTCATCAAATCAAATAATTATAACAAGTGTCCTGGGAGTCTGGGGGAACGTCAACATAGTCATCTCTTCTCTAGTAGACCTAAACCCTTATTTAAAACCCTATAGGGATTGGAATCATGATAGAAGGATGTAACATCAAGTAAATCCAGTCCTCAAGACTGGGGCCGCCATCAGAGACTGGATGCATTTTACGGTGAACTTCATGAGAGTCATTTGCCATATGTCAGGATGACACGGCACATGACAAGGATTGGGACACTGAACAGTCTTTGCTGGTATGTATACCACTAGTGATGGGTTTTCCAGATGTTGAGGAAGGAAATAGCATGCATGCTTCAAAAGCCAAATATCCATACCATTTGTGCGGGCTATGGTCATGGGGCCCTTAAAAGGATTTTCCGTTGATAGCTCGTAGCCATACAGGATTTGCGTTCAGTAATTGCTGCATCTTCTGTGAATCGTGAGTGAAAACTGACCATATATGATCACCTGCAGTCAGTCTCAGTATGGAGATAATATTATCTTTCTGTGGTTTACAAAATTTGTTGAGCATTTTTTTATTTTATTGGGGGTATTATTCTGAGGTGTTTTTTGTATTATTAGCGTAAAGATGCATCTCATCAGTTGTAACATTCAGATCATGTGAATCTTACTTTTATTATGATACAAGACTTGAATTACCTGAAACTGTGGCAGATTTCCGACCTACATCAGGACCATGATGCTCGTCCTATATCATCAACGGGTCCACAAGTACAATGTTTGTATATATAAATATATTTGCATTTATTTGTAAATCTTTTATAAGTATTATATTAGCATTTTGTATTGTTTAATGATTTCTTGTTATAGATGTGACATTTCTATTATTCTTTCCTCTGACACTGAGATATGCAGCACTGATGAACTATGTGAGTGCTGGGTTAGGGGAGCGGCCATGCTACATGGTTAATTTTGCAAACCAGTGTTTATATATAGATATCACATTTGGGTTTATTTTAAGTCAAGCATTTGGAAGGAAAGTGCATTTATCGATAGCTATAAGAAACACGGCTCTTTACATCAGAAGGAACTTCTATATATATTGTTTGCAAAAAGAAAAAATAAATTACTTCTTAGGCTATAGTTTTTATAATCAGGTTATTATGAACAGACTATATTATACTAAGAATCAATGTTTCTGTAGGAACTGTAGACAGTCCATGGACCTACGAGACTAGAGGACTCGATAACTTCCTGTGATGTCCCCTGTCCCTGGCTTTCAGAGGTCAGAGAAGTCTAAGCTACTGTGTGACATATGAAGCAGGACATGGTCAGCAACCTACAAAATGTATTAAAATTATTTTGGGTCCTTCAAATTATTATGAAAAACCAAAGCTTACAAAAGCCTTGACCCAAAAGTTAAAAAAAAAATAAATCACTCAATCTAAGGACTCCATTTAGTACAGCGGAGAGGCTTGTGGTGGCAGGACTTGTGATATGGAGAGGACCGGGTCACATTCTGCCCGGAACTGAATTCTCTTCTATCCATTTGCAGGGAGAAACTAGAGCCTTTTGGCTTTCCTTATTACTTCTACATCTGGTTATGTTCCAAGAGCAGGAACTTTGCCGGGAGTTGATCTGTGCGCATGCGGCCTCCGTTCTGTCATCGACATCGTTGTTCCCGTTTGATCGATATTGAGCTCTTAGTTGCCCGGCTAATAATGTCACCATTATGATGACAGTGGTTGTCTGCTAGAGGGTGCTGCTTTTCACTATCCACATGAACATGATTATAAGGGAGCTTTAACGGCCATGATGGAATTACTTTATGTTTTATCATTCCCTGAAACAAGTCTTCTGCTACTCCTAGCCCTGGTGTGAGGTTCTTACTAGTATCTGACTTCTCCTGCCTCTATGTGGAGTCTTCATGTCAGGTGTCAGATGTTTTCTCCCTTTACATGATCCTCCTCATGTCACACATTGTAACCACAGGATTTCCATGCCCCCAGTATTCCATACACAGTCTCTGGGGGTCCGCTGTCCCTCCCCTGTCACTCTCTAATACATCTCATCCTAAACATGTCTCATCTTATAGTCTGTATCTCACCCTCACAAACATCAAGATGGTGTCTGGCAGTTCTCTTCTGGCTGTGATCTTCATTTCTAGTCAGGGTGAGGGATTGGATCATTCCAGGAGTGTGTGGAGAGAAATTATCAGTGGGATCAATCATCAGATCAGGATTTCTAGGAATAGATCCGACATTTATCACTAATGACTCTGTCTCTTCTAATCCTCAGGATCCTGTGGGAGTTGTATGACCCAGACTCCAGGTTATATCTCTTGTGTCCCGGGGGAGACAGTCACCATCTCATGTACAGCCAGTGCTGGTATAGCTAGGTACCTGGTACCAACAGAAACGGGAGGGTAAAATCTCCAAAACTTCTTATTAAAGCAGCAGGATGAGCGATTCACAGGAGTCCCAGACCGATTCTGGATCTGGATCCGGAACTAATTTAAATTAACAATCACAGAAGCAGTGGACAGGAAGCGATGCAGCAGATTATTACTGTCAGCAGTGATATGAATATCCTCTCACACAGTGATACAGAGCCGTACAAAAAACCTCCTTCCCATTATGTTGCTTGTAATAAAGTTTCATACACAGGAAACATGAAGAACAGAGCATTCAGGGGTTCAGGTTTTCGGTTTCATTTGCTATTAAAGGTGCCAAATATGTTTATAAAATAGTATAACAGTACCCCTAATAGCCAATAGTCACAGAGCAGCCAGTAGCCAATAAGTGACAATGCCCCATAGCCAATAGTGACAATGCCCCAGTAGCCTATAGTGACAATGCCCCCAATAGCCAATAGTGACAATGCCCCCAGTAGCCTATAGTCGTGCTGCACAGTTACCATTTGTCATGGAGATTCAAATATCCAAAGGTCACAGTGCCCCCATTAGCCAATAGTCAAATCAGTCCCCAGTTGCCAATAGTCTCACTGCCCACAGTACCAATAGTCATAGAGCCCCAATAGCCAATAGTCTTCAGCCCCACAGCTTTTTATACTTTTTGTTCATTATACAAATAAAGATATCAGTATAATATATATAGTAGAACAGAGCTCTCACTACTGTTTTAAATTACATTAACACCCTTAGTTGGAGGGGGCAATAATAGTATCTACATTATTATAGATATATTTTACACTGTCCTAGTATTATTGAGGGAATATATTTCTGTAATAAATTTATTTGTTGAGATGTTGTAATAAAATAATTCTATGTACAACTTATTATGTATCACATTATCTGCTTGATTGGGGATATTTAGGACAAGCTTAATGAGCGTTTCTTCAGAGTATATCTCACCCAGAACTAAAGTCAACATCATGTACAGTGAGAGTCTATCCATTCAGAAGGACATAAAACCCAGCATTTCATGTAGAATAGCACTGCCCTATCTATTGCAGCTAGCGTGTCGATAGCTAACGTTTTGCGACCAGCTTACAGGCAACATATACATACGTGTGAATGGAGCTTACTCTTGTACTTGTTGGTAAACTATGAATGCTTGATGTTAATTGTCTAAATCTAATGAGAACACAAATGCACATAGATGCCATTTTGGCTTGAGTTAATCTTAGATATAGGGATGAGTGGACACGTTCGGTTTGGAGAGTTAGGCCAAACCCGAACCTGGAAAGCCGCAATTAAAAACCGAGAGTAATCAAGGAGGGGGGCTCCTGGGGAAATTCCCAAGCGCACATCCTGGGTGAAAATTAAAAGATTAACACCTGTGATCACTGTCAGGTGTACCAACCAGGTAAGTCCAAACACCAAAGGTTCTGGCTGAGTCCAGCTATGGGACCACTAACCCGCAATGTTCGGCACGGAACTTTACTTACATAGTACTGAAGGTGAAATATATTTGGCAAAGGTTAACACACTGTGGCAACAATAATAGCTTAGATCTTTCTTAGATCTTCAAAAGTATTCGGCCCTCTTGAACTTTTATATCTTCTGACACAATTCAGGTTTCAAACATAAAGATATAACAATTTTATTTTGGTGAAGAATAAAAAGTGGGACACAATTGTGAAGTGAAACAAAATATATTGATATATTTAAATTTTGTAAAAAAAAAAACAATAAACACTGAAATGTGGGGCGTGCAATATTATTTGGCCCCTTAAGTTTGGCCATTTTGCTGAAATTACAGCTGCGAGTTCCTTGGGGTATCAGGTCTCTATCAGTTTTGCATATGAGAAATTGGAATTCTTTCCCATTCTTCCTTGGAGAAAGCTGGAGCTCAGGGAGGTTGGATGAAGCTTTTTGAACAGCAGTTTTCACCTCTTCCACAGATTCTCAATTGCATTCAAGTCATTGTGACTTGGCCTTCTAACATTGGATACGTTTATTGTTAACCATTTCATTGTAGATTTTCTTTAGTTTGGGATCATTCTTTTTGGAAGATAAATCTCCGTCCGAGTCTCAGGTTCTTCTGCAGACTCTAACAGGTTTTCTTGCAGACTGGTCCTGTATTTGGCTCCATCATCTTCGCATCAATTTTAACCATCTTCTCTATCCCTGCTGAAGAAAACCCAAACCATGATGCTGCCACCACCATGTTTGTGACAGTGGGGATGGAGCCACCACATTACACATGTGCCACCTGTGTGACAGTGCCGGGATGGGCCACCACCATGTGTGACATGGGATGGGCCACCACATGTGTGACAGTGGGGATGGGCGCCCCACCAATGTGTGTGACAGTGGGGATGGACCACCACCTTGGTGACAGTGGGGATGGCAAGCCACCACCGATGTCCATTGACAGTGGGTGGAGCACACACAAGTGTGACAGTGGGATGGAGCCACCACCATGGTGTGACAGTGGGGATGGGCAACCACCATGTGTGACAGTGGGGATGGTGGCCACCACCATGTGTGACCAGTGGGGATGGTGCCACCACCATGTGTAACAGTGGGGATGTGCCACCACATGTGTAAAGTGGGGATGGTGCCACCACCATGGTGTAACAGTGGGGATGGTGCCACCACCATTGAACAGTGGGGATGGTGCCCCACCATGTGTGACAGGGGATGGAGCCACCACCATGTGTGACAGTGGGGATGGCGACACCACCAGTGACATACCAGTGGGGATGGTGCACCACCATGTTGTAAGAGTGGGATGGTGCCACCACCATGTGTGTGAAAGTGGGGATGAAGCCACCACCATGTGTGGAATGAGGGATGGGCCACCACATGAAGTATGGCCACCACATGTGTAACAGTGGGGGTGGTTGCCACCACCATGTGTAACAGTGGGATGGACCACCACATGGTAACAGTGGGATGGTGCCACCACCATTGTGTAACAGGGGGATGGTGCCACAACCATGTGAACAGTGGGGAGGTTGCCCAAGCCATGTTGACAGTGGGGATGGTGCCACCACCATGTTGCCAGTGGGGATGGTGCCACCACCATGTTGACAGGGGGATGGTGCCCCCTCCCCCATGTGTGACAGTGGGTGATAGTGTATGAGGGTGATGAGCTGTGTGGCTTTTAAGCCAAACATATCGCTTGGCATGTGGCTTAAAAAGTTAGATTTGGATTCTCTGACCAAGCACCTTATTCCACGGAGTGTTTCTCCCCCAGTGGGCTGTGTGGCAAACTTTCAAGAAGACTTTTATGGATATCTGTGAGAAATGGCTTCTTCTTGCCTCTTCCATAAAGGGGATTGTTGTCCTATGGACAGAATCTCCCACCTCAGCTGTAGGTCTCTGCAGGTCACCCAGAGGGATCATGGGCCTCTTGGCTGCATCTCTGACAGTCTTCTCTTTGTTTACGATGAAAGTTTAGAGGGACGGCCGGGTCTTGGTAGATTTGCAGGGTTTCATGTTCCTTCCATTACAATATGATTGATTGCACAGGGCTCCTGGAAATGTTTAAAGTTTGTAAAATCTTTTTGTATCCAAATCCAGCTTTAAACTTCTCCACAACAGCATCAGGACCTGCCTGGCGTGTTCCTTGGTCTTCATGATGCAGAACCCTGATACTATCACAGAGCAGGTGGATTTATACGGAGACCTGATTACACACAGGTGGGTTATATTTATCATCATCATCAGTCATTTAGGACATTGGATCCTTCGGAGATCAGAGACTCAACTTCTGGAGGGAGTTTCCTGCACCAAAAGTAAAGAGGCCAAATTATAGTACAAACCCCACTTTTCAGTTTTTTATTTTTACCACGGTTTAAAATATCCAAAAAAAAATCACAATTTTGTCCCACTTGTTGTTGATTCTACACCAAAAAAATACTATTTTATATCTTTATGTTTGAAGCCTGAAATGTGGCAAAAGACAGAAAAGTTCAAGGGGGCTGAATACTTTTGCAAGACACTATATACTGTATAAAGTAAAAGGTTCATATATGTATGTAGTGAATATAGGTTGTCACTGTGTCACTGCCTGTTGGACCTGACAATCACTGCTAGTTTTAATGACCACTGTGCTCATCCAGTGTAAACTAGAACAGGATCATAGTCTATGAGGATCACTGAAAGCAAATCAGCTGTAAAGTCACTTCTAGAATAGCATTGAGAACAAGCCGCACAATTTACTGCACTAATCCTGCCTTTTAGGCCCTTGTATTCAACATATTTTGGTGTAACAACAATCACAGAATTTAGGATTTGGTGATAATAGAGGTTATTACATACACTGAAACATCTTCCTTCACAGCATCAGTCCATAGCGCTCTCCTATCGATCCATCATCTGAATTACATACAATTTCATGCAATGTGGGAATATCTCTGAGCTATAAGACATGAATAGTTTCAATAGCTCGATAAAGAGAGCTGCAGCTTTCAAAATGCATAAGAGCCAAACAATAGTCTTCTATATCTTCCATAATGCCAAGCCTACTTATGGCAATGGTGGGCTGAGACAAGGGTTAAAACATTAAGTGTTTTTAGCTGAGCCTGCCGCTCATTACCTCCGTCAGCGTCGGATTCTCTGACAGCTATTAAATCTTCTTGTGTGAATTATCCCCCATTTTGACTCTAGTTTTCTGACATCTGCTCTGTTACCTGACTATCCCTTGTATTTATGATTTTGTACAGCGTCACCATCTTGTTCTGACTTGTACGGTTATAATTCCCTGGTTAGTGATTTTATCCTGATGCACATTCCAAGATTTGATTCAATTGGCTGACTATGCTTTGGTCTCTTATCTTATTTAGTGTGGGGAATGTCATCCAGTTGGGGGGCTGTTATTTAGGGTTGGTCATCAAACTTTTTAAAAAGCTGTTTCTCTTGTGATACAAATATCTGGATATGTCCATCCAAGAATAAAGGTAAAGAAGAAACATCTGTATCTACAGCGCATCCATCTACTGAGATCTGCAGAAAGCAGTGAGATTTCTCTTTCCCCTATAAAAGCGACTGATGAGATTTGCATCTGTTTTACATGTTAGTTATTTATAACCTCGTCTTCTCTTTCTTATATAAACCCTTCAGTGTGAGACCCAGTGATCTGTGACGGCTGTGAAGATGATTTCTCTGACATATCTGCTGTGTGTCCTCTGTCTATATGTTCCAGGTATTGTATTACTTACCACCTGGATAACATTTACGGAATGAGAACATATCAGGAATGATAATCCCATGGAAATAAAGTTACTGTGGCTGTAAATGTTTGTTTGTAGCTATTAGAACTTTACTTTATGTATCGTATAGAATGTAACTTTACCATATGACTTGTCTGACCAGGATCTCATGGATCGCGTGTGATGACCCAGACTCCAGGTCACATCTCAGTGTCCCCGGGAGATACAGTCACCATCTCATGTAAGGCCAGTGCTGGTATATTTCACTCTACCTGGAAGTACGATGCATTAGCCTGGCTACAACAGAAACCAGGACAACCTATAAAACGTATCATGTATAAAGTCAGTGAACGACCATCAGGAATTCCAGAAAGATTTCAAGGATCTGGATCCGGGACGGACTTCACCCTGACAATCAAAGGATGTAGAGAAGAGGATGGAGCAGAATATTACTGTGCCCAGTACGGCTTCTATCCCCTCACACAGTGATACAGAGCCGTACAATAACCTCCTTCCTCTTCTCTGCATGTAAATACGCTGTAACTACAGAACATGACACATACAGCAGATGAAATGTGTACAAAGTGATTTTCACCTTAATTCAGCCTCATTTGCCTTTAAACAGATGATACCTGCAGTTTTGAGCAGGGCTAAATTGTATCCATCATGGCGCGATGAACCTCCCCTAAATGTCATCTCCATGCACCACTGGCAAGTTATTGCTGCCGTGTGTCACCACTGCGATTTAAAGTCAATCTACCAGCAGGATGAAGGATTGTAAACCCAGTACACTGACATACTGGTGTGTGCCCCCTTTATTTAGCTTCTTATTGCCTTGTTTTTACAAAAAAAAGTTGTTTCAATTGTGCAAATGAGCCTAAGGGGCTCCAGGCTCCATTAACATCTATGGAGCTCGGAGGTCCTCAGGATCATTTGCATAGTTTCTACCACCTTCCTTTTGTGAAAGCGAGAGCATTGGAAGCTAAAATAAAAGTAGATGCTGCCAGAGGGGGCGCACCACCAGTAAGCCAGTGTACTGGGTTTACAATCATTCATCCTGGTGGTAGATGTCCTTTAAATACTGCTGGAGACTTTGGCAGAGGCTTTTAAACAGTTAATACTCACAATCGGTGCCAGCGCTGATCACAGACATTAGCAGCGTGGGGTTTGAGCCGAACTTCTAATGAAGTTATGGGCCGGGTCGGCTCAACACTTCTCCTCAACAGTTTAGATGTGCTCAGGAATAAGGCCTGGATAGCAGAAAAGACCAAAAGTGGGGTCACAATCCTTCTGTTCTACTAAAATGAATGTGTTGTTAGTTTAAAACAAAGTTCATAAAGAAATTCATAGAAAGTAATTTCATAAAAAACTTTCATAAAACCAATTCATAAGAAAGTTGTAGGAGCAGAGAGATGCCAAACTGAGGACAGGGTAGAAACACGGCTCTGATTACTCTCTGTGATACTAACGGCTCGTGCACCTGTGTGACATTACATAACTAGGGATATAACAAGCTGTGCCCCTGTGTGACATCACATGACCAGGGATATAACAAGCTGTGCCCCTGTGTGACATCACATGACCAGGGATATAACAAGCTGTGCCCCTGTGTGACATCACATGACCAGGGATATAAAGAGCCGTGCACCTGTGTGACATCACATGACCAGGGATATAACGAGCCGTGCAACTGTGTGACATCACATGACCAGGGTTATAAGGAGCCGTGCACCTGTGTGACATCACATGACCAGGGATATAACGAGCCGTGCACCTGTGTGACATCACATGACGAGGGATATACTAAGCCGTGCACCTGTGTGACATCACATGACCAGGGATATACTAAGCCGTGCACCTGTGTGACATCACGCCCTTTTACACCTAAATAACATTGATGGTTATGTTATATAGAATTGTTTCGCCTAAATTCCTTCCACATCCAATCCCTTCCCTTCCTTGGTTGAACTTGATGGACAAGTGTCATTTTTCAACCCTATAAACTATGTAACTATGTAACTTATATTTGCCCACTTACTCTATTTTGCTATTTTGCTCTGTAAATTAGTTATCATTTCGCGATTATTGCTCACAAGACACTGGAAGTCGTCTAAGGTTCCAACTAGGGAGGAGATGATTTCCGAAATAAATATTGTTTATAGCTATGAATATACATTATTGTATAACTAGTTTCTAAATCAGCCAATTAGGAAGATTTCGGAACCATAAAACACCTCCCAGTGTTTTCCATCTGATTCACTCTCAATATTGTATATTGTACCATACTCTGGTACGATCCCTGATACCAGGGCTGGCGCCAGTACTGGGCATACCGGGCAAGTGCCGGGGCCCAGATAAGGCTGTACATAAGGAATTGATAGAGGTTGAGGGGTTTTATATAAAATTATCATGAATAACCATGATTGGGATGATAAACTAGGGAATATTTTGGGGAACAGGAGACTGTTTTAGTTTCTGAATTTTTAATGCCACCACCTGAGTTCATTACAAAGCAGCCAACTGAGGCTCTGCCGCCCAGGGGCCTACAAAAACCTGGAGCCGACCCTGCCTGCTACACATAATTAGATCTTGTTATTCATACCTACACTGATACATAATACTAACCTGATTTCATGGACGAGCTGTTTCAGTTACACATGTCAGGACTTATGGTAACCGGCCATGATTGACCTGTACTGTACATTGTGTTCGTGTAATATTGTATACTGGAATACACACAGTAACTGATCGGTGCTGCAATACTCTTTTTGATATGTGTGATGAGTCTTTCTTTTATGATATTTGTACAAATGTTGTATACGTTATAAATAAAACAATTTGAAACAAAATTCGGATTTACCCAAGTTCAGCCAATTCTAAATTGTGTCCAGTCCCAGACCCCCCAGAATTTTAACTGTTTAAATGCTTCCTGCTATATTGTCAGTGCTGAAGAGTAGGGGGAAGGTGAGACAGTATAACAGCCTGTAAAGCCAGATCACAGAGGGGCTAAGGTAGCATCTCAGGTTCAATGGAAAAATTTTAATAGTTGATTTTAGGAGGAAGGAGGCCATGGATAATGATTACAAGAAGATCCCCGCAGTCCCGGTGCCTGGATCTATGAGTAATATCCCTGGTTTATCAGGATGGATAAAATTAGGTTATGGCCCATACACAAATATGTATGTAAATTATTTTATAATGTTCAGTCATTAAAGCCTGGTCATCAAGACATCTCATAGATAATTTTTAATTATAAAGTTTTATATGAACCTAAGAAGAGACATATAAAGCAAAAAGTAAATAAGTAAATGAAACATCTTCATATCTGTTCATGAAAAGAACTGGTAAGAGACAATGGGGCAGATTTATCAAGTGTCTGAAAGTCAGAATATTTCCAATTGCCCATGGCAACCAATCACAGCTCCCCTTTAAAATATTCATGAGCACTGGTGAAATGAAAGCTGAGCTGTGATTGGTTGCCATGGGCAACTGGAAATATTCTGACTTTCAGACTGATTGATAAATTTGCCCCAATATCTGTGATATAGAGAAGTATCAGGTGATTTGCATGTGATATTTGTGTCTCTCAGGGGTCTCTCCCCAGTGATTCCAGCTGTTATATAGGAGACATCTCTATAGTCTGTGCTGTCACTCCAGAGACATAGAGATGGCTTCTCAGGGGCTTCTGCTGTGTGTCCTCCTCATCTCTATTCATGGTGAGACTTACTGACACAGTGTAGCCATATATTACAGCTATGATAGAAATACATCCATGTCTCCTCTTATTTATCCTCAGGATCCTGTGGAGAGATTGTACTGACCCAATCTCCAGGTTATATCTCTGTGTCCCCGGGGGAGACAGTCACCATCTCATGTACAGCCAGTGCTGGTATAGGAGACAACTTACACTGGTACCAACAGAAACCAGGAGAACGGCCACAGCTTCTTATATATTGGGCAACCAGCAGATACACAGGAGTCCCAGACCGGGTCACTGGATCTAGATCCGGAGCTAATTACAAGAAGTGACAGAAGACGATGCAGCAGATTATTACTGTCAGCAGAGTGCACAGTATCCTCTCACACAGTGATACAGAGCCGTAGAAAAACCTCCTTCCTCATTTATCAGCAGAAAGGGTTTTATGTTATAGAGAAGAAGCTCGGATGAGACGTCTAACGTGGTGCAGCCTCTTCTCAGTCACGTCTTCCTCTTGGTGTTTCAATCCTTAGTAAATCATCAGAAAGATGGAAGCTCATGGAACCAGTAATGATTATTGCTTCTAGGGTGTCCTCACAGCGTCATCACCTTCTTCATAGTAACTACATTGTAGAAGTTCTGGATTTCATTGAGACTCTTCAACTGAATGTCACAGCTTTGTTTCTAATAAACTTAATCATCCATAAAAGATGAGAGGGGACAAACGCCATTGTTTCTCAGTGAAGAATTATTTTTTTTTACTTAGGTTTTGCTTGTTTTAGAAATATCCCCAAAGTGGTGTAAAACGCTCTGGGTCTATGATGGGGAATCATTTAGAGAACACGTGCCCAAACTACAAACAATAACCACTTATTCACCACAAAGTGCAAACAGGGCAATTTATGCAGTAACTTATTGATCCCTGGAAATGGTGTCCGTGTCCTGGGGACACCAATACAGTAGAAAGAAAGTTGGGAAAATCAGTATCATTGTAGTTTCCCTCTAAGGTCCCCCGAACAGGAAGAATTGTGGGGCCCGGAGTAGAAGCTCCAATGGAAATCTTCCTCTGTCCAGACCTTCCTTCTCCTCTTGTAGTCATGGACAGCTCAGGATGTGTGACTGTAAAATAGTGGTGAATGCGGCACATCCTGGGCTACAACAGACTGCAGGAGGAGAACATGAGCTCTGTCTGGAGAACTATGTGCTGGGGAGTGACAGTCTGACACTTGAAGGGCTTGGAGTGCACCATTAGCACCCGTGCCAAAGGTTTGTAACCACAGCTGTGGTTGAGGTATAAGCTGTGGAGAAGCGCTAGTCTTAGTGTTTACTTGTGTTTAGAAATAATCTGTAACATTAATACTAATGCTCCAGATTGTAACTGGACACATCTTAAGTTTCAAATCCTACATCTGCATTGATCTGTTTGCCGTTACCCATAGTCCTCAACATCCGGAGCTCACAGTCCCAAACCAGTCCTTCTGTTTGATTCTTCCAAGTTACAAAATATATACAAACTAAACAACTACCAGCTCCGGGGCACTAGCAGACCTTGGGGCTGCGATTGGAGCAGTGGACCCCCGGTAAGCTGAGCGGGGAGGTCCGATTCACAAGAAATACCCTGTACACGCCGCACTCAAGCGGGACCACGGAGGAAACTCTGATCGCGGGTGTTAGAGGTGGGTGTCGGCTATAATATATAGCGGACACCCGTAGCTTCTGGTGCCGGCTCTGTTTAGGAGTCAGCGCCAGAAGCTTGACGAAATAGTACTGCAAAATGCGGGAACGCACCTCATGCCATGCAGTACTATTAAGTCAAATGTTGGTAAGGGGAATTTTATAAAGGAGATTTCATACCCTGCCTGAGGGGGCTAGTTGTATAATTGGGGTAAAATCTGGTGACTGGACCAAGTGCTGTTGTCTTAACCTCAAATGGTTGAGATCTGTGATTGGTGTCGGTGTTAGTGGAGGGGTCGGCTGGGTAAAACAGCAAACCTCAGACTCGACCATTGGGAAAAAAATGGTCAAATTAGTTTAGTGGAAGATTTTTTACTTACAAACATCATTGTTAGTTTTTTCAGTAAATGTTGAGGTTTCTCAAATTTCTCGGGGGTTCTGTTTCCATTTTGATGGGTCTGACATTTTGCACTCATAGGTTTAGTATATTCCTTGTTGGTTCATGTGAACTGTTTTTGTTACTGAGCACTCGCCCGTCCTTTCTAGGGTATAAACTTTAGATGTTTTGTACTATATGTGTATTATCTTGTGACTAACTAACACCTTTCTACTTTGGCAGTCAGGGTGGTTTTTGGCGTGAATATATTATGTATTATAATACATATTACATTCACCCTACTGAGTCTTTTGAGTGTTCTGTTGTTACACTTTTTAAGTGCTTTTAGTTGTATTGTCTGGTCTGTGTCTTTACCTGTGTGTAATAATAAAGCTTTGAATTATTGAGGTTGTTATGACGCAACTTTTTCTCAATTGTCAAATGATCTGGTAAAACATTTAATAACGTTTTAGTTTTTGCACAGCTGAAAGGAAAGTACAGAACAGCAGATGGAGCTCAAGGATTGTGAGAAGAAGTTCAGATCTTCTGTTCTCTCATAACACGTGCAGTGACATTATATTACATCATGGGATTTACTGTTATTCATATGTAACTATTGTCTCCAGTATAAAACATCTAAAGCACGAGAGACGGAGAACAGGGAGAGGAAGTCTCTACTGAATATCCAAAAGCCTTAAAGAATAACTGTAAAGTTTTTTTTTTTTTTTCCACAAATCAATAGCCCCTGGGATGTATAACAACTTTGCCTATTATCTTTGTTACCTACATCCAGCAGTTTCTTTGCTACACTCCTCAGATTATCTCAGTGCTGAAGTACCTCCTCTCCCTGCCTGTGCCCTTTAGTCTGTCCTGTAAATAATTATATGGTCTCACAGGAGGGGAGGGACTGCTGCTCACAGAGGAGGAGGTCATGTGACAGAGCTCTCTGTGTATGAAGCAGAGCTACATACAGAGAATAGTTTGGTACAAGATTTCCCCTGTCCCTTATCAGTCCCTCAATTCTGGTCTGTGATTCCACAGAACTTTCTCTGTCTCTCTCTTCACCTTATGCTGCACCTCTTCCAGATCATGCTTTTCCATAAAATCAACTTTGAACTAAGTGTAAATTTTCTGTATAAAGTCAAGGAGGAAGAGAGTTTAACAGAGAAGTCAAGCTCTCTCTTCCTCACAAAGTCCTCTTCACTACAATTGATGGTCCTGCACCCAGAGACACCACTAACCAGGTCTCTTGAAGTCTGGTGCATGATGTAAGTCATGGGAGGAGGTGTTTAGAGGCAGGGAGAGCTTGAATTCACTGTTAAACTCTCCGCCTCCTTGACTATATACTACCCATTTACATTTCACTTCAAATTTGAAAGAAGGTAAGGTGTAGCGCTGCTAGACAACTTACTGGTAGTAGTTTATTAGGCCAGTTTCTGATGACAGGTTCCCTTTAAAGATTTCTGTGCCAATACCAAAAGTATCCCAGTGGCATTTGAAGAGTTAATGCCATCATCATTGCAAGCACTGAGGTTCTTTGGGTCTGTGAGACCTGAGCCCGCAAAGTTAGGCACAAACCAGAACTTCGCGGTTCAGTTTCGCTCAACACTAGTCTTGGTTAAAGATTTGTCTTCTCTCTCCTAAGCAGGGCCGGCACCAGCACTGGGCATACCTGGGCAAGTGCCGGGGGCCCAGAGCTGATGGGGGGGGGCAACTAAAGGCTGTACATAAGGATTCCATGGGGTGAGGGGCTGTATCTAGTATTTTAGTTTCTCAATTTCAATGCAAAGGGGCCCACTGAGGCTCTGCCGCCCAGGGTCCTACTGAAACCTGGAGCCGACCCTGCTCCTATGGAAACTATTTGTGTCCAGACCTTTACCTGATGTAACTTATCTTTATTATTGGATCTGACAGGAGTTTAGTTGTTGAATGAAAGTTTGTTATCCAAAGGTTTAACTGCATGAGCTTGTATTAAAAGGGAGACTACTACCTCCTCCAAATATTATAACCTGTTATCTCCTCCAAGTATTATAAGCATGTTATAGATAACTGCACTGTAATTTCCAGCAAACTTCTATTATCTCTATCCATTATGCCATTTCTGAGAAATACCCATCTTAATCCATACGCTAATGACACTTAATACACTGCTTGTCACCATCGTCTTTTAGGGGCTTCTTTAACATACAGTGGGCAACACAATTCTGTTGAGTCAATAAATGTGTTACAAACTCCGACTAAGCTGTAACACCCCCCTTTAGGTGCACATTTTTTTGTTGGACACAGTGCTGGGGGAGGAGGTGAGACAGTGTAACAGCCTATGAAGCAGCACAACGTTATAAAAAATTGATAAAAAATTTTGCTTATGAAAATCATTATAAAATTTTATTGATTACTGTACATGATTTACTTTGCTCAGTCCAGCAATGTGTGATGCAATGTCACCTTTAATCAATCATTTGGATAGATGATTTAATTCCTTACCGTATTTGGACGTTCCTGAACATCCTGTAGCGGAAGGAGGTGTATGAAGAGGGCCAGAGGCCATATCACCCACCGGCCGTACAGTCCTTAAAAAGGTATCATTAAAAACATCATCAAAAGTTACAAAAAATGACACCACACACATCTCCGTACACTGAAGTATGAAAAAGTAATTAGCGCCAGAAGAAAGGAAAGGGAAGAATTTTTTTTTTGTACTGGAGGTTTTACAAATATGTTATCTCCATGATCATGTAGACCCAAAGAATAAAGTAGATGTGTCATTTGGGGCGCACAGTTTTTTTTGAGGGGCTTCCTATATCAGTATATCATATTCTTTCTCTAAAGGAACCACATGCACAAAACTGAGGAGCTAAATCATGTATCATCCCCTGATAACAAGTCTTCTGCTCTACTCCTAGTCCCTGGTCTGCGGTTCTTACTAGTATCTGATCTCCCTCCTGCCTCTCTGTGACGTCTTCATTGTCAGGTGTCAGATGTTTTCTCCCTTCTACATCCCCGGGGGAGACAGTCACCATCTCATGTACAGCCAGTGCTGGTATAGGAGACAACTTACACTGGTACCAACAGAAACCAGGAGAACGGCCACAGCTTCTTATATATTGGGCAACCAGCAGATACACAGGAGTCCCAGACCGGGTCACTGGATCTAGATCCGGAGCTAATTACAAGAAGTGACAGAAGACGATGCAGCAGATTATTACTGTCAGCAGAGTGCACAGTTCCCTCTCACACAGTGATACAGAGCCGTAGAAAAACCTCCTTCCTCATTTATCAGCAGAAAGGGTTTTATGTTATAGAGAAGAAGCTCGGATGAGACGTCTAACGTGGTGCAGCCTCTTCTCAGTCACGTCTTCCTCTTGGTGTTTCAATCCTTAGTAAATCATCAGAAAGATGGAAGCTCATGGAACCAGTAATGATTATTGCTTCTAGGGTGTCCTCACAGCGTCATCACCTTCTTCATAGTAACTACATTGTAGAAGTTCTGGATTTCATTGAGACTCTTCAACTGAATGTCACAGCTTTGTTTCTAATAAACTTAATCATCCATAAAAGATGAGAGGGGACAAACGCCATTGTTTCTCAGTGAAGAATTATTTTTTTTTACTTAGGTTTTGCTTGTTTTAGAAATATCCCCAAAGTGGTGTAAAACGCTCTGGGTCTATGATGGGGAATCATTTAGAGAACACGTGCCCAAACTACAAACAATAACCACTTATTCACCACAAAGTGCAAACAGGGCAATTTATGCAGTAACTTATTGATCCCTGGAAATGGTGTCCGTGTCCTGGGGACACCAATACAGTAGAAAGAAAGTTGGGAAAATCAGTATCATTGTAGTTTCCCTCTAAGGTCCCCCGAACAGGAAGAATTGTGGGGCCCGGAGTAGAAGCTCCAATGGAAATCTTCCTCTGTCCAGACCTTCCTTCTCCTCTTGTAGTCATGGACAGCTCAGGATGTGTGACTGTAAAATAGTGGTGAATGCGGCACATCCTGGGCTACAACAGACTGCAGGAGGAGAACATGAGCTCTGTCTGGAGAACTATGTGCTGGGGAGTGACAGTCTGACACTTGAAGGGCTTGGAGTGCACCATTAGCACCCGTGCCAAAGGTTTGTAACCACAGCTGTGGTTGAGGTATAAGCTGTGGAGAAGCGCTAGTCTTAGTGTTTACTTGTGTTTAGAAATAATCTGTAACATTAATACTAATGCTCCAGATTGTAACTGGACACATCTTAAGTTTCAAATCCTACATCTGCATTGATCTGTTTGCCGTTACCCATAGTCCTCAACATCCGGAGCTCACAGTCCCAAACCAGTCCTTCTGTTTGATTCTTCCAAGTTACAAAATATATACAAACTAAACAACTACCAGCTCCGGGGCACTAGCAGACCTTGGGGCTGCGATTGGAGCAGTGGACCCCCGGTAAGCTGAGCGGGGAGGTCCGATTCACAAGAAATACCCTGTACACGCCGCACTCAAGCGGGACCACGGAGGAAACTCTGATCGCGGGTGTTAGAGGTGGGTGTCGGCTATAATATATAGCGGACACCCGTAGCTTCTGGTGCCGGCTCTGTTTAGGAGTCAGCGCCAGAAGCTTGACGAAATAGTACTGCAAAATGCGGGAACGCACCTCATGCCATGCAGTACTATTAAGTCAAATGTTGGTAAGGGGAATTTTATAAAGGAGATTTCATACCCTGCCTGAGGGGGCTAGTTGTATAATTGGGGTAAAATCTGGTGACTGGACCAAGTGCTGTTGTCTTAACCTCAAATGGTTGAGATCTGTGATTGGTGTCGGTGTTAGTGGAGGGGTCGGCTGGGTAAAACAGCAAACCTCAGACTCGACCATTGGGAAAAAAATGGTCAAATTAGTTTAGTGGAAGATTTTTTACTTACAAACATCATTGTTAGTTTTTTCAGTAAATGTTGAGGTTTCTCAAATTTCTCGGGGGTTCTGTTTCCATTTTGATGGGTCTGACATTTTGCACTCATAGGTTTAGTATATTCCTTGTTGGTTCATGTGAACTGTTTTTGTTACTGAGCACTCGCCCGTCCTTTCTTGTGTATAAACTTTAGATGTTTTGTACTATATGTGTATTATCTTGTGACTAACTAACACCTTTCTACTTTGGCAGTCAGGGTGGTTTTTGGCGTGAATATATTATGTATTATAATACATATTACATTCACCCTACTGAGTCTTTTGAGTGTTCTGTTGTTACACTTTTTAAGTGCTTTTAGTTGTATTGTCTGGTCTGTGTCTTTACCTGTGTGTAATAATAAAGCTTTGAATTATTGAGGTTGTTATGACGCAACTTTTTCTCAATTGTCAAATGATCTGGTAAAACATTTAATAACGTTTTAGTTTTTGCACAGCTGAAAGGAAAGTACAGAACAGCAGATGGAGCTCAAGGATTGTGAGAAGAAGTTCAGATCTTCTGTTCTCTCATAACACGTGCAGTGACATTATATTACATCATGGGATTTACTGTTATTCATATGTAACTATTGTCTCCAGTATAAAACATCTAAAGCACGAGAGACGGAGAACAGGGAGAGGAAGTCTCTACTGAATATCCAAAAGCCTTAAAGAATAACTGTAAAGTTTTTTTTTTTTTTTCCACAAATCAATAGCCCCTGGGATGTATAACAACTTTGCCTATTATCTTTGTTACCTACATCCAGCAGTTTCTTTGCTACACTCCTCAGATTATCTCAGTGCTGAAGTACCTCCTCTCCCTGCCTGTGCCCTTTAGTCTGTCCTGTAAATAATTATATGGTCTCACAGGAGGGGAGGGACTGCTGCTCACAGAGGAGGAGGTCATGTGACAGAGCTCTCTGTGTATGAAGCAGAGCTACATACAGAGAATAGTTTGGTACAAGATTTCCCCTGTCCCTTATCAGTCCCTCAATTCTGGTCTGTGATTCCACAGAACTTTCTCTGTCTCTCTCTTCACCTTATGCTGCACCTCTTCCAGATCATGCTTTTCCATAAAATCAACTTTGAACTAAGTGTAAATTTTCTGTATAAAGTCAAGGAGGAAGAGAGTTTAACAGAGAAGTCAAGCTCTCTCTTCCTCACAAAGTCCTCTTCACTACAATTGATGGTCCTGCACCCAGAGACACCACTAACCAGGTCTCTTGAAGTCTGGTGCATGATGTAAGTCATGGGAGGAGGTGTTTAGAGGCAGGGAGAGCTTGAATTCACTGTTAAACTCTCCGCCTCCTTGACTATATACTACCCATTTACATTTCACTTCAAATTTGAAAGAAGGTAAGGTGTAGCGCTGCTAGACAACTTACTGGTAGTAGTTTATTAGGCCAGTTTCTGATGACAGGTTCCCTTTAAAGATTTCTGTGCCAATACCAAAAGTATCCCAGTGGCATTTGAAGAGTTAATGCCATCATCATTGCAAGCACTGAGGTTCTTTGGGTCTGTGAGACCTGAGCCCGCAAAGTTAGGCACAAACCAGAACTTCGCGGTTCAGTTTCGCTCAACACTAGTCTTGGTTAAAGATTTGTCTTCTCTCTCCTAAGCAGGGCCGGCACCAGCACTGGGCATACCTGGGCAAGTGCCGGGGGCCCAGAGCTGATGGGGGGGGGGCAACTAAAGGCTGTACATAAGGATTCCATGGGGTGAGGGGCTGTATCTAGTATTTTAGTTTCTCAATTTCAATGCAAAGGGGCCCACTGAGGCTCTGCCGCCCAGGGTCCTACTGAAACCTGGAGCCGACCCTGCTCCTATGGAAACTATTTGTGTCCAGACCTTTACCTGATGTAACTTATCTTTATTATTGGATCTGACAGGAGTTTAGTTGTTGAATGAAAGTTTGTTATCCAAAGGTTTAACTGCATGAGCTTGTATTAAAAGGGAGACTACTACCTCCTCCAAATATTATAACCTGTTATCTCCTCCAAGTATTATAAGCATGTTATAGATAACTGCACTGTAATTTCCAGCAAACTTCTATTATCTCTATCCATTAT
The DNA here is from genome assembly GCA_019512145.1 of Engystomops pustulosus. Classification (NCBI taxonomy): domain Eukaryota; kingdom Metazoa; phylum Chordata; class Amphibia; order Anura; family Leptodactylidae; genus Engystomops; species Engystomops pustulosus. The sequence goes on from CM033641.1 coordinate 12,842,620, forward strand.
GCCATTTCTGAGAAATACCCATCTTAATCCATACGCTAATGACACTTAATACACTGCTTGTCACCATCGTCTTTTAGGGGCTTCTTTAACATACAGTGGGCAACACAATTCTGTTGAGTCAATAAATGTGTTACAAACTCCGACTAAGCTGTAACACCCCCCTTTAGGTGCACATTTTTTTGTTGGACACAGTGCTGGGGGAGGAGGTGAGACAGTGTAACAGCCTATGAAGCAGCACAACGTTATAAAAAATTGATAAAAAATTTTGCTTATGAAAATCATTATAAAATTTTATTGATTACTGTACATGATTTACTTTGCTCAGTCCAGCAATGTGTGATGCAATGTCACCTTTAATCAATCATTTGGATAGATGATTTAATTCCTTACCGTATTTGGACGTTCCTGAACATCCTGTAGCGGAAGGAGGTGTATGAAGAGGGCCAGAGGCCATATCACCCACCGGCCGTACAGTCCTTAAAAAGGTATCATTAAAAACATCATCAAAAGTTACAAAAAATGACACCACACACATCTCCGTACACTGAAGTATGAAAAAGTAATTAGCGCCAGAAGAAAGGAAAGGGAAGAATTTTTTTTTTGTACTGGAGGTTTTACAAATATGTTATCTCCATGATCATGTAGACCCAAAGAATAAAGTAGATGTGTCATTTGGGGCGCACAGTTTTTTTTGAGGGGCTTCCTATATCAGTATATCATATTCTTTCTCTAAAGGAACCACATGCACAAAACTGAGGAGCTAAATCATGTATCATCCCCTGATAACAAGTCTTCTGCTCTACTCCTAGTCCCTGGTCTGCGGTTCTTACTAGTATCTGATCTCCCTCCTGCCTCTCTGTGACGTCTTCATTGTCAGGTGTCAGATGTTTTCTCCCTTCTACATGATCCTCCTCATGTCACACATTGTAACCACAGGATTTCCATGTCCCCAGTATTTCCATACACAGTCTCTGGGGGTCCGCTGTCCCCTCCCCTGTCACTCTCTATATACATCTCATCCTACACATTGTCTCATCTTATAGTCTGTATCTGACCCTCCACAAACATCAAGATGGTGTCTGGCAGTTCTCTGCTGGCTGTGATCTTCATTTCTATTCAGGGTGAGAGATTCGGATCATTCCAGGATTGTGTGGAGAGAAATCTATACAGTGGGATCAATCATCAGATCAGGATTTCTAGGAATAGATCCAGACATTTATCACTAATGAATCTGTCTCTTCTAATCCTCAGGATCCTGTGGAGAGATTGTGATGACCCAGAGTCCAGGTTATATCTCTGTGTCCCCGGGGGAGACAGTCACCATCTCATGTACAGCCAGTGCTGGTATAGGCAGCTACTTAGCCTGGTACCAACAGAAACCAGGAGAACGGCCACAGCTTCTTATCTATAGTGCAAGCTACAGACACACAGGAGTCCCAGACCGGTTCTCTGGATCTGGATCCGGAACTAATTATAAACTGACAATCAAAGTGACAGAAGACGATGCAGCAGATTATTACTGTCAGCAGGGGCTTATAGCCTCTCACACAGTGATACAGAGCCGTACAAAAACCTCCTTCCCATTATGTCTGCTATGATAAAGCTTCATACAAGATAAAACCTATCGGTTCTTCAGTAGTTTGGGTGCATTAGATCTTTCTGTGGTTTTGTCTGTAAGAAGATGCAGTTTGTCACTGACACCATGAGCACAATGTGCCCAAACTTAACTTTCTTGCGTCGACCAAAACGCTATTGCTATTTCTAACAAACTACACAGAACCTAATGGACTGGTGACTTCAGAACCTCTGGTGCAGAATGTAAACCGACACATACAGTATCTGGGTTCTTTTTCAAATTACAATAGTTTGATTCAAATAGACACAAGCTTGGTGGGTGACAGACCTCTAAAGACTTGCGCGCCCTCTTTACACCCGCTTATGTACAGCTAGTTAATAGAGGTTGACAAGAGTGAACTAGATGGGAGGAAATTTGTGTCGTTGTCACCATAAGGTTGGGTCTATAGAAGTTCCTCTGCTCTCCTCTTGCATTGGTTTCAATTGTACAACAATTCAGTTTAAAAATAATAGCCATGATTGAACAAAGCCGCACACCACACCTGTACACTCCATATATCTATGAATCTAATTGCCAATATGCCCCACACATAATCTATGCTCCTTCTCAGGACCTGTTTTACCATTCGCTATTCTCACAACCGTCTCCAGGATTCCCCTGGCATTCCCATTCTCTGGGCAAACATACTGCAAACGTCATCTTCCACAATCTGTTCTTGATGTATACTACTGTGAGAACACCGTTCGGCAAGCGTGTCTTGTAAGTAGCAGATTGCGACATGCATGTGTTTCACTGTCAATTTTTTCGTGAACTCGCAAATCTGCAATGTGTCTTCACTGTCGAATCTTGGTCCAAATGTGTTTTTAAGTTAGCCCAATCCGTCCCTAACATTCACTTTCATCAATGTCTTCCCTAAGTTCATATCTGTCTTCGCGAGACCTTCGACACCTCCGAGATCCTAGTTCTTCGATCCTTCCGGGAAAGATTTTTCTACTGCGCTAACTCGTAGTATCGCATCCCGCCATTACTAAAGATTCTACTTCCTCACTAGTATTAGTCCGCTCATCGCTATTAATCTGTGATTCGTCTATCTGAACACGCAAAATCTCACTGATGTCTACTACTCTGCAATGTGCTCGGTGAAAAATGATGGGCCCTGCGCAATTGTGCACGGATCAGAAACTCGACATATGGGAAAAGTATTCCAATCAAGCACCGCGCATTAGTGTCGCTCATCCAGCAAATTTGCTCATTCACATACCGGAGTCGGCGTAAGTGTCGTCATAATGGCCACAGTAACGATCCGGCTCGATGAAGATCTGCTTAGACTCATTAGGCTGGTCTGACAAGTGGGGTCCACGAGAACACAGACAGCCACACAACCATTATAAAGAAGAGCTTTCAGCATTTTGAACCTCTTACCCATACAACCCCTATGTCACGTATAATGTGTATAGTGGTGTCATATAGGGTCTCTCTTGTACTAGTAAAGGCTGTCTCATGTTGCTGTGTGGAGAAGGATTTCTAATATGCTTGTTCTCGGAGTCCACCCTTGACGTGAGTCTAGATCCGTCCAGAATGCATAGCATCACCTGTAGAGGGCCAAACAGCACTTGTGTTCACGTGTCAGCGAGAGAAAAAGTCATGATACAATTCAGAGCAGTATGCAGAGGCTGCTTACACAAAGATATGGCTGGGGTTTGGCTCTGATAGCCCGAGTATCAAAAGCGCGAGAGAATTCTTAATCAAATAGAGGTGTAGTAAAAGTAAAAAATATAAAGACGTTGACAAAATGGTTAGGAAACAATAAATCGGGGGAAATCTGGGGAAAAGGCTACCAACCTGGGAGAGAACTGATATCATTAAAGGAATCAAGTGAAATCTAACAGATATCATGTAGTGATCTCAAGCCTAAGAGCAGGTGATTGTGTTCTTAGGAGTTGAATTTGTCATTGTAACTGTAATTCGAAAAGATGTATATTTTATAAGTAGGATCACGCGACAAAATATTGTTTTGGCCCAGTGAGAATGCGGAGTTCAACATGTTTTTGCTGGTAATTGGACCAAGGATTTATCAATAAAAGCTTCATTAACAGACCCCATACAGCTGGCTCATGCAATCTGGGTCTAGTAGTAACATCTGGAGCTGTTCACAGAGGTCACCAGAGGGGGTCGAGGAGTGTATACGTAGGCGTTTAACTATGGGTCATCTGTAAGTCGGAGTTTCCTTAAGTAGGGGGACCCACCTGTACATGGCATGCTCTACAGGAGTTCTGTTGCAAAGCACAAATACACACACAGAATCAGCCCCCACCTGATAATAACTACATGTACAACCGATATCCTCAGGGGGCGAGGGGGAACATCAACAATTAAGACGGAAAGAAAAAAAAATGTGTTGCTGTTGGTTTAGAAACAACCAACAAGTCTTTTATGCTGAGTGGGAAGTGAACAAATTTCCAATAATATGACGTAATACCTTATATTGGGCACACAAGATGCGTGAGCCTACGAATCCGATAGATCCATGTTTCCCCTTCTGTACAGAAAAGCTCTTTACAATTTACCACCCCACTGCCAATTAATAACACATAAATGGGGCCCAGATAGTACAAGGGGACCGATGTACCATCTTTTGTCGGACTGTTCGCCATTTGGGGGCTTTTGAGCGGCGATTGGACGATATGTGAACATGGGTTTGCGCTGTTCTACGTGATTGTGTGCGCACAATGCGATTGCTAAGCCGCACTTTCGCGACAAAAGCCGGCGCTGGTATGTGTGCGCCGAGGGGCAGCTGCGACATACCTGGGCCATTCCTTTGTTTCTTCCCCCCCTCTTAGTATCGGCGGCTTGTTGTGCTTCTTTCCACATTATTTGGTCCTCTTCACGCGCTTAGTTTCCCTCCTTCGCCCGAACTCGCTGCACCTTGTTTTTCCCCCTTTCGGTTCTTATTTTCGCCCCCCTCCCTGTGGTCCTCCAAGCCGATGTCTCAACCGAGCTTCGGACCTAGAGGGGCGGATGTAACTTCAATCTGTGTGCGGCGAATGCCCTACATGCACTCGCTGAAGACGACAGGGAGTTCCGGGCGCTTGATACCTGAGCGAGCACCACACATTGGATAGGCTGCAGTGCCTCGCAATGTTGCGCAACGATCTAGTCGCGCATATATCGGCCAGGCACCTCGCGGCAATGCAAAACCGACAGTTGTTCATGGATTCTACTCCAGCGGACGGTGGTAAGTTATTGTGCCCTCGTGTGATAATCTATACAGATGTATCCAGAAGTCAGTGAGATTTTCCTGTGCTGTTATCAGATGAGATGCTAATATTGCAAATAATTGCATACTGCTTCCTATTACTGTATTCCCCTATAGATATAACATCTGATGTGGAGGCTAATACTCTGTGTCTGTGACGGCTCAGAGATGACGGTTCCTCAACATATCTGCATGTGTCCTGTGTCTTCTCTTCTCAGGTACCGTCCTATGTGACCAGGGGGAGATATAGGTTACTTAGGTTATATTATTATAAATCTATAACATATCTCAGATCATTCTTTTTATGTAATAAATTGATATAAGTGAGATATTGGAGATAAATTGTTACATTTGCAAAAATCTATTTTTATGACACCATCTATTTGATCAGGATCTTCAGGACAAAGCTGTGATGACCAGACCCCGGAGAGTATATCTCAGCGACCCGAGGAGATACGGTCACATCTCATGTGCCGCCAGTGAGAGCGTATACCATACAGTATGGAAGTACGATGCATTGGGCCTGGCCTGCAACCAGGAAACCCGGAAAACCTCCAAAAACGATAATATATAAAGTGTCTGAACGAGAATCGGGAATCCCGGAACGTTTATTGGATCTGGATCTGGGAATGATTTCGTTCTTACAATTAAGGATTGACAGAAGAAGATGAAGGAGATTATTACTGTATGCAGTATAGAACCATCACACGCACACAGTGATGATACAGCGTCGTAGAAAAAACCTCCTTCCCTTTTCTCTTCCGTGTTACAGGAGATATGAGAACTGCCACACGTTCTACAGAAGAACATTGTCCTCATTTGTTTCTGAAAAAATAATAGCAAAGGTTTGAGTAACTTACTGTAACTACAGCTAAACTGTGAGAGCTAGAACTTACTGAGTCATAAGTGTCTTATGACAACACGTGTGTGAACGATGCCTAATCTTATCATAGAGAGAGTAATAGAAATCGATGTACATGTCATAATGACACCTGTCCTTAGTGATGATGTGCCGGGGCTTGTGACAGCAGCAATGTTTCTGGTACCACCCAGTAACGTTCTGCAGATGCCATTGGTAAGAAAATTCAGGTCAAAGAAAACAGAAGCAAATGTCACCATCTCTATTCTATTTTCCAGGTTTCAAAGTGACCAATAAGTGGAACAAAAGTACAAAATGTTAACAACACTGTGGAAAGAATGATAGCTTCGTCTTTTAATTACTTTTTAATGGCTTTTGTCATCAGGATATTATATTACAACAAGTTGTAATAATAAAATAATAATATAATTAATTCCTTTATGTATAGGGGCTACAGATTACGCAGCGCTACACCGAACTTGCCAAATCAGTCCCTGTCCCAATGGGGCTCACAATCTAATCAACCTACAAGTTTTGGAGTGTGGGAGGAGGAAACCAGAGGACCCAGAGGAAACCTACGCAAACATGGAGAGAACATACAAACTTTCGCAGAGGTTGACCTGGGACTTGAACCAGGTCCCAGCATGCAAGGCTGTAATGCTAACCACTAAGCCAATGTGCTGCATTTTTAAAGGTTCTTATGTGTTATAGGTTCATATATGTAGTGAATAGAGAAGGACCTGACAAACATGATCTGGTGTCCACCGTCATGTAATAGGTGTTGAATCTAAACAAAGCTAGCCCATCCTCCCAGTGTCTATTATCACTATTGGGGTGTTTTTCTTAGATGTCCTTCTTACAGTCAGCTGCAAAGTAATAAAAAATATGAGAAATCGCTAGAGAAGTTTGCTTACTTATGGCAATGGTGGGCTGAGGGGAAGACCAGGGGTATAACCTTGAGTGGTTATCATATTCTCTGATTTGGACTCTTATTCCCTGACTATCCTTTATACCCTGAGTTATTATATTGCTCCCATCTTGTTGGGACTTTGGTTCGTACTTATAATTTTTGATTTTCACTGCTGGCACACTTCCAGTTCTGACTCAGTTGGCTGACTACGGTTTAGTCCTCCCTCATCTATGCTTCACTGTATTTAGTTTTGGGAATGTTGCCTAGTTTACGTCAGAATACTCATGTAGACTGCTTAGTAAATGTGGCCCATGTCCTGCTTTCTTATCATCTGATTTGATAGCGGTTTCTGTTGTCATGTAAAATATATCACTTATGCTAAAAAAATATAATTTGGCTGTGAAGCCAGAGTTCTGATATAGTGAGTCCTATCTGATGCTGATTTCTCTTTACTGGTATACGGTATAGGAAAGCCTTGTCTTGGAAAGATGTCTTCTTGTGTCTCAGAAGGAGAGAGAAAATATCATATTACATGGACATTTCTACCACATTGGCTTTCAGAGATGTTGAGACCCAAATGTCTACATGTTGAATTCATCTTTAGAACTTAGAAAACCTGTTGTCGGACGGTGTGGTGGTTTCAGTTAATTTTAGCCCTAAGTGTATAATATCTTGGGACCAATTCCATTATGCTTCTATTACTTAGGGAGGCACAACTAGAAATCAACAACTACAGTTAGAAATCCCAACACAAAATCTATTTTATTCACAATTAGAAATCAGGCTTGTTGGTTACAGTCTTACAAGAGGTACTAGGCATTAATGGTTACAAGTATCTTAGAAGAAGTAACTGTGCTAATGGTTAATGAGTGAGTTGAGTGAAACATGACAAATGCAAGAGTTCACACGCAATGCCACCAGCAGGGTAGATTATTCAGCAGGTGTTTCCTGTCTTATGTGTCAGTTATAATGTTACTTTCTGTATAAATATATCTCCTAAATTGGTGACACTCTTGAGGCTTCACTTCATTGGAGGATGAGTTTTAGTGTGTTAACAGCTGCAACCACACTCACAACAGGCCATAAATGTAATAACCCTAAAGGAATACTATAGCATACTATAGAGGGGCATAGGTTTTGCTCTGGGCCTGGAACTCCAAAGATACAGTGCACATCGATACTGTCCACACACTTAACTTTAAAGGGGGTGTCCACTTTTCAGTGAATAATTATATATGTTTGTGTAAGAAAATGTATACAAATTTCCAATACACTTTTGTATATAGTTTTCTAGATCTCTGCTTGCTGTCCTGCAACAGGAATCTTCTTATTTGCTTCCTGTGGATAAACAGCGGACCATGTCATGTGATGCTACACAGGTGGCCAGCTTGTTAGTATCAACACATCTCTGATTACACTTTAATAACGAGCCGTGCACCTGTGTGACATCACATGACCATGGACCTTAACTTATCTACAGGAAGTAAAGAATACAGTTTCGGTTGCATGACAAGCAAGCAGAGATCTAGAAAACAGTAAAGCATGTTATACAAAGTATATGGTAAATGATTAACTTTTCTTTACACAAACAATATCATTATTTGCGGAAGGTGCTTAGAGTGAACAACCCTTTAAATTATGCAAATTCAAATCAGTGGCACTGGGTTAGGTCCCAATGGTGATAGAAGCAGAAAAAGGCTTATGGTTATTAGGATGTCTTACAGGATGAGAGTATTATGCTGTTACAGAAGGTCTCTAGATGCAGCGCATTTCTGTTGGCATCAGTGATATCTGCACCTAGTCACTGCTCCCTGCGCCATTGTACAGCAGGAGTCTCATAGTGTGGATGGATCGCAATCTCTATAGCTGGGATTTGCGGTGCATTACATAGAATTTTGCAACCCTATAAAGAGACGCCTGTGGTAATCCAAGTCCGGTTTACTTGAGTATAATGGTGAGTGGATCCGTCGAAATTTTGCAGTATAACAAATGTACCAGGTTTTGACACTAGAAATTGTTCGAACAATAAAGTAACCAATAGTAACAAGTAACAACAAGAAAATAAGTACAACAAAAGATAACTGCTAATGTGTCAGAAATACTAGGAAATAATGTAAGGCCCCTGCCACACTTGCGTTGCTTTCACGTCCGAGTTTGATCAGGGTGCGATCAGTGTTTGGTCAGCGAAAAACGGCACATTTTGCATCAGAGTGCAATCAGTTTTCAGTCAGAGTTTGTTCAGTGTCTCAGTTTTTCATGCGCGTTTTCAATGCAATTTCAATGCTTTTTCACGCGCATTTTTCTGCGATGAAAACGCATATTGAAATTGCATTGAAAACGCAATGGAATGGACTCAGGACTGAGCTCTATCTTTGTCTATGGCACTTGATGCATGAAAAACAGTGCATCATTGCATTAGCTTGCAAGGTCTCAGAGTGCAATGCTGTTTTGATACTCCATAGACTTTGGTTCTTGCGTTTGTCCTGGCGTGACTTTGCAAAGTGGAGCATTGTCGGATAGGTTAAAAAGCGAGATTGGTGATAAAAAAACTGCAGTCTGAAAAAGACCATTGATTACAATGGGTCAGAGTGCAATGCAATTCTGCCGCTTCAAGCCACTAGCAGGAAAACGCGGGGAAAAGGCAAAAGGTGAAAGGGGTACCTAAGAGTCCAATGTCCGTACCGGTGTGTTCCGAGGTGTTGTGTGGATCATAATTACTCACATGTTTGTGGCTCTGGAGTCTGCGGTAACTGCAAAGAGGGCAAAACCAGCAATGAAGAAAAACCAAATTACGACCGTCGCTGCTTTAGGCTCATTCAACTATAGTATGGGGGGGGGGGGTCATATATGGCAACAAGATTTTGTCCATACAAACCTCCCATGACGCAATGGCAGCATAGGATCCGGGTTGTTGACTGCACTTTGTTATATCTCTGTGTCCCCGGGGGAGACAGTCACCATCTCATGTACAGCCAGTACTGATGTAGACAAGTGGTTAGCCTGGTACCAACAGAAACCAGGAGAACGACCACAGCTTCTTATCTATGCTGCAAGCTACAGACACACAGGAGTCCCAGACCGGTTCTCTGGATTTGGATCCGGGACTAATTATAAATTGACAATCAAAGTGACAGAAGACGATGCAGCAGATTATTACTGTCAGCAGGGAGCACAGTATCCTCTCACACAGTGATACAGAGCCGTACAAAAACCTCCTTCCCCATTATGTCGCTATAATAAAGCTTCATACACAATAATAAAAGAAGAAGAAAACTATCAGAGCATCGGGGGTTCAGGTTCTGGTGACATCTGTGAGTTTCATGTGATATAAATGTTACCACGTCTGTCAGTGACAAGTCCTGTTTGCTGCTTCGGTGTAGGAGAAGCTCCGGTCACTAATCTCGTTAATGTTTCAATTCACAGCTCAAGCTCCCAACAGTGGAAAATATTCTATCATTTTTAATATTTCTTTAACCGACATATTAGTACATCGGTGTCTACCAGGGGGTGTACGGAGAGGGCTCATTGTGGCGGTGACATATTGGGGCACATTTACTAAGGGCTGTGCGCCAGTTTTCTGACTGACTTTGTACGTTCTGTATATGTAAACTGCTTGCACATATATTTCCTGGTACCAACAGAAACCAGGAGAACGGCCACAGCTTCTTATCTATAGTGCAAGCTACAGACACACAGGAGTCCCAGACCGGTTCTCTGGATCTGGATCCGGAACTAATTATAAACTGACAATCAAAGTGACAGAAGACGATGCAGCAGATTATTACTGTCAGCAGGGCTATAGCCGTCCTCTCACACAGTGATACAGAGCCGTACAAAAACCTCCTTCCCCATTATGTTGCTATGATAAAGCTTCATACACGATAAAACCTATCGGTGCATTCAGTAGTTTGGTTGCAGTTAGATCTTTCTTGTGGCTTTTGTCTGTAAGAAGATGCAGTATTGTCACTGACACCTGCAGCACACAATGTGCCCAAACTTAACTTTCCTTGGTTCGACCAAAACGCTATTGCTATTTTTCTAACAAACTACACAGAACCTAATGGACTGGCTACTCCAGAACCTCTGGTGCAGATGTAACCGCCACATACAGTATCTGGGTCTTTTTCAAATTACAATAGTTTGACTCAAAATGAGACAACACGCTTGGTGGTTACAGACCTCTTACAAGAGGTAACAGGCTTAATGGTTACATGAGTTATACAAGAGGTGAACTAGATGGGAGATTGTGTACAGTTTTCACCATAAGTTTGTCTCTAGAAGTCCCTCTGCATCTCCTCTCTGCATTGGTTTCACATTGTACAACAAATTCAGTTTAAAATACTAGCCATGATTTACAAAGCCGCCCACACCCTGTCCCCTCCATATATCTATGAACTAATCTGCCAATACTGCCCCACACATAATCTCTGCTCCTCTCAGGACCTTCAGTTACCATTCGCTCTTCTCACAACCGTCTCCAGGACTTCTCCCTGGCATCTCCCATTCTCTGGAAACATCTGCAACGTATTCTTCACACATATTGTTCTTGATATACTACTGTGAAGAACACCGTTCGGCACGCGTGTCTTTGGATAAGTTAGCAGATGTGCGGAACATCTGCAATGTGTTCTTCACTGTGTTCTTTCAATGTGTTCTTTCAGTGAAAACATCTGCAAACATCTGCAATGTGTTCTTCACTGTCTTCTTTCAATGTGTTCTTTCAGTGAAAAATGCTCGGGCCTCCCATTGACTTCAATGGGGCTCGTTATTCGAGACGAGCACTCGAGCATCTGGAAAAGTTTGTCTCGAATAACAAGCACTCGAGCATTTTAGTGCTCGCTCATCTCTAAATATATTGTAATTTTACTACCGATCTGTAATAGTCTGCCATTGGCACATTGTTACAGATCAGAATTCATGAAAGATCTAGCAGTCTCTATGAGGCTGTCATGACAACAGATTGGTGTCCTCTGATGACATTACTGATCCACAAACCCTTTATAAAGAAGGTTCAGCATTTAACCTCTCTCCATACAACCCCTATGTAATATAATGTTATAGTGGTGTTCATAGGGTCTAGATTTGTACTAGTAAATGGCTTGTCTCATGTATGTCTGAAGATTTTCTTATATTTGTCTCTTACTTCTGCTTCTAGATGAGATCTACACTGTAGAGGTCCCTTGTGTTCATGTGCAGAGAAAAAGTCATTGATAAATTCAGCAGTATGCAGAGGCTGCTTTACACATGAAGGTGTTTGTGCTCTTTAGCCTACAAAGACATCTTAATAAAAGTTATAAAAGTAAAAAATATAAAAGTTGAAATGGTTTGGACCAAATCGGGAATCTGAGGCAAAATACAACTGGAGAATGATTATCATTAAAAATCTGAAATCAACAGATATCATGTCGTGATCTCAACACTAAGACAGTGTTTGTTCTTAAGTTGAATTTGTATGTAATTCGAAACTGTATATTTTATAATTGTAGATCCGGACAAAATATTTGTTTTGGCCCAGTGACAATTGGAGTTTCAACATTTTTTGCTGTAATTGGACCAAGGATTATCAATAAAGCTTCATTACAGACCCCCTACAGCTGCTCATTGCAATCTGGGTCTATAGTAACATCCTGAGAGCTTCACCAGAGGTCACAGGGGGCAGAAGGGTCCGTCTTTAACTATGGGTCATCTGTAAGTCGGGTGTCCTTAAGTAGGGGACCACCTGTACATGGATGTCATCTACTAGGAGTTTCTGTCTGCACAAGCACAAATACACACACAGAATCAGCCCCCGACCTGAAATACCTACATGTACAACCGATATCCTACAGGGGGCGAGGGGAATCATCAACATTTAAGACGGAAAGAAAAAAAAAATGTTTGCTGTTTGTTTAGAACAACCCAACAGTCTCTTATGCTGGTGGGAATGTGCAATATTTCCAAAATATGACATCCCTTATATGGTGCCACCAAATCCTTAGATCCATAACTTTTCCCTTCTGTAAGAAAAGCTCTTACAAATTTCATACCACCTCCACCCTGCACATTAACTACACATAATGGGGCCCATTTACCAAGGAGATGGTAAACTCTTTTGTCGGACTGTTCGCCTTTTTGGGGGTTTGAGCGGCTTGGACCGATATGTAACATGGGTTTGCGCTGGGATTGTGTCGCACAAAATCGGATTTTGCTACAGCCGCACTGCTTCCATGCGACACAAATCGGGTGGCGGGCCGTCGGACGATCCAACTGATTCGGACTGAGCGCGGGATTTAACTTTCAAATTGTGTCGCAAGACAATGCACTTACATGCACCAGGAAGAAGAAGGTGAACTCCGGCGGACCTGAGCAGGGAAGCAACACATGTTGGATATCGGGCGCACGATCTTAGCAAATCGCGGCACCGGGCACAATGCACTTTCTGTGAACTCCAGCGGACGGGTAAGTTATTGTGCCCTCGTGTGATAATCTATTACAGATGTATCCAGAAGTCAGTGAGATTTCCTCTGTGCTGTTATCAGATGAGATGCTAATATTTGCATATAATTTGCATACTGCTTCCTATACTGTATTCCCCTATAGATATAAACATCTGATGTCGGAGGCTCATACTCTGTGTCTGTGACGGCTCAGAGATGACGGTTCCTCTAACATATCTGCTATGTGTCCTGTGTCTTCTCTTCTCAGGTACCGTCCTATGTGACCAGGGGGAGATATAGGTTACATTAGGTTATATTATTATAAATCTATAACATATCTCAGATCATTCTTTTTATGTAATAAATTGATATAAGTGAGATATTGGAGATAAATTTGTTACATTTGCAAAAAATCTATTTTCTATGACACCATCTATTTGATCAGGATCTTCAGGACAAGCTGTGATGACCCAGACCCCGGAGTATATCTCAGCGACCCGAGGAGATACGGTCACCATCTCATGTGCCGCCAGTGAGAGCGTATACCATACAGTATGGAAGTACGATGCATTGGCCTGGCTGCAACAGAAACCCGGAAAACCTCCAAAAACGATAATATATAAAGTGTCTGAACGAGAATCGGGAATCCCGGAACGTTTTATTGGATCTGGATCTGGGACTGATTTCGTTCTTACAATTAAAGGATTGACAGAAGAAGATGAAGGAGATTATTACTGTATGCAGTATAGAACCATCACACGCACACAGTGATACAGCGTCGTAGAAAAACCTCCTTCCCTTTTCTCTTCAGTGTTACAGGAGATATGAGAACTGCCACACGTTCTACAGAAGAACATTGTCCTCATTGTTTCTGAAAAAATAATAAGCAAAGGTTTGAGTAACTTACTGTAACTTACAGCTAAACTGTGAGAGCTAGAACTTACTGAGTCATAAGTGTCTTCATGACAACACGTGTGTGAACGATGCCTAATCTTATCATAGAGAGTAATAGAAATCGATGTACATGTCATAAGTGACACCTGTCCTTAGTGATGATGTGCCGGGGCTGTGACAGCAGCAATGTCTTCTGGTACCACAACAGTAACGTTCCTGCAGATGCCATCTGGTAAGAACATGTCAGGTCAAAGAAAACAGAAGCAAAATGTCACCACCTCTCTATTCTATTTTCCAGGTTTCAAAGTGACCAATAAGTGGAACAAAAGTACAAAATGTTAACAACACTGTGGAAAGAATGATAGCTTCTGTCTTTTAATTACTTTTTAATGGCTTTTGTCATCAGGATATTATATTACAACAAGTTGTAATAATAAAATAATAATAATAATAATTCCTTTATGCATATAGGGGCTACAGATTACGCAGCGCTACACCGAACTTGCCAAATCAGTCCCTGTCCCCAATGGGGCTCACAATCTAATCAACCTACAAGTTTTTGGAGTGTGGGAGGAAACCAGAGGACCCAGAGGAAACCTACGCAAACATGGAGAGAACATACAAACTCTTCGCAGATGTTGACCCTGGGACTTGAACCAGGTCCCCAGCACTGCAAGGCTGTAATGCTAACCACTAAGCCAATGTGCTGCATTTAAAGGTTCTTATGTGTTATAGGTTCATATATGTAGTGAATAGAGAAGGACCTGACAATAACATGATCTGGTGTCCACCGTCATGTAATAGGTGTTGAATCTAAACAAAGCTAGCCCATCCCTACCAGTGTCTATTATCACTATTGGGGTGTTTTTCTTAGATGTCCTTCTTACAGTCAGCTGCAAAGTAATAAAAAATATGAGAAATGCCTAGAGAAGTTCTGCTTACTTATGGCAATGGTGGGCTGAGGGGAAGACCAGGGGTATAACCTTGAGTGGTTTATCATATTCTCTGATTTGGACTCTTATTCCCTGACTATCCCTTTATACCCTGATTATTTATCTTGCTCCCATCTTGTTGGGACTTTGGTTCGTACTTATAATTTTTTGATTTTCACCTGCTGCACACTTCCAGTTCTGACTCAGTTGGCTGACTACGGTTTAGTCCTCCCTCATCTCTATGCTTCACTGTATTTAGTTTTGGGAATGTTGCCTAGTTTACGTCAGAATACTCATGTAGACTGCTTAGTAAATGTGGCCCAATGTCCTGCTTTTCTTATCCATCTGATTTGATAGCGGTTTCTGTTGTCATGTAAAATATATCACTTATGCTAAAAAAATATAATTTGGCTGTGAAGCCAGAGCTTCTGATATAGATGAGTCCTATCTGATGCTGATTTCTCTTTACTGGTATTACGGTATCAGGAAAGCCTTGTCTTGAAAGATGTCTTCTTGTGTCTCAGAAGGAGAGAAAATATCATATTACATGGACATTTCTACCACATTGGCTTCAGAGATGTTGAGACCCAAATGTCTACATGTTGAATTCATCTTTAGAACTTAGAAAACCTTGTGTCGGACGGTGGTGGTTTTCAGTAATTTTAGCCCTAAGTGTATAATATCTTGGGACCAATTCCATTATGCTTCTATTACTTAGGGAGGCACAACTAGAAATCAACAACTACAGTTAGAAATCCAACTACAAAATCTATTTTATTCACAATTAGACATCAGGCTTGTTGGTTACAGTCTTACAAGAGGTACTAGGCTTAATGGTTACAAGTATCTTAGAAGAAGTAACTGTGCTAATGGTTAATGAGTGTTGAGTGAAACATGACAAATGCAAGAGTTCACACCGCAATGCCACCAGCAGGGTAGATTATTCAGCAGTGTTTCCTGTCTATATGTTCAGTTTATAATTGTTACTTTCTGTATAAATATATCTCCTAAATTGGTGACACTTCTTGAGGCTTCACTTCATTGCTGAGGATGAGTTTTAGTGTGTTAACAGCTGCAACCACACTCACAACAGGCCTATAAATGTAATAACCCTAAAGGAATACTATAGCATACTATAGAGGGGCATAGGTTTTGCTCTGCGGCCCTGGAACTCCAAGATACAGTGCACATCCGATACTGTCCACACACTTAACTTTAAAGGGGTTGTCCACTTTTCAGTGAATAATTTATATTGTTTGTGTAAAGAAAATGTATACAAATTTCCAATACACTTTTTGTATATAGTTTTCTAGATCTCTGCTTGCTGTCCTGCAACAGGAATCTTCTTATTTGCTTCCTGTGGATAAACAGCGGACCATGTCATGTGATGCTACACAGGTGGCCAGCTTGTTAGTATCACACATCTCTGATTACACTTTAATAACGAGCCGTGCACCTGTGTGACATCACATGACCATGGACCTTAACTTATCTACAGGAAGTAAAGAATACAGTTTCCGGTTGCATGACAGCAAGCAGAGATCTAGAAAACAGTAAAGCATGTTATACAAAGTATATTGGTAAATTGATTAACTTTTCTTTACACAAACAATATCATTTATTTGCTGGAAGGTGCTTAGAGTGAACAACCCCTTTAATAATTATCTTCAACTTCAAATCAGTGGCCTGGGTTAGGTCCCAATGGTGATAGAAGCAGAAAAAGGCTTCATGGTTATTAGGATGTCTTACAGGATGAGAGCTATCATGCTGTTACAGAAGGTCTCTAGATGCAGCGCATTTCTTGTTGGCATCAGTGATATCCTGCACCTAGTCACTGCTCCCTGCCCATCTGTACAGCAGCAGTCTCATAGTGTGGATGGATCGCAATCTCTATAGCTGGGATTTGCGGTGCATTACATAGAATTTTTGCACCACCTATAAAGAGACTGCCTGTAGGTAATCCCAAGTCAGTTTTACTTGAGTATAATGGTGAGTGGATCCGTCGAAATTTTTGCAGTATAACAAATGTACCAGGTTTTGACACTAGAAATTGTTCTAACAATAAAAGTAACCAAAGTAACAAGTAACAACAAGAAACTAAGTAACAAAAGATAACTGCTAATGTGTCAGAAATACTAGGATATAATAATGTAAGGCCCCTTCCACACTTGCGTTGCAGATCACGTCAGAGTTTGATCAGGGTGCGATCAGTGTTTGGTCAGCGAAAAACGCACATTTTGCATCAGAGTGCAATCAGTTTTCAGTCAGAGTTTGTTCAGTGTCTCAGTTTTTCATGCGCGTTTTCAATGCAATTTCAATGCGTTTTTCACGCGCATTTTCTGCGCGTGAAAAACGCATTGAAATTGCATTGAAAACGCAATGGAATGGACTCAGGACTGAGCTCTATCTTTTCTATGGCAATTGATGCATGAAAAACTCATTGCACTTGCATTGCACTTGCAAGTGTCTCAGAGTGCAATGCGTTTTTGATGCATCTCCATAGACTTGTATGGTGCGTTTTTCATGCGCGTGACTTGCAAAAGTAGAGCATGTCGAGCATGTCGAGCATGTGTGCATGAAAAAAAATGCAAGTCTGAAAAGACCCATTGATTACAATGGGTCAGAGTGCAATGCAAGTTCTGCGCTTCAAAAGCACATGCAGAAAACGCGCGGGAAAAACGCAAGTGTGAAAGGGGCCTAAGAGTCCATATTACAGTCCGGTGTGTTCCGAGGTGTATGTGGATCATATACTCCACATGTATTTGTGGCTTTGTGAGTTCTCGGTAACCTGCAAAGTAAGGGCAAAAACAGCAATAGAAAAAACAAACTTAGAACGTCTGATTTAGGCCTCATTCACACTAATGTATGGGGGGGGGCGTATATATGGCCACAAGCTTTTGTCCATACAAACATCCCATATAGACGACAATGGCCGCACTGAGCGATACGGTGATGCACTTTTGCGGCACTGTACTGCTTCGTAGACAGTAAAAAGATAAGACACATCCTATCTTTCCCTGTGTTACGGGCCGAGGATCGTTATGGAGAGCGGAGGGGTCACCCCTCCCCCTCTCCAGCGTGGCGGACGTATGCCAGCCGGGCCGCAGCCGTGCAGGCATACGTTCGTGTGAAAACACCCTTACAGTGAACAGTTACTGGGACTGAAATAGAACAAGGGTTTAGTCTTTATGTGGAATCCGCGTCCACCACTCCTTGAATTTAGAGCCTTTCGGGATCCCTCAGGAAGGTTGTACTATTTATTCTCTGCTTTTTGGTTATGGAGGTCAATGGGCAGTTACGATGTTCATTATAAGTTGTTAACGAGGTTATTATAAGTGAGTTATATAGTGAACTTATCCATCTTATTCTCTACATCATTCACTTTCTCGCTCAGTCCAGCAATATATGATTGAGTGGATCAACTTTAATAAATCATTGGGATAGATGATTTGAGCGCGATCAGCATCATATTCACAGATACAGGGGCACATTTACTATGGATCTTGTGCCAGTTTTCTGTCGGACTTTCCACTTTCTTTTCTGTGCAAACTGCTTGCAAATGTACCATTTGATTTCATGCATTGTAAACCAAACATACCTTGAGAATGCTGTAGCTACGCTGATGCAGAAACATATCTTCTACATGATCCTCCTCATGTCACACATTGTAACCACAGGATTTCCGCATCCTTATTTCTGGCGTCTGAACGGTACCGCGGACCACTACCTTTAGAGGTTCGCTAGTACAACCCCTGTACTTGTACTTGGCAAGCAGACTGCAATAATGGTATACAGGCATTTTCAAATGAAACATGGTGGCAATTGTAGTACTTTCAATGCATGGGCATAGAAAAAGTGCTGAGACCGATTCGCTGTGGTGATCATAGACGTAAATTATATAATCCGGAGACTTTTTGGATATTTTCCTTAGATACTAGAGTCCCGAAAGGGTTAAATAAAAGAGTAGATGTGATATGTCAAATATTGACCTTTAAAATACATATATACTTACCTCTCTGTTTTTGCATCAGGTTCTTTATGTTTTTACCATTATGACATGCTTATATTTTAATAGATGTCATATGTAATGTTTATGATAATTACGATGCCGAGCCCCCTCCACAGCTGCCTCTGATTGTGAGACGGCATCCGGTGACGTGGCGGGGTTTGCCATTACATAAGATCGTGATTGTTGTAGGTAAATTTAGCTATGATTAAGAACAGTGTATCTATTCGAAACGCGTAGGCGATATTACCTGACTCATGCTTGGACTCCGTTCCGATGTAAAGTTTTTATCTGAAATTTAAATAAAGATTGGAGATTTTTTAAATGGATGTCTGATCCCGGAGCTGGTCCGTGTTCGTTTGTAAAAGTTCAGGATTGTCTCAAACAATGGACCCCATTTGCTTAGTTATCTATGTTTTTACCAAGATTTCTACTCTGCTGTAAAAAATATCACTGAACACTATTTCTCCATCAAACTAGACAGAACCTGGAGGGTTGGCTGTAACTAGAGACATTTCTGAGTCTGTCTAATCAAAACTAAAATAGTTTTTTTACTCAAAATAAGACAACGCGCTTGGTGGTTAAAGACTAATAACAGGCTTAAATGGGTTTTCCCACAAAGACAAGATTCTTAAATGAGGACCTGACACCTTAAAAAAACCCCTAGGAGCTGCTTCCCAAAGTAAGCACCTCCTAGCCCTACCTCAGTAAAAGCAGTATTAAACTGGAAGGTTCCGATAAAGCTAGCAAACACAGCACTGTCATAGCCTTGGAGCGGGCCGAGGTGCTACCCTCTCTGTAGCTTCTTCCCCGGACCGCCTCACCCACACCATAGGCCGGCGCTGATTACAGGGCTTTAGGTGTCAGTCACCGCCTCCTCGGACCAGGCACTGCTTGTTAGAGCAGTTTTTTAGGGTGACAGGTCCTCTTTAAATATATGCCGAATAACAAAATAACACATTCTCTAATTCACTGTTATTAACAAAAATTCAGCATTTCACGGATATAATTCCAACCTGTCTCTATCAGTCCTGGTGTTCACAATCTCGGTTGCCCTGGGATCCAACCATTAATCTTCTGACTTTAGGGTAGAGGAGGACATATTGTTCTCCTGTCTGTCACTGCACTGAGCTCCTCTATGCCTCCAGCCCCTCCCCCTTCCATTCCAAGACGAGCTCACACACACACACACACACACACAGGCTTCCTGCCAGCATGCAGCATCGTAAGGAGAGTAAATCTACAAGCCACAGGCAGATAAGGTCCAGGGGAGGGGGAGGAAGGAACATCAGATCTGGCAGTGTAGGTTATGGCTGAGATGTTCCAAGGCTGAGAATGTAATTGTCAAATGCATCTCATGGATCTCTTCATCTCTCATCTCTGATCTGCCTCATCTCTCTTTCTATGTGTCAAGTAATAAAAGTGTCTATAAACCTGGACCCTGATAATCTTAGCACATTGTCAGTACACAAATTCTCACAGAATTAAAGGAATCAAGAAGAGTGATAGGAGCTAAAACAGTAATAAAATTGTAAAATAAGGAGTTAAAAATGAACTTTATATTGTAAACATCACTAGTGGATTAAAATTTGAGAAATTTCTTTAAAGGGCAAACCCCTTTAATGGTGACATGGGTCTTTCAAGAGGTGAACTATTGGGAGATTGGGGAAATAGGTTTTGCACTGGGACCCTGCAGCTGCAAGATACAGTGCACATCTGATACTGTCCAACCCCTCAAGTAACGATCTAGGTCTGATTTAGGAGTCTAAGTGTTGCAACTAACTTGGGTTATTGCAGGCAGGAATTGGAGTCAGTGAAGCCAGTGGTCAGAACACAGGAGAGGTTTAGCAGCACAGAGGAGCAAACAGGTAGAGTAGTCAGGAGGAAGCCAAGGGTCGTAGCACAGAAGATCAGCATCAGTTTTGAGTAGGCAGGTAGGTATCGCAGACAGGAGGAAGACGTTGGTCATTGCACAATAGAGAAGTCAATCACAGAAGAGATGGAGACAAGCTAGATAACAGGCTGGAAACACAATAATCTTGCAAGGAAGTATAAGCAAGGCTGAGTTTAAATAGGAAGTTCAATTAAGGAAGGGGTGGAGCAAGGCCAGGGAAACAGGAACTGGAAGATCAAGAAGTAGGCCAAGGATCAGCACTGGAGCTGTCCAGAGAGATGCATAGCTCAGAGCTGTAGCATAGGACAGCTGAGTCTGCTGGTTCAAGTTCAGACACCTTTACTAAGATTTGTTTTTCAGATTCTAATAAATGACCTGGGTTAGATAAGGAAAAAGTCTTATGTATAAGGATTGTACAGGGGAGAGGTATCATACTCTGAGCTATGGAAGGTTTCATTTCTTGGTGGTATCAAACTGCTGATAAGGATAGCACATAGTCACTGCTCCCTGTCTCATCTGTGCAGCAGCAGTCTCATAGTGTGGATCTCTCTACAGTTGAGATATAGCGGATTTACTGTAAAGTTTTTTTGACACCCATTAATAGACTGTCAGTAAGTAGTCTCGGTGTCAGTTTGCCTTGTGCACAGTTTTCACCACCAGTTTCTCTCTCGGAGCACCACTCCTGTGTGACCTCTCACTGCTATTAGCTGAGGTGAATATACCTATGTGGCAGGGCACACGTGCAGTTGATACATTTGATTTTATTTTCACTTGGCTGCTGACAGTCCTGTTTATCCTGTAACACTTCATGTGAAGGAACTATGATGAATTTTCTTAAAGTAAAATCAATATAGAAAGAGAAGGCTAAAGGGAAGCACTAATTAGGAAAAGACATACAAGTCATTATGGAACCTGTAGGAAACGCCCTTTCCTTGTGAATCCATTTATTATGTAGTCACATGCGCAAGGTCTTAGAAAGCTGGATGTTACAGTGTTGCTGCTTCAGTGAGTAACTCTTTCCCACCAAGGCCCTTTGTCGATTTTGCGTTTTCATTTTTCACTACCCACATTCAAAAATCTATATATATTTTTATATTTGCACATATAGAGCTGTGTGAGGGTTGGATTTCTGCGCAAAAATTTGCACTATGCAATGAGGGTATTTAACATTCCTTTCTGTGCACTGGGAAGCTGTAAAAAAATTTCCATATGCAGTGAAATTGGTGAAAAAATGCATTTTTGCACCATTTTCTTGTGCGCGTGGTTTTTACAGCTTTCAGTGTGCGCCACAAATGAGATGACTTCTTTATTCTTTGGGTTGGTGTGATGACCAAATGTATGTCCTTTTGTGAAAAAGTGGCGTATCAGGCATTTGGGCAGTATCTTCTGTTACGGGGCTATTGATAGATCGGATTTTTTGAGATGCAACGATACCTAACTTTTTTATGAATTTTACTGTTTATTTATATTTATATCAATTCTGGGTAAAGGGGGGGGTGAAATTTTTTATTTTTTTTTAAATTTTATGTTAAACTTTTTTTTATTTTATTTTTTTTTTTACAATCGTTTAGACCCTTAGGGTATTTTAACCCTAGGTTGTCTGTTTGATGCTACCATATACAGCCATACTACTTTTGACAGGACCCTACTCTACTGGATGTGCCCACTCAGTATATAGATAGCCCCAGCATATGCCCACTCAATCTATAGATAATCCTTACAGTCCGCAGTTAGCCCCCTCAGTCCACAGTCAGCCCCCCCCCCCGCCCCCAAACCCCCCCCCCCCGCACCCCCCCCCCCCAGTCCACAGTCAGCCCTCCCCAGTTAGCTCCCCCGCAATTCGCAGACAGGCCCCCCAGCCTGCAGTCAGCTTTCCCCCAGTCCACACTCAGCCCCCGCAGTCCACAGTCAGCAACCCCCAGTTCACAGAAGATGCCCCCTATTATTGAAATGTCCACTCCAGATGCCCCCCCTTTTCTAATCCTCAGGATCCTGTGGAGAGATTGTGATGACCCAGAGTCCAGGTTATATCTCTGTGTCCCCGGGGGAGACAGTCACCATCTCATGTACGGTTATATCTCTGTGTCCCCGGGGGAGACAGTCACCATCTCATGTACTTGCACTACAGCGATAGATGATGATTTAGCCTGGTACCAACAGAAACCAGGAGAACGACCACAGCTTCTTATATATAATGCAGTCAGCAGACACACAGGAGTCCCAGACCGGGTCACTGGATCTGGATATGACCATGATTTCACTCTTAAAATCACAAAAGTGACAGAAGACGATGCAGCAGATTATTACTGTCAGCAGTATGAGGCGCTCCCTCTCACACAGTGATACAGAGCCGTACAAAAACCTCCTTCCCCATTATGTCGCTATAATAAAGCTTCATACACAATAATAAAAGAAGAAGAAAACTATCAGAGCGATCGGGGGTTCAGGTTCTGGTGACATCTGTGAGTTTCATGTGATATAAATGTTGCCACGTCTGTCAGTGACAAGTCCTGTTTGCTGCTTCGGTGTAGGAGAAGCTCCGGTCACTAATCTCGTTAATGTTTTCTACATGGATTCACTCAGTTCACAGCTCAAGCTCCCAACAGTGGAAAATATTCTATTATTTTTAATATTTCCTTAACCGACATATTAGTACATCGGTGTCTACCAGGGGGTGTACGGAGAGGGCTCATTGTGGCGGTGACATATTGGGGCACAGTTACTAAGGGCTTTGCACCAGTTTTCTTACTGACTTTGTACGTTCTGTATATGTAAACTGCTTGCACATATATTTCTCTGTGTCCCCGGGGGAGACAGTCACCATCTCATGTACATCCAGTGAATATACAGGGAATAACATAGCCTGGTACCAACAGAAACCAGGAGAACGGCCACAGCTTCTTATCTATAGTGCAAGCTACAGACACACAGGAGTCCCAGACCGGGTCACTGGATCTGGATATAACTATGATTTCACTCTTAAAATCACAAAAGTGACAGAAGACGATGCAGCAGATTATTACTGTCAGCAGTATTATAACTACCCTCTCACACAGTGATACAGAGCCGTACAAAAACCTCCTTCCTCATTATATAATAAAGCTTCATACAAAGTAATAAAAGAAGAAGAAACTATCGGAGCGATCAGGGGTTCAGATTCTGGTGACATCTGTGAGTTTTTTATATAACAGAAAGTGCAACTCTGTGCCAGATCTGTCACTGTATGGACGTCATGGGGCACATTTACTAAGGGTCCGCAGCCGCGAATCCGTCAGGCTTTTCCCGAATATTTCCGCTTTGCGGTGTATTTCACGGGATTGTGGCGCACGCGATCGATTTTTGCCCCAATCGCGCCGACTTTCACGCGACAGAAATCGGGGGGTGTGGCCACTGGACAACCCGAAGGATTCGGAAAAACCGCGGAATTTAAAAGGCCATTTGTGTCGCAAGATCAAGCATTCACATACACCAGAAAAAAGCAGGTGAACTCCAGCGGACCTCGGCGCAGCAGCGACACCTGTTGAATATTGGTGCACGGACCTTAGTGAATCCCGACAGAACCCGAATCAGCGTCGGAGAACCCGCCGCTGGATCGCGACTGGACCGGGTAAGTAAATGTGCCCCCATATCTCAGGATAAAGCTCTAATGTAGAAATATTACAGGACTTTTCAATCTAATGGAAAACAAAATGGAAAATGCTGGCAGTGACCGGCGCCTCTGACACATGTTTGAGCCTCTGTCCTTCCGTCATCTGTATATTTCTCCTTACTGTCAGGAAAGCCGGGTCTGGATAAATGTCGTCTTCTGTCTCAGTGAAAGTGAGTTACACGAGGGAAATGACACCAGAATCTCATCCATTATTATCTATTCCCTGAAAGGGATGTGACAATCTCTTCTAATCTCCATTAATTATAGAATTACATTTCTGGAAATGACAAACAGGCGAAGGGTCCGCCACACGGTGATCAGAAAAAAGATTGTTCTCATAATTTCTTTGTATTAATAGCAGCACAAATAAGGCGATTAGCCAACGATTTCCCCATTTTATACACAAATCTAGGAGGTTCCTTAAACAGAGCCCAATACTGAGGTTCATAGCAAAGTAAAATCCAGGTCATCATAGAATGACGTCATTGTAGATATAAATACACTTCTATTCTTACTTATCTGTAAGAGTTTTCCCTTTCCTCAGTTCTCTCCTGTCCTTCCTCTTTACTTCTTCTCCCTTCTGAAACCTTTTCTCTCTTATAATAATTCTTTATTTATATAGCACACACATATTATGCAGCGCTGCACAAAGCATGACAAATTGGTCCCTGTCCCCATGGGGCTCACAATCTTAACGACCTATCAGTATGTTTTAGAGTGTGGGAGGAAACCGGAGGACCCGGAGGAAACCCACGATGTTGACTTGGGTAAGACACAAACCCAGGAACCCAGCTACCCACTCAGTCACCGCGCCGCCCTCCTTATGTCCCTTCTCTACAAACTTATCAATAAATTTACATTAGATCTTATCATATTCAGTATCTATATTACGTGTACAGTCTGCTCATGTTAGTTGACCTTTTGGGGATACCCTTAAAGGTTTGAGGATTATGGAAACGACATCTATTCCAGAGGTTATTCTTATCTGTTGGTTTTAGAAACAATGTAGTTATCAAAGAATCTTCATTAGTTTTAACCATGTCACAATCCAAGTAAGATTATTATTGTATCGCGTTCGGCAGTGAACTCAATGGGTTAATGAGATCCATTTAGAATCAGAATCCAGTATTTTAATTCCAATTCACTACTCCCCCAGCCTCCAATCACATCGCCCACATATCTTAACTCCTCCCCTCCCCGACCGCCCACTAACGAAAGATGTCATCGGGTCCAGAGTCTACACCGACGTCCTTATGTCTCTGAAGTTTTCTTCTGTTCCCGCACAAACAGAGTGACTGCTGGGTCCGCAGGGCTTTATCAGAGCTGCTGGGTCTGATCAAATATCTGATCGTTTCCCCCTATAAATGGGGGTATTAAAGATGCCCTAGTTACAGGTAAAAACTAGAAAGTAAAAAAAAAATAATTTTAAAATCTAAAAAAAAGAAAGAAAAAATTTAAAAATGTCCCCCAGGGGTCTCTTATGATCCTATGGAGACATATAATGTAACAATACGCATGCAAACACTACAAATTAATAAATATTTAAAAATAAACATTAATATTCTCAAACAATATAAAAAATACGCCCCACTACACACATACTATAAAATCATCGCTATAGTCGCTCCGTTTTCCCCCAGTATATACATATTATATATCAAAACGACCATCACGCACAAGGGAAATTAACTTATATTGGTCATTTTGAGTTAATTTGAAATCTACAAAAAAGTAAAAGTGGAGAGAAGACAGAAGAAGAGCCGCAACGAGCATCTGGGCACCGGAAGATGAGTATGTAATTTTTTTGTTTTTTATTGACTCGTGTATAAGCCGATGTGAGGTTTTTTGACACATTTTTTGTACTGAAAAACTAGGCTTATACATGAGTATATACGGTAGATAAAAATGCTCTGGAGATTGAAACCTTTTAAGGTCTGGTCAGAAAAGGGTTATCCAAAAAATAACATGGCGACTACGTGAGTTGGCATACCCTCATCTATAGGGATATAGCTATACAAACTTTTAATGTCCATAGTACACAGGATGTGTCTTGTGGAGAGCAGCGTTTCTGCCCGAGCTCTCGGGAAGGGGTGAAAAATATACTTTTATCAATATACATTATTATTTAAAATAAGATATCAAGTCTTGATAATGTACGTATTGGGGTAAAAAGGACAAGTGGAGACTGTGGAGACTGCTCTGTGGATGTGACAATTCCTTTATAAGCAATTATGTCCTCCCACCACTAGGTGTTTCCATACATCTGCAATGTGTTCTTCACACATAATCTTCTTCACATACTATTGTGAAGAACACCGTTCGGCGCGCGTCTTCTGATAAGTTAGCAGATGTACGGAAACCATGTCCCCAGTATTTCCATACACAGTCTCTGGGGGGCCGCTGTCCCCTCCCCTGTCACTCTCTATATACATCTCATCCTACACATCTGTCACTGTATGGACGTCTTATCTTAGGATAATGCTCTAATGGAGAAATATTACAGGACTTTTCAATGTAATTAAACAAAATGGAAAATGTTGGCAGTGACCGGCACCTCTGACACAAGTTTGAGCCTCTGTCCTTCTGTCATGTGTATATGTATATGTATATATCCTTGCTGTCAGGAAAGCCGGGTCTGGAGAAATGTCGTCTTCTGTCTCAGTGAAAGTGAGTTACACGAGGGAAATGACACAAGAATCTCATCCATTATTATCTATTCCCTGAAAGGGATGTGACAATCTCTTCTAATCTCCATTAATTATTTCCACAATAAAACAAGGTTGGTTATCACAGTCCAAATGCAAAAAAAAAGCCTGTGCCTTAAAGGGAACCTACCACCACAAATCTACGATTGGGTGGTAGGTGGATCAATGGGACGTGAGGATAGCCCTTTTAAGGGCTAATCCTCGCGTCCCCGCACTTTTTTGGTAACTTTTATTAGTCTTTTATGTAAATTTACTTATGCGGCTACTGGGGCGTGGAGTAGCCGCATCTGAGGTTACACGAGGCAGCTACTCCACGCCCCGGTAGCCTCTTTTCCCCTCCTACTCACCCATCTTCGGCGCGCAGCTCCGTGTAGCTGTGCGCCCTTGTCCGGCGATCCTTCCATCTGCACATGCGCAGAAGAGCAGTCCTGCGCCTGCGCGGTCACTGCTCTGAAACAGGCGCGGGCCTGCTCTTCTGCGCATTGATCCACCTACCACCCAATCTACCTTTATAGGTAGATTTGTGGTGGTAGGTTCCCTTTAAATTAGACACAAATACATGAAGAAAGAAAAAAGGAATGCATGAAAAACGGCTAATGAATAAATTTTGCAGAAAATCCATTTTTATTAATTCCAAGACAGACCACTCTAAAGACACACATTTAAAAACAATTAAAATACATAATGTACATGAGATACAAAACGGTGACCCCGGTATGTGTCAACCGTACACCACAAATGTCCAGTGACTTGATAATGAATTCCAACATCCCAATCCAAACAAAACAAGAAAAAGGTGGGATGCGTACACAAGGCTAGACAGAAATACAACAAAAAATGTTTATTGGATAAGTAACAATTTTAAACACAATCAAGTTGATTGCAAAATTGACATTCTGTACAACTTCTGGGTCACTAGGATCCTCATCATGAAGACCTCCGACAAGGATGGCACCATACACGTAAAACGACAGGAGGGACAGAGCCACCAATACTCTGGAGCATAACCCTGCAGGCATCATGTTTCCTGGGAAAGGGAATGAAGGAAAGAGAAGAGGTTGAGGAGCAGCAGAGTCACATTTATAGTCACCACAGATGGACATGGGCACAGGTAATGTTTAATCACAGATAAGACTAATGCATTTCCACTAATGTTATATTTAATAAAGGATAACTATAATAATGCCAGGTATTTACTCAGATTACATTTCTGTATAGTTGGCAGCACATTATGGAAAAATGTTTACGCTATACAACATTTTATCATAGAAAAAAAATCTATTATTATCTTATCCGGGATGACGTTTGAATAAACTAATATTGAGCAAATAGATTAAAACCAGAATGACATTTCACTATAATACATCTTACTGCCTTCTTCCATTCATGTGTAAAGTCAGTAAATATGAGGCCAGAACCCCACAGACACAAACACCATTAAATCAGAAACCTAAGACCGCAAAATCAATAGCTGTATGTCTCTGTTATAAGCACGGAATTACTCGGTATTTACCAATATGTCCAACCCACAAAAAAAGGAGTATTCCATCACAGAATACATAAATCAATTCATCTTTATTGTATAATAATGAAAAAACACACAATTAAAAACATGTAACAGGCTTAATTGGGTATTCAGGGAGCCATCCTGACACAATATATAATAATAATAATTCTTTATTTAAATAGCGCACACAGATTACGCAGCGCTGCACATAGCATGGAAAATTGGTCCCTGTACCCAATGGGGCTCACAATCTAAACAACCTACCAGTATGTTTTGGAGTGTGGGAGGAAACCGGAGGACCCGGAGGAAACCCACGCAAACACGGAGAGAACATAAAAACTCTTTGCAGATGTTGACCTGGGTGGGATTTGAATCCAGGAATCCAGCGCTGCAAGACAGAAGTGCTACCCACCTATTGGTGCTATCGTCACCTATTCGGGGACTTCCTCAGGTTACGATACGCGTGGGGTCTGCCTACGTCCCTCTCTCTCTGTCTACACCTGCCTGCCTTGCTTTATTGTCTCATTCTACGACAACATGGTATTGTATATGTTGGGCATGTAGGGATCAATACCTCAGAGCTTTGTTACATTGTTCAAATTGCACTTTTCATGCATCATTTTTTGCACTTTAGCTCTATATGGTTATTCATATTCTGGTCCTTATTCTACTCTTGGCAGGCTGTAGTAAGGGGTTTCTAGGGCAACTTGGCCCTTGGCAGCTTTGTACACCCCTCTGGTGTACTTTTTAAGTGTTTTTATAGTTATTGTTGTCCCGTCTTCATTGTGTTTAAAATTGTTACTTATCCAATAAACATTTTTTGTTATTTCTGTCTAGCCTTGTGTACGCATTCCACCTTTTTCTTGTTTTGTTTGGATTGTATAGCTATTGGGGTGCGTTGGCTTACATACATTCGTATACCTTGGTAGTGCGTGTCCGATTTTGATTTGAATAAATATGTGATATTGTAAATTTACAAAAATATAAAATCGTTACATGTAGAATTCAAAAAGAATTTAAAAAAATAAGGGAAAAAATTATTTTGGACAAAAAAAAAAAATAATGTCAATTTTTTAGAGATTAACGAAGGATTAAAATTAGTAATGAAGTAGGTTTTTACTCCAGTAAGAAAATAAAAATCTATAGGTAATATGTCTATAGAATAGGTTTGCAATATCAGATCGATGGGAGTCCAACACCTGCAGATGGAATAGGAAGCAGACAGCGCCGTTCTCTTTGTAGTGGTCAGACCAGGTTACTGCAGATAAACTCTCACTTCCATTGGAGAGCTAAGCCGCAGTGACTCCTTTCAGCCACCACACAGGAAGTGGAGTTGCCCGCTTCCTGTTTGATTCTCTGTTCATCATCGGTTGACAACATCTGACCTATTAGGATACTAAGAGTTGAACCTATTGAACCAATTTCATATTGAGAACCTCCTTTCTTTAGGTTTGTTGAACCCCCCCCCAATCAATCATCATATTATCCCCACTCTCTGCATCCTTTGTAAGAGTCAAAGATTTAATTTTTTTGTTCTGTAGTCCATCCACCATTCCCAAGGGACCAGTGCCACTAGTATAAGCACTCAGTACGCTAATTAGGCTCTTGACTGGCAAGTGGGTGGTCCTATGCTAGAGCAGACAGTTTGGCAACGCCTACCTGACACTAGAAAACCTAATTTTAAATATACAAGGGTGTTGAAATAGTAATAAAGATACCAAAAGATTCTACCGGTGGAGGAGGACCTAAATATCACTGGTGCAGGGAGACCCGAGGAATGGGCAAGGGTGCACCAACCATGAGGCGAGTTGAGCCTCTCGCCAACAACTGCAACACCAAGTGAAGGAAGGTGGGGGAAGCATCAGGGGACAGTCACATGTGACCAAGCAGGACCTGATCATTTAAAATAGTGTTTCTTCACACTTCATGTCAGTAAGAGTGTGAGACATTGCATGAAAAACCTGCATAACCTGAGGTATCACTATTGGAGTGTTCGGAGGGGCGCACCGTTTTAGAGTTTGCAGGAGAGAGAGAATGGGGCCAAAGGCACGTGACCTGGTGGTGGGTGCTAACAGTAAGTGATCTGTCCTCAAGTCCTCCTCCACACTGCGTGTGCCATGCTATGTGCACCGGTTGAACAACCAATGCCAATTGTAAGGATTTTTCACCGAAACTGGTAAATGAAGTGGTATCGAGATGGGCACTGCACCAACCTCAACTATGGGGCTGGATTTGAGGGAGATAAATCTTCAGTGGGCATGTGACCCCCTCATCATTGAGTACCATTGTATATAGTATCTCCACACGTCTATATTCTGGTGCCTTTGCCTTAGTTAGGTCTTTTGTAGCACTTGGCCATTGCCACCGGTGTAGTGAAAAAAGGTCTTCAACCCGTGAGTAAAGTCAGCACGTAACTTTAAAGGGGTTGTCCAACTGAAACAGTACTGGGTCCTATGTTAAAATAAGTAAAGTAAACTTATTTGCTCCCTCTGTTCCAGTGCCCGTTCCTGGTACCGTCTTTGCCCTCCTCAGTTTTCATACTGTCGCCACCTCATACACATACAGCATGTAAATAGAGAGGTCAGTCATTGACATGATGTGCATGAGGGCCCCTCCCTCTAAGGCCAGTGATTGGCTATGAACTGAACCCCAATGTCAGGTCACATGACTACAACTGAATGGGAACCAGAAGTCTACGGGCAGCTGGAGCTGTAACAGAGGGGTCAGAAAAGTTTGTTTTCATAATTTTAACAAAAAGCTGCACTATAGAAGCTTTCACTTCTAGTGTGGGAACCCCCCTTTAAATACAGTTTTACAGTCCTTGAAGGGGGATGGGTGACAGATTAAGAAAACTAGACCTTATTATCTGAAGCAACTTTTTAAAATTATGTCCAAAAATTAGAGGAGTGAGAAGAGGGTAAAGCATTCCATAAAAGAGGTGCAGCATGGGAGAAGTCACAGAGCAGAATATCCATATAGTAGGGGAGTACGTAGAACCCAGGTAGTTACTATTACATTTATAAGAAGACTAATGACCTAGATTAGGGTTAGCCTCAGATGAGGGGCCTCACATTATACAGTGGCATTTAAAGGGCGTCTATGAAGTCAAAAATTCCTCCCAAACCAATAACCAAGAGATGTTTAGGAGCCATTAATAGGATCAGAAACATACCTCTGTGGTCACACTCAGATGAAGAATTGCAAAGATAATCATTCTTCTTACAGATATGCAAATCAGTCTGCAAGTGCATTGGGGGCTGGTTCCTAATTTGCCTACAGACAGCAGTGAACCAGTCGGACAATGTCAATTACCCCTAAAGGGGTCACAATTCCAGAAGGTCACCTAGGCACTTGCAGCTGTCCATAGGCAAATCAAGCAACTTAGCTCCTCCCCAAATGCACTTGGAGACTGATCTGATAGACTCCCTTTAAGCCGCTATATAGAAGTAGGAAGATTCCGGACATGTGATTGTGTTACTGTTTGACACTTTATCAGACACAGTGTGGTGGGGTTATTGTACACTATGGGGCTTATTTACTAAGGGTCCACGGACGCACTTTCGTCTGAATTTCCAACATTTTCGGGGTTTGTGCGGCTGTGACAGGTATTTAATGGGATTGTGTCACACGTGATCGGATTTTGGTGCAGTTACGCTGCTTTCATGCGGCAGAAATTGGGGGCGTGGCTGTGGGACGATCCGATGGATTCGGACTGAGCGCGTAATTTAACTTTCAAATTGTGTCGCAAGCCCAAGCACTTACATGCACCAGGAGGAAGAAGGTGAACTCCGGGGACCTGAGCGGGGAAGCGACACATGCAGGATATCGGGTGCACGATCTTAGTGACTCCCCGCACAGCGCATTATACACGGACAATGCACTTACATGCACCAGGAAGAAGAAGGTGAACTCCGGGGACCTGAGCGGGGAAGCGACACACGCCATATAGGGCGCAAATCTAGGGATCGCAGCATAGTGCATTCCGGTCAGATAAAGCACTTTCTGTGAACTCCTCCGAAATGAGCCCCTGTATCTGCAAGTGCTTTTATGTCGTGTGATGACATGGAGGGTAATTTACCTGCATTTACCTATGGAATAAATGCAGGAAGACTTGGAACTTGAACTTTCTGATCTAAGGACTGTGTGAAGTATAGGACTGTGTGAAATATAATATAGCAAATGACAAGTAGATGTTTTATATGTGAAAGTTTTGTACTTGTCTCTTGAATCACTAAAAGAGGAAAAAGTACAAATCAACTTGTGTGGACTCATTTTCTTTACATAATTACTATGGGGACTGTGAGATCCTGTATCTCATACAACCTGAGACTAACGCTTAGCTGCCTTCACATAACCTGTTCTGTGCCGCGGGGATGTATGTAGACAGGCGCCTATTTGCTTAGGAGGTGGCAGTGATAAGTGATAAACGAGGTCCAAGGCTATGGCCGCATTTAATCAATCGTGTGCACAGCCTGCCATAGCTGGGTGGGCACACATCAGACTTACTGGAGAGGAGGAGAGCTGAGCTCCACTCACCCATCCCCTCTCCATAGAGAATAGAGCCGCACAACCTTTCTTACAGCCAAAGTTAGAGCACGTTCCGTCTGTTTTTGCGGCCATGGCACGGTACCGTTAGCACACGTTGTGCTCACCGCACCGAGCAACAGGCGCTTATAGGAGGACGTATATCCAGCCGTATATACGTCCTCTATATGCATTATATATGTGAATGCAGCCTAAAAGAGTAAAGTTTAAAGTAAAGTCTCCATCATACGTAGGTAGCCGGGGATTTATGTATTAAATTGTAAGGCTCTCTAGTGTGTATGCACCCCATAACAAGAGTGGGGGGGGGGGTTTGTCACAATACCCCATTACCATGTTTGATTAAATAAATATATATGTTTATGTGACAATTGTTTTATGAGCAATGATGTCCTTCCACCACTAGGGGCGCCCCAGTATTGTGTAGGACATTTTCTCCTGTCTCAGTCACTGCATGAGATGCCAAGTGTTAAGCCCCTTCTACACTGGAGTTTCCCCCCCCCCTTTTTCACGAGCTTTTTAGTTCTGCGCGTGCATTTGACGCGCAGAATGCCATTGCACTCTGTCCCATTGTATCAATGGGTCTTTCTCCATTGCATTGTTTTTAAACGCGGCGATGCTTGCGTTAGTTTCAGCGCGCAAATCGCAGATGCTCTATTTTTGCGGGTCACGCCGCGTTTTTTCACGCCCCATTCAAGTCTATGGAAATGCATCAAGAACGCATTGCACTCGCCAATCATTGCAAGTGCAATGCGAGGCAATGCGTTTTAAACGTAAGGGTTGCTAGGTCACCAGAAAACAGTTTTCCCCTGCCCTCGCGATCGAGCATTTAATAAAAAAACACAGTGAAGAACAGTGAAGAATAGAATACAAACATGTGAACACAGTGAAAACAGTGACCACAGGATCCATTTAAGATAAAAACCACCAGTGACCAGAACAAAGTGCCATAACACAGTGCAGAATAATTACGATGTTCGTCACATCTGCCTTACTTGTCGGGAGATACGCGCGGAACGTTGCGCCCAAAAATGCATGTGAAGAACAATATATATGTGTGAAGAACAAATGCCAGATGATTAAACATCTGCAATGTGTTCTTCAACACAATATATTGTTCTTCACATGCTATTTTGTTTGCCGCCGTCCGCGCGTATCTCCCGACAAGTAAGCAGATGTGATGGAACATCTGTAATCTATCTGCACTGTGTTCTGCACTGTGTTTTTATCTTAAATGATCCTGTGGTCACTGTGTACAATGATTTTATTCTATTCTTCACTGTTCTTCACATCTGCTAACTTGTCGGGAGATAATATACGCGCGGAACAGTGAAGAACAGATCGCAGATGTTTGCAATTTATCAGAAGACATTATTTTTCAATTAAATAACACATTTTAATCCCAAACCATGGTCCCTTTAAAAAATGCTCGAGTCTCCCATTGAATCGCGCGTGAAAAATGCGCCGAAAACGCAAAAAAAACGCTAACAACACGCGCGTGAAAAACGCAAAAACGCTAATTACTCCAAGGAAAAATGGAACAAAAACGCAGCCAAAAACGTCAGTTTTTCACGCATTGCACCCTGACGTGAAACGCAACGCTAGTGTGGAAGAGGCCTTAGTCTTCTTGTTGCATTTCACACAGGGGCCCATATAGAAATATTTTTGTTTGTTTTTTTCTTTTTTGCCAAGTTGCATGTGCACTTTTGTGGCTTTCATTGCGCTAAGACAGTCTTCATTTAAATTTGGCCATTGTCTAGTTTTATGCAGTGTTCCCTGAGTTATCACCTGAATACAGGTGTGAAAGGTGACACTTTTTTAAAAGTTGCAAATTTGCTCATTAACACTTTTGGAGACTTTTGGTTTAAGAAGTCACAAAGTCACGAATAACCAATTGCCACATGTATCAATAAGGAAATATCAGTAAGATACATTCTTCAAGCAGAAGAGACAAAAAAAAGTTTCCCTCAGAATTCTTAAAATGTTAACTACCGTATATACTCAAGTATAAGCCGACCTGGGTATAAGACGAGACCCCTAATTTTACCACCAAAAACTGGGAAACCTATTGACTTAAGTATAAGCCGAGGGTGTAGTATACAGCCAGCCAGCCCCCATGTAGTATACAACCAGCCAGCCGCCTGTAGTATATAACCAGCCTGCCCCCAAGTAGTATACAGCCTGCCCCATTTAGTATACAGCCTGCCCCATTTAGTATACAGCCTGCCTCAGCGGCGGCTCTCGGTCCCCAGCGGCGGCTCCCGGTCCTCAGCGGCAGCAGCGGCGGCTCCCGGTCCTCAGCGGCAGCAGCGGCGGCTCCCGGTCCTCAGCGGCAGCAGCGGCGGCTCCCGGTCCCCAGCGGCAGCAGCGGCGTCTCCAAGTCCTTTTCTTTCTTCACCAGCCGGCAGTCACATCCACGCGATCTGCAGGCGGTCAAACACTCTGATGTGGCAGATGATGTCATCAGCGGCGACACTGCTGCATCATATTGTGCGACTGCCAGCTAGTGAAGAAAGAAGAGAGAAGCGGAACCGCCGCCAAGGATCGGGAGCTCCTCCCGAGCATCCGGGTGCCGGAGGATGAGTATTATTTTTTTTTAATTGAGTATATATGGCATCAACATGTTTTTTCTTCCTTAGGATTCAAACACAGAAACGGGCCACAAACGGGGAAGGTTGTGGTCTATATTGGATGGGAAGAGAAGGGAGGGGTCAGCACTTCTTTCCCATCCCATCTCCATAGGAGCAGCGATGCAACACGGGCAGGAATAGGAACTGCTCTACACTTAGCATCTACCAGATCCAAATAGGGTCCAGTTAGTCATGACAGTCTCTCTGCACCGTCACCGCTCATACTAAAAGTCAATGGCAGACATGCGGTGAGGCTTGTGTCCTCCATACAGGGTCATGTACATGAAGCCTTAGTGCTGGCAGATTCATCATGAGGTTTTTTATTATGCTACTCGCTAATCTCTCCATCTTGGTGGCATTGGGCATGTTATCAGCTGCCAACCATAGCTAGTAACTACCCATCAGCTGTGGTAATAAAATATTGATGGCCAAACTATGTATATTATATTGGACACTTACAGTATATTTCTACTCACTTACTGTATGATTATTCTCTATAACCTCATCTTCCTCCTGCCTCTATGTGACGTCTTCATTGTCAGGTGTCAGATGTTTTCTCCCTTCTACATGATCCTCCTCATGTCACACATTGTAACCACAGGATTTCCATGTCCCCAGTATTCCATACACAGTCTTGGGGGTCACGCGTCCCTCCCCCTGTCACTCTTATATACATATCATCCTACCACATGTCTATCTTATAGTTGTAATCTACCCTCCCCAAACATCAAGATCCGTGTCTGGCAGTTCTCTGCTGGGCTGTGATCGGCATTTCTATCAGGGTGAGAGATTCCGGATCATTCCAGGATTGTGTGGAGAGAAATTTTTACAGTGGGATCAATCATCAGATCAGGGATTTCTAGGAATAGATCCAGAACCATTTATAAATAATGAATCGTCCTTCAAATCCTCCGGACTGTAGAGAGATGGTAATGACCAATCTCCGGTTACATCTCTGGTTCCCGTTCTTTCTTTTGGGAGACAGGTCACCACTCATGACATCCAGTACAAGAAAAGGGAACGCTCAAGAAGGAGAGTCTGAGGGAAAAAAAAGAAAGAGGCGTATGAGGAGTGAGGGGAGAGGAGGAGCGAGAGCGTGTTTGGAGGGTGAGAAGTCCACAGCTTTTTCTTATCATGGTTGCTATCGCAGATAACAGGAGTCCCAGACCGGTTCTCTGGATAGGATCTGACTATTGATTCCACTCTTAAATCACAAAGGTGATGATGAGGAAGATGCAGCAGAGTATAATGTCAGCAGTTCTAGACAGCTTCCTATCACCAGTGGTGATACAGAGCCGTACTAAAAAACCTCCTTCCCATTGTGTCGCTTATAATAAAGCCTTCATGCCACAATAAAGCAGGTGTCATGTTAATTAACATTGTACCATCCGTCAACAATAGACACCTGCAGCACTAATAGTCTTCTTTGTTTTTTTCTAAAGATTCTCAAGTGTTTGCTAGGAGAAAAATTCTATACTAGTGGCGCGCCCTGTGCTTCACATTGACCAGGTCCCGTTTGTAAGGGGGGTCGAATCCACACCAAGACAACCTTTGTAGAGGAAGAGATAACGGAATCAAAGAAGGGGAACCGTACGACACAAAATTCAAATAAAGTTTGCCAAACGAAACCTGATTACAAAAGGGCCTCACCAAGCAACTGAGGCCACTTTGGACTTAATATACAAGGCAATAGCAATCTGATTTTACAGGGCAGTACCTAGCTCCTAGGCTGTGCTCCCGATCGAAGCTAGAGCGAAAGAAGGTTTTCATGCTGTGGCTCCATAGCGACAAGGTTAAGGCAGATGTCGGAAAAACTGCCGCAATAGAAAAAATAGTCGTAGTCTACCTTCGTGGCGCCCTCCTCTGACCTGCAGGCGAACATGTCGATCTCCATGAGTTCCGGCTTGATTAGACTAGAGGGGTAGTCGGGGGGGTCAATGTCAGAAGGGAGAACCTTGTGGTGATCGTCTGATCCTTAAACCTCGGTCTGCTCGAACGACAAGAGCCATAGCCTCATTCAGAGTCTCTGGTTGTGCATGGGCAAGTAACAGGTCGTTAACACAAAAAGAAGAAAAAAGCCCCACCCAAGTTTGCGGACCCCGCGCAAAAAGAGAAAGACTACACCCACCCTCTGTGTCCTCTGTCCCAGATGAGTAAGGTCATAAAGAAAATAAAGTTGACACCCTTCCCGGAATTAAAGAATCTTTGACAGTCAGGGAAGGGAAACCTTTAGGCTCAAAAACCAGGAGACGAAACCGCAGGTGCAGGAATAGGGGTCCCGAAAGCATGTGTAGATTCCTGTAACCAGGAGCCGGAAGCCAAATCCTGCACCAGGAGTCAAGGTCGCTGGTTCGAAATCCAAGATGTAGACCAGTTATGGGCAGTGTTTCTGTTAGGAAAAAACTCAGACTGGAATATGCACAAAACAAACTACCACCACAAGTATGAGTGCAGGCTGACAGACTAGAAAGGGGGCAAATAATCCCTGCGGTGATCTATGGGACTAGACCCTACAAGGCAAGAAACCCTGCAAGGTAGAATAGGCTCTGCCGCAGGAACCTTCCTAATACCCGTGCAAGGGACCTGGGAGGTGAGAGGAACCTAATAGGTCTTTCACCGCCAGTGAGGTTGGTACAGACAGAAAAATGCAGTGTGGGCGTTAGGACAGTATTCAGCAGGGGGAAAACAGGACGAACAAGGATTAAACAAGTGGGATTCACGACAGTATAGGAAAATTAAGATGTACAGACACAGAGAACATAGAAGAGGTGGAGCAAAACCACCGGATGACCCAGAGGGTACGTCAGGTCAAAAAACCGCTAGACAAAGAATAGGTAGTAAAACCCTAACTGGTGAATACAATAACGGGGTTGGGGTAACTGCAACACTGCTAGGGGATAAGGAGACCAGGAATCCAGCTAGTCTGTGAGTTTAGAAGGACAAACACTGGCAGAGGTGGAAGGTTCCTTAGATCCAATTTATCAGCCTGAGATCCGCCCCAGATCAAGGAGCAGGACCCAGGCTGATTCAGAAATACGGACAGTTTAACTTCCCTAAAGCGCACGCGTCTGGATGCCCCGCCGGCCCTGCGCGTGTGTAGCAGGGTTGGTTAACCGCTGCGGGACCCGGGGGGCGGAGCCAGCCAGCGCAGAGAGACGCGCGAAGAAA
Source organism: Engystomops pustulosus (assembly GCA_019512145.1). NCBI lineage: Eukaryota > Metazoa > Chordata > Amphibia > Anura > Leptodactylidae > Engystomops > Engystomops pustulosus. The sequence goes on from CM033641.1 coordinate 12,881,564, forward strand.
TCGGGGAGGGACCGCTAGAATGGTCAGTGTGGAGGGTTAGAAGGGACCGCAGACGCAAGGTCCCTTCCAGCGGATCCAACATTATCATTTTTTTTTGGGGGTTTTATCCTTTTATTGTACCTTTGTTTTGTGTTTCAGATCCATGTATGTGGTGGTCTTTGGTGGATTTATTTAGAAATACAATGGTTGACCAGGATGTTTCTGGGAGTTTTTATTTCAACCCAGCCTGCGAGGTCCTTTTGCTAATTTTTGCATTTTAATTTACTCCCATAGAGGAGAGCAACTGCTCGTCCGAGCTTGAGGCTCCGGTCGAGCTTAGAGTACTCGCAAAACTTGATCGTGCTCGGCGAATTAAACCTTCGCCCGCTCGAGAAAATGCAGCTCCCGCTTGTTTTGCTTTTTGGCGGCCAGAAACAGAGCCACACAAGCCAGGAGACTCTGTCACGCCACCCAGCATACGTGGTACCCTTACAGTCGATAGCAGTTGGTGGATGGCAAGATAAGGTGACCCTGGATAGGGACTAGCGCGGCCCGCGCTGCTGGATAATTCTGTGTCTGGATGCCGCTAGGGAGAGAGCTGCTGCTGGTCAGGAAGCGTTAGGGTGTTTATTAGCTTACGTTAGGCAGGAGTGATTCTCCAAGAAACCACAACAGCTTTTTAGGGCTACAAAACGTGACTACTTTTTTTATTTTATTGCAGCTAGACCAATTGTGAGGAATTGCCAGGGTGGGACTTGTACCGTGGTTTAGCTCTTAGTGACACACATAGTCACCTCAAACACCAAGTGGGAAAATTTATTAGGGTTGATTTCAAAATTAGGCACAGGTCTGCCATTTACTTTTATTTACGTTTAGTTTTTTAATAATCAGCGCAATCTTATCTGGCATAGTAGTGTGCTTTCATACCTTGGCTAGAAAATAGCCATAGGAGAATCCAAAACGGACTTACTTACGCCTACAGTAGCATATATATATTTGATTTCTGGTTGATCTGCTGGTGGCTTACTTGATGCAGTGCATCACTAGCAAATGTGAGCAATTTGTGTGAGACTTGCGACCGCGTGGGTTTTGCGCTTAGTGACGCACATATCCAATGCAAAGACCGAACTGGGAAAATTTATTAGGGGTTTGGATTTCCATTAGGCACAGTCTGCCATTTCCTTTTTTATTTTACGTTTATTTGTTTAATAAACTCAGCGTCATCTCATCTGGCATAGTAGTGTGCGTTCCATACTTGGCTAGAAAATAGCCAAGGAGAATCCAAAACGGATTACCCTTACGCCTACAGTAGCGTTTATATATATTTGATTTTGGTGATCTGATGGGGGCTGTACTTGCTGCTAGTGCACTCTACAGCAAAATTGGGAGCAATTGTCGTGAGGACTTGCACCGCAGTGTTTTGCGCTAGTGACGCCAAATATCCATTGCAAAGACCGAAGTTGGGAAAAAATTTTATTAGGGGTTGGATTTCAATAGGCACAGTCGGCCCATTCCTTTTTTATTTTAAGTTTATTTGTTTAATAAAGCTCAGCGTAATCTCATCTGGCATAGTAGTGTGATTTCATACTTGGCTAGAAAAAGACATAGGAGGAATCCAAACGGCTGACTTACGCCTACAGTAGCGTTATATATATTTGATTTGGTTGATCTGTGGTGGCTTAACTTGCTGCAGTGCATCTACTAGCAAATTGTGAGCAATGTGTAGTAAGGACTTGCGCCGATGTGTTGCGCTTAGTGAACGACACATATCCATTGCAAAGACCGACGTTGGGGACAATGTCTTGGGTGGTGGATTTCAATTAGGCACAGTCTGCCATTTCCTTTTGTATTTTACGTTTATTTTAATAATCAGCGTCATCTCATCTGGAATAGCAGTGTGCTTTCATACTGGCTAGCAAATTAGAAATAGGCCTTAGGCAATAGGCTAGCAACTCGTTTTGGTTTTAAAAATAAAAAAAACACAAAAAAAAACCACAAAAAAAAGTTAAAAAAAAAATTTAAGTTATAACTCTCATTTTAAAAATTTTAAAAACCCCCCCCCCCCCCGAGGGGCGAGGGGTAGAGGCCGACGGGAGGGGAAGTGGGCGCTAAAAAAATAATGTCAGGGGTCAGAGGCGTGGGCCTGGGAGGGGTTTGAAGACACCACCTGCTTATGAGGAGCAGGGGAAACGCCGACAGGAGCTACACTCACTAGTTCATGGGTCCTGAAGGTACTGGGGACTCTGGTAGTAGAGCACTGTTGAGGCAGAACAGTGCGAACAGGTGAGGTCGTGGATTGCCGACAATGCTCTCGAGCAATTTGTCCACCAGTCAGTCTTCACGCAAAGTCCAACCCATGTCACCGGAAATCCCACTCATCCAGCTCCTGCCACCTCAGCCTCCTCCCCCCAGTCGCCCCTCCAAGGAAAATTGGAATTTGAACCGGCCCCTACTCTGAGGAACTTGTGTTATTGGGACCCTTCCCACAGTCAAAAACCACTTGCCGGTTGCTTGCTGAGCAATTTCCGATGCCCAGGTTTTCCACAGTCGCACAGTTGTGAGGGGATGTGATGATGACATTCGGACGTGGGAAGAAGTGTCTAAAGAGGTGTCCGACGATGAGGAGGGAACGGTTTGTCAGACAGTGGGGTAACATAGTTCTGGGGGCAGGGAAGGATAGTAAGCAAGGGGGGAGAAGAATGAGGGACTAGGATGACGCGATGATGAGGTGGTGGACAGAACATCAAGAGGGTGTTGATTAGGACGGGCCGGGTGAACACAGTGCTTGAGACAGAGGAGAGTCTCGACCAGAACAGTTGGAACGACATTTATCACTAATGAATCTGTCTCTTCTAATCCTCAGGATCCTGTAGAGAGATTGTACTGACCCAATCTCCAGGTTACATCTCTGTGTTCCCGGGGGAGACAGTCACCATCTCATGTACATCCAGTACAAGCACATGGCATAGCCTAGCCTGGTACCAACAGAAAGCGGGAGAACGTCCACAGCTTCTTATCCATGGTGCTATCAGCAGATACACAGGAGTCCCAGACCGGTTCTCTGGATCAGGATCTGACTATGATTCCACTCTTAAAATCACAAAGGTGATAGAGGAAGATGCAGCAGATTATTACTGTCAGCAGTATAGCAGCTTCCCTCTCACACAGTGATACAGAGCCGTACAAAAACCTCCTTCCCCATTGTGTCGCTATAATAAAGCTTCATGCACAATAAAGCCAGGTGTCATGTAATAACATTGTTACATCCGTCATACAATAGACACCTGCAGCACATAATAGTCTTCTTTGTTTTTTTCTAACAGATTCTCAAGTGTTTGCTAGGAAAACATTTCTATACTAGTGGACGCGCCCTGTGCTTCACATTGACCAGTCCCGTTTGTAAGGGGGTCGAATCCACACCAGACACCTGTAGAGGAAGAGATAACGGAATCAAAGAAGGGAACAGTTAAGACACAAAATCAATAAAGTTTGCAACAGAACCTGAATACAAAAGGGCCTCACCAAGAACTGAGGCCACTTTGGACTTAACTATACAAGGCAATAGCAATCTAGATTTTACAGGGAGTACCTGAGCTCCTCACTGATCAGCACATGGAGCTGGAGCAGTTTTCTCTATGTTTCTGTATAGGGAAAGCGCCAACTAGACCTCGGCTCCCATTCACTGTCAATGTTGAAGTTTCTCTATGAAAATCTAATCCATTTTATTAAAAAAAGTTAAAAACACACATTTTTAATATCTTTGTGCCTCAAAGAATCATTTTGTTCAAACATTATTGAAATTTGTACCTTTTTAATGATAAAACGCATCAGAAACCTCTGTTCCTTGATGTTAAAATACAAAGGCACGAGATGAGAACCGTTCTATATTTTTCAGTGGGATGTAAGTTTGTGGCACGAGGGATTAATAAATTTGCCCATGGTCTAAAACAGTGATGGCAAATGTTTTAGAGACAGAGTGCCCAAACTACAACCAAAGACTTACTTGTTTATTACAAAGTGCCAACACAGAAATTTAATTTGTATTTTAGCTCCTAGCTCTATCACAGCTTTCATTCATATCAGCACTCAGAGGACAGCAATAAAGCTGAAAATAGGAGAAATGGGATGATCATTGTAAATTCTCTCCAGGGTCCCCTAAGCCAGAAATATTGTCTGGGGCTGGACCATAAGCTACAACAATAATCCAGATATGTCCACACCTTCCCAATTCTCTAGTAGTCCCAGGCAGAGCTGTGACTTTAAAATATATCTGTGCACAGCAAGTCCTGGGCTGTCTGGGACTGCAGGAAGATACCTGGAGTTCTCTCTGGTGATGGCCTGGGTGCCCACAGAGAGGGCTCTGAGTGCCACCTCTGGCACCCGTGCCATAGGTTAGCCACCGCTGGTCTAAAAGGTTTACAACTCCCTAGATCTGCTTTTAGCTGCTCTATTTTTGCCCCACAAATTGTACTAAAACAAGTCAAGAAAAATAAAAGCACCAGAAAACTGTTGTATTCACAAGCGGTGGCAAAATGTTGCGCCCAAAAATAGAACAAGTTGAGAGTGTCAGAAAACACCAAGGGCCACATGTATCACTCGTTTTTTTCTGTTGTTTTTGCGCCATTTTTGCGATTAAACACCAAACTATCCGCGCAAAATAAGCAGCTTTCCCTCATCTATCTTACCAATCCAGATGTTTTGCTGCGCCTAATGATATTCATCACTTGCAACGTTTTCATTTAGGCGCAAAAACACTCCAGCCCAAAGGTGGCGTTATCTGAGAAGAAGCACTGAGCCCCTTTGAGGAACAGCTCATTTCTAGCAGCAGAGCTCAGCCAGACACTGGAACATATAATAGATACATTAGATACATTGCAGACAGGAGCTGCAGACTATTTACAGTTCATCACCTTCTATTTACAAAACATTCTGCAAAACGCTGAGCTCACAGCAAGAGAGAAAAGAAGTTTGCAGAACTTTGCAGAATGTTGCAGATACGACATACAAGTGTCCCCCATGTAATTCTGCACAGTATCACCAGTGTGTCTGAGGGGGATACTGTGCAGAATTACAGGGGTGCAGCAGGAGACCAGCACTGGGGGATCCCCACCAGGAGAAGCCCCTGCTGAGGAGGTCACTGGGTGCTGGGTGTCACACACTTGGGTGCTGCTGAGGAGGTCACTGGGTGCAGGGTGTCACACACCTGGGTGCTGCTGAGGAGGTCACTGGGTGCTGGGTGTCACACACCTGGGTGCTGCTGTGAGTGTTATCTTCATTCTGGGCTGTGGGAGAAGCAGAGAGGAGCTTGTAGCAGGATCACATGTAAGTGCCCGAATCTAACATTGCGCCTAAGCTGCGCCAAAATTGCGCCTAAACTGTTTTAAAGTAAAGTGATTAATAAGAGGCAGAAAATATACTTATCACAGATGGTTGTAGCTTGTGATAATTCTGGCAAAACAGTGCGCCAGAATTTAGGCGCAACTACTACACTTAGGCGCACAAAAGTGATAAATGTGGCCCAAACTTCGTGGTGCTGAGACTTCATAAATTAGGTGCGAGAGGCGCAGAAATGGAAAATAAAGACACCATTAGTTTTCACAATAAATGACCCCTATAGTATCATAAGAACCTTCTAAACATTAAGACATTAATATCTAAAAGTTAGAATGTGTAAAGTCTGACTGGTCTTTGGGTGCATTCACATGGTCAGTTTTTCAGATGCATTTCTCAACGTCCAAACCAGGAGTGGAGAGAAAAAATATGTGTCCTTTATTTGGGTGCACAATCACCAGAGAGAAAACGTAAAGAGATAACATATATATATACATCAATATTTCATGCACTAAGGTAAGTTCATGCAGAGAAATGACACCACATTTCTGGTTGATACTGAAATTACCTCATAAATGAACATCAGATCTGATTTCCGGTCGATTGGATAATATGTGTCCCGGAGGAACAGTCCTGCTCCGGTCCTCACCTGATTTTCTCCTGCAGTCTCTGTACTGTTATACTCTGTTCTCAACTTTTTCCTGTCTCTGCAATCCGTGTCTAAAGAAAGTCACTGCACTGAGCGAAATGTTACATTGCTGTGGATTGTACAATTTCCGAATAAAATATTCATCACATCACATTGAGCCTCAGCGCCGAGTAGCGCATTACATTGTATATCTGGAGTGGTGTCCTGCTCTGACACCTCTCATCCACTAGGAGTGACCTGTATTTTACACAAATACAAATAAGATACAGTGATTACAAATATAATGTAGATAAAAAACTAGAGGTAGTTACTTACCAATGTCAAAAACAACTGGAGCAACATCGTTCTGTACAAAATAGATCCGGATCCCAACCAGTGGATGCACATCTTGGATGATTCGCTCATCTCTATTTATTTGGAGAAGTTTGTAATGAGTCGTAATTTGGGTTTTTTGACCAGTTTTTGCAGCTTGTCTAATAGTCTAAATATTTCATACTGTCATTTTTCTTAGGGATTTTTCACATTGGCGTTGATCTTCAGCTTCAGTTGCGCATCCGTTTTGTTGTGTCTCCGTTTTAACTCCGTTTTGTCTCTATGTACGCAAAAAAACTGAAGGTTTAATATTGCTTTTAAACCATTATACATCATTTTCAGCCTCAGCAGTGAAAAAAATGGATGTTTGATCCGTTTTTTTTCGCGGACCCATAGACACCTATCAGTGAAAAAAATAGGACATGTTTCATAATTTTTTACCATGGACAGTGACAGTGAAAATACAAGCCAATGGGGCACATTTACTAAGGTCCGTCGGACGCATTTCTGTCGGGTTTCCCGAATATTCAGCGCTCACATGCACCGGGAAGAAGATGGTGAACTCCAGCGGACCTGAGCGGGGAAACAACACATGCAGGAAATTGGACACACAATCTTAGTGAATCGCGGCAGACCCGAATCCATTGTCGGACAACGCACCTCGGGGATCGCGATGGGACCGGGTAAGTAAATGTGCCCTAATGTGAGAACATCCATAGAAATCAATAAATTTGTGAGGCATCTGTGGAAATCACTGAACCACGGAACATGAAAAACAATGTGAAAGAGCCCTTACAGGCAGCTGCTTGTGTTATGGACACTTCTCCAATGAAAGCCTCATGGCCTTATTCCAGGTATGAACCAATAGTATCATGGGAGCAATTCAGTGGAAAATATTCTCTTTCAAATCTGGAATTAAAAATCAGTTTTTATGTTTCATTCTCCAACTGAACTCATTATTAGCTAGAAGTGCAGTTGTTAAAGGGATATTGTCTTATGGACATCAACGGACCAAGTGATCTGATCAAATCGAAAGTCTTCTATTAAGTGTAATGTCTGATTATTTTTCAGACAGTTAATCATTGTGTTAGGTTTATATGGTGCAGAAATCTTTCTTGTTTGTACGTAATCAGCCCCAGGAGTCACATAAATCATTATGGAACAGCCAGTAACATATGGAGGGTGAAGCCCCGGGGCGGCTGTGGTGTCATCCCATAGATCTATATAAGATTCATTCTACTGACCTTGTATATAAAAAATAACTTGAACTTATTAGGAAATGCAGTTTGTCTAACATCCAGTACAGATATGTTGTGTTCAACCGGTCCAAAACTTTACAAACTGAAATAAGATATCTGCCTCTACAGTCCATTGTCTGTGAGTACAGCTGCTACCTACATAAAAACCCATTGTAACCCCAGTCTATGAGATTTCCTATTCCATCTGTGGCTATTACATGTGTTTCCTGTGTTTACCTCCTGGTATACCCTGCGGGGGGCTGTGCTGCCGGCCAGCTCTACCAAATGTCCTAAAGGAAGCTTAGTAATTAGTGATTAGCAGACCTGTACCGCAATGTTCCGGTTCAGGTCCACAGAACACTAACTTGGACTTCATTCAGATGTCACTTCACCTCCTCCTCCTCACAGTAACCCTTGTGATATGTGCTGGCACCAGCTGTTATCATTTATATACTGTGGGTGGTTTTGTCCCCAACGTTGAAAGTATAATACCGGTGATCAATGCAAGCACCGATCAGGTCCAGGTCCACAAACCGCCCAGACCTGAATATAGATGGGTCCTCTCATTACTAGTAGTAATACTATACAAACTGGTAGCATGTGCCGTGTTATTCCACTAGATGTTGCTATACCACAATGAAAGGCAATTTATATAATGTGATATACTGTGAGATGATCCCAAGAGTCCATGAAAAGTCTTGTGACACTCATCTCTCTGTCTCATGAAGTGACGGCACTTGTCAAGCATTTTCACCTTTTTGCATTTGTTGATCTGCAGTTTGGGGGAAAAACAAACTAAGAACAGTAAAGTCACAGCGAGCAGCCACCAGGACTGTAATGAAACCGTGGATCAATCTCAGCTTGGCCGAGCAGTCACCTCTATGAAAGTTCAAGGCTATTCTGGATGCTATTCAGTATTTCTCTATAGTATGCCAGTTGTTCCTTCCTCTAAGCAGCAGGAAAAAAGTCACCCATTTTGGACCGGTAGCGAGGGTCCAAGAGGGTGGAGAGCCAAAAGTCATCCCTATGCCGGATGTCGACTATTCGGCTGTCACTAGTTAGACAAAGCAGCATGCTGCGGGCCATCTGCGCAAGTGACTCTGAGGGACTCCCGGCCTCCATATCCACAGTATACTGCCACGGTGCTTCTGGGTCATCTGCCTCGTCTTCTATCTCCTCCGGATGCTCCTGCTCCTCCTCTCCTGTCACCAGGCTCTGCTTGTGCTCCAATGTCCTCCTCCTCCAGTTCAGCCCCCACCGGACTCATGTGGCCATGAGATGTAGTCTCCACTTCTCCAGTGCCCTGACCAGACAGATTTTGCAGCATGAGTTCCAGGACATGAAGCAGTGGAATGATGTTATTCATCCCGCAGTCCTGGTGACTGACAAATAACGTGGCCTCTTCAAAAGGCCTGAGCAAACGGCAGGTTTCACGCATGAGCTGCCAGTGGCTGACGTCAAAGTTACACAGGGGAGTACTACGGTCCGCTTGCATCATCAAAAAATCATTAATGGCTTTTCTCTGTTCATACAGGCGGTCTAACATATGGAGGCTGGAATTCCAACGGGTGGAAACATCGCATATCAGACTATATTGGGGTAGGCCGTTCTGGCGCTGCAACTCCAGGAGGTTGTGCTTGGCTTTGGAAGAATGGCTGAAGTACGTGCACACTGTCCTGGCCATTTTTAGAATGTCTTGCAGATGGGTGTAAGACTTCAGGAACTTGTTGACTACCAGATTGAACACGTGCGCCATGCAGAGCGCATGGACCATCCCTCCTCGGTGCAGCGCGGACACCATGTTCCTCCCATTGTCTGTCACCATGGTTCCGATTTTTAGTTGTCGCGGAGAAAGCCACACATTGATTTCTTCTTGCATGACGCAGAGCAGTTCCTCCCCTGTGTGACTTTGTTCGCCCACGCAAACCAGGTGTAGAACTGCGTGACACCGCTGTGCCCTGCACATGTGGTATGATGGAGCAGCACTTGTGGAGGCTGAGGTGGTGGTGGAGAAGGAGAAGGAGGAGGCAGACACTGGCACAGGAGCAGCAGTTTGACAACGTGGAGGAGAAAGCGCCGTCTCTTGTGGAAGTTGTTGGTGTGGCTGGGCGGGAAGCACATTCACCCAGTGGGCCGTAAAGGACATATACTTGCCCTGACCATAATTACAGCTCCACACGTCCGCGCTGCCGTGCACCTTGGAAGAAACTGATAAGCTCAAGGACTGGCCCACTAGCTCAATTGCGGCTTGGAACTCTCCACCTCGGTTCGGCACAAGCCATTAGTTCTCTGAAGGATGCAGAGTCCACGACTTGGAAAGGGAGAGACTGCAGTACCAACAACTTCGACAAGAGCATGGTCAGCTTCTGCACCTTAGGATGGCTGGACGCATAGAGTTGTCTTTTTGTAATCGCCTCGCTCAACGACTGCTGGCGCCATGCGTAGCGAGGAGCAGGAGCATCTGGACTGGGAGATGATGTCAAAGACAAACAGCTCCCTTCGGCAGAGGTGCTGGAGCCTTGACTTGCTGAAACAGCATGTGTGCCACTAGGTGCTGCTGCTGTTGCTGCGCCTGCAGGATGGACCGCATCTGACACCTGTTTCTCCCAGGCCATTGGATGGTGACGCTGCATGTGTTGGCGCAGGGCCGTGGTGCCAAGGTTAGCTCCCTGGCCATGCTTCACTTTCTGCCCGCAGATACGACATATACCCACGCTTGGCTCCTCTGGTGTCTTTACAAAAAACTGCCACACCGATGAGGTGGTAATTTGACCGCCAACACTCTGCACTGAGCGACTTCTACCGCTGCTGCCTCGCTGAGCTCCTGTGCCACTGCTTATTTGGGCCTGTGAATCGGGATTTGTACCTCACGGACGTTTGGCTCCCGTCCTCGCACTGCTGCCACCCTGCTGACTGACAGCCACAGTAGCGACTTGCTGCCTGCTCCGCAAGCTGACACTCTCTTCGCTTGACGATGATGAATCCCCTGCTACACCCGGCTCCCAAGTGCGATCGGCTACATCATCGTCAATTTGTGTTTCCCTGTTTGTCACTGCTAGTCTCCTCACCGGTGTCAGTATGCACAGCCTGCCTACTGCAGGAAGCAGCGGAAGTCTGCCCCACCTCTTCACTGCAAAGCAGCTGCTGACTGTCCTCAAACACTTTGTCCTCGCTGAATAGTGGCACTAAGTCCAGACTACCTAGTAGCTCTCTGGCTGCGGGAAAGGAACAGGACAGAGCCTGGTTGAGGACAGGTGAGGGCCGCTGACCTGCTCCTGGGCCATGCCAACTAATTGTTACATCAGAGGAACCCACGGACTCTTGGCTGGGGTTGTCAGATGTTATATTTGAGGAATTGGATGACCTAGTCAACCATTCAACAACCTTTGGGTTGTTGATCAACATACTGACACTAGATGACAACGGCAGTTCTGGCCTCACAGAGTCACCCCTGCTGCGACATCCCCTTACTGTGCTGCCACCTCTGCCTGCTCCACCTGCCACCTTTCTGTCTGACATAGTGGTTTATAAACTACGTGGATTTCACACGTAAATCTGGCTGTAAACTAGAGCCCACAAAAGGCATTGCAATGTGCGTTATACAGATACCCCACAACTGACAGTGTAATTTCAGCAAAAATCACTGTATAAACTACGTGGATTTCACACATAAATCTGGCTGTAAACTAGAACCCCCAAAAGGTATTGCAATGTGCGTTATACAGATACCCCACAACTGACAGTGTAATTTCAGCAAAAATCACTGTATAAACTACGTGGATTTCACACATAAATCTGGCTGTAAACTAGAACCCCCAAAAGGTATTGCAATGTGCGTTATACAGATACCCCACAACTGACAGTGTAATTTCAGCAAAAATCACTGTATAAACTACGTGGATTTCACACGTAAATCTGGCTGTAAACTAGAGCCCCCAAAGGTATGGCAATGTGCATTATACAGATACCCCACAACTGACAGCTCTCTACTGCAGATGCGTGAATGTCAAACAGATTTCTTCCTATTCGATTTTGTCACTATATAGAACTGCTATTTGGGGTATACAGATCCCCCTTAAAGAACAACCAGGGATTGGTCCACCAATCGCTACTGCAGATGCATGAAAGTCAAACAGATTTCTTCCTATTCGATTTTGTCACTAAATAGAACTGCTATTTGGGGTATATAGAACCCCCTTAGAGAACAGCGAGGGAATGCAGCAAGAATCGCACAGCACAATAGCAGCAGCTGGACGCTACAACATGAAGTGTGAAGTGCTGAGATAGAAAATGGCTGGTTTTATAGGGCTGTGTGACATCACATAAGCCTGCCGGTCGCTGATTGGCTTACAGGTCTGCAGATGTCATCGGGGGTGTTCCTTTCTCCTTCCCAGAGTTCTCTGCCCCATGTAACACGTTGTTCTTGCGCCCATTTAGCAGAAACATAAGGGAAAAAAAAACAACCCCCCGAATCAGCATAAACTTCGGCTTCGTGACGAATCGAATTTTTCCTGAAATTCTAACCGAAGTTAGAATCATTAGAATCGATTCTCCCATCTCTAGATACTATATGTATGTGTATATGTGATGTGTTTATGATCTAGATGTCTGTATATGGTGTGTATATGCTGTATGTATGTATATGGTGTAAGGTGTATATATACTATATGTGTGTGTTTATATTCTGCACGTCTGTATATTGAACTGAATGTATGTGTGTATATATAGTTTTTACATAATGTGTGTACACGGTGTGTTAATACTTTATGTGTAATAACATGATATATATATACTATATATGATAGATATGACAAATGATGTGTATATACTGCATATATGTGTATATTATGTGTATATGCTGTAAGTGTATACATTTATATATATGATTGATTAAGTGTGTGCGGAAGAGTTTATAACTGTGAGTATATGAGTGTAGAACTGTATGTGTATATATATAAGTATATAAATATACTGCACATATGTATATATTTTAAAGGGGAAGGGGGCCCCTTTCAGAAGTCTGCTGTGGGGCCCTGCCTCTTGTGGTTACGCCCCTGAGTTGTACCATTTTGTATGAATCAGTGGGGAAATTTGTCACCGCATGGTGCACCAGTGCATGTTGGCCTCCTCATATATCACGCGGGCATCTGCACGGCCAGCCAATTCTACGCCAGGTCCTACATGAACGCCACACACTTGGTATGGAGGTGGCATAAGGGGGAAAATAATCACAATAATCTATATCATTTCAGGGCTTGTAGAAAACTTGCATAAAAAGCCTTGACAGATCTCCCCCTTTATATCTATATTACTATAACTCGCTTCCTTTCATATAGAATAACACTAGTATGGGGGGGGGAGATAACATTTTAATAACTTTTTTTTTAGAAAACAAATGTCTGTCTCTTTGTGTGGAAGTGTAGTAATAGAAACTGGTAGTATGTGCCGTGTTATTCCACTAGATGCTGCTATAACACAATGAAAGGCAATCTTTATACAATGTAGTTTTGCAGACAGAAATACAGCAGGGGCTCTGGCACGGGCTCGGTGAATGTGAGGCGGCAGTTTCATATAAAATCCATCTTCTTTATTCAAACATGTTCTAAAAATACAATGGCAAAATACAGATGAAAAAGTGGCGCATTTCGGGCGCTATCGCTCTCTATCATACCTGAACGCTATCTGGCCTGCGTAGCTCTAAATACCCTGGATCAGGGAAGTTCGGGGGCGTAGGGTCAGTGATGTCACCGGTGGTCCTCCACCACTGTGCTGTGAATAAGTATATTCTGTATATCGATATGTTGCTTTTATAGATGTGGCGGATGTATTTATTAGATGCATGTGCTATATGTGCCGGACCCATTGGTAACTGGTTACATACAAGAAAGGTTCTGTAGGTTTGTTCTTAAGTTGAATTTGTATGTAAGTCAGAACTGTGTATTTTATAATTGTAACTACAGGCAAAAAAAATTTTTGTCTCATTGACAATTGGATTTTCAAAATTTTGTGCTGCCAGGGGATCAAGGATTATCAATAAAGCTTCATTACAGACACCTTACAGCTGATCATTGCAGCCTGGGACTATAGTAACATCCAGAGAGCTTCACCAGAGGTCACAGTGGGGGTCGCCTGTAAGTTGGGGACGTCTGTAAGTTGGAGACCGCCTGTATACTGTGAGATGCTCTCCCAAGAACCCATGAAAAAGCTTGTGACATTCTTCTATCTGTCTCATGAAGTGATGGCGTGTATCAAACATTTTCATATTTTTTGCATTTGTGGATCTGGGGTTTAGGGGGAAAAGCAATAACAGGAAAAACAATGAAAAGTAAAGTGCCGGTGGGCAGTCAGGAGAGTAGAGCCGTGGTGTGAGTCTCAGTTTGTCCCAGAATTCACCACTTTGAAAGTTGAAGTGATGTTGCTCCCGTCATCCTCAATCCCTCGGACAGTTTTGTGCTGCAGGTTACTTCCGGGTTCGGAGCGGTGCCGGACCTCTATCCTTATTCTTTTTTTTTTTTTTTTTTTTTTCCTTTTTTTAAGTTTTCAAAAAAGCTTTATTAGGTTTACACATAGAAAATACATATCCTTCAACAATAAAATATTCTATACTTAACAGCTTACATATTTATGCGCTGTAGCGCATCAATAACCATTATCCTTCTCACACAAGGCACTAACCATAACTTCTATACAAGTTAACTTAACAGCTTATCCGATACATTTCTTGAAACCCCTTTTCTCACTAACCCCCCCCCAACCCACCCCCCCCCCTTCGCGGAGTATTCGGGCCCTCCCAGAAAAAAAAAAAAAGAGAGAAAAAAAAAAAAAAAAAAAAAAAAGGACTCAACCTATCTCTTCCAATATTCCCAGATATTTCTCGAGTACTCCCGGCCTTTTCTTGAAACGTTTTTTTCACAAGCCCATTCAATCACTAATGCGGTCGACTGTGTTTTCCCATTCCTTTACCACTGGAGCTTTTCCTTCTTTCCAGTGCCTAACCAGTATCACCGTTGCCAGCAGTAGGGAATTCAAAACTAAATCTCGTTTCGACTTTGTACCTATCCCCTCTGGGATTAAACCCATTAGGCCCAGGGTTACTATACGAGGAAGGGTACAACCAGTCCGAATCTCGAGTGTCTTAAAGATCCTGTCCCAGAATTCCCCAATCTCAGGGCATTCCCATAAGACATGGAGGATGTCTGCATCAACCTTATTACATCTGAAGCACTTGGAATTTTCCCTTATCCCTATCTTACGCATTAACAGCGGTGAAAAATACGTTCTGTATAAAATATTCAATTGTACACATCTGTGATTTACATTAATCGTGCTCCTAACTACGTTTTTATAAATTTCTTCCCACTGTTCAATGGTGATCTCCCCAACTTGTCTTATCCATTTACATTGACTAATGTGTCCCATATCCTTATCAATATATTTTCGAAAAAAGTGATATAAATTTGCTAAACTTTTTGGTCGACCCCCCCGTTCTAGCATAGCTATAAAAGTGTTACACCCCTCAACTTTTAACCCTACCTTATTTTTTTCCTTACTATGTGCATGTGAAAATTTATAATATCTAAATCGATCTTTATCCCTCAAAATACCAGCTTCTACCCAAGATCTAAAAGTGGGGAATTCCCCCTGCATACCCAAGTGCTCCAGAGAGGCGATACCTCTTTTTTCCCAGAACCGGTAATCCTCAATCTTACCTAGCTCCGGGAGATTTACATTCCCCCATAAGGGAGTGAAGGTCAGACCCCCTTCAATTCCCAGCAACCTCCTTACCTCTCTCCATGTATTTGCCAAGAGTCTAGCCAATGGGGTTTTCCCAATCTCCCAGCATTTTAGTTGTCCCGCCTCCAATAATGCATATATTGAATTATAGCGTCGGTTAATTCTAGTGGAGAGGGTTTGAAACAGCGTACTCCCTTTGTTTTCAATTATAAATTGCATCTGGGCTGCAAGAAAATAGTTGAAAAAAGATGGAAGAGACAACCCTCCCTTACTTTTATCCCTCATTAGTACTTCTTGTTTAATACGAACCCTTTTCCTCCCCCATAATAATTTATTTATGATTGCCCGCATCAAGGAAAACCATTTTTTGTCAATCCAGCAGGGACAATTACTTAATACAAACAGAATTTGCGGTAGTAAAATACATTTAATTAACATCACCCTCTCCGCTCGGTTTAACGGAAGAGAGCTCCATGTATTAACTTTTGTCTTCACTTTAGTCAAAAGAGGGACCACATTCAATGTCAAATAATCACTCACCCTGGAGCTGATTTTTAACCCCAAATATTCCAGAGAATCCGCTATCTTCAGCTCTAGGTTTCCCAGTTGGCTCAAGGAATCCTCATCTAGAGGCATCAGGATGGATTTCTGTACATTTATCTCGAACCCTGAATATCTTCCGAACTCATTGATCACTTTTAGAGCTTTCGGAACAGACGTTGCTGAATCTTCTAAACAGAGAAGGATATCATCCGCATACAGCATGATCTTATCCCTTTGTCCTCCATATCCTGCCCCCATGATCTCCTCACTTGCCCTGATCCTTATAGCCAGCGGCTCAATAAAAAGGGCGAATAATAAAGGGGACAGGGGGCATCCCTGTCTCGTACCTCTTGTTAAAGAAAAAAAAGAGGAGTAGTCTCCATTTACTCTAATGCATGCCCGCGGAGCCACATAGAATAATCTAACCCAATGCAGAAACTTTCTGCCCAGACCAAATCTATACCTCCCAGAGGAAGTCCCACTCCACCCTGTCGAACGCCTTAGAGGCATCTAGCGACAGGATGGAGCGGGCCCCCCCCAGGCCCAGCTGCAAACTTGGAAACACTCTTCTAATGTTTGTACTAATGTGACGCCCTGCCACGAAGCCGCATTGATCTTTATGTACAATTTCAGGTACCACCGTTTTTAATCTATTCGCTAGTACTTTAGCTAATATTTTGGCATCCGCGTTTAAGAGTGATATCGGGCGATATGATTCCCTCTCTAGATGATCTTTATTCTTTTTATGTATCAAAACTATTCCTGCCTCATACCACGACTCTGGTAGTTTACCTCGCTCCTGTGCATCCTCCCAAACTTCGGCCAGCAGCGGAATTAGGATTGACCCGAATCTCACATAGATTTCCAGGGGTAACCCGTCTAGCCCCGGAGCAGCATTGCGTCTAGCGGAGCTTACTGTATCTTCGAGTTCCTTAACCGAAATAGGTTGGGATATCAAATTACTCTTTTCATCTTCTAGTTTCGGAATACTAATCCCTTCTAGGTATTTTTTGATGTTATCTGACGTGGCCTCTAAATCCGATGAGTAAACCGACAGAAAGAACCTCATAAATTCATTTTTAATCTCGCATTGACTAAGCACAATCTCCCCCGAACTATTCCTAATTGCTTTTATTCTGTTTAACTCCTGATTTTGTTTTATTTTCTGGACCAGTCTTCTCGAGGACAGTCCGCTCTCACAATGGGCCGCCTGATTTAAAAAAAATTGTTTTTGAATGGCTTTATTGGTAGCATATTTATTATACCTTTCTTGCGCCTGTAGGATATTATCCAAACTATTTTGTGTTTTATTCTCCTGAAACGCCTTCTCCCATTTTTGCATTTCTCCCTTTAACTGTTTTTCTTGTTTTGCAAACTGCCTTCGTAAATATATCACTTCCGAGTCTAATAGGCCTCTCAAAAATGCTTTCGTCGAATCCCATAATAAACCATAATTATTTATCCCTCTATTTGCTGTAATACAATGGCACAAATATCTGCCCTAGATAGAAAGCTAGCGTCCCGTTATGTGAATTTGTGATATGCGCATTTTTATTGGATTTTTGTGAGTATAATGAATTGGAATAAATTTTAACCTTGTTGGAACGTACCACACCATCTGCCTGCATATTTTCTTCCAGTTACAATATAATAAAGGAGGAGAATGAGAGTGCGATGGGGCTAGTCTGAATGGTGACAAACTTTCAGCAGGAGAAATTGAAGATTGGTGCTGTTCATCTAAGTTTTAGAATCCTTGGAGCTCCGGTCATAGTGAAAATGTGATAGGAAAGGTGACACCATCTCATATACTGGAGCTGGAAACACTGAAAGATTTGGCAACTTTTATGTCAAAAGAAACTCACAGATGTTACCGGAACCTGCACCCCTGATCGCTCCGATAGTTTTCTTCTTCTTTTATTATTGTGTATGAAGCTTTATTATAGCGACATAATGAGGAAGGAGGTTTTTGTACGGCTCTGTATCACTGTGTGAGAGGATACTGTGCTCCCTGCTGACAGTAATAATCTGCTGCATCGTCTTCTGTCACTTTAATTGTCAATTTATAATTAGATCCAGATCCTGATCCAGAGAACCGGTCTGGGACTCCTGTGTGTCTGATGGTAGCACGATAGATAAGAAGCTGTGGACGTTCTCCTGGTTTCTGTTGGTACCAGTGTAAGTAGCTGCTGCTTATATCAGCACTGGATGTACATGAGATGGTGACTGTCTCCCCTGGGGACACAGAGATATAACCCCTGAGTCTGGGTCATCATAAACAATCTCTCGCGAGCGGATCCTGAGGATTAGAAGAACAGTAGGTCATTAGTGATAATGTCTGGATCTATTAGCCTAGAAATCCTGATCTGATGATTGATCCCACTGTATAGATTCTCTCCCACACAATCCTGGAATGATCCGAATCTCTCACCCTGAATCGAACTGAAGATCACACCAGCAGAGACTGCCAGACACCATCTTGATGTTTGTGGAGGGTCAGATACGGACTATAAGATGAGACAATTGTTAGGATGAGATGTATTGTAGAGAGTGACAGGGAGGGGACAGCCGGACCCCCCAGAGACTGTGTATGGAAATACTGGGGTCATGGAATCCTGTGTGTTACAGGTGTCGACATGAGGAGGATCATGTAAAGGGAGAAACTCTGACACCCTGACAATGAAAAACGTCACTAGGGGCAATAATAAAATTTATTTAAATTTATCTTTAGAGGAAGTTTTTTGTGCTAATTATAAAAGTCAATGGGTTATTTTTTATTCCGCTTTTTTCAGAGTATGAGCAAATCTATTTATTTGGTTTGCAGATTCAGCAGCAAATTTGCCATTTTTCAGACGACAAATCAAAGCGCAAATCTTTTCTGCTTTCATTCAGACAATTCTAAAATCTTGAAATTTTATTGGGCAGTCGTTAATCTCCCAGAGCATCCAAGGGCAATGGGTGAGGGAACATTAATAAGAGAGAGGCCAACGGCGGCCGGGACACCGGGAGCGCCGAACTATGTAAGTAATAGTTAATTTTTTTAGCAGCCGCCTTCCCCGGCTACTTTAATTTTTAAATGATCTCGACAACTCCTTTTACTAGCGAAGTACTTTCCTAAACTTCACCTAATTCCAAACAAAAATGAAACACATAAAGGCTCAGATCCGGACTCTAACCTACTATATAAAGACTATGCATTTACCTCAACATAGCCTCCACTATAAGAGGTGCTCTGCAGTGGCCCATCAGCTCAGTTTATTTATATTATATTATAATTATTAAAAATATTTTTTTTAGTTATTTATAGTTGTGTCAATTTTTCATAATTAGCTAATGATTCTGTTGTAGACCCCACTGAAGAGATGTGTACCTACCTCTGAGTGACTCCCTCACATCATTTCTTTTTGTGGCGATTGTGCGCACACTTTTCAATATGTCGCATGTCCCCCACAGATAAATGGAAGGTACTGGGCAGATTTACTTCTACTCCGGTCGGCGTTCTGCGACTACGGGTGCCAGCGGCGGCGTTCTCTGTGCTGATTCGGGTCCGGCCGGTTCCCTCAAGGCAGTTCCTCGCGACGTCCACCATGGGGCTATCTGGTGCTACCTAGTACTGCGCTGTAAGTTCCCTGAAATGCACTAAGTTACGATCCTATCCTGGATGAAGTGAGTGCAAAGCTCCGTCGACACAATTTCCTTTTTTAAAATGCGGGCGTTTTTTTTCGAATCCGTCGGGTTTTTTGTTCGGTCCATTCGCCCCCTGATTTCCCAGTTGCGTGTCATGGCCGTCGCCGATGCGCCAGCAATCCTGATCGTCGGGCGCAATACGTGAATATTCGTGCCGTAACACGTCGGGAAACAAACGTGCAAGATCGGGCGGCCCTTCGATTAATGACCTCACGCCCGACTCTGTTTCGTTGCGCTCCTACCTGATCAGAGTGGCCAATTATTGTTTGTTTTCGTTGTTTCAACTTGGGAGTCTTTTGCTCTCGACAGCATCTTAGTTATGCTTTATTTGACTATGGTGTAAAATAATAATATATCTTGTATGTTATATATGCGTCGCAGCAAATCCCTAGCGCTTTACCATTGTTAGAACCTATGGATTCCTAGTACGACGGTCGCCCACTACTTACAGGAACCGACCTCGCTGCTACGTGCAACCGGACCTCTGATGTTGGCATTTCCTGTATCTTTAGTCGCTTGGCTACATGATACATTACTATCAACAGTTATACCATTGGTGTCTGTAATGAAGATTATTGTTATTCCTGGTGCTTAGGACCAGCCAATCATTGTTAAAAACCCTAACTTTGTTCTTCAAGGGACGACTAAAAAGACGTTCTATACAACTACCCACCTTACTGGGAAATACCTGCTCAGGAATATAGCCTCGTTTTTTATTCATGATCGGCTCATAGGATATCTGCCTGGTAGTTGCTTCCAACGTAAAATTCATTAAAAGTATTTTAATAACGGCCCTCTAAACTCAAAATAGTCCTCCTACCTGTAAAGGACTTGTAGCTATCCCCTGTCAGAATGTTACAAGTCTTACACTGAAATCGAGAAAAATAAAAAAATATACTAATCCTTACAGAGGACTCTTTTAAGCATTTAAGCAACATGTAGACAGGTGATGAAATATGGAAGGGTGAATTGATAAGGGGATAGGGGGGATGTGGATGAGAGGTGAGGGGGTTGTGTAGGTGAGACGGGGGTAGTTGAGGGAGATCCTGGTAGGTGGAGACAGAGAGAATATAAGGGTTAGTGGCGGGTATTGTAGATATTCAAAGTGTTGTGTGAGGTAGGAGAAGGAGTGGTTGGTATTTGATTGTATTAAACGTTGCTGCAATGAGTCATATGGAGAGGGTGAGGGGTTTGTTAACTCGGTCGGTTTGAGGGGGTGGTAGCACCTGGACGCCCCCCACAACCAACAATAAGACTGGGGGGGGTATATTTTATGAGAGGTGGTGTTTGGGATGGGGAGAGCGGGGGGGGATTGGAGGAGGGAGGTCGTTGGGTGGAATAGCACCGGTGGTGTGACAAACTATTGGAAGTTATGGGCAGAAGGGAAGGGAGTGCTAGTGGGGAGAGGGTCGGGTGATATGGAGTGGTGGGTGTTTGTGTGTAGATAGGTGTGACGTTAAAGGTAAACTATAACACAATAGGTAAATATCTCATCGACATAAGAGGACTAAAAGTGTTATTAATTATAATTAACAAAGTCCTGCTATTTTAATTATCGAAATCTCCCATCAGAATCCATCCTGTATAAACCAGGGACATTACTCATAGATCCAAGGGCCATCGATCTGATAACTCTTCTTTAATATTTGTTATCCATGGCCTCCTTCCTTCTAAGATTTTCAAAATTATTCTAAATGATCTGAAGGGCTAGGGTGGGTGGTTCCGGAGCCCCTCAGTGCTTTAGCTTCACAGACTGTTATGATGTACAGAGCAGCTTTCCGCTCGCCGCTTGCCGTGGCTGCTGCTAGAATATAGCAAGTAGAGCGAGGATGGAGAGAGTGGAGGGAGAGTGAGACATTATTATGTTGTTACAAGGTGGGCATTGGGGGGGGGGACCAGCATTTCCTATATTTGCAGGGGCATAAAGACAAGGCTCTGGTAAACGGCCGCGCCAAAGGCTTTAGTGAATTTGAAGGAAGAGGGACACTCAGACAAGATATCAGAAGATCCCAGCGTTCCGGGCGTTGCCTGGATCTATGAGTAGTGTCCCATCTGTTTGTCATTTTGGGTTTTGATTGTAGATTTCCTTTAGAGAACTACGCACAGACTCAGATGAAAGGTAAATTTTTTTGAAAGGTGTCAATTTATTTACAATAGTCCAAATTTTTGCATCCAACACAAACCAAGAAGGATTCGTGAACACACTATGGCCATCCTAAACAACTCTGCAGAAGGTTTTATTAGTTATAATTCAGACACTATGGGCCACATTTACCAGGACTCGTACATCTGTAATCTGGCATAAAAGACCTCAAATTGGCGCAATTCCTGTGGCATGCGCCGTAACTACTGGCCCCTATTTTCTATTTCTGTGGGCATTCCCCGCCCCTCCATGTCGGCGCACTGCTGTAGCCTGTGCTGGTTGCAGTGCGCAGGCTATGGTGTTATGCTATCCAGGTCAGTACCTGACGTACACTGCCTCTGCAGAGCGAGGCTAAATATCCACCCAACAGATATATCAGGAGCCCAAAGCCTCCTGATTAATCTGCTAGTGCTATGTGTCTCCTTATAAATGTCAGAACTGGCTCATGCTTGCTGCCGTGTTCTGAGCTTTGAGCCGACACCACTTTAATTCACAAACTGTCTGGCTATATACATAGACTGGAGGGCTTATTCGTCAGGGCCTAAACAAACTTTATTTTCTTAATAAAAGTATAAATCATAATTTGTGACACACTTTGTTAAAAACTGCGCAAGTGTGAGGGCTGAAACTATCGGCTAGGCTTTAATAAGTAATAGCTGGGTGTGAACTCAGGCCTATAAGTATGTGTGTGGGCTCCCTGGCCGCGACGCCGTTATTAGGGCTTGCCTTCATGACTTTGCACGTTCAAAGCCATAGACAATAGCCCCCCGACATGTTTGGGGGCCGGAGAACATCGTGCATCAGGGGATCGGGGCTTAGCCGAAGTGTGGCATCAATTGATGATTAAATCTGTTATAAGAAAATAAAGCTATGTTTTAGGCCTGACAAAATATAGGGTGTTTTCCTCCTGATTCTGTCTTAGGACAGTTTTGTGAATACATTGTTATGGGCCTGGGCAGGTCCTAAAAGTGGGCTCCTTTTTGTAATTAGCCACACGCAATGCGCTTGTCAATGCAGGCTTAGCAGGGCTAAGTCTTAAGTCTGAAAAGATGGAAAAGTATGTCAGTTTTTAGGCTCAAGTTTGTTTTACACTTGTGACTTGAGTGTAGTTGGGTCGGTCCAGTCAGCTGCTGAGGGGGGTTTTGCAAGGAACTCTTATATATCTGGCGCATTTCTATTATAACCTTCCGTTTTACTAGTCTCCTGACACCTTTGTCCTATTTCTGCTTGCTAAATCTTTTTTTAGACTGTGTATCTGACCTCTGCTTCGGTATTTGATCGTTCTGCTAGCTAATTCGAGTTCTGTCGGCTTTGCTTCCTTTTGGATTTGACGCTGGTTCTGTCTGATTTTGCTTGTCCTTCGTTATCTGTTTGCTGTCGCCTGTGGGCTTTTCATTTTTCCTTTGCACTGTTCAGTAGGGGGCCTATCGATGACCAGTCACCTAACTTTAGGGTTTGGCAAGGGCTTGTATGGTAGATATATTGTGGGTGAGTAGGAGGCTGCAGCCGCACCTTTCTGTACTGTATCATGAAAAATCAGACTTTAAAAAACGCTATTTCCCCGAAAGTCTTCCTGATTCCATGTTTAGTAAGATTACCATTCGGGCAGATCTTGTGACCATTCGCGTAAGTGGCTTGTATCAAATTTAGCTAACTAATTCCATGTTCTCTTACTTACCTTGCACCCTCACAGAATCCTCTGTGTAGCCACAGAGGTTGTGCTTTGGATGCATTTAAAAAAAAAACAACATCTGACTTGTCAGAAGCTGTACAGGAGCACATGTTGTTTTTTGAAATGCATCTAAACAAACTCAACGGCGCCATGGGACTACAGCAGAGAAAGGATTCTGTCGAAGGTGCAAGGTAAGTTTAACACATTATATTGTATATGGCAAATGGTCTTAGAGAAAGCAAAAGGTTAGCAAATGTGTAATGCAGGTGTGATGGGGCTTCTGTAACTCTTTGTGAAAATGATGGTGCCTCTGTGATAGGTTCGCTATTTAAAATAGCTTTGTGTCTGACTGCAGGAAAATAGGAGAGACATTTGCTTTTCGCGCACAAGTTTGTTCAACTATCACTATTTTTCCATCCATGTCCATTCCCCTTTTTCTAGAGTTATGGTTTACGTTCACCTTCGCCCACTCTTTTTTCCTCTCGTCGTCCTCCAACCATCAGTAACCAGTTGGAGCACAGCCCACAAGAACGCTTATAAAACACCGTTGTGGCTGCACATCTTTAGTGGAAGGTGCAGCGGTCCCTCCTAAAAGGAACCCCTCAGGGATAAGTTTCAGGGGCTACACTAATTGAAAACGGACACTCTCCAGTGTCTGCTTTTAATTGACAGTTGTTCTTATAGGATCTATTGCTTGGGAAAGCTGTGTTTTTCATTTGTGTTCCCGCTGCAATTGGGTGTGTGGTCAGCCAAGGCCCCTCATGCTGCGGGAGCAGCGTCCAGCAGGCAACTTCTTATGTAGCCGTATATACAATTCTTACACGATACTTCAGCTCTCTGGCACTTATTGTCTATTGTTTTGTGTGAATATGTTTTGGCTATACTATTTATCTGATCCTTGCTACGGACGTTATCTTGACTATTCTCATTGGGCTATGTCGATTCAGTTCGCGTCCTCCCACCATCTTGGATTCTGGACTCTGTTCTTCTTCTTGACTTTTTCTTGTCTGCTGCCTTGTTTGTCTCTCTGTGTTCTTGTCTCACTTTCCTGTCCTGTCCTTAGTTCAGTAGGGATTGTCAGCCAGTAAGTTCTCGGCCAATAGGGTTTGCTCGAGGCTTGTTAGGAGCGTTACAAGAGTTGTGATTGGGGCCTGCATGTCCTCCTCTCTCATACCTGTGACACGGAGCTTACACTACATCTCATACTCTGAAGCAGGACTTGACCTTGACAGATTTTTGGGCAGTTAGCTCAAATGAAACTCACATGTCACCAGAACCTGAACCCCTGATTCGCTCTGATAGTTTTCTTATTTTATTACTGTGTTGAGTTAATTTTTTAAAGCAATACATTATGGGTGAAGTAGGAAGGAGGTTTTTTGGTACGGCTCCTGTATTCACTGTGTGAGGATTTCTGCACTCGCTACCTGACAATGAAGACGTCACATAGAGGCAATAATAACATTTATTTAAATTTATCTTTAGAGAGGTTTTGCTAAATTATAAAGTCAATGGGTTATTATTTTATTCCTTATTTTTAGAGATTATCAAATCTATTTATTGGTTTGCAGATTCAGCACAAATTTGGCATTTTTCAGATGACAAATCAAAGCCAAATCTTTTCTGCTTTCATTTGGACAAATTCTGAAAATCTTGTAAATTTTATTGCAGTCATTCATCCCAGAGCATCCGGAGGGCAATGAGTGAGGGAATATTAATAAAGAGAGAGAACGCGGCGCTGGACACCGGGAGCGCCGAACTATGTAAGTAATAGGTAATTTTTTTATGTAGCCCTCCCCTAGGTATTTCCTAAACTTCATCCAATTCCAAACAAATATTAAACATAAAGGCTCAGATCCGGACTCTAACCTACCATGATGAACACTATACACCTGGACATAGCCTGCACTATAGGATGTGCTGTGCCATTGGCAGTTTATTTATATTATTATTATTTATTATTATTATTATTTATTTTTAGTTATTTATAGTTGTATCAATTTTGCAGAATTAGCTAATGATTCTGTTTTAGACCCCAATGAAGACATGTACCTACCTCTGAGTGACTCCCTCGCATAATTTTTTTTTTGTGGTGATTGGGCCACACTTCTCAATATGTCCATGTCCCCCACAGATAACTTGGAATATATTGGGGGTCATTTACTAAGGGTCCGATTCGCGTTTTCCCCGTTTTCGTGTTACCCGAATATTTCCGATTTGCACCGATTTTCCCTGTATTGCCCCGGGTTTTTGGCGCGCGCGATCGGATTTTGGCGCATCGACGCTGGCAGGCACGCAACGGAAATCGGGGGGGGGGGGGGCATGGCCGAGCGAAAACCCGACGGATTCGGAAAAAACGCCGCATTTAAGAAACAGAAAGTGTCGCGGAGCTTGCACTTACCTTCACCAGGAATAGGCCGGTGAATTTAAGTGCGTTCGGATGCTCTTCAGCGCAGCAGCGTCACCTGGTGGACGTCGGAGGAACTGCCTTAATGAATCCCGGCCGGACCCAAATCCACCGCAGAGAACGTGCCGCTGGATCGTGAACGGACCGGGTAAGTAAATCTGCCCCATTATGTTGTTTGTGTTGGTTCCTATGAAGCTGATTGCTCCACATTGTCCTTGTTTAAAATGTTCAAAGCTATTGATATAACAACGATCCCTAATTTATTACCCTAATACTGGTAACAATGTCTAAACTCAAAATAGCCTCCTACAATGTAAAACACTTGGACATCCCTCAGAAATGAGTATAAGTCTTACACTATCTAGAAAAATAAAAAAAAATACTTAGCTATTAGGGAATCATTTTAAGCAAAAATTTAGACCGGGGCCGAAATATAATGTACACTGTGGGGGTCATTTACTAAGGGCCCTAATCGTTATTTGTCATCGCGGTTCCCGAAAATTACCGTTTTGCGCCAAATTGCTCCAGGTTTTCGGTGCACGCGATCGGAGGGATTCGGAAAAAACGCCGTATTTTAAAAAACAATGTGTCGCTTGACACGCACTTACCTGCACCCAGGATAGGATGGTGAACTCCAGTGAACTCCAGCGGACTTCAGCGCAGCATTGACACTTGGTGGACATCTGACGCACTACCTTAGTGAATCCCAGCCAGACCCGAATCAGCGTCGGAGAACCCGCTGCTGGATCGCGACTGGACCGGGTAAGTAAATGTGCTCCAATGGGTCTCATTTACTAAGGGTCGCGGATCGCACTTTTGTCGAACTGATCATCTTTTTCGGGGATTGCACGGCTTGGACATGTATTTAACAGGTGTCCGTGATGGGATTGTGTCGCACGCAGCTGCGCTGCTTCCATGCGACACACTTTGGGTGGCATGCTGTCAGATGATCCGACTGATCCAGACTGAGCGCAGGATTTTACTTTCAAATTGTCTTACAAGCCCAAGCACTTACATGCACCAGGAAGAAGAAGGTGAACACCATCGGACCTGTGCGGGGAAGCGACACATGCAGAATATCGGGCGCTCAATAGTAGTGAATTGCGGCACAGTGCATTATACACAGACAATGCACTTTCGGTGAACTCCAGCGGCCGGGTAAGTAAATGTGCCCCAATATGGTAAAATATCTCATCAACAATAAAGAGGAATAAAAGTGTTATTATTGTAATTAACAAAGTCCTGCTATTTTACATTTTATTTACAGGAAATCTACCATCAGAATCCGTCCTGATAAACCAGGGACATTACTCATAGACCCGGGCACCAGGACTGTGGTATCTTCTTATATTTGTCATCCATGGCCTCCTCCTTCCCAATAGGTGGGTGGTTCCAGAGCCCCTCAGTGCTGTAGCTTCACAGACTGTTACAATGAGCAGAGCACATCTCCTCTCCCCTTGCAATTCCTGCTGCTAGATTATACAAGTAGAGGGAGAATGCAGAGAGCGGGGGGAGGGTGAGACATTATTATTACTTCATTTAACTTAGTTCTAGGAAATGAACATCGGGGATAAAAACAGAGCTCACTTTTATCATCGGATCCTCGGAAAACAATCATACACAGACACTCGAAATAAACATAGGGAAACTTTGCTTCAAACTTAGACATGAGCTCAAGGATTTCCTAAACCAGAGATATAACAAATATTTACAGTATTTTGTTGCAAATTTAGACACAATGGGCCACATTTACCAGGACACGTAAACCTGTAATCTGGCATAAAAGACCTCAAATTGGCGCAATTCCTGGTGCATGGCCAGTAACTGCACCTATTTTCTGCATTACCCCACCTCCAGGTCGGCGCACTGCCTGTAGCCTGTGCTGGTTCAGTCGCAGGCTATGGTGTTATTCTATGCCAGGTCAGACCTGACGTACACTGCCCTGCCAGAGCGTGCTACCACCCAACAGATATATCGGGAGCCCAAGGCTCCTGATAAATCTGCTGGTACTATGTGTCTACTTACAAATGTCAGTACTGGCTCACTCTTGCTGCAGTCTTCTGAGATTTAGCCACACCAGGGCACTTTGTAATGCGCTTGTCAATCAAGGCTTACAGCAAAGTCTTTAGTCTGGAAAAGCTGGGTGCTGTCATTTTTGAGCTCAGTTGTGTTTCACCTGTGACTTGAGTGATGGATGGCTAGTCCAGTGAGCTGCTGGGGGGCGGTGTCCAGGAACTCCTTTATATATCTCCCCAGTTCTAAAACAGCTTACTGGTTGTACAAGTCTCCTGACACCTTTTCCTATTTCTGCTTGCTATATATTTGCTAGACTGTGTATCTGACCTTTGCTTCGTTATTTGATCATTCTGAATTCGACCTGGTTCTGTCTGATTTTGCTTGTCTGTCTGTTATCTGTTGCTTGTCCCTGTGGCTTGTCTTTTTTCCTTTGCACTGTTCTGTGGGGGCATTATTGACCAGGTAGATGATGGTTGTGGGTGAATTTAGGGCCTGTACCCCCTTTCTTTACAGAAAAAGCAGACTTGAAAAAAACCCGATTTCCACAGAGTCTTCCTGATCCAGTTTAGTATGGATTCCATACAGATCTTGTGACTCGCATAGAGGCTTGGTATCGAATTTAGCTAGCCCATTCCATGTTTTCTCACTTACCTTGCACCCAGACAGTATTCGCTGTGTAGTCCTAGGGGTTGGTCTTTGGTTTGGATGCATTTCAAAAAGCAACATGTGACTTGTCTGTGCTGCTCTTGTCCCCCATCTTTATTCTCCTGTACAGCTCTGTCAAGGTGCAAGGTAAGTTATAACACAATTATATTGTAATGGGAATTCTTAGAGAAAGCAAAAGGTGTGCAAAAGATGTGTAATGCAGGTGTGATGGGCTTCTGTAACCTGTTGTGAAAATGTGGTCCCTGGTGACAGGTTCCATTTAAAAAATAGCTTTGTGTCTGACTGCCAGGAAAAAAGGGAGAGACATTTGGCTTTCGCAAAGTTTGTTCACAACTATCACATTTTTCCATCCATTGCTATGTCCCCATTTTTCTACAGTTATGGTTTCGTTCCCTCTTTTTTTCCTCTCGTGTCCTCCAATCCATCCGGTAACCAGTTGGAGCACAAGCCCACAAAAGCCTTATAAAACACCAGTTGTGGCTGCAACATCTTTAGTTGAAGGTGCAGCGGTCCTCCTAAAAGAGAACCCCCTGAATGGGATAAGGTTTCAGGCTACACTAATTGAAAACCACTCCCAGGTCTGCTTCTTAATTGACAGTTGCCTTATAGGATCTATTCCTTGGGAAAGCTGTGTTTTTCATTTTGTGTTCCGCTGCAGATTGAGTGTTGGTCAGCCAAGCCCCTCAGCTGCTGGGAGCAGCGTCCAGGCACTTCTTTATGTACCGTATATGACAATTCTTCCGATACTTCAGTCTTCTGGCACTTATTGTCTATTTGTTTTGTGTGAGATATTGTTTTGCTATACTATGTATCTGATCCTTGCTACGTTATTTGACTATTCTCTTGCTATGCGATTCAGTTCCTCTCCACCATCTTGGATCTGACCTGGTTCTTCCTGACTTTTCTTGTCTGTCCCTTGTTTTGTCTCTCTGTGTCTTGTCATCTTTCCTGTGCACTTAGTCAGAGTAGGGATTGTCAGCCAGAAGTCTCCGGCCAATAGGGTTTGCGAGGCTTGTTAGGGAGGTGACAAGAGTTGTGAATGGGGGCCTGCACCCCTCTCTCTACCTGTGACACGGAGCTTACACCATCTCATATACTGAAGCAGGACTTGACATTGACAGATTTGGCAACTTTTATCTCAAATGAAACTCACAGATGTCACCAGAACCTGGACCCCTGATCGCTCTGATAGTTTTCTTATTTTATTACTGTGTATGAGAATTTTTTAAAGCAACATTATGGGGAAGAGGAAGGAGGTTTTTGTACGGCTCTGTATCACTGTGTGAGAGGATATTCTGCACCCTGCTGACAGTAATAATCTGCTGCATCTTCTTCTGTCACTTTGATTGTCAATTTGAAATTTGTTCCAGATCCAGATCCAGAGAACCGGTCTGGGACTCCTGTGTATCTGCTGGTTGCATAATAGATAAGAAGCTGTGGCCGTTCTCCTGGTTTTATTACAGAGGTGATCAGAGCGTGGTTGACTTAGAGCCGTTGCACTGGTGTGATGTGAATCACAATGACCATGCACCTGTGTGACATCACATGACCATGACATGTGTTGACATTCACATGACCATGCAACCCTGCGTGACATCACATGACCATGCACCTGGGTGACATCACAGGACCATGCACCTGTGTGACATCACAGGACCATGCACCTGGTGTGATATCACATGCCATGCACCTGTGGATATCACATGACATGCACAGGCGTTTATCTACAGGAAGTAAATAATAAAGTTCTGTTGCAGGACAGCAGCAGAGATCTAGAAAACTGTAAAGAATTGATACAGAAGTATATTGTAAACTTTTATTTTTTCACAAACAATATCAATTACTTGCTACAATGTGCTTAAAGTGGACACCCTTAAGGGGTTGTCCGAGTTTAAAAAAAAAAAAATATGTGGCCGGGAGGCGGGGTTGCTAAAACAATAAAGCTGTACTAACCTCCGGTGCCCTCCCGTATCCAGCGTGCTGTCGCTGGTCCGGGGGCCATGTAAACAAACATGGCCGCTGGAGCAGCGCTGGACTCCAGCTTCCGGCCGGCCGTGGCCGGGTAGCCTATCCGTCCCTATACACAGCATTGTGTATGGGGACCGGAAGGTTGTCGCATTCCGGCCGGAAGCTGAATGCAGCGCTGCTCCGGCGGCCATGTTTGTTACATGGCCCCGGACGGAGCGACAGCAGCGCTGGTACGGGAGGGAACCGGGGGTGGTAAGTAAGCTTTATTGTTTAGTAACCCCGCTCCCGGCCACATATATTTTTTTTTTTAAACTCGGACAACCCTTTAAGTGTTAAGGTATTGGGGTAGAGTATCCCAAAAGAATAATGTAATTAACTGTCTGATCATCAGGTGCTCTGTACAGAGCAAGGCACAGACACAGAAGATTTTTGCTGGACCTCTGATGATAACATGGTTGGGAAGGGGTAATTGCTCTACTTCTGAGGCAGGAGATCACATTTTGAAAACAGAGACTGCCCTGTGCTATAACGTGCGGATACAGCTGAGTATAAGTTCACACATAAGAAATCATCACACAGGACTCTAGCCTTCTCCATCATGAGTGATCACAGGTTCTGCTCATTGCTTCAGCATAGGAGAGAAGCAGAAGGGTAACTACAGGGGTAGCAGCCATTGTAGCTGCAATGGGGCCCGGAGTGTCGGGGGGCCCAGCTATCTGGGTATTGCTGGAAGATGGGTAGTGGTGTGAAGTATTAATGTATGATAATAAAAATGCTTTATTTTTATCTGCTTGCTGAATACGCCGAAACTAAGAGGACGTTTGATTATGGATGAAAGTTGCTCACAGTGCACTCCTCTGCACCGGAGGAATGTAAGACTCCCGGGCTGATGTTTTACATATGCCACCAGTGATTTATGGAAACAACATATTCCAGGGAAAGCGACACCTTTTGCTTCTGCGATGCCCATGTGATATTTACTAACCAATGAACAAATGGACATACATTACTTTTTATCCCTAACTAACCAAAGCCCAGGTCCTGCCCCACTGAAAGTTTCTGTATAATCCTTTGTGACGCAAAAACATCTTACATCTGCTCGCCCTGCATGGCATCAGGTGTCCACAGAGAGAGATATTATACTTCTGCTTGGTGTGATTTCTTTGAGCTCACTTAGTGGATTATGAGTACAACACTGGTGGGTCCTAATGATCCACTAGAATAATACCCATTAAAAACAACATGAAATAATACAAAGTGAAAGGATTAAGATGTTGACCAAAACTTTATTCAAAATTCATATAAGAGTCATAAAAAACACTAAAGGCACCACTGGTGCACAATACATAAAACCCACAGCTACCAAAAATAACTTAGCGAGTCCAGGTATGCAATATAATTGAGTCTCGGGAAGGTAAAAATGCTAGTATGTAAGATATAAATACAGAGTTATAGGTATTACATATATCACATGGTGTCCCACCTAACAGAGCCAAATCGATATAATTGCCGTGACAATACGTGGTCATAGCAGGGGAGCTGTGGGTGCACTCCTCTTGCTATAGCTGTCTATACAGTTTCCCACTGTTACCAGAAAGCAGGCAAATGTAAATTTGCCTGGGGGGACAAGGTAAAACCCATGCTAGCAGCTAAAACACCTACAGAGAGTTAATTAGAGTATAAAATAGAATTGGTATTTTTCTTCGTGCAGAATTTTTTAGACATTACAGTTGTTCTTTAAATGTTTGTTGAATGAGAAGAACAGGGGTTGAGGAACAAAAATGTGGTGGAGATTAAGGAGATTCAGAAAGAGTTAAAAACAAAGAGAAGGGTACCAACAGAAATGGAGAGAAAGTGGAACATAACTGTAGTAAGGAGGTTTGAAGAGGACTTAGGGAGATATGCAGCCTAAATAAATAAACTTATGTCTCAGACGGCAGCTATGAACTAGTAATAGTGTACATGTACATTTATAACCATTTTAGTGCCTCATACTAGTGGCGTGGTGATGCCTAGAATCAAGTATCAGGCACTAGATTGGAGGAAATGAAGACTGTTGTAGTCATACAGTTACAGTGTGGGGGGGTGAGGGAAGCTGAAAAGATGAGACTATCGGAAAGGGGCGATCCGGGTGAGATACAGCAAGTGTTAGGGCCGGTGCACGAGATGTGCGCTCAGATAAGATCAAATTATTATTATTATTATCAATTATTTAAACCACAGGAATTTTTAACCCTAAAATATGGAAGGTTTCCTGTGTCTAAGAAGTCTGGTGAGCAAGAGCTGTTTGACTATTGTCCAATTGTTCTGACGTCCCACGTATAAGCCTTTGGGTGACTGATTTTGATAAATGTAAGGAATATTACGGAACCGTATGTGGATAGGTTACAGTCCTTACTGGAATAACAGTTGGGGTGGAGGACGCTATTATCCATTTATTGGAATGGGATATTGTTTTGGAGGCTACTGTGTCCCTTAGTTAGGATTAGTATTTTGATTTGTAAGCGCTTTTTTTTATACTGTACGCCTTCTATATATGCGCTAAGCTATAATCATATGGGGGTGGAACGAGTCTTAGAGATCGATTGGGAATTATATGACTTTGCAGTCACAGTTGGTGAGAGGGAGAAGAACTAGAAGCAGCAAGACATCACTTATGTCACATCAGTTATGGAAGTGCTCATTGGACTGACTGTCAGCAGGGTGCAGACGCAACTCGTGGATGAGAAGCTGAATGCGGCCTGTCGGGGCGGCTTGTGCACCCCTGATTCCCATTTAGTGTTAGGTGAATGTGCGCGCACTTTATTTGTACATGCTCAGGAGTGAACTATAGATTACAGGAATAAGGCATGGTAAGATGTGCCCGCATTGTATCCCGCCTGCTTAGAGTGATAGGACAAAAACAGGACAGTGGAGTCCGAGTCAGTGACCATTTTGGTGCAGACGAAGTCGAAGTTCAGGAAATTGTGGATTCAGAGTTGGGAGTCGGAGGTTTGGCTTACACACCTCTACAGCCCTGTGATATTGTATGGCTAACAATCAGAATTTACAATTTAGTAGTAGACATCCGAATTGGTCACAGATCACATCCTTTTGACAATTTCCTTTTACAATTTACATAAAGGAAATCTACACATTTAGTGATAGTATAGTATTATAGACCCTTTTTAGGGCTAATTCTTTTGTGCCCCATAACTTTTGTAAATTTTAATTCACCCAATACAGGCAGTCCCCGGGTTTGTTACCAGATAGGGAGAGTTGTACTTAGTTGAATTTGTATGTAAGTCGGGTTGCGGTACTTAGGATGATAAGCTGGTGCGATCTCACGTTCCTTAGTTACCTGGAATCTCCGCTTCTAGTGCACTGGCCTGAACTAAGGAAGCGTGGGATGCACCAGCGAACCACATCCTGTAGTTTACCATGAACCCCCGATACTGCCGGCCAATACTTACTTTATACATCGGCAAAGGATTGTGCTCCTTGTCACCTCCATGGCCCGTTCCAGCCTCTCGCTCCGCTAACGATCCCCTCACCTCCATCGCCCCTCTAGCCTCTTGCTCTGGCAACGATCCCCGTCACCATCATGGCCCCTCCAGCCTCTCGCTCTGCCCAAGACGTCCCCGTCACCTCCATGGCCCCTCCACCTCTCGCTCCCGCCCACGTACCCGCTCACCTCCCATGGTTCCCCTCAGCCTCGCTCCACCCAACGATCCCCGTCACCCATGGCCAGCCCAATGAGGAGGTGCAGCACTCTAAGCAGCGCTATTGAAACCCAGAAGTGGACTGCGCATGCGGGGGTGCCGAGTGCCCCGTTCGTATCTGCGGGTTGTCCGTAATCGAAACGCCCGTACGTCGTAAGTGGGGACTGCCTGTATCCAATTATTGTACTGGGGTGTGGAGTAGCCAGAGTGAGGCTTATGGCGAGGTTAGTCCCTGCACCAGTAGCCTCCTGCGTTCCGCCCACAATGATCTTCAGCGAGCAGCTACTGATGGATGCACGCCACCTCGTCTGAGAAGCGGGTTCTGTGCAGAATGCAGGTCGCCGGCTGCGCTGTCTGGTCTATGAAACCGGAGCTAATGCGCATGCGCAGAACCCAGCTTCGCAGACGAGTGCGCGCAGCTACCGGGAGATGTAAAGATGGCGGAGCGCAAGAGGCTACTGCGTTGTGGAGTAGACACGCCGTGCAGCCTCAGATCCTTAATAGGAGATCCGTGGTGGTAGGTTCCTTTAAACTATTTACATATTCGCTATATTGCTCCATGATACAATTTTTTTTAAACCGTAATTCCATACAGCACTGTAGTGCCTATAAAACAAGCAAGCTATCTTAAGAAATAGACAGACCCAAATATCTGTACAATTATACAAGAGTAAAACCTTAACATTTTAGTCAGAAAAAAACTAATTGCTATTTATTACAAACTTCTCCAAATAAGCGAAGAAATGAGCAAATGATCCAAAATTTGTTTCATTTATTAATCAAAAGATTCTATTAGGTTCCATTTATCATGGATATTTGTATATAACCCCCCCTCTAATACTCTTAAACTTAAGAAAAACTTTTATTTGTTTTATTTTTTAAAAAATAATTTTATCATTTCCCTCATCCTTACTCCGGATACTCTGGAATAAATGGCTGCAGTAGATTTACAAGATTTTAACGATTGTCCAAATGAAGGCAGAAAGATTTGGCTTTGATTCTTTGCCGGAAACTCAAGATTGTACTGAATCTACAAAACCATAGATTTTTATCTCTAAAAATAAGGAATAACACAATAACCCGTTAATTTTACAAATGAGCAAAACCTCTCTAAGAGTAAATTAAATACATTTTACTATTAGCTCTTCATTGTCGGGTTGCAGATGTTTTCTCCCTTCTACATGATCCTCCTCATGTCACACATTGGAACCACAGGATTTCCATGTCCCCAGTATTTCCATCAACCGTCTCTGGGGTCCGCTGTCCTCCCCTGGCACATCTCTATATACATCTCATCTACACATTGTCTCATTCTATAGTTGATAT
Source organism: Engystomops pustulosus (assembly GCA_019512145.1). Classification (NCBI taxonomy): domain Eukaryota; kingdom Metazoa; phylum Chordata; class Amphibia; order Anura; family Leptodactylidae; genus Engystomops; species Engystomops pustulosus. The sequence continues at coordinate 12,916,930 of CM033641.1, forward strand.
TGACCCCCAAACATCAAGATGGTTCGGAGTTCTCTGCTGGTGTGATCTTCATTCTATTCAGGTGAGAGATTGGACTATTCAAGGATTGTGTGGAGAGAAATCTATACAGTGGGATCAATCATAGATCACGGATTTCTAGAATAGATCCAGAATTTATCACTAAGAATCTGTCTCTTCTAATCCTCAGGATCCTGTGGAGAGATTGTGATGACCAGACTCCAGGTTAATCTCTGTGTCCCCGGGGGACAGCTAGGCGGGGGCGAGACAGTCACCTCTCATGTCAGCCAGTGCTGGTATAGGCTATAGGTTGGCCTGGTACCAAAAGAAACGTGTGACATGAGGAGGATCATGTAGAAGGGAGAAAACATCTGACACCCGACAATGAAGAGCTAATAGTAAAATGTATTTAAATTTACTCTTAGAGAGGTTTTGCTCAAGTTTGTAAAATTAACGGGTTATTGTGTTATTCCTTATTTTTAGAGATGAGAAAATCTATTGGTTTGTAGATTCAGTACAAATCTGTGATTTTTCCGGCAAAGAATCAAAGCCAAATCTTTTCTGCCTTCATTTGGACAATCGTTGAAAATCTTGTAAATCTTTACTGCAGCCATTTATTCCAGAGTATCCGGAGAGTAATGGATGAGGGAAATGATAAAATTATTTTTTAAAAAATAAAACAAAATAAAAGTTTTTCTTAAAGTTTAAGAGTATTAGAGGGGGAGGGGTTATATACAAATATCCAGGATAAATGGAACCTAATAGAATCTTTTGATTAATAAAGTGAAACAAATTTTGGATCATTTGCTCATTTCTGCTTATTTGGAGAAGTTTGTAATAAATAGCAATTAGTTTTTTTCTGACTAGAAATGTTAAGTTTTTACCTCTTGTATAATTGTACAGATATTTGGGTCTGTCTATTTTCTTAAAGATAGCTGCTTGTTTTATAGGCACTACAGTCTGTATGGGAATTACAGGTTTTAAAAAAAATTGTATCATGGGAGCAATATAGCTGAATATGTAAATAGTTAAAGGAGACCTACCACCACGGATCTACCTATTAAGGAGCTGAGGCTGCACGGCGTGTCTACTCCACAACGCAGTAGCCTCTTGCGCTCCGCCTATCTTTACATCTCCCGGTAGCTGCGCGCACTCGTCTGCGAAGCTGGGTTCTGCGCATGCGCAGTAGCTCCGGTTTCAGAGCCGAGACAGCGCAGCCGGCGACCTGCATTCTGCACAGAACCCAGCTTCTCAGACGAGTGCGTGCATCCATCAGTAGCTGCTCGCTGAAGACTCATTGGTGGGCGGAACGCAGGAGGCTACTGGGGCATGGACTAACCTCGCCATGAAGCCTCAGCTCTGGCTACTCCACACCCCAGTAACAATAATTTGGATACAGGCAGTCCCCGACTTACGGCGTTTCGAGTTACAGACAACCCGCAGATACGAACGGGGCACTCGGCACCCCGCGCATGCGCAGTCCACTTCTGGGTTTCAATAGCGCTGCTTAGAGTGCTGCACCTCCTCATTGGGCGGGCCATGGAGGTGACGGGGATCGTTGGGTGGAGCGAGAGGCTGGAGGGGACCATGGAGGTGACGGGGATCGTTGGGCGGAGCGAGAGGCTGGAGGGGGCCATGGAGGTGACGGGGATCGTTGGGCAGAGCGCCTCTCGCTATGCACAAACGTCCCCGTCACCTCCATGGCCCCCTCCAACTCTCGCTTCCGCCCCACGAATCCCGTCACCTCATGGTTCCCTCCAGCCTCGCGCACCCACCAACGATCCCCGTCACCGCCATGGCCAGCCCAATGAGGAGGTGCGAGCACTCTAAGCAGCGCTATTGAAACCCAGAAGTGGAACTGCGCATGCGCGGGGGTGCCGAGTGCCCCGTTCGTATCTGCGGGTTGCCGTAACTCGAAACGCCCGTACGCTCGCGGGAGCTGCCTGTATCCAAATTATTGTATGCGGGGTGTGGAGTAGCCAGAGCTGAGGCTTCATGGGCGAGTTAGTCCATGACCAGTAGCCTCCTGCGTTCCGCCACCAATGAGTCTTCAGCGAGCAGCTAATGATGGATGCACGCACTCGTCTGAGACTGAGAAGCTGGGTTTGTGCAGAATGCAGCGCCGGCTGCGCTGTCTCGGCTCTGAAACCGGAGCTAACTGCGCATGCGCAGAACCCAGCTTCGCAGACGAGTGCGCGCAGCTACGCGGAGATGTAAAGATGGCGGAGCGCAAGAGGCTACTGCGTTGTGGAGTAGACACGCCGTGCAGCCTCAGCTCCTTATAGGTAGATCCGTGGTGGTAGGTTCCTTTAAACCTATTTACATATTCAGCTATATTGCTCCACATGATTCAATTTTTTAAAACCGTAATTCCATACAGACTGTAGTGCCTATAAAACAAGCAAGCTATTTTAAGAAAATAGACAGACCCAAAATATCTGTACAATTATACAAGAGTAAAACCTTAACATTTCTAGTCAGAAAAAAACTAATTGCTATTTATTACAAAATTCTCCAAAATAAGCAGAAAAGAGCAAATGATCCAAAATTTGTTTCACTATTAATCAAAAGATTCTATTAGGTTCCATTTATCCTGGATATTTGTATATAACCCTCCCCCTCTAATACTCTTAAACTTAAGAAAAACTTTTATTTTGTTTTATTTTTTAAAAAATAATTTTATCATTTCCCTCATCCATTATCTCCGGATACTCTGAAATAAATGGCTGCAGTAAGATTTACAAGATTTTCAACGATGTCAAATGAAGCAGAAAAGATTTGGCTTTGATTCTTTGCCGGAAAATCAAGATTTGTACTGAATCTACCAAACCAAATAGATTTTTATCTCTAAAAATAAGGAATAACACAATAACCCGTTAATTTTACAACTTGAGCAAACTCTCTAAGAGTAAATTAAATACATTTTACTATTAGCTCTTCATTGTCGGGTGGGATGTCAGATGTTTTCTCCCTTCTACATGATCCCCTCAGTCCACATTGGTAACCCAGAGGATTTCCATGTCCCAGTATTTCCCATACACAGTCTCTGGGGGTCCGCTGTGTCCCTCCCCGTCACTCTCTATATACATCTCATCCTACACATTGTCTCATCTTATAGTCTGTATTGACACCCCAAACATCAAGATGGTGTCTGCAGTTCTTGCTGGTGTGATCTCATTCTATTCAGGGTGAGGAGATTGGATCATTCCAGGATTGTGTGGAGAGAAATCTATACAGTGGGATCAATCATCAGATCAGGATTTCTAGGAATTAGATCCAGACATTTATCACTAAGAATCTGCTCTTCTAATCCTCAGGATCCTGTGGAGAGATTGTGATGACCCAGACTCCAGGTTATATCTCTGTGTCCCCGGGGGAGACAGTCACCATCTCATGTACAGCCAGTGCTGGTATAGGCTATAGGTTGGCCTGGTACCAACAGAAACCAGGAGAACGGCCACAGCTTCTTATCTATTATGCAACCAGCAGATACACAGGAGTCCCAGACCGGTTCTCTGGATCTGGATCTGGAACAAATTTCAAATTGACAATCAAAGTGACAGAGAGCATGCAGAGATTATTACTGTCACGCAGGGGCGCAGAATATCCTCCTCACACAGTGATACAGAGCCGTACAAACCTCTTCCTCTTCCCCATAATGTGCTTTAAAAAAACTTCCATACACAGTAATAAAATAAGAAACTACAGAGCGATCAGGGGGTTCCAGGTTCTGGTGACATCTGTGAGTTTCATTTGAGATAAAAGTTGCCAAATCTGTCAAGTCAAGTCCTGCTTCAGTATATGAGATGGTGTAAGCTCGTGTCACAGGTAGAGGAGAGGGTAGAAGGCCCCCCATTCACAAATTGTCAACCTCCCTAACAAGCCCGCAAACCCGATTGGCCGGAAGATTCTGGCTGACAACAACCTACTCTGAATAAGTGCACACGGAAAATGACACGAACGAGGAGACAAAACAAGGGACAGACAAGAAAAGTCAGGAAGAAGAACAGGTCAGATCCAAGATGGTGGAGAGGAACTGAACGCATAGCAAGAGAATAGTCAAATAACGTAGCCAGGATCAGTAAATAGTATACAAAACAATATCTTCACATCAAAACAAATAGACAATAAGTGAGAGAGACGAAGTATCGGAAAGAATGTCATTACGGTAATAAAGAAGTGCCTGCCGCGTGCTCCCAGCAGCTGGGGGCTTGGCTGACCAACACTCCCTCAGCGAGGACCACAAAATGAAAAAAACAGCTTGGTCCCAAGGAATAGATCCAGATAAGGCAACTGTCACATTAGAAAGCCATACCTGGGAGTGGTTTTCCATTGTGTAGCCTGAAACCTTATCCCATTCAGGGGGTTCTCTTTTAGGAGGACCGCTGCACCTTCAACTAAAGATGTGCAGCCACAAGGTGTTTTATAAGGTTTGTGGGCTTGTGCTCCAAAGGTTACCGGCGTGGATTGGAGACAGGAGGGACAAAACCCAAGACGTGGGGGAAGCGGCAAACCATGAACTTTAGAAAGAAAACTGGGGCATGGAATGGATGGAAATGTAGCGTGTGGAGCAACCTTTGCGCAGAGCCGGTCTCTACTTTTCCGGCAGTCAGACACAAAGCTATTTTTACACTGGAAACTGTCACCGGGCCCATTTAACTACGCGTACAGCCGCCTACACTGTCCATATATCTTGCACACCTGCTGCGACAGCTTCCCCCTACTTATCAAGGTTAACTTACCCTTGCACCGACGGAGCGTACCCGGCTCGTTAAAGAACGCGGGGACCGGCGCAAAAGAACGCTAGTGATGCTTTTGAACTGGCAAAAATAACGACCCCCCATAGAGAACGAGAATTAGCCGGCTGCGGGCCACGCGTGAGATAACAAGGATGAGAGGCTGGAGGGGGCCATGGAGGTGACGGGGATCGTTGGGCAGAGCAAGAGGCTAGAGGGGGCGATGGAGGTGACGGGGATCGTTGAGCGGAGCGAGAGGCTGGAACGGGCCATGGAGGTGACAAGGAGCACAATCCGTTGCCGATGTATAAAGTAAGTAATTGCCGGCAGTATCGGGGGTTCAGGTAACTACGGATGTGTTCGCTGGTGCGATCTCACGCTTCCTTAGTTCAAGGCCAGTGCACTAGAAGCCGGAGATTCCAGGTAACTAAGGAAGCGTGAGATCGCACCAGCTAATGCATCCTAAGTTACCAGCAACCCGACTTACATACAAATTCAACTTAAGTACAACTCTCCCTATCTTGTACGAAACCCGGGGACTGCCTGTATTGGGTGAATTAAAATTTACAAAAGTTATGGGGCACAAAAGAATTAGCCCTAAAAAGGGCTATAATACTATACTATACTATAATGGTAGATTTCCTTTAAGTGTAATTGTAAAAGGGAAATTGTCAAAAGGATGTGATCTGTGACCAATTCGGATGTCTACTACTAATTGTAATGTCTGATTGTTAGCCATACAATATCACAGGGCTGTAGAGGTGGTAAGCCAAACCTCCGACTCCAACTCTGAATCCACAATTTCCTGAACTTCGACTTCGGCTGCACCAAAATGGTCACTGACTCGGACTCCACTGTCCTGTTTTCCTGATCACTCTAGCAGTGCTGGGATAAATGCGGGCACATCTTACCAGTGCCTTATTCCTGTAATCTATAGGTTCACTCCTGAGCATGTACATAAAGTGCAGCCACATTCACCTAAACTAAAATGGGAATCAGGGGTGCACAAGCCGCACCGACAGGCCGCATGCAGCTTCTCAAGCCACGAGTTGCAGTCTGCACCCTGCTGACAGTCAGAGTCCAATGAGCACTTCCATAACTGATGTGACATAAGTGATGTCTTGCTGCTTCTAGTTCTTCTCCTCTTCACCAACTGTGACTGCAAAGTCATATAATTCCCAATCGATTCTATAAGACTCTGTTCCACCCCCATATGATTTAGCTTAGCGCATAATATAGAAGGCTGTACAGTATAAAAAGCGCTTACAAATCAAAATACATAATCCTAACTAAGGGACCAGTAGCCTCCAAATAACAATATGCCCATTCCAATAAATGGATAATAGCGTCCTCCACCCCAACTTTATTCCAGTAATGGAACTGTAACCTATCCACATACGGTTCCGTAATATTCCTTACATTTATCAAAATCAGTCACTCCAAAGGCTTCATAACGTGGGACGTCAGGACAATTGGACAATAGTCAAACATCTTGCTCACCAAAGACTTCTTAGACACAGGAAACCTTCCATATTTTAGGGTTAAAGAATTCCTGTGGTTAAATAATTGATAATAATAATAATAATAATTGATCTTATCTGAGCGCACATCTCTGTTGCACAGGCCCTAACACTTGCTGTATCTCACCCGGATCGCCCGCTTTCCGATAGTCTCATCTTTTCAGCTCCCTTCCACCCCCCCACACTGTAACTGTATGACTACAACAGTCTTCATTTCCTCCAATCTAGTGCCTGATACTTGATTTCTAGGCATCACCACTCCACTAGATGAGGCACTAAAATGGTTAAAATGTACATGTACACTATTATCTAGTTCATAGCTGCCGTCTGAGACATAAGTTTATTTATTTAGGCTGCATATCTCCCTAAGTCCTCTTCAAACCTCCTTACTGCAGTTATGTATCAGCTTTCTCTCCAATTTCTGTTTGTACCTTCTCTTTGTTTTTAACTCTTTCTGAATCTCCTTAATCTCCACCACATTTTTGTTCCTAAACACCCTGTTCTTCTCATTCAACAAACATTTAAAGAACAACTGTAATGTCTAAAAAATTCTGCACGAAGAAAAAATACGCAATTCTATTTTATACTCTAATTAACTATCTGTAGGTGTTTAGCTGCTAGCATGGGTTTTACCTTGTCCCCCCAGGCCAATTTACATTTGCCATGCTTTCTGGTAACAGTGGGAAACTGTATAGAACAGCTATAAGCAAGAGGAGTGCACCCACAGCTCCCTGCATATGACCACGTATTGTCACAGGCAATTATATCGATTTGGCTCTGTTGTAGGTGGGACCATGTGATATATGTAATACCTATTACTCTGTATTTATATCTACATACTAGCATGTTTACCTTCCCGAGACTCAATTATATTGCATACCTGGACTCGCTATAGTTATTTTTGGTAGCTGTGGGTTTTATGTATTGTGCACCAGTGTGCCTTTTAAGTGTTTTTATGACTCTTATATGAATTTTGAATAAAGTTTTGGTCATACATCCTTTCACTTTTGTATTATTCATGTTGTTTTTAAGGATGGTATTATTTCTAGTGGATCATTAGGACCCACCAGTGTTGTACTCATAATCCACTAAGTGAGCTCAAAGAAATCACACCAAAGCAGAAGTATAATATCTCTCTCTGTGGACACCTGATGCCATGCAGGGCGAGGCAGATGTAAGATGTTTTGCGTCACAAAGGATTATACAGAAACTTTCAGTGGGGCAGGACCTGGGCTTGGTTAGTTAGGGATAAAGAAGTAATGTCCATTGTTCATTGGTTAGTAAATTATCACATGGGCATCGCAGAAGCAAAAGGTGTCGCTTTCCCTGGAATATGTTGTTTCCATAAATCACTGGTGGCATATGTAAAACATCAGCCCAGGGAGTCTTACATTCCTCGGTGCAGAGGAGTGCACTGTGAGCAACTTTCATCCATAATCAAACGTCCTCTTAGTTTCGGCGTATTCAGCAAGCAGATAAAAATAAAAGCATTTTTATTAATCATACAGTAATACTTCACACCATACCCATCTTCCAGCAATACCCCAGATAGCTGGGCCCCCGGACACTCCGGGCCCCATTGCAGCTACAATGGCTGCTACCCCTGTAGTTACACTTCTGCTTTCTCCTATGCTGAAGCAATGAGCAGAACCTGTGATCACTACATGATGGGGAAAGGCTAGAGTCCTGTTGTGATAGATGTCTTATGTGTGACTTATACTCAGCTGTATCCGCACAGTTATAGCACAGGGGCAGTCTCTGTTTTCAAAATGTGATCTCCTGCCTTCAGAAGTAGAGCAATTACCCCTTCCCAACCATGTTATCATCAGAGGTCCAAGCAAAAATCTTCTGTGTTCTGTGCCTTGCTCTTGTACAGAGCACCTGATGATCAGACAGTAAATTACATTATTCTTTTGGTGATACTCTACCCAATACCTTAACACTTAAAGGGGTTGTCCGAGTTTAAAAAAAAAAATATATGTGGCCGGGAGCGGGGTTACTAAAACAATAAAGCTGTACTTACCTCCCGGTTCCCTCCCGTATCCAGCGCTGCTGTCGCTCCGGTCCGGGGGCCATGTAAACAAACATGGCCGCCGGAGCAGCGCTGCATTCAGCTTCCGGCCGGATGCGACAACCTTCCGGTCCCCATACACAATGCTGTGTATAGGGACGGATAGGCGTACCCGGCCACGGCCGGCCGGAAGCTGAGTCCAGCGCTGCTCCAGCGGCCATGTTTGTTTACATGGCCCCCGGACCGGAGCGACAGCAGCGCTGGATACGGGAGGGCACCGGGAGGTAAGTACAGCTTTATTGTTTTAGCAACCCCGCTCCCGGCCACATATTTTTTTTTTTTTAAACTCGGACAACCCCTTTAAAGGGGTTGTCCACTTTAAGCACATTGTAGCAAGTAATTGATATTGTTTGTGTAAATAAAAGTTTACAATATACTTTCTGTATCAATTCTTTACAGTTTTCTAGATCTCTGCTTGCTGTCCTGCAACAGGAAACTTTATTATTTACTTCCTGTAGTTGATAAACGCCGCTGCATGGTCATGTGATATCACACAGGTGCATGGTCATGTGATATCACACAGGTGCATGGTCATGTGATGTCACACAGGTGCATGGTCATGTGATGTCACACAGGTGCATGGTCATGTGATGTTACACAGGTGCATGGTCATGTGATGTCACGCAGGTGCATGGTCATGTGATGTCACGCAGGTGCACGGCTCGTAAGCAATACACAGCTCTGATAACACTCTGTACACAGGTGCATGGTCATGTGATGTCACACAGGTGCACGGCTCGTAAGCAATACACAGCTCTGATAACACTCTGTACACCTGTGTGCATGACATGCCATCAGTGGCATCTACCACTGTGTGATACATGCCAGCACTCCTGACACCAATGTGCCCTACCTGTGTGACATCACTAGGACAAGGCAACTGTGTGAATCACATGGGAACCATGCACCTGTGTGAAATCACAGCCATGCACCTGGTGTGATATACATGGACCAGGCACCGCGCGTTTATCAAACTCAGGGAAGGAAAAATAATAAAGGTTCCTGTTGCAGGACACGCAGAAGATATCAGGAAAAAACGTAAAATGATTATACGAAAAGTATTATTGTATAAACTTTTATTACACAAACAATATCAATACATGCACAATTTGTGCTCTTAAAGTGGGAAACCACAACCCATTTCGTTCTTTTAAAGGTTTATCGGGTTAGAGTCACCAAAATGATTTAATGGAATTTTTTATGATATTTTCATAGAGAGTAGATTTTCTAGATTTTACAGTGTTTTCTTTTCTCATTTGGGAAACATAAAACAAATATGTGAATATAACCACTAGAGGAGCGTCACGTATCATCAGGATGCTCTGTACTAGGAACAAGGCACAGAACACAGAATATTTTGCTTGGACCTTTTGATGATACCCTGATTGGGAAGGGGTAGGTGCACTGTTTCTCTGAAGGCAGGAGATCACATTTTGAAAACAGAGAGACTTGCATATGGGGTTGTGCTGATCCGTGTTTGCAGATGATTACAGATATGTGAGCGGCGGATACAGCTGAGTATAAAGACACACATAAGGACCACCCCTATACACCAGGGGGGACTCTAGGCTTTCCCCATCAGTAGTGATCACAGGTGCATTGCTCTGCTCAGCCCCCAGGCTGCCTAAGCGGGGGGCTTGCAGAGTACTGACAGGGCTCTTACCTTTAAGAGGTGGTCCCTCCTGGCTCACCGCAATGGGCCACGTGGGCCAGCTAATTCCGCTGGCCACTTGGGGGGCGGGTCGCAGGATTATTTATTCCTGAGCGCGGGAGCTAGCCCACCTCCTTTCCCTAAATTATTTTGCATTCCGTATAGGGTATTGTTCATGGAAGGTCATCCTTGTTTACGTTTTTGCTTCTATTTTGTTCAATGCTACATTGTTGTTGGTAGTCACGAGCTGGCCTGGTGGATCGGAATCTGACCCTCTGGTGTGGTTTTTTTAAATACCTGACAGGACCAACTAGAAAATGGCCCACGCGGAGGCGGAGGACCAGGCATGAGTGAGTGAGTTTGGGAAGGGGAAGTTAGGGAAAGGGTCGGGTTCCCCACAGGTCGGTACTAGATATTGTTAATTATAAAAGCTGTGGGACCCTTTTGTTTCCCAGACCAGTTGTCATGTGTTGGTTTTTTTGGGAACGGGGGGATATGATTTATCTGGGTTTAACCATTAGTACGGCCAGTCCTGCTTCGAAGGAGAAAAATGTAAAATACAGGGGTTTAGCAGCCATAGCGCTGATATGGGGGCCCGGGTCGAGTGTCAGGGGGCCCACCGTATCGGCGTATACTTGGTGGATGGTGTGTGTGAAGTATTACTGTATGTTGATAATGAAAATGCTTTATTTTATCTGCTTGCTGAATACGCCGAAAAATGATAGGACGTTTTGATATGGATGCAAGTTGCTCAAGTGCACTCCCCTGCCACCGAGGAATGTAAGACTCCGGGCTGATGTTTTACATATGGCCACCGGATTGATTTTGGAAACAACATATCAGAGGAAAGCAACCGCCTTTGTTCTTGAGTCTGTGGATAATTTACTAACCAATGTGAGAATGGACAATTACTTCTTATCCCTACTACCAAGCCCAGGTCGGCCCAAGAAAGTTTCTGTATAATCTTGTGACGACAAAACATCTTACATCTTGCTGCCTGCCATGGGGCATAGGTGCCACAGAGAGAGATTTTACTATACTTCGGTTTTGGCGTTGATTTTTTTTGTTGAGCTCATTAGTCGGATTATAATTAAACCATTATAGAGAAAACCAGAGGTGTGTGTAAAACAGGGGCAACAAAACTTCAACAGTGTTGTGATATTCTATATGTAGTATGTATGAGGGTGTATTTTTGTATGCGTATGTGTTATGTTAGTATGTGATGAGATATACTGTATGTAGAGTGTTGATATATGATTACATGGGGGTATATTAAGACTTAGTATATTGTGTATTTGATGCTGTAGTAGTTGTATATTATGGGGTTGTTGAAATACCTGGTGTCTTTGATTGTAATTCCACATGTGGGATTCGTTACAAAATGAGTATATTTTAAAGGGGGGCCCAATTTCAAAATCTTGGTTAGGCGGAACTGACTCCTAGTTTACACACAGCTATTCCCGATGGGTGGTGAGCCAGTTACTGGGCTGCATCAAGTCAGAATTCTATGGTTCTGACACCCTGGATGTAGTAAGAAGGAACTGTATGACAGTGGACAGTTTTATGAAATCGTTTATGTGTTTATGTTGTATGTGGTGTTTAAGGCCCTCCGCTTTAGGAAACCTGATCATAACTTGTTTGGCGAGGCCCAGAGGGTAGGTGAGTGGTTGAAGGGGATCGTGTGAATTTGTGGTGGTGAGGCGTAGTGTAGTTGGGTAGGCACATTACATAAATTTTGAAAAAAAAGAAATAATGAAAAATTTTAAAATAAATTTAAAATAAGCCTATAAAAATATATAAAATCTCATATTAGCTTGTTCTGACAGTGGGCCGGACTAGCTTTGTGGTGAATGAGCTAGTAAGAACACCACATGAATCAGGGACTAGTATGTTGTTAATATGCTGGACCGCGCATGTGAAAGTACACATGCTGTTGACATCACTTCTAAATGTCCTTTGCCAGAACCACTCAATAAGGCCTTTCACATGAATCGGACAACATATTGTAATTGGACAGGTGCACGGCTCGTAAGCAATACACAGCTCTGATAACACTCTGTAATATAATGAGCTGTGCAGCATCACATGAACATGGACCAGGGTTTATCTACAAGAAGTAAAGAATGAAGCTTCCCGTTACATGACAGCAAGCAGAGATCTAGAAAAACCATTGACAGTTGAGAGAACTAACATTTTTTTGTGAAATTCAGCAGATTGTACTGTGAATATTTAATAGTGCGATATGGCAGACATCCGCTGGCTAAGTCCATGGTTAGTGATAACTCA